>CM023608.1:10224159-10824159 GCA_013358685.1 Antennarius maculatus
GAGTGATTGGAGGCAGCAGTACCTCAGTCCACTAGGTCTTGGCTTGGGGACAGGAGAGTAGATAAGTTCAAGATCAGTGTTGACCAAAAATATGGAGTATGGAAGCACTGGTAGTCCTGAGCACAGCTAAGTTGCCCTTGAGCAAAGCACTGACTCCCTGCTTATTGTGCGCTATGTGGCTGCCCACTGCTCTACCGTCATCCTCTTCTCATTTGCATGCTTACAAGTCCCGTGTGTGTGTGTGTGTGTGTGTGTGTCTGTGTGTGTGCGTGTGTGTGTGCTTGGCCCTGTATATCTACGCGTGTGAAATAAATATAAAAGACTGGAAAAATAATTTCCCTGTGGAGATTATTAAAGTCTAATTCTTCTGTTGGCTGATGACATTATACTGTTTCACAAGCATTTAGGGGACCTAGTACACAGAGAGGAACACATGTAGGCAGATAAATGACCACATCACACCATTACTGAGGGTAAAAATTATGTTAAAATTTATTTGTTTAAGAAGTGACAACTTACATCAATACAGAGGAGTTAGTAAGCAGACAGATAAAAGACAAACACTCTGAGGAGGAGCATTTCATGGAATGCTGTTCGAGTAGTCAAGCTAGTTTATTTTTAAATCAGCTTTTTTTTCATTCAAAGAAAAGAATGAGGATACAATACTGTACAACACAAATGGCAGGGAGTTTGACTCAAAAGAACCAACTGAAAGCATCTTGACACTATAAAACCGAGGTTCTGAAACTTTAATAAAATCTACCCTGACATAAGCACTTTTATTATCTTTATTGTCTTTAACATCGATTTGTGTGAAGTTTGAAATGACCTCTGACCACTAATAGACTCTAGTGTGTTTCCAAGTATTTTTCTAAATATGTGCATTGACAAAACAAGTAAAGTCTCCTACATACTCTTATCATGTGCTGATAAACACAATGTATTGAACAAGAAAATCTATTGCCATCCCTGAAATCAAGGTTAAAATGAAAGACTATAATCTTAGTTTAGTCCATCAACCCTTAAATTAGAATTTAAAAAAATGAACAGAAAGGCAGAGCATAAGAGGATCTGAGGATAATTGTTTTACGTGGGGCAGAACTCTTGACGGGAAATTACACTTGAATATTGCATGGAGAAGCAGGGGTAGTTCACTTTCCAAACTTCAAGAACAAATTACATCAGCACAGCGACCAATCAGCGGTCGTTCACCGATTACGTCATACCGTCTCGGAGCCAATCAGCTTTCACCACGATAGTAGAAAACGCTCGCAGGCGCAGCCCACTAGGTTCCACAGTTGAGAGTTAGCGGTCGTCTAGTGAACAGGAACTGTCCTGGTGATTTTAGTGAGGACGTCCGGTTCTGTCTGATTTTAGGTTTTGGCAGGACTTGCCAACATGGTGATGGTAACAGCAGGCACCGGGGGGACCCACAAAGTGCTCCTGATATCCGGGAAACAGAGCGGCGGCTCGCAGACCGGCTTCAGCCGGCCCATCTCCGTCGTTCTGCCGTCAGCGTCCAGCCAGGTGTCGTCGGATTCGGACTCCAACTGCTCCTCGGGGCCCCCCATCCGGAAAAGACAGAGACTCACACACCTGAGTCCAGAGGAGAAGGCGCTCCGCAGGTCAGTTTGGTAGTCGTGCGGTTAAAACACTTCGTTTGAATCATGGTGAAATCGGTGGTTGTTGAGCGCAGCACCGCGGGGACACACCCAGAAATAATGTCCATTTGTCCTACAACAGGAATACGATTTGGGATTTAAATGGTAAATGATTTGAAACGCGACCAATGCTCATCTAATTTTATGACATTCGGATAACTAAGTGATCTAAAATGGGTCAAAGAAACCTTGAACGCCTTGATTGGGTCACTGGCGGACTTTGAACCCGCTGGTCGAGCTAATCGCGGACCCCACGCTGCGGAACCGGACACTGATATCCTGGTTTGCCTGCGTGGCAGGAACACGGGCCAGTGACTGCGCAGCGCTGTGAACCTCCGTCATGACACACAAGCTACACTTCTTCTGTTTATCCAACAGGAAACTTAAGAACAGAGTCGCAGCTCAGACTGCCAGAGACAGGAAAAAGGCCAAAATGGGGGAACTGGAACAGCAGGTCTTAGAGTTGGAACTGGAGGTAATATATTCTCTTTTGGAGCTAGGAATCATCTCCCTTATGCGTCTTTCCCAACTGTGTGTCTGTGTTGCAACACTTAACAAAAAAAACATGTACCAGTTTCAAGTACTTTCCCCCTCCTACAGAATCAGAAACTTCACATTGAAAACCGACTGCTTCGAGAAAAGTCGAGCGGTCTTCTGACAGAAAACGAGGAACTGAGACAGAGACTGTGTTTGGACAGTGTTGACATGAAAGAGAAGGTGAGATTAGTTTGAAAAAAAAAAAGGGCTGTGAGTGTGCTTATAGTGACTGTAACTCTGAGTGAAATGATCTGAATTCACCATTCTGTTCACCACAGGTCCAGGGTCTGTTGTCCACTGGGAACGAAGCAGGTTTTGGGATCGGGTCTTCTGAGTCCGCAGCACTCAGGCTACGTGTGCCTCCGCAGCAGGTGCAGGCCCAGCAGTCCCTAAATCTGAAGACTTCTCAATGGATACAGATGGTCCTGACTCTCCAGACAATGAGGTAATTCTTAAAACATGTCACCTTGTTTTGGAAAGGTGTGCTTTGGGGTTTAATTTGCATTTCTAGGGAAGCTTTTTTTAAGTCGGGTCATGGGTTACTAGGCTAATCTGTCGTTTGCTCCCCCCTCCCCACTAGTCTGATTTGCTCCTGGGCTTTCTGGACATCCTTGACCCAGAGATGTTCCTTGGATCTTGTGAGACGGAGCCACAGGTGCAGCTGGTTGGTGGGGGGAACCCAATACCTGCCACCACACCTGCGACTCTGGGGTCCCCATCAGTTAAGCTGGAGGCCATTAATGAACTTATCCATTTTGACCACATCTACACGAAGCCCGTAGAGAAGGTGAATGGCGAGCAGTGCAGCGACTCCGAGAGCGACGCAGATGAGAAGGCAGACGACAACAGCTTTCCGGTTACCGAGGTGGTGGTGGAGGACGAGACGGTCTGCGTCAAAGATGAGCCGGAGGAAGTGGTCATCCCCAGCTGTAACAGTCACAGCAAGGCGGATGACGTGTTCTCTGGAGCCCCCACCCCCACTCCCACTCTTGGCCGACTGGATAAAGAAGCTTGTCTGGCAGACACATACAGTGACTCTGGATACGAAGGGTCCCCCTCCCCCTTCAGCGATATGTCCTCTCCTCTTTGTGCAGAGACCGCTTGGGATGACATTTTTGCCAATGAACTTTTCCCCCAGCTAATCAGTGTCTGAATAACAATCCCTAACCAATAAGTTTTAAAATATATGTTCATATACACATGTAAGCTGATGTGTAGTGTTCAATAACTACAGATAAGCACATAATGATAGTAACCTGGAACACCCTTGGGCCCACTCAGATAGGCTAACGGGAAGGACATGATCTCCTTTTATTACAGCAGGTCTGTACCTTTGGTGATTTTTATTACCACAGAGAATTGAAGATTGATAAGTCTTTCACTCGCTGCTCAAAATGAAACAACGGCGGAATTCAATATTTGTGTAAAATAAGAGGGGACGGGGACCGATCATTTAAATCTCTATATTTATTTGTGTAATCTACTTCAGAGTCATTGCTTGTTTCTGCATGTACAAAATGCTTTGTTTGTTGAGCGCTCTCTATGTAGTCTAATTATACTGCATTAAAAAAAATTTGCATTGCACTTGGTCTTCGTTTAAATCATTACAAATCCAAAGAAATGACTATAATGAATAGCTCTAAATTGTTCAGATATGTCATACAGGGCTTCTCCCCTGATAATTCACGTGAAGACATGATGTTCCAGGACATTGTTGGAGGAAGATTTCAGTGACCTGCAGTTAACATACCAGTTTTGACTGAGGTCATTCATCAAACTTGTTCAGAGACACTTCCAGTTTGCATTTTTGTAAAACAATTATGATTGTGGACAGAACTGAAGAATGTCTTCCACTACTTTGATCTTTTCATTTCCAATAATTACCACCCTGGATGGTGGTAATTAACCTTATTAATGCTTAAGGGAATTAATCAAGTTACTACTACTACTACTTGTTACTCAATTTGAGCTCAAAAGGTAAGTCTGAGGCACCTGTAGAGAATGCAAGTATGTTGGAACATCTCAGACAAAATTATTTTGTATTTTAACATTTGGCTAAACAAAAGTGTGGATTGTTAATTCCAGATAAAGACAATTTCCTTTGATTGGGAGTCACAACTAATCAGGGCTTAATTTGAGGGAGTCAGGCTGAATATTGGTAATGACTAAACAGGAATCACAAAGGCAATGGACAGACCCATCAAAAATTTTAATTTTTTTCATGAATGCTTTTTGTGCTACATCAAACTTCATTCACAATCGGTAATTATAACTAATTTCTTTCTCTGCACCTTACGGTCAAGTTTAGTCTCAGCACCGTCAGCAAAGTACAATATTTTCAGTTAATCTTTCAATGTCCCTATCCCCTTGTATGAAATTATCTTGTACATGTTCAGACAGTGCTTAGACTCCAATTTTCTCCTGTGGCAAAACAAGCTCACTCTTCTGGGAAGGAGGTCTGTCTGTGTTACATAATACTTCTCATGTACTGTATGTGGGACTTTCCAAGGTGTCTAACTTGAGACAGTTAAAGTTTTTGCTTACCAGCAGAAATAGGTCAGTCTAAGTATTTGTTAATGTTTTGGCCTATAATGAAGAGACTTGGCTCAGTAGGGAACACCCCTTTCTCCTCAGGCCTTTATTATGTGGTCTCAGTCTGTGTGTAAACAGGGGGCAGTTGTCCCTTTTAAGTTCCAGAGGCTGTGTTTGCAGAAACCCACCAATTACACCCAACCCTCGGCGTCTTGTTGTTTGAGAACTGATTAGATCAGGTTTTCAGATACAACACTGATGTAATATAGCGTCTGTTGTGTGATTCACTTGCTTTGTATCAGTGACATAATCTCTATTGTACTTAACAGTAACAGTTTGCAATGTATATACAAGTTCCCTTTTAGAGGTAGAGAAGAAAACAAACCCGAGAAAACTAAAATGACTCTTCATAGATACCTCAACCAGTGACCCATGACCCACTCTTCCACAAAAGTTGATGTAAATATGTTGAGTAGCTTTTGCATAATATTTGAAAATACTGAGAAACATGCACAAAGTTACATGATACATGAAAAAAGGGGAAAAGAATCATGAATCGACCGTTTTCTTTTCAGGATCAGCTCGTATGTTTCATTGTTCCACTGAGTTTAATTAAAGTCTGCCCACAAGATTGTGAGTAACCAAAGAATGGCTGACCAGCAAACCAGTGGTGAAAAGCAGCAGAGGTAAAAATGAAACTCAGCTGTTTCTTTGTAATTACATCTCGCTTCAAAGCAACGATGTTTTGTAATTGTCAGTGTTCGTGTGTTTGTCCTTTCGTCCGTCCGTTATTTCGTCCACCAAATATCTTTGCGGATAGAAAGATGAAACAAAAAGCACATTACTTGAGCGGCAAAGGGGATGAAAATGAGATGATGACCTTGACCTGTAGAAAACTAGGTCAAGGTCAAATTTCAACTTTTGCACACTCAGGAACCAGAGAAGATAGAAAGACGAGGGAGGCCAGGGTGAGTGAGACTATTGATCAAAGCTAGTGCTTTGATTGACCTATGCACTGGCTTTGATCTATGGTCAAAGCTAGAGTATATTTTTGGCTTACCCTGAAAGGTCAAAGCTATGCACTTGTCAGTTACTACTTTCAAGGTACCCTGACCTACCCTGGAAGTAGGTCAGGGTAAGTTGTAGTGTCTGACTGCCTTGGTAAACTCGTATTTATATGGCAGATTAAAGGAAACCATTTCAGCTTTTAACATATTTTCACTTCAGCTCATGTAAGAGAGCTTTTAAAAACTTTTATTTCCTGGCTTGTAGGTGCAACTCAAAGACCAAATAAGCCTACAGCTGGTGCACTGAAACAGAAAAACATCTGTTGAAGCAGGTTTTTCACTTTCTGGTCGATGATGCTGGTTTCTTCAGGAACAACAGTCAGGTTACAATGAGCATGTTATGTATTATCTTTTTACCCAGTGGTTTTTAATCATATGTCTT
Source organism: Antennarius maculatus (assembly GCA_013358685.1). Lineage (NCBI taxonomy): Eukaryota > Metazoa > Chordata > Actinopteri > Lophiiformes > Antennariidae > Antennarius > Antennarius maculatus. The sequence goes on from CM023608.1 coordinate 10,230,339, forward strand.
TAAACATTTTGCTAAATCAGTTGCTGCATTTTTCAAGAGATAGATTCACCTACAGTGTAGGAGGTTTTTTTTAGTAGGTAAAAAAAATTGTGGGTTACTCTGTAACTGCTGCTCTCTGAGTGACAAGACAAGCTCTCCACTGATCTGTTTCAATATGTAGCTCAGTGGAGACAAACGAAAGGGGACTTTCATTCAATCTAGCCACTGGTGCTCATCTTTTAATTCAACCCTCCACTAAAAAACACAAATCATCCCCTTTCAGCTGTTTAGAAACTGAAAGCTCTGAAGTGATATTCAAATAAAATCAGGAACTTCAATATCCAGTTTTACTTTTCAAAATGTTTTAGAACTTAAGCAGAAAGTGACATGCAAGTACCCTGTGAGCACCATCTCTATGTCATCTGTGTACAGCATGCATCAAATAGTGTAATTTGGCTCCTTTCTGTATGTTTACATACAGGGCCTCCCAGCTCAGATGGGTATCACAAGGGCACTGTGCAACACATTGGACCAGAATTTTCCATTGTTCTCCCCGGAAATTGACTGCATGATTAATAGAAAGGAAAAGAAGTCTCTTGGATGTAATAGCTCTTTTAAAGGATAGCTTCTGCAATAGCAACACAAAAAAAAAAACACCCCCGTACAGTGCCCACTTGGTTAATTACAGTGAACAACAAGGAATTGCTCCAGGTACTTCCATGTTCCTTTTTACATTGGCATTGATACAAGCCTTGAATAAACTAGACACTAACGAGCCCTTTTCCTGTTGTTGGAAAAAAATTCAATGTTTTCTAAGCGTAAAGATTTATTTTAATTGTCTTTTGTGGCTTAAGTTGTGATAAAGGCACTCTTCAGGTCAAAGTGTCCCTAGAAAGTATGAGTATGAACTGAGCATTGCTCTGGATGCCAAAGTTCATGCTTAAATTAGAGATGGATCTATCATGCTAACATGAAACCGTTCTCACCTATGCATGGATTTGGATAAACCCTTCTGCAGGCATCAAGTTACTAGTCTCAGCAGTATTATAAAGAGAGCCTCTACATCTACACCAACAGTTGCCTCTTCAATGTAAATGTAGCTTTTACAGTTGTAACTTTGAGACCCAGCTGTTACCAGTGCACAACGTTTCCTATGAGAAACAGAAGTAAATTTGCATTTGACTCGATAACAGAAACATTTTCAAATGACGAAGTCGCTCACCTTTACTTCAGAACAGTGATACTGTACTGAGAAATAAGGAAGTGCCAGCTGATCAAACAGTCATTCAGGGTAAGGTGGAAAGCAAACAAGGGGCCAAGGCAGCAAGAGGCACTTAACCTGGCTCATGTGACAGTTTTCTCATGTGAAAGGGAATGCTAATGTTGTTGCTGGGCAGGGGTCAGCTGGCTTTATGCTAGTAGCCGTCACAGTCTCATAAACTCAGTCAGCTGACCCAAATTATTAATGGAAATTGCTGAAACACTGCCTTTGGCCTTGTTTATTAAAAAAAAATGAGTGGAAGAAGGAGAAACAGCCAAAGCCTTGATACTGTATTTAGGGCACTTTATGAATGATTCTGTTGGGGAACGTGAGTCATCACCCCCGTCACAGCAACAAACATCCATCTCTCTACGCTCATGGATATGAAGGATACGCTGGTATGTTTAAAAGACAAACTGATGCACTCACCGATGTTAATGTAATAAACTTGTTAATCCTGTCTCCCCAGTTCCACAGGAGTGTTTCAGTTTTTCAACTTATGAATTTAGAATCATCCAATAAAACTGAGTGAGTCCTTTAAAAGAGAAAAGGAAGCAATCATGTCGTGACAATTATCTTGCTCAAGCTTAATATCAAGACAAGAACAACACAAAGAAAACATTCCAAAACCTTCTGTCTTGTCAGGATCTAGTCAGCCGTTTCTGAGTCGCATCACAACCTGCACGTTTGTGCAAACAAAAGACTGCTAGCGTAGAAAGCCTACGACGCAAACATACCATTGTTCACTCACATGCAGATGTAGACTACACTCTTGTGTTCGGTCAAGGTGGCTTAGCCTTAAGCTAGGAGAGAGATTGTGATCCTGAATTACCAGAGGCAACAAAGGATGTTGTGTGAAAGCATGTCTGATCTAAAGCACAAGTAAAACAGACCGTGGCAACAGCAGGGCTACTCACAGAGAAGCTTGTAATAGTCCAGAGCATTGTTTTAAAATTACAGTTCTATTGCCTTTAAGGACCACAAGCACTGTAACTCTAAAATAAAGTTCAAATGCAACAAACTCATAGTGGTACATAGTGGTGAACATCTCCGAAGTAAAGCTCAAACATAAAATTGAAATAATGGCACAAGATGTTTTTAGGTGGAGGTGTACTTGAAATATTCGAGAATGTTCTTGTGATTAAAGCATGTGAACTGATAAAGGACCACATTATAATCATCAAAACAACAGTCATCAAGTGATAGCTACTTCTTTACAAATCAACAACATATTCTTTGAGGTCAGCAATGACGACACGAAGCAATGACATATTTTATGTAACGGATGACAGCGGCCTGGCTGAGCCTTCTGATCTGATACTCAATAAGCAGAAGCGAATGCAAGCTGCAGATGCACTGACGTTACATATTACATAACACTCCATTGCCATGGTTTCATTTCCTGTACTCGTGGCAGGTCTGCAAGAGACAGCCTGTCCCCTGGAAGAAAACATTCATCACTTACTCCAGTGGGGAAGATTCTCCTTGTGAAGGCAGCAAACATTCATGAAGGTTCAGAGATGATCAAGGAGATTTGAACAGCACATCTTTGTATCATCTAAATCTGCTCTCTCAACCATGATGTAATTTTGAATTTTACCCAGTCTGTAATATAATTCAAGTTCTAACTTTCTAAAATAATCTCGGTTAACAAACTGTCTTCTGAAGCTGCAGTCAGTCAAAGTTTCACTGCCTGCTCACGTCAGGGCCCTGAGGTTCTGTGTCAGAAAGCAATTAGAGAGTCTGCTTCAGTGTGATCATAGCGCTCAGACAGACAGGCATGCACATACATTCACCAGCTAACTGAGGCACTTCGTCTGGGGAATTTATCTTTCATGTGCTTTCACCACAACCTCCTACTTTCTGCCCATTGATCAGTGTCACTGTCAGATGAATGTTGACTTTTCTCTTTAATTCTATGAAGAGCTTCATAGAATTAAAGAGAAAGAGTCAACACCCATGGCACAGCTCTATGTTTTCTGCCAAATTGCTCTAAAACATAAATGGATTTTTAGAAGATATGTTTGTCATTTTCATACTACTAGTTGCCTTATCAGCGCGCTAATGTTTGAATTAGCCCCAAACTATAACTGAAGCTGATGAGAACATCGTATGCAGTGCGCCCCTTGTGCATTCGTGCATCAACGCTGGCGGCTTCACCTCATTGCGGATTTTTGGTTGGCAGTTACGTGATACCGTATGCGCATTCTATTGGCTGACAACATCCAGAAGTGCGCTCCGTTCCGTGAGTCTCGGACTTACGTGAGACACAAAAGTGCTTTAAACAGTCGATAAGAGAGTGGGAAAAGGTAATACAGTTAGAAGGTGGTTTAATATCAGTATGGGGAGGGTTCATCAATGTTTAAATTACCGTAAATAATAAGATGAGTAGTTTGCCGCTATATCGCGGAATTCGTGTGATTCCTGGAACGCATTAACCGCAAGGAATGAGGGCGCACTGAATTTTGCAGTTAGTGTGACTTCATGTTGGCTCTGACCAATGGGTCAACGGAACACAGACATCAGTTGGGCATTTAATTTGACTTTTAACTACCAGTGTGTGGAGATTTGAACAGAAAATACTCCCAGCCCATAATCATATAATTTGTCAATAAACAAATGAAATTTGGATTCATTCGTTTAAACAGAAACAGTTAACACATTTGTCTTTATCATATGTAGCAAGTAGGCATAATTGTATTTCTAATACCAACAGGAAATTAATACAAAACAAAGGATTAGCCATCCTAAATTCACTTCATTTTCAAATGAACATGATCAATCAAAGTCCCTGAGACGCTTAACAGTAATATTAACATTTATTTTAATGTTAATTTAAATATTAATTTTAATATTAATGTTAATAGCAATGTAAGACTAACAGGCGGGTTCCCCTCAGTGGCCTCATCTGTAATTCTGTGTACCGTATTTTGCGCACCATAAGGCATGCTTAAAAGCCTTTAATTTTCTCAAAAGTTATCATTGTACCTCTTAACACGAAACGTCTAATGTGTACACTGAGTTCTCCGGCTTCCTCCCACCTCCAAAAACATGCGCTTCAGGTTAATTGGCCATTCCAAATTGCCCGTAGGAGTGAGTGTGAGCGTGCATGGTTGTCTGTCTTTGAGTGGCTCCACGGTGCACTGGCGTCGCGCCTGGAGTTTCCCCCGCCTCACGCCCTAAAACTGCTGGGATAGGCTCCAGCTCCCCCTGACCCACTACGGCGGATAAAGCGGTTCGGAAGATTAATGAATGAATGAATCTATGGTTCAAAAGTGGAGGACGCAATAGAATCAACTGCGCCAAGTAAGAAAATGAAATTTAGTTGCTGTGGCAACAATTAAAGATGGCTGTAGGTGGAAGACGAGCTGGAGTGATGGATTCTGGAACAAACAAACTGCCGGGAGAAACGTCTCTCCTGTCATGTGAAGCAACTGAATTCGTAGCTTGCCATCATCCCAGGAGGATGAACTAAAGAACTCCAACCACTGGACATTGTTGGAAACAGCATTTAAAGTTAAGCTGCGTGTGTCTTGGGAGCGATGGATGAGAGACGGTGAACACAAGTTTACCGAGACTGGGAGGCAGCGCCGAGCGGGTTACGCCACAATATGCGAGTGGATTGTGGATGCCTGGAACAACGTGTCTGCTTTGACTGTTGTCCGATCTTTCACAAAAGCCGGCATCATAACTGGGCAGCCTCCCGGAAACGAGATACAGTCCGACAGCGATACTGAAATTGTCGAGCTGTTCAATGCAAAGACCGAAGATTAGGACTTCGAAGGATTTACCACAGATTGATCAAAAAATAAAACAATACAAATGTATTTAAAAATAATGTTGGTGCATTTTTTGAATTTTAAATACCATGTACAATACAGTTCAACCACAGTCACTATTTTGCATCTGTTGGCTTGTTCTAGCATGCGCCGAACAATAAGGTGCACCGTGTGTACAGTTTAAGGACAGAAATAGAGTGCGCCTCTTAATACGATGTGCCGAATGGTGTGCAAAATACGGTACTTTAAACCAATCCTAAAGGGCTATTTCAGTCATCTAAGAACTAAAACCCTGAGCTGCGGTTGTGTGACACAAACTGTGACAAGATACTTGTACAAATGTACATACTTGTACGAGATACAAATGTCACAGTGACAGGAAAATTGAAAATTGTACCTGTGGATGCAATATTTGAGGGAGTAAATTCAAGTGCAAATGTGACTTTGAACATAGGGACCCTGTTTGAACAGTGATAAGAGTCTACATCTGCGGCGAGCCGGCTGCATGAATTTATCAGCAGGACAAAGGGCTAACTAATGGAACATGCTGGAGTACAGTGACACCATATCCCAACTGATAAAAGGATGGCGTCTATCATTACAGCTTTTGCATTTTAACAATATGAAGGTGTGCTATCACATTATAGTGTACCTAAAAAAAGAGTAATGTCTCATTTTTATAGAAGAATTACTTGGTCTCTTTTCACATGTAGCCAAACATCCAACAGAACAAATTTTTTGGCCCTTACTACTTGTAAAACAGAGAGTAAATATTGGATTTTCTTGTGAAAGGCTTGCTGCTGTGCTTTTGATATGATGTTTCGGAAAGAACACGCAGTTTTAAGATTAGGACACCTATGCAACTTTATGTTCATTTTATTAAACACGTTTTTCTCCTTTCACATTTTTAGTCATAGCTTTATCATGCTGGTGAGTATAAACTTTTCAAAAAATAGTCAAGACAAAAGATTTGATAGTTATCATACAGAAATTGCCAAAAATGCCAAAAAGGAATCTGATTAACTTCATCTTGTATTTCTCTTGTAACACATTTAAATTTTAGTTCCTGTTTAATGAACATCATTTTGTCTTTCCTCTGAAATGCATAATTTCTGCATATTTTCTCACTGCTGCTCTTCTGATTTTAGATGACTGAAACGCGTTTCAGTGAAGTGAAGAAGTGAAGGAAGTGAAGGAGCCTGATTGTGCTTCTCCTGGATGCTCCTCTTTCGACAAAAGAATTTGGATTTGCACTTCATACAGTATATCTGTGTAGGAGGATATCATGGTCACAGCTGTGCTCCACTGGGCAACCAGCAGGTCAGCATCACAGTAGCAGCCATTTATCAACCAAAACCCTCCAACAGAATTGACTCAATATTTAGCCAACGTTGCTGACATCAAGGCATGACTCACCTTTGGCTTTAACTAGGAAATTTACATGAACACAGCAGTGAAGATGCCCAAGCAGTAAGAGTGGAGATAATACGGCAACCGTTTAGATTTCTGCCTCCATTGAGTCTGGAGAGTTGCAAGAATCATATTGAAATAAAGACACCAAGTCAAAGTTGAAACACCAGATGTTAAGATGTCCCATCTTTTATCCCAATATGCCCAAGATTTTATAATTCTCGAAATGGTTTTTGACATACTTTTTCATTTGCTCATTACCCCTGTTATATGGGTCACCACAATGCTGGGTGCTATACTAGCATGCAGTTTAAGTCCTGCAAGAGGACGCTTCACAGGATGCTCGTATGATCATAATGAAATGTGCTGCTATTTTTAGTTCATGAACCGGTAGGGCATCAGAACAAACATATTTTTAGTTTTCTTTTAACAATCCTAAATGTGCGACTTTGCTTAGCTTATGTCTCTGTGTCACAACACAATACTCTGACTGGCTTGCAGTCCTGTCTTAATCAGTTTTGTTTGTAAAAAAAGTTTACTTACGTATTTAGAAAACTTGACCTGAAGTGGCAGCTTTCTTCAAAAGCACTAGCTTGTTTTGTTTTTTACACCTTCATCATCGTGATTGCCTTGTGATGAATAATAATTGATTAAGTTCTCCCTCAGTGTCAGATCAGCCAGGAATGAATGAACCTACCGTATGTCAGCTTCGTAACTTCACAGACCCCTGGCTGATGAGAGTATAATATCTGAAGGTGTTCAGACTTGTAATTTTTGTTTACATTCCGCTTCAAAACGGTGATGTATTGTAATTTTCAGTGTTCATGTGTTCGTCCGTTAGTTCGTCCGTCCATTAGTATGTCCACCTAATATCTTCGCAACCGTTGCAGATAGAAAGATGAAACAAGAAGCACATTACTCGGGCGGCAAAGGGGATGAAAATGAGATGATGATCTTGACTTTGAGAAAATCATTAAAGCCAAAGAGTTGACCTTTAACTGAAAACTTCTTTTAATTGTTAATTGGGCTGCAACAACAGGCCTTCCTCATTCAAATACCACCCAAATATGATCTTTTTGTTGTTTTCAACTGGCTGTACTTTAAAGTTCAGCTCTACTTAAGTTATAATGCCCTTCTCTATCACTGAACACTTTTTAGATGGTAATAAATGGTTTCTAGTTCTAAAGATTATTATTGCAATTTTGTATTCAACAAGGTCCATAAACTTCATGGCATGGTAATCACATCTCATATGCAATTTCATCATGAATCATTAAACAAGTGACATTTTAATTACAACCGCCACTTCTGGTCATACCAGCTGGCTCGAGAGCTTTGTCAACAAGACGTGTTCTCAGCTTCGGAGATTAATTTGACTTAAAATTGGACTGGTTTAAAGCAGATGACTCGCAGCTATATCTGCTGTGGAAGTTTAAATGAATGAATGCTTGTTCCCCCTCATGTTTTCCTCCTTCTCCACTTCAGGCAAGGCCAAGATAGGAGTGTGGGGGTGGGAAGAACTCAGCTGCCAGACTGTGTGGCATTCCTGAAATGAGTGATAGTTTACTGCAAAACCCATTCCCAAAGACGCAACCCCCTTCCCTCAACACACACACACACACACACACACACACACACACACACACACACACACACACACACACACACACACACACACACACGCACACACACACGCATGCACGCACACACACACACACACACACACACACACACACACACACACACACACCTTTCTTTAACAGGTAGGGTTTGGGTTATCCTTTTTAATACACGACCCTAATGTGTAGTGAGACAGGGTCAAAGGTCATTATGAATAATTGGCAGAGTTGATGTACAGACAAAACAGACTAATTAGAATTAGAATTAGACTACTTTTTCATTATCATATTGTATTGCTTGAGCAGAAGAAGCAGATGAATTTCATAGAGGGGCTGATTATATATTTATGTAAATGTCAGCATTACTACTCACTATAAACTGGTGAGGCTGAGCAGCAATGATTCAACCAAAACCACTTCTGCTTTAGTTGTGTGTTTGCTGGTCCAAACATGGAGTCAAAAGAGTCCTTCTAGGAAAAAAAATTATTTTAAACAGGAAGAGGTGGCATTCAGAATGACTTCTACATTAGGCAACATTGATAAAAGTTCGTTGGATAAAAGCAGAACTGGAGAGTTAACTTGGGTAATGTTTTCTGTCAAGACAAAGAAGAAGTATCGCATCCTGGACCTCGTCACACACAAAAGCAAGGGAAGGAACGTGGTATCTTGAGTTCCAAAAAAAAAAACAACGCAAAAATCTTCCAAACAGCAGTAATCACAATTCTTCCAAATTAAAACACGGAATTGTGTGAGTTGTGAGAATTGTGAGAGAATGATTGTACACTAGTACAATAGATCAAAGCTAGTGCTTTGATCTATGAAAGTTGGTCAGAGCACTAGCTTTGATCTTTGTCCTACGCAAGAAGGTCGGTAAAATTTTGAATTCAGGGGTGTTGCAGTCTGTGATTGTCTTGGTTCTAGTTGATCTTGCAAAACATTCCCTGAGTGATGTGAAGAACTGAAAGGTATTCCTGCTACTCCATTATTGTGTGTCTGTGTTGATCCCTACCTGTAGACATGTGTTTATGTATTTGCATCTTTATTATGATTGATTACGATATCAAACTAGAACCAAAGCAGTCTTGGTTCTGCTTTGTCTTCCACGATAAAGGTAAAAAGCCTAATGCTCCAAGATGCTCACAGAGATGACAACAACAAACAAATACAACCAAGGCAATCAAAGGAATTCAAAATTTTACCTCGACCTACTTGCATAGGTCAAAGATCAAAGTTCAAACTATGACATGTGTGATATTTTTTGTTACTTCTTGTTGATCTTCATCTCAAATTTCTATTTTCTTTGCTTGTTGTTGTTGACTTGTTGTCAAGAGACCAGGTTGAAATTCAAAATAACTTTTCTTACTCTTGCTCAGCCTTAACTTCTACTTGAATTTGCAACCTCAGTGTATCTGTGCTCTCTTGAAGGCAGGCGGCCTCGCACTCCTTCCTGGTCATCTTGACCATGTCCTCTGTGGCAATCTGACCCAAAACAAGATATGGAGGAGGGATACTTTAACACTTATCATGAACAGGATTTCTGGCAAGCAAACAAACTGAACAATAGTATATTTTCCAAACTCCACCTTTCCTAGACATTCCCGGCCAACGCATCCAGGCCAACACTAAATCAGACAATCATGTTTGTCTGAATAAATTCAGAGATTCAGGGACACACAGCGACTCATTACACTGACTTTCTATACCTGGGGTGCTCAACACATCAATCATAACCAACCGGTTGATCCCAAAGAAAGAAGAAGAAAGAAAGGAACACACTTGGGGAAATTATCTTTACACTCTTACTGACTGAGCATACATTTACAGTATATATGTTAGAACAGACCCCCGAAACAAACAAACACACACAAACACCAGGGGCCTGTAAGCATGCAATTAACACTCAGTAGGAGACAGAGTGATGGGCAGCAACTTCTGGGTGCGCCCTGAAATGAACAGGTTGTAGGGGGGATGGCGCCTTGCTCGAGGGCACCTCGGCAGTGCTCGGGGGGTTAGCTTACACCTCCCACTGTCAGCTCACACTCTGATGAAGGCTGATCTTGGATCATTGGATGACCCGCTCTACTGACTGAGCTACTGCTGCCCCAAAGCTAGTTCTGGTACAATGGAACACATTAGAAAGTAAACTTCAATCCAATATTAATATCGTTGTTTGACTGACAGTCATTGCAGCTAATCGGATGACATCTGATGTTTTCTTAAGCATATGTGCATGAGTGGACAATGTTGCTAAACCAGTAACGCTAACAAGCTCGCTCGCGAATTACATGCAATTTTTAGCCCTCAGTTTTTGCCTTAAGAACTAGTATAAAGATGAGCAGAGATGCTGGGCCAAGCAAGAAGACAAACAATTAACACTTTCATATGAAATGAGAGGACTTTATTTTTACTACGACATTTTTGAAGTGCGTGTGCCTTATCTGTTAGACTACTATTAACAGTACTGTCCATGAAAGACACTAGGAGAAGACATTTTTCTGTTGTTTAAAAACTTTATTGAGAAAACCCAGCTCCTATTGTACAAATTGGTGTCCATTACAACAGATGGAGCACCCACAATGGTTGGCCGCTTGAATGGATTTATTGTCAAGTGCAGGCAGGACGATGCTTTTCCGGACTTCCTTAACTATCATTGCATAAACCATCGACAAGTGTTATGCGCTAAAATGCTCTTTACGAATGAGATCATGGATGTGGCAACAAAGATCGTCTGTTCTGTTTGTGTCAGATCTCTTCAAAGATGTTTATTCCATGAACATCTGGAGAATACTGACTGCGACCACTCTGAGTTCTTACTACACACTGACGTGAGATGGCTTAGTCGAGTGAAATTACTTCAAAAATTTTGAGACCACTGCCCTGCGGTTAAGGAGTTTTTCTATGTAGCTGGCCATGCAGAATACAAGCAGCGAAATAACGATGAATGGCTGTTAGTTAAGTCAAGTCCAAGTACCGTTCCACCGTGACTGATGACCTTTTGGAAGTGTGCTTGAAGCTTGAAGCTACTGTCCAGACTGGCTGATTCTATTCAGTTGCAAGTAAACCGGCTAAACTCAAGTCATGAAAAAGAATGTACTTAAAAAAATATTTTGTGTTGTGCAACATAGGCTTGTGGAACACACACACACACACACACACACACACACACACACACACACACACACACACACACACACACACAGATATTTGAATATCAAACAAAGGAGCAACATGCAAATACAGTACTTAACTATGGGTGCTGGGAGTACTCTGCGTGGTGCATTTTAGGGTAATTTATTGAGATGGTTATTGGTTATATTTGTCATTACAAACCCCGAGAGGTAAATTGTGATCTTGTTTCCCCACACATTTTCCTGGTTTTCCTCTACTGACGGTAGGTTAGAAAAACTGAGCTGCAGGCATGAGTGTTTCAGCTCATGCATGGCTGCAACTGTGCGTCACTTATATATAATTTCTCCATATCAGGCAAATACCAGTATTTTTCAAATATACTATAATATAATATGTCTTTGTTCCACCCTCTCTGAGTGAGAATCCTAGCAAATCCTATTATCATAATTATTAATTATTTGCAAAGGAAAATTTCATTTACTATAATCAACAACATTGGGTATGTGGACACACGTGTGCAGCCGTTACACAGCCTGTGTCCCAGCTGTTAATATATTCCACATGTGCATGCACTTTATCAAATACTCCAACCTGACCCCTTCCACAATAAAACCCTTTCAATCCCCCTGGAATCTACATTACCCCCATGATAACATCTTCAACAGGTTGCATCCCACATGGGGTTGCAGAGACACGCAGGTCACATAACAATGAAAGCTTCTTCCTGAATGGGGAAAGAAAAGTGAATGTACGTGATTTTTTTTACCGTGATCTTCATTTAACCTTGTCAATAAAGTCAATAATAATCAATAAAGGGAAGTACACTGTATATCCTTCAAAAATATATTTGTTATGATTATTTAGTTTATTTCTAGATATGACTAACTGTTGATACCTTAACAAATGTTAAAAATTATTCATTCATTTTCATGTACCGCCGCTGTATCCGCCGTAGCAGGTCATGGGGAGCTGGAGCCTATCCCAGCTGGCATAGGGCGTGAGGCGGGGGACACTCCGGGCACGATGCCAGTGCACCGCGGAGCCACACACAGAGACATACAACCACGCACACACACACACTCCTACGGGTAATTTGGGACCAGCCAATCAACCTGAAGCGCATGCTTTTGGAGGTGGGAGGAAGCCGTAGAACCCGGAGAGAACCCACGCGGACACGAACCCGAACCCGACACGAACCCGAACCCGCCGTCTTGTGAGGCGACAGCGTTACCCACTGTGCCACCGTGCCGCCCTGTTAAAAATTGTGACTCGAAAAATAATGTTATTCACACTTAAGACCCATTTCATAAATGCCTTGAAAGAATCGGAATGAATGGAGTAAAACGTCTTTTTACGTCTGGACCAATTTAAATCTTTTCACGTGAATCTTTCCTTTTCCTACCGATAACGACTGAGAATGACCCCGGCATCTTTTGATTATCATTTGGATGGTTTCTGCTATCTGGTCCAAACACTGACTTTCAAGACTAATATTTTATCACATTAAAAGCACAAACCTTGAGTGTATGAGGAACAGGACATCAGTGACAAACGCACAAGAGAATTTACACAATCAAATTTTTAAGTGATCTGATTCCATTATACTAGCTTTTTAAGCAGATCCAACAACAACAGCCAGAATCCGCTGTTGATGTTGACGATCCACTATACGGGACTGTACATGTAGCGTGTAGCTTACCTTTAGAGTGAAGGAAGAGGAGGAGGACGGGGGAATTATTGTCGGTGAGAGTCAGAGTTGTCATCAGAAAGATGGTCACCACTACCTTTATCTTCACTAGTTTGTTTTATCTTACTTTATCTTCAGTGGAGCAGCAGTGGCTCAGTGGTAGAGCGGGTCGTCCAATTTTCAAAAGATCAGCGGTTCGATTCCCGCTCCTACAAGTTGTTCATTTGGGGCACACTATGAAGGAGCTGCCCGCCACTCTACCTCCCCCTGCATGCCTACAGGCCCCCTTGTGTGTGTGTGTGTGTGTGTGTGTGTGTGTGTGTGTGTGTGTTCTACAGGGGCCTGTATAAACTAACATGTATGCATACGATTGAAGTATTACTAACTAGAGTGTGCTCTTAATTTCCTTTCGGGGATCAGATTAGTATATAAAATTTAAAAAAAAAAAATTAAAGGTACAAAGCCTGATGCTCTGGGATGCTCACAGAGACGACAACAACACACAACAAGAACCAATGCAGTCAGAGACTGCAACAACCCGCAACATACCTGAATTCAAATTTTTATCCTGACTTTCCTGCATAGGTCAAAGATCAAAGCTAGTGCTCTGACCTACTTTCATAGATCAAAGCACTAGCTTTGATCTGTGGTCTCACACTGACCTTCTCCCTTGTCTTTCTATCTTATTCGGTTCCTGAGTGTACAAAAGTTGAAATCTGACCTTGATCTAGTTTTCTCAAGGTCAAGGTCATCATCTCATTTTCATCCCCCTTTGCCGCCTGAGTAATGTGCTTTTTGTTTCATCTTTCTATCCGCAACGGTTGCAAAGATATTTGGTGGACGGACGGACGAATGGACAGACGAACACATGAACACTGACAATTACAATACATCACCGCGTTGAAGTGAGATGCAACAAGAGGGCCAGACGAGTGTCGGAGATGTGTGAACACAGCAGCTCAACAGGAGTTGTGGCAGAAAAACTGCAGGTAAATAGTTAGATATAGCGGCGTGCGTTTGTTAACTACCTTTAGATTTATTATATGATTGAGTAACTGTCTTAACAGCATTAAGGGATCTCATTGGACACAGTTCCTTGAAGTCTACTGTTTGTTACTACAACAATATGCGGTGCATTTTATTTGAAGACCACTCAAATTTGGTTTTTTAGGGATTTATTTAATGTTGCACTGATGTATAATTTTTATTTTATTATTCTTATCTATGATTTTTGTAATATAAGCACTTTAACAATTTCCTGTTGAGATAAGTGAAACTAAATGTTTGTGAATGTGATGTTTACTGTATTTGTAAAAAAATAAAATCATCTTCTTCAGTCAGTATTTTTCATTTGCCACCATGGTTTCATGGTTATGAGACAATAATTAGCCTAAGTAAATACTACTACTAACAATTAAATGTCCCTAATAACAATTTGCAACACTACCTTCTGTCACGGTATCTATGGCGTACATTACATTTAATTCTTGACAAAATTTTTCAGGTCACAGCCTGATATTCCTGAGGAGGACATGAAAATAGAAACACAAACTGAAACTTTTCTTTTTATGTATCCACCCGGGGTCACTGGTATATTTATGTGGCCACAATGGTTTGTCATTTTGTCTTCCTTAGTATGTAAAAATAAATTAAAAACCTCAAGCAATAGATGGATAAAAGTTAAGGATTTAAGGCAGGGCTATAATCCACACTATGTATTTTATTAGAGATGTATGATCTTGCTCTTGCTCCATTCATGTATCTTCCCATCTGCGTAATTATTGGTTTTGTTTTGTTTTTTTTAATATGTTGTGTGTGGTCAGGTTTGAAAGATAGATATAAAGGGAAACAGATGAAAACTTCTACAAAATTTGTGAAATTAAAACGCTTTTGTTTCAATTACCAATTTTCTACACTTTTGCAAATATTGGATAAAACAAAAACATGCTTATTGGGAAGGGGTATTTCTACTGGTGTGTTTACTGGTTGGTGTTTCCTTTAGATTTGTGATGAAGTGAGAATCTGGTACAAATCCAAACAAATGAAAGTAATAATGATTCAAGTAGTGATAGAGACAAATAGAATTTTTTCAAAACGTCTAAACTGCAAACATTTTTTTCGTAAATGATCACTGAGCGCCTCCTGCTGTCCATATATGTTACTACAACATGAAATGGATAAAAGTTGGCCCTTGTATGCAATCCCGTTGAAGCAGCGACTACTCTACACATTGACGTCACAGTCAGTGATGACAGAATAAATCTTCATGAAGCTTCTAGAGAGAATAAAGCATTCATTTGAATGTTAAATACCAGTTTAAATGATTTTACTTCCCTATGAGCTGTGACAAAATTAATCTCAGTGTGGCAAATCAGGCAGATGAGGCACTTATTAAAATGTATAGCACAATTCCTCATGAGGAATTGCAATAAAAACCTACAGCCACAACTCTAATAGCCAATAACTTTTTCAAATTGGATGGCTTTAGCTGGAATAAATAGAATTCATATTTTAATTATCCCAAATAAATGTGGTGGATTAACTATCTCTGCAGCAGAAAACACGACTGGGAGAGGCATTGAAATGCAAAGATAAACCTCCTAATTATTCAATTCATTAAACAGTTGAAAACTATTTTTTCCCTCAAAGTAAAGAAATCCTCTTTCAACTTCATTTATCAGGCAACACAAAGCTCTGTGGGTAGAGCTGCACATGCAGTGGCCAATTCCTGGATTTGAGACATTACGCTGGGGATTAGCCTGAACAACAATTAATTGCTTTAAACCAATGATGCTGAATTAATCCTTTGAGTTTTGGGCTACTTTTACGATTATGGAGAGAGAGAATGTGTGAGGAAAGGATAAAGAGAGGAGGAGAGAGAAAGAGAGAGAGAGAGAGAGAGAGAGAAATGAAAGACAACAACCTGACACTGCCAGAAAGCCGAAGGTAATGATATGAACCTGTAATCTGTATTAGACTGGGTGATGGCACGGATCACATGGCTAATGATGAACTGATCTGAGGCTGAGGCTTTGCCCTCTGAGAGGTATCGATGGGCAGAAGAGAGCAAAATGTTAGCGAAAAGACTCTGATCACCCAGCTGAGCAGTGCAGTCAAGAGAGTCAACTCTAACTCTGGTTTCCATTTCATACTCAGCAGGTGGTAAGTGTAAGTGTGTTTGTGTGTGTGTGTGTGTGTGTGTGTGTTTGTGTGTGTGTGTGTGTGTGTGAGAGAGAGAGAGAGAGAGAGAGAACACAAACACTTTTTAACAATTTATGATCACAGTTTAGTATCAAACATCTATTTCTATGACAACAGAGCCTGTTGTTTGTCATTTTGAGTGTTTTGGTGAAAAGAACTTTTTCTATCATCACAGTGAGAGACTTTCTTTGAAGGAGATTGTTGTTTTAGGTTCTTTTCTTCTATGTAATTTTTACACTCACACAGGCTTGCTGTATTGTTGACTTGAGTCTAATTCTGCCTTATTTTGCTGAAGTCAAGTTTAGTCAAGAGGTTTTGGTGAGTTTCATTTCAATGTCATTCCAGAAAGAAAGAGGTCATGAAATTTGAAATTTTAGAAAACTGATAAAAGACACACAACTGATGTTAATGGTGAATAAGGGTAGTAGTTTAAAGAGGATTAAATAAGTTATTTTACATTTAAGGTACAGGTTAATCCTCACATTTCTAGACTGAATTAAGTTCTGAACATAAAAAGATAGTAAACTGGTTATTTTCCATTCCTGACAGCAACTAAGCTCCCTACAATCCCCATTTTATTCAGTCAGATCCTGTTTCCCTGCTTCCCCTGACGATACTCTCAGGTGATCAGAGAAGTCCAACCAGCAGGAAGAATGTTCAGGCAAATGAAATTACAGCAGCTCTATAGAACTGTCTGGTGACACTGTCATCCAAAATCACATCATTCTGGAAGAACTAATATCAACAGTGACATCATGGATCAGCAAAGATGAAATGATCAAAAATATAACTCCATGCCAAATCATTCCCCAAATAAAAAGACTGGATGGATGAGGAGGTGACGTCTGTCTTCTTCTCAGGTGACAAAGAAATTTTCAACACCACTGGATTGAAACTGAAATCTGGTATAAGTAAGCCAAGTACCGGAGTGAACCAGGGAGAGACCTCAACACAACCCGTACTAAAGGCATGGTAGTCAAAATATCAGACTAGAAAAATAAGAAACTCCCCATCATGACCATGTCGTTAACAATGTGACAGCAGTTACGTCTACCCTCCTCCAGAAACCACATGTACAGTATCATAAGCAGCCAATTAAGAAGAATCCTATGGTCTGAATATGAATATAGATTACATCAACACCTACGTATGTTCTCAACATGGTTTGAATTCACTAGTCAATGTTCATTCCCACAGGAGGGTGTTCCATCTGGTCTCAACCCAGCCACCATTGTCCTTGTGTCAATAGAACCAGTGCGGTTGAACCATGACTGAACTGGTTGTCCAGCACATCGAAGACAATTACATTAATCTAACATTTTCCACGTTATAAGAAGCACCTAAAAGCCTTAAATTTTCTCAAAGACTGACAGTGTGCCTTATAATCCAGTGCGTCTTATATATGAAAACAGTTTCAAAATAGGCCGTTCATTGAAGCTGCGCCTTATAGTCCAGTGCGCCGTATAGTGCAGATAATACTGTACCCACTGTCTGGATCGCTTTAGACCAGCAGAATCACAGAGGTCTCCACTGCCCTCCAGTTAGTCATCACATATATTTAGAAAAGCAACAATTGACATTCGAGGATTGTTTGTTAAAGTCAGTAATTCATACCATTACTGAACACATGAAAACTCCGCATTTGGTTATTTTACTTTGTCCTGATTGGACCCCAGATAATTTGGATCTTCACACTTCATCTACTCTAATGTTGAACACCGGAGTACCCCAGGGCTCTGTGTTCAGTCCCCAACCGTTCTCACTGTACACCCGAGACTGCAGTGAACACATGGACAGATTTCTGTTGGGATGTAAGCATCACCACCATCATCCAGACCAGAACCAATGGTGTCACTTCATATCTGGAGGTGAACAGCTGAGGTTCATGGGAACGCCAGGATTCCTTTACCATCCTGGTAAAGGAAACAAACATGATTGTAGTTGTCAAGGAAACGGATAAATTCCCATATCAAGATCTTATCAATTTTAACAGACTGGAAACCAAATTGTTCTTGTATTCATTCCTCATTTTGTTTGTTCTGGTCCTCTGGGAGTTGTCCCCTGCTCAGTAACGTGATGGAGGTGATGAGATGAAGGTGATGAGGTGATGAGGCTTTTATCAGGGAAAAGGAGAGAAGACAAAGACTTGCAAATATGTATTCATCAAGGACCGCATGTTTTTGATTTGATTAACATAAGAAAGAACTGATGAGGACAGGACTGAAAAAACCCAGCGGTAGCAAGACGAGCAGCACACGTTCAACCCATAGAGGTCAGTACAACAAAGGCTTTCATTCCTGAAAGATCACAGTTGATCTATTTCCTTAATCCTAAATTAATAATCCCATTTCACACTGTGTTCTCATTTTAAATTCAAAGACTAACCCACATTTGAAAAATATCATGAGGACTATTATCAGACAGGTTTTATATTAGTGACAAAATGGTTGTGATATGAAGTTCTTTGTATTGAATTGCACATAAGATATAAACTGAAATCACATTTGTAGTGGTGATTTGTTTTAGTTTGTAGTAATTAATGGTTAGGTGTAAATTATGTTTGCACCTTGTCACTCACAGAGGCTTTCTACACTTCTCACCTGTGAAAGCCTCCATTGAAGATGAGAATGACCTTCAGAAAAATTGACTTCGCATATACTGTACATTCTCTATCTAGCGATGCAAACATGTGACAGTAATGGCTACCATAGCCTTACGTCTCACACTGATAGCCATTAAGACACTTGTCAGGAGAGAATACAATAATTGCTTTTATTCTGTGTGTAATGTTGAATGCCGGTGCAGAATGCTGGAATGAAACAACCTTCATGTTAATACTGCAAGATTTGATCTTATAAAGTTTGAATCTTGCTTCATTCTTGCTGAATGTGATGGTCAGTGATTCTTAATGTAAAGCAGAGCAGACAGAAAATAACACAAAGAGCTGCAGTTGTGAAATCCCCTTACAAAAATATTTTCTTTCTTTTTGTATATGTTACATCAGCTACAGTATGTTTGATCCACATAAGAGTAAAAATGACACACACACACACACACACACACACACACACACACACACACACACACACACACACACACACACACACACGCACGCACACACCTAGGCAATCCCATCTTTCGACTATCTCTCCCCCTCCCTCCCCCTGTCTCCCCTATGCCCTTCCCTCTCTCCTTCCTGTCTGTCTGTCAGACCCCAGCCCTAAGTGTGTGTGATGTTCCCGTCAACCTACATAATTATCAGGATGGAAGGAAGTGCAACACTACAGCAACACCAGCAACAGTTCTCCAAATGTCCTCTACTGCCACAAATAATGTGCGTGCGTGCGTGTGTGTGGTGTGTGTGTGTGTGTGTGTGTGTGTGTGTGTGTGTGTGTGTGTGTGTGTGTGTGTGTGTGTGTGTGTGTGAGGGGAAGGATTTTGAGCTTACTGAGTGTGTCTGTGGTTGTCAACATGTTTGTTTGACTGTTAAGGTAAGTGTGGATACGAGTGGTTTCTATTCCTGTGTGTGTGTGTGTGTGTGTGTGTGTGTGTGTATGTGCGTGTGTGTGTGTTTGTGTTGTGTGTTGAATGACGATGTCACAGCGCAGTTTCTGTGTTCCTGCAGAACATGAAGGATGGAGGATTTAACAACTCAGTAAAACTCAAATATTCTACTGAGATAAGAATTTCTCCTAAAGTCACAGGGAGAGAATTAATGACTAATGTGGCCCAAAATATGTAGACATGTGGATGTTATAACTGTATGTAACACATTCATTCATTCATTCATTCATTCATTCATTCATTCATTCATTCATTCATCCATTCATTCATTCATTCATTCATTCATTCATTCATTCATTCATCCATTCATTCATTCATCCATTCATTCATTCATTCATTCATTCATTCATTCATCTTCTGAACCGCTTTATCTGCAATAGCGGGTCACGGGGAGCTGGAGCCTCTCCCCGTTGTCTTAGGGCGTGAGGCGGGGCAAACTCAGGGGGCCACGCCAGTGCGCCTTTGAGCTACACAAAGACAGACAACCATACATGCTCACACTCACACACTACAGACAACTGTATGTAACTGTTAAACCTTATTGCACAAGGAGGGGCATTAATGTATCTCCAGTGCTCTGGAACAGGGTTTGGAGTGTCATTGAGGTCTGATAATGAATTTGCGTGACTCAAACTGGATCACAGTGAGTTCCACTTCATCCCAGAGGTGCAGGATTTTTTCTGAATTAGCTTATGACTATTGGGGTATGTAGTGCATTGTGTGCACAAACAGGGATGTCCAACATGCTGTTTGTTACATTTTGTAGAAATGTGAAAAATTAATTCTAAATAATGATTGCAATCACAACGTAAATATGAGTGATAGTGGTGGCTGAAACCAACTGCTCCCATTTGTTCTGAACAGCCCCCTCTGGGTCTTTATCATGGTCCTGTCTCCTTCAGGGTCTCTGTGAATGGAAAATAATAGCAGCTGTTGTAATACATTCATCACTCCAGTGACCTTCTGTGACACGGCACAAGTTGAAACCAACCTTCGATACAATGACAGCTTGAGAGTTTCTCAGGCCATTATCAAAATCATAATTCATTTTATCATAAAAATTGCACCGTGCTGTGGATTGATGTCAAACATCAGAGCTGCCCGTCGGGTGGGGGACCCAGCAGTGTTGTAACCTTGTGATAATGTTTCATTTCATCTTATCCTTGTCTTCCTGTACAGTAATGCCTCACCTGGATCATTTGGCCCATAAAGCTTAAGACTTTCTGGGAAATTGGATTCGAAGCTAAGCGAAGGCCCTGGAGGCTATAACATGATGACGTTTGGATACAAAAAAAAAAAGAAAAAAAAAATCTTTTTGTTGCACTTTCCTTTCTTCTTTCATTTCTTTTAACTTCAATTATTCAAGGCTTACAGTGGTGTGTAATAATATTCCTCTGTTGTGACAGAGCGCGATATGTTCTCCTTTAAACTTTATGAGTTCATCTATCCTCCCAGTCCAGGTTTTCTCTGTCACTTGGAGAGAGACCATAAATGTAGTCATAGATCAATATCATGGCAAGAAAAGAAAGACTGGAAAGAAAGGTAAGGAGGGGACCTTGGGAAAGTATACCTTTGAGGAATTAAAGCAGAAGACAGATGTGTAATCCTGTGATTTAAACATGAATTTAGGCGCCACGCAGCTGCTGTTTTTACACTTCCTCTTCACTTCCTCACTCTGGACCCCCTGTGGGGGGTAAATACCACTTGGAGAGGGGAAGGGGCTCACGAAGATGGAAGAATGCAATCTTGTCACTAAGCCCGGAAACCCTCTGGAGCTTTGGACTTTGTATTTCATCCAGCACTGTCAGTTCAAGCCTGCAGCTCCTGCTCTCCACCACCCTTCATCATCAGCTCTTGACAGTACAAATGCAACATCTCTCTATGTGGCTCACTTACAACGGAGTGGATTTGATGGAGGACACTCAGTGATGAGTGTGCAGAGGTCAGCATCATAATGACAGAAACTCTTATCACTATGACATTCATGCAGCTGTATTTTAGTCCAGGACTGAATTTAAAGCAGTGGGAATACCCTTTAATTAGTGACGAAAATTTATTAAAATAATCCGATCAATGATGTGCTTTTGTGACTCATTGCTCCATGAGAGCACACCATCATTCTGTCAAATTTTAAGATTTTTAATTGATAAATCTGAAAAATATGCAGGTTATCTCCCAGAGGGTGATCACAATAGATGTGCGGTCTCATTTTGACAAATGTTTTAATTTCCTTTCAGCCCACATTCACTGTAGGCTATTAAATCATATCCAGATCATCTTGTGAACGGACCAATGATGATTCAGTGTTCCTGTCTGAGTTCTTCCCTGAGCAGACAACCTTCAAACCTCAGTCTCAACTTAAAATCGTGTTTCCATGGAAGACAGAAGACGAAATGATTAGAAAAATAAAAATCTGAAGATTTCTATGATGCTTAGTAATGTATAAAGGTTGTTTAAGTAATAATGTATGGTTTTCCGCATATGCTGAACAAATGTAACTCCATTCAAACAAATAAAAAGTTTAAAATAAAAAACAAAACAAAACGAAAACAAAACTGCTGTGTCTTCTTGTCTTAACAAATGTAATGTCTTCTTCTTTTCTTCTTTTCCTTTCGGCTTTTCCCTTCAGGGGTCGCCACAGCGAATCAATTGCCTCCATCTAACCCTGTGCTTTGCATCCTCTTCTCTCACACCAACTACCTTCATGTCCTCTTTCACTATATCCATAAACCTCCTCTTTGGTCTTCCTCTAGGCCTCCTGCCTGGCAGTTCTAAACTCAGCATCCTTCTACCAATATATTCACTATCTCTCCTCTGGACATGTCCAAACCATCTCAGTCTGGCCTCTCTGACTTTATCTCCAAAACCTCTAACATGTGCTGTCCCTCTGATGTACACATTCCTGATCCTATCCTTCCTGGTCACTCCCAGAGAGAACCTCAGCATCTTCATCTCTGCTACCTCCAGCTCTGTCTCCTGTCTTTTCCTCAGTGACACTGTCTCTGACCAAACAACATCGCTGGTCTCACCACAGTTTTGTACACCTTTCCTTTCATTTTAGCTGAAACTCTTCTATCACACATCACACCTGACACTTTTCTCCACCCGTTCCATCCTGCCTGTACACGCTTCTTCATCTCTTTTCCACACTCTCCATTGCTCTGGACTGTTGACCCTAAGTACTTAAAATCCTCCACCTTCTTGATCTCTTCTCCCTGTAACCTCACTCTTCCACTTTGGTCCCTCTCATTCACACACATGTACTCTGTCTTACTGCGGCTAATGAATGGAAATCTTTTATTTCCATATAGGGATGCAGTGCACTCCCTCATAGCGGCTGTAACAAGAACTACAACATGTCATGATGTCAACGTAAAGAGTGTAAAGCCCATAATGGGAAGGACTGGTGGGATGATAGTTGGTGTATCATAAGAGCTGGAAGATAACAGTGGCTGTGAGGCAAAGACCACAAAAGTGCATCGAGAGGTACAGTACTTTAATTACACTACAAATACGACACAAGACTAGTTTAGACATTTTTAAATTTGTGTTTTGGCTGTCATTTGGCTCATTTGTTGTAAGACAGGAGATAGTGAGTTTAGGTTGGAAAACGATGCCTCGCTCTCTCTTTCTTTCCCTCTCTCCCACGTCTTTCTTTCAAGAGAGAAACTCCAGTTTTGCAAATAAATTTTTGGGCAAAAACACGACAATGAGCATTACAGATAGTGATGGAGGAAATCGCGACTTCCTCCTCCGCGTGTTCGTTTGATTTCCGGTAGTGAGAATGTTGGAGGTCCGAATAAAGGCTGGAGACGATGAACAGTCCTTCGAAGCTTTATTACAGAATATTCTGGGCACAAGAGACTTACAGAAAGAGCTGCAGCGGTGCACATGTGCAAAGATAAGGGAGGATCACACATCATTTATACCCTAAAAGGCAGGATTGTGGGCGGTGAATCTCTTGTTTAACCTCAAAATATCAGCTCTAAACCGGTTTCAGTTGGTACATCATGATCTCTAGGTGTTAACACAAAATGTCAAGACGACAATTTCACAAAACTATCTGAGAATACAGCATTATTAATCACGCGGACCCAGTGAGGATATATTTATTGCAGACAAAAATTGTTCACAGATACCGACAGTTATGCAAGCATTTCTAAATATGGTCAAACAGTAGATTATTTCCATACAGAACTTTCATTACAGACACACACACACACACACACACACACACACACACACACACACACACACACACACACCCACACACACCCACACACACACACACACACACACACACACACACACACACACACACACACACACACACACACACACACACACACACACACACACACACACAGAGTCTTCAATGGACACATTGAAGACTAGATAATATCTATTGTGAATTTATGTTAAGGTAATACAAATATTCAAATGCATCAATGTGGCCTCAATTAAAATGCATGACAAAAAATTTCACAGCGAGTGCCATAAAAACATGTTCCTCTAGTATCAAATCAGAAAATGGACATTCTATTTATGACATCAGAACCAATCAGTCTGTGGATCTTCAGCAGGAAGATTGGGTGTCATTTAATGTAGAGATTTTGCTTTAGGCAGAATTAAAAGGCAAGTTCTGAATTTATTTTCTGAACAGACCAATGTGAAGTTGTGTGTGAGCACTAAGAACCTCTGACCTCAGAATAACTTAACTGGGGTCCCAGATGATGGTGAGGGGGCCGACTAATAGTGCAATCCAGAGTCAAGGCCTCCAGCAGCAAACTGAGATGGTATAGCTGGCGGCAGATGACCTTCCTGCAGCAGCACACAAAGATATGACCTTCAACATCTAAACTTGTTTGTCCAAAAATCCATCAAAATGCTTGCAATTCCAACCCCATAACAGACAGCAAGAAAAGTACTCTTGTTATCTCTCTCTTAGATTCAAATGTGGATATATTGAATATTTTTCTTTTATTATAAGCATGGCGGTTTGAAAACAAAGAAAAATTTGTCATAATTAGCATTATTCTAGACTTATATTATACACATTAAATGAAACAAACTGCATGCAACTCAATATCTATGCGCATTTTCATAAGAGGTGCATTAAAAACATTTTGCATCACCTAACTTCATTAGGGTGGAACACTGGACATGATTTATTAGTAGTTACAGAGGATATTTGTACTTATTTGTACTGTTTGATGTCTAACTGGATATTGAGATGCTTGTGTTTGCTGGTCACATTAGTTTTGTTTTAAGTGCTCGAGCTAAATGACACAATGCCACGATGACGCCCCTATTGTCCCCTTGTGTTTTGGTATGTCTCTCCTTTCTCTGCTCTTGTCCGTCTCCTTTGAGTCTGCAGCGTGGGTTTCTGCACCCCTGCTCTTACTCCCCTCAGGATCATCGTCACAACAGTAACAAGTTTATACAATGAAAAATATTTTTTCTTATACAAAAATTTTATAGAATTAGAATTTGCTATCCTTTTCTTTGGCAAAATTATTCCTGTTTTTTCTTCAGTGTGAACCTGTGTGAAACCCCGTGTCCTCTGGTTATAGTTTCATTGTAGTTTTACTCTGTGTGATTGTGTTAAAACCGTCTTCTGTTTTGATCTTTTTTTAAATTTAATTTAATTTTTATTTCATATACTGGATTAATCCCGTAGGGAAATTAGTGGCACACTCTAGTTGGTCACATGTATATATTAGTGTGTACAGACCCTGTAAAATGTAAAATAAGTCCTATCCTGGAATTCCTTGTTATGGTGACACCTGTAGTCAAACAGCGCCGTCTGTCATCGGAATACTTTCATGCTTCCTGATTTTATGGCCACATTCATTCCTGTGGTCTCTCCAAACACTTTAAACAGCACAATATGAATTCTATCTCCTCTCTGCCTTGCACTTCTCTCCCCACAAATGTTGCTCCAGGCTCTTTTCATTATCGACAGGGCCATTTGTCTGCCAGGCAGATAGTCTGCCAGATTAGGATCTGTCAAATGTCAGGTAGCCATCTTTAAACAGGGTTGTTATTTTCCCGAGGCATCACCACAAAAAAAAAAAGAAAAAACTGCATTCTGGCACTGGCAATAATGTACTGTCAGAGAAAATGCATGTTGAGGTTGTGGTGATGTCTCATAAATACACACTCTCCATTTGTCTCTGTAGAACAACACACAGTAAACATCAAATAGGCAGGACTGTACATGAAGATGAGCAGACCTGAGCAGAACTGAGGAATCATTATTCATATTTATAGTCTATTATTAGCACATGACTCATTAATAAATGGCTTACAATACACTGTAATCAATCAATCAATCAATCAATCAATCAATCAATCAATCAATCAATCAATCAATCAATCAATCAATCAATCAATCAATCAATCAACTTCTATTTATATAGCACTTAATCACATTGGTAGACATTTCAAAGCTCTTTAACAAACAGAAACCAACAGAACCCTCCAAAGCAAGCTACATGATGGTGGCGGGGAAAACCTCTCTCACTGAGCAAGAAACTCCAAGCAGGACCCAGACTCTGGAGGGTGGTCATCCGCCTTCACTGGTTGGGTGAAAAAGTAATAAGCTGGGGATAGAGACAGGACAAGAAAAAGAGAGAGAGACAGAGAGAGAGAGTGGCAGACAGGCCAGATTGAATTTCCAGTCCATATTGTGCTGTTGTTGCTGAAGTGGGGGCGGGACTTTCAGGCCTCTGGACTTCCTGTCTTCCATGCTTGTTCCTCACCTGTCGAGCAGAAGCACAAAGACAGCGACAGTATCTTGAAAACAAAAGGTATGATTCAATGTTAATGGTGAATTAGAACAGTAAAGAGAAATGGCAGAAGCTCCAAAGTAACTCCCTTTAGAGCGTAGAGACAGAGAAAAATACCCTCAGCAGCCTTGACCTATAGAATTTATGTTAGTTCTAATTGTAGGCTCTATCAAAGTGGAGGGTTTTTAGTCTACTCTTGAATAAGCTAAGGGTGTCTGTGCCCTGGATCAAGGCCGGGAGATTGTTCCAGAGTAAAGGAGCCAGATAGCTAAAGCTCCTGCCTCCTGTTCTACTCCTTAAAGACCTGACGGGTTACCAGAAATCCTGTATTCTCAGGTCGAAGAGCCCTGGGAGGGTGATACACGTACATTGAAGAGCTTTATATGTGATCATGAGGATTTTGAATTTTATCCAGATTTAATCGAGAGGTAATGTAAGGATGCTAGGACAGGATTGATATGCTCGCTTCCCTCAGTTTGAGTCAGTATGCAGGCAGCTGCATTCTGAGCTAACAGAGGAGTCCTAATAGAGGAGCTAAAACAGCTCCAATAAGGAATTGCAGTAATCCGATCTTGAAGTAACAAAAGCATGCATGGTTTTTTCTGCGTCTTTAAAGGATAAGAAATGTTTAACTTTAGCAATGTTTCGCAAATGAAAGAAGGCTGTCCGGGATACAGACTTAACATGAGAGTCAAAGGACAGATCTTGATCAAAAATCACTCCCAACTTCCTGACATCATTAGTAGAGGATAGAGAAATGTTATCTAAGTGAATTACAGTGTTACAAAAATCATATCTAAGATGCTTAGGCCCAATAATAATAACTTCAGTTTTGTTACTGTTCAACATTAAGAAATTGTAAAGCATCCAGGATTTAATATCCCTGAGGCAGGTCTCTTATTTAATTAGTTGGTCAGATTCATTTATTCATTCATTTTCATGTACCGTACCGCCGCTGTATCCACCATAGCGGGTCACGGGGAGCTGGAGCCTATCCCAGCTGACATAGGGCGTGAGGCGGGGGACACTCCGGGCACGACGCCAGTGCACCGCGGAGCCACATATAAAGACATACAAACATGCACACACACAATCACTCCTACGGGCAATTTGGGACCGGCCAATCAACCTGAAGCGCATGCTTTTGGAGGTGGGAGGAAGACGGAGAACCCGGAGAGAACCCATGCAGACACAGGGAGAGCATGCGAACTCCGCACAGAGCGGGACTCGAACCCAGACCCGCCGTGTTGTGAGGTGACAGCACTAACCACTGTGCCACCGTGCCGCCCCTTGGTCTGATTCATTTGTTTTAATTGATAAATATAATTGCGTATAGTCTGCATAACAGTGAAAATTAATTTGATGTTTTCTTATATTTCCCAATGGTAACATATATAAATTAAACAGAATTGGCCCCAGAACAGATCCTTGAGGAACTCCACAGGTGAGAGTCTCTCGATCTGAAGATTTATTATTTACATGGACAAACTGAAATCAGTCGGATAGATATGCCCCAAACCAGTCTAATACCCATTTCCTCTTCCAATCTCCTTTGAAGAATATTATTATCAACAGTATTGAATGCTGCACTCAAGTCTAATAAGACTAAAGCAGATAGAAGAACTTTATCTGACACTATTAAAAGGTCATTTGTTACTTTAAGCAGTGCAGTCTCCATACTGTCGTTCGTTCGAAAACCTGACTGAAAATCCTCTAACAGATGATTCTCCAACAGGTGGTCATTTAACTGTTTTGCCACTATACTGTGATCGTATTAAACAAATGAGCTTTATTTTTATTCTCATTTATGTTAATTTAAATTGCTCCTTACATTGAAGTATTTGTACAGAGTATCTTTGGACATTCATTATCAGTTTATTGTTTAATTAAACATTAAATTAATTAAAACATATTACTTGCAAATTTAAAAAGATTATATTAATGTTAGAATAGATAACAATAAACAATAAATCATCAGAACATGTGCACAACTTTCTAAGCTTGTAAGTGATGGAAATGTGACTCAATCAAACAGTATGTAAATATTAGATATGTGCTAACAATTTCACATAAGTGCAAATATCCCCTGACTCTTTAACAACTTCTCATGCATTATTTGACTGCCTACAGTCAGAAGCAAGTCAAAAAATTTGTCTGCCTACTGAGAGACAAATTAGTAGGCAGATAATTTGTCTACTGACAGCCTACTGACTGTAGGCAGCATTGCTATTAAGTCCTGAATGTTAGACCAAGCACCGATAAAGGACTAAAGCAGACACTAAATTGTAATGTTTCTAATCCCAACTTTGACGACCTTCCTGCATGAAATAATTTAAAAGATAATAACAGCAAACAAGATAAAATATTATGCAAAATATTAACATTACAGTGGCTCAGTCGCTATTGTGCAAACTTCATGTTGTGAGGAAGAAAAACATTGCGTGATCATTGTGTATCCGAAGGTCATCAGCTGAACAGGACAGACTGAAGGACAAAACAAAGTAACGCTCACACCTTTGCTCTCAGGCTGCAGCTCAGATGGGTGGTGGGAAGCAATGCAAGGTCCGTCTCCATATCTCAAAGAAAAGTTAGCTGGAGCAGCATTTTTCTAAATCAGAATATTGATGAACAGATTATTAAAATAAATGTACTAATCTATGCTGTTTTATGAAGAAAAATAGGTTGTGGTATGTGTACTAGAAGGCAAGCTAAACGTTTGCTTATCATCTTGAGGTGTCCAGGCCTAAAGGGTTTGTTCAGGTTTGTTCTGTAATTCCCTCTAAAGTCTCATTCAAGCTTAATGTTTAGAGCCTTCCAGCTGTTCCCTACATCTATTTTGTCAATATAAATGATGTATGGGTTACTGATGAGCATATTCCATCAGTAAATGGGCCTTAAAGTGAACTGCAGTGAAGCACTGGGGTTTAGCTTCCACACTATCTGCACTGGATCATTGAAGGAACAGGCATTTCAAAGGTAGCAGCTAATTCAACTAAAGAACAAGGCCGTTAGAGACTGCAACATCCCACGATACCCCTGAATTCAACATTTTACTCTGACCTACACATTTTTGTGCCTCTGGCTTCCTGAAAATGTTGCTTTTTGTTTTGTGATTATATCTCATCAGGTTTCAGAGATGTTTACATAAAAAGGTATACAGTACACCGTCATTCCTCACGGTTAGTGCGTTCCAGGCACACAGTGATCAACAAATTCCGCGATAGAACGACGAACTATTTATCTTATTATTTAGGGTAATTAAAAGTTTATGAACCCTCGCCATACTGATATTAAACCACCTTCTATCTGTTTTACCTTTTCCCACACTCTTCCGGATGCCGTCAGCCAATAGAATGCGCGTATGGTATCACATGACTGCCTTCCAAAAATCTGCGATGAGTACAGAATGACATCAGTTACTTTCAGCTGCAAATACATGGCATATGGAATGACATTCAATATGAGAATATTTTATAAAGTCTTAAGTGCATATGGTTTTAATTGCATTAAGCTGCAAGCATTTTATACGTCATCACATAGCAATACAGCTATTGATAGAAATTCATACATAAGATGCAATAAAATGTGATTAAATGTCAGAGGAAATACTGCGTTAAATGAAAAGTAACCCGTACGGAAAAAAAGTTTTTGTAGGCTATGTTTTATGGTTATACTAATATTCACAGAGTTCATTTTACCTCAAAAAAGCAGTACATCCCTGGGATGCGCTTCAAGAAAAATTTGTGCATCCCAACATGACATTCATGTATCCAAAAGTAACAACAGACTACATGGTAGAAGTGTACACAAGGATTGAGTTTTGCCAATGCTACAATATAAAAACTAAACAAACTGTTTAATTTTAATGATTTTATTAATAACGATGTAATAAAAAAAGTAAAATTACCTACTTCTATTAAATTGTTAAAGCCTGGTAGTCATTCTTTAAAAAAACAGTTTAAGAAATAAAGTAAGATATGATACAGTTTTTTTCCCTTTTACTTTTCACTCAATTTCTTTGCCTTTAATTCATATATTGTCCTGTGGACATGGCACCAAGCTGACAGAGCCTTCTCTACACTATTTTTTTCGAAGCATCATTTTGTCTTGTGTGCTAACATTTAGCCGTGCCTCACCCATGGAAACAGTCACATCCATTGCGGTACAATTGTTTGGATTTTTGCTGGTTTTCGCTTGGCTTCTTCTTTCTTCTTTCTTCTTCTGTACTGTCCACATTAACATCTGTCTCTTTTCATTAACTTTTGATTGTTTTTTTTATTCAGGAAAGCACTCATTGTCACTTGGGTTTTCTCCAACTTTTTTCTCTTTTTCAAAGGCATGGTGACAATGTGAGACTAACTTGTCACTCTCTCACTGCAGCTTGTAAAATGAGCAGACGTTGTGTTGCAGTTTGGTTGATTTTATGCATTCATTCATTCATTCATTCATTCATTCATTGTCACCACCGCTACATCCGCTGTCGTGATGTAGCCTATCCCAGCTGATTGAGGGCGTGAGGCGGCGTAAACTTTTGGTGCCACAACAGTGCACCACGGAGCCACACAGAGACACAGACAAACACGCACGCACACACTCATTCCTATGGTCAATTTTGAACGGCCAATTAACCTGGAGCGCATGTGTTTGCAGGTGGGAAGAAGCCGGAGAACCCGGAGAGAACCCACGCAGACACGGGGAGAACATGCATCCTCCGCACAGAGTTGCTGTGCGGTGACAGCGCTACCCACTGTGCCACCGTGCCCACCCTGGTCGATTTTAATAAGGCTGAATCAAGCAAATGAGTCTCGTGAGGAGAAACTCACGCGAGATGAAAACATAAAAGTTCTAAATTTAAGTGGAGTAATGGATAAATTGTAGGTTTTCTTTGTTGAATGGAAGTATATTTAAAGCTTGCATCCCAGGGACACATGTTGTCTGATGATTGTGCTTCCCTGTCAAAAAAATGTAAGGATGCATGGAAACAAGAACACTATATTCAGCATTTTAATAAAGGACAAATGTCCTGATATTTAAAAGTTTGTCAGCGACACTTTGGGCTGAAGCAAAACAAACAAGTGCTTCTGAAAAAAGCTGGCATTTGAACTATGTTTGCATGTGTGAAAGGTTTTATCCAGTTATTGAAGTTAAAACCTGCCAAATAAAATCACTCAAGGTATCCCGAACCTATGAAATGTGGTCATCTTGGATATGCGGTCAGTCTTCTCACAAAAAAAGGCAGATTTGACCTCGAGGCAACTTTCACAATGCTGTGCTGACCGTCGTTACAATATAACAAACATGCACAAGTACGAGGGTAAGAAAGTAAAGTCATCAAAGCTTTAAAATAACATTTCTATTCAATGAGTTTATCATGGATAAATGGTTGTCTCACACCGGGTTCATGTCGTTCTATGTTATACGTCAATAATTTGCATTTATCTACATCCATCACAGCTAAACATGGAGATCAATTCCCACTTACAGAATGTAGCCAGTTAACTACAGCAAATAAAAATCAATCAATCATTCAAAAGTCAATTTAAAACCTGATAGATCTAACATGAAATGAACTAGGATTTCTCATCCCATCACATTCATTTTTTTGATTACAGTATTCCACGTAATGTTACTTCTGAGTCGTCTTCCAACAGCAGAACACACAACATTCTCCTGCTCAGGATGTCTTGAGGTTCCAAAAATACGTCACTTAAAACTACACATAGATAGTAACTCCTCAACAAAAGACATTTCTGTCACCCAATCCCACCATTGTTTGAAGCACTAAATTGGTGGATCTTCTTGTTAATACTCTTTACAAATTCTGAAATGTTTATGATTTGAAAAAAGCTGATTATAACAGCCACTACGAGCCAATTAGGACACTGCATTGTTACTCAGAGTTGTGAACTGAACATAGTAGCACGTTTGATTTCAAACATGACTCAGCAACTCCTGCCTTTGCCCTCCTCCACAGCTTCAATATATTTTGTAAAATCAGAGCTGAAAAACTTGTCAGTAAGTAGTAATTAACTTGAGAAAAGTAACTACTGAGCGATCAAGAAATCCATCACGTTCCAACGTGGTCGTGTTTGATATTCAGTTGACGTATTATATTTTGAAGGAGGGGTGATCACAAATGTCAACAATAAATGTTCAAATCCGATCTCTGATTGAAGGACTTTGAAGGATCAAATAGGCCGATTGTTCTCCTAAATACTATAATCTACAATGTACACATTCTGAATTTTTAAATGAATACTAAAAATATGCAGATTTGATGCTTTGCTGGTTCATAAACTATAACAACGAAATAGTAGCATATTTAATTTGGAACATATAAGCATTCTGTGAAGCATCCTCTGGTGGTGAAGCTTGGAGGGTTTGCTGGGGTATTGCCAAAACAACCAACCAACCAAGCAAGTGATCAAGCAACCAAGTGACCAAAAAAGAGGCTGTCTCAACGCGCACGGCACAAGACAAAATGCAAAAGATTCAAATTTCATACAAAATCTTAAATAATGAGTTAACTTTACAAAAAATGCCAGTAAACCGCAAATGCTTACGCCTTAACCTCCTGTCTTTGTCACAGATAAACAAATAAACATCATATAGTCTATGGTACAATAACCCCCACCCCCACCCCACCCCCAACTCTCAAGAACACACACACACACACACACAGACACACACACACACACACACACACACACACACACACACACACACACACACACACACACACACACACACACACAACACACAGTCATACAAGCAAGATGTAAATCAACTGTATAAGAGCGTATAAAAGTGGCAGGCAGGCACAAATGGCACCTATCCAGAGCATTATGGGAGGAACGTGTTACATGCAGCCAGATTAATGACTTCATTATGACAGTTTAGCTTCTAACCATAACCTTTCCACAAATGCTGTTTACTTGTTTTTCTCACGTCTAATTAATTTTGCATTAATATCACAGTGGAAAATTGACAGATGTACAGTACAAATGGAAGCAACCTTTGAGGTGACTTTGCAAGATGACTGGCCGCCGTAATGGACTTTCACTTTACACTTTGGTCTGCAGTTCAAAGTTAACACCACTGCATACCTCGTTGTCGAGAGGCTCAAGGTGGCACTTGATGCACCGGCGTTATGATCGTTCAACTCATACTTTATGTATGTACTTAAAAATGAACTGAAGGATGGGACGCAATTTGTGGTTTTTTTTTTTTTATGTTAGAGGGAGCTCGGTGGTTCAGTACGAGAAATACAAAATAAAAGTGATGTTGGCAGACAGTAATGCTTACATGGGATGTGCAACAAAATCAGTTCCATGGTTTACAAGGAGGTCAAACTGGCTGGCTCCTTATCCTGTCTTAAAAATGCCTTCAGAAGTATATTTACTGAGGTATTGATGTCAATTTTATTGGTTAAGTCACTTCTTTGGCCTTTTTTACCCAATTATTATTTTTGCTTTCTTTCTAACTCGTCATTCAGTTTATGATTCTGGCAAAGCTTTACATATTTTTAATCACTATTTATCATTTATTAAATTTCATCATGATAAATTACTTTGTAACTTTTGGTTTGAAAAGTTTCTTCTTTTCTCGTTGACATTTTATGTTGATGCTGTTCCATTGATCGATGAAACTCAACAGAGAAGGAAGAGACAGACACCTAATTAAATTATTAAGGATATTACTTGAACGGCAGTAATGAACAAAGAAGAAAAATTCCTGGATTCAGACATTCTTCTTTGTCTCTTAACTTATTCTTTCAAAATTGAAAGAATTATTTATTGCCATATTTACACATTAAAAGATAAACAGTTGAAAACATTTTTTTGCAGAAGCGGTAGTAGTGATCCCAAGGTCGG
Organism: Antennarius maculatus; assembly: GCA_013358685.1. Classification (NCBI taxonomy): domain Eukaryota; kingdom Metazoa; phylum Chordata; class Actinopteri; order Lophiiformes; family Antennariidae; genus Antennarius; species Antennarius maculatus. Next base: position 10,264,633 of record CM023608.1, read on the forward strand.
GATCAGAAGATCCGGACTAGTTCTTGAATCCAGGTCATAATTCAATGTCTAGTAGATCTTAGGGGGTGTCATCATGTAATCTTCGCCCAGCATTGACTGCATAATGCATGAATTTAGAAGGGAAGATCACATAATTCCTTCTATCATTTAATACTAAAGGATAATTGTAATCAAATTTGGGTGATAACATCACAACCAAAATCAAATTAAGTTTTTGTTGGTTCATATGCAATATCATCAAAATGTGTTAATATTTCCCTAAGTAATACTAATAACAGACAAAAAATATAATGCAGGCTGATATTTTCCCCACCAACCAATATTCTAAAGAAGACAATCCAAAACTTCTGGTCTGAACTCAAAGGGCAAACAGGTCAGTTATCAACTGCTTCAATTATCAACTCCACGAAGGTTTCACGTTTGTAAAACTAAACCAGATTATATAAGGATGAAACAAAGACTATGCGTCCCATGAGCACTTTGGAAACAAAGGGGAAACATCTGAATGGCATCCAGCTCTCTAAACAAAACCCTGTTAATAATGCAGATGTAATGCAAACGTATTTCATTAGAAATTATTTTACATAGCCTTTGGTCAATTCTGATGTCTAGAGTGACTTTCACTTCTTACAAGAAGCATCTTCAACTTCCTGACTGTAAACATGTGGACTGTGAAAATCAAATGGACAGTGAATTTAAAATTTTCTTGCAACTTTAATTTCTTTCAAGAAGAAATTACTTCTTTTTCTGACAAGGCTGAAACCAAATAATTTAATGCCCAAACGGATGAACATGTTGCAACCCTCTGCTGCTACACTTATTTGTTGTCTACCGAGCAGCTGGCTGGTTATATTTTGCCCACAAGTGGAGCCAAACACTTCATCCTAGGAGAAGGGCACCAAGCACAAGTGCTCCAGCATGCTAATTTGGCTCTGCTCTGCAATACAAATGCATCGGTTTGGCTCAGAAGCTTTGACACCATGCTCCACATATTACTTATTAATCTTCAAAGGTGACATTGGAGTTCAAAATACAGGAGTCTTAATTCAAGTGTTTTTCTATCAGTGATGGTAATAACTCGGAGCTTGAAATGTGGGAAAAGTGTTTTCCCTGGAGCAGCAGCTGGCTGCCTAGAGTGTGTGAGGTGGCAGAGTGACCTTGCCTAAGACGTGAATAATTTCATTAACTCTACATACTAAAGTGACTCTATCATGTTAGTTTGCCTGATTTTTTTAAAAACTGATTAATATCTTCTAACTAGCAGGCAAATGAGCTTCTTTCCTGTGGTGTTTGGTGTACTGCATGAACAAATGTTTGTGACAACAGCACCAGCTGTGCCTGATTGTAACATGAACTCCTGGCAGTAACACGCTGAAGGAACAGACAGAAGAAAGCTGCACAGTCAATAACCGGTTGTGCTATTTGTTGTGACAAGGAAAGAAAAGGCATTGAGAACAAGCAATGCCAACAATACACAAGCAAGCAGTTAAACTTTTGTGTTTTGAAAGCCACAAACAGTCAAATTAAACCCTATAATTACTTTTCTCTTCAGCATCTTTTGTCCTTTAAGTCAATAACACATTATTTTTTTCTGTGCAAGTGAATCATAACCACAACTCAGACACCAGCTTTTAAAGCTCAGAGGAGGGCTTCATAGGCGGTTAAAAATTGATTGCAAAGTGAAAAATTGAGGCATTTTGGTACTTGTGAACATGGCCAGTTTTTAAACCGATTGGGCGGTAGCTTGTCGCTAGGCAACATTGGAGATAGAGCTTTTGATGTCTGAGTACATCAAGCTATTTTGAATCTACTCATTATACTTTCACGTTTTACTAACTGCAAGTTCTGATTAAAACCATTAACGTGGTACATTTGTATATTTGTTACACAATCCACAGTTGAATGACATTAGCAGGCTCAAATTACAAATTCATAATTACATCCTGATTTTAAGCCGAGCAGAAGAATGTTCCACAGGAATTATTATCTGTCAGCTGAGAAGTGATGAGAACTAGGACTCACTGTGTTGACAAGACAGTCTGGGATGTTTCATGTCTGTGGAGACATCTGTGGAGACAAATGGCAGACTGCGACAACATAAGCCGGCGCAGTCATAAATGACAGAGTACCACAGCCGAGGGAAAGAGACAAAACACCAAAGAAGATTTGTTGCATCTGCTGAGACAAACGGGAAGGGAACAGGAAAGTAAATATGAACCCAAACTGGACTCTCATGGTATCTACAGATAACTTATTAGGGCCTTACAGTTGGACTCCGTTTTGTGACAGAAGTGAGGGACTGCCTGCACAATGCCAGAACACACGGTGTAAATAACAAAGCTGCTGCAATTCAATTTAGTTAATGGTTGAGTAAAAACAAAAAGAAATGTCCCACATACTCCTGGTAAAACCTCACGTTCAGTCAGCATCATTACTAAGAAATGATTTGACTTTAAAAAAAAAAATTTTTTTTTGCTTTGAGTTGGTTAAGAAATTGGTTCTTGTTCTATTGTGATTTTTATTAGAGATAGCTAATGCTTCTTGCTTGCACACAGGAGTCTGCAAAAGCAACTTTTAAAGTTGTTGCATAGTAATTATTTCACAACTAGTCCCTCTGCAGCCAAACCACCTCCAGATTCAGGCACAAGCATGGAACACATATTTTAATGATGGCAAGAAAAACAAAATGGTTAATGGGGTTTATCCATGTAGAACTTGTTCACTCTAACAAATATTTTACAACATGAGTCACCCATTCATTTATACACTAGTAGGAGAGGTAAGAAAGGAAAGCCAAGTGCAAATTGTTAGACCTTGCTGGTGAATATATCTTAAGCATGACATTGGTGATGAAAGGAGATGCTAATCATCACGTGGATCATATTTCATCAAGCCATCTTTCACAATACATTGTCCCTCGTTCTTTGCGATTAATGCGTTCCAGGAACCACACGCTATTAATGAATTCCACAATAGAGCGACAAATTATTTATCTTATTATTACTCTAATTTAAACGTTTATGATCCTCCCCATATTGAAATTAAACCACCTTCTATCTGTATTACCTTTTCCCACACTCTTATCGACTGTTTAGAGCACTTTTGTGTCTCACGTAAGTCCGAGACTCAGACAACCGAGCGCACTTCCGGATGCCGTCAGCCAATAGAACACACGGTGTCATGTGACTACCCACCAAAAATCCACGAAAAGGTGAAGTTGCGAACGTTGATGCGCGAATGCATGAGGGCGATGTATAGGATGCTGCAGAAAAAGAGACATAATGTCTAAAATGTTTCTGTCACACTGAATAGTACAGCAGGCTGATTAGATTTCAGAGGTTACAGCAGCAGAGAGATGTGTGAGCTCTTAACATGCAAACTGACAGAGATTGGGCAGCTACTTGGCCTAAGAGACACCACAGCCCCACGTCACTACCACTATATCCACTGGCAGGGATAAACAGCCACAATTCATCTGGGGGCTAGTTTCTCCTGTGAAAATGGCAACCTTTCCCCATAACACCTGAATGAATAATTCAACACTCTGGGCTCTATCAGAGGCTGTCAGAAATGTCAGCTGGTTGGAAGCACCCTCAGCAGCCCCCAAGGAAGTCATCTCTACACCCTGTGGTGGGGTTAGGAGGTTACACACGCACCTGCAAGAGGCATGCGCGCACACACACACACACACACACACACACACACACACACACACACACACACACACACACACACACACACACACACACACACACACACACACACACACACACACACAGAGAGAGAGAGAGGGGAAAAGAGAGAGAGAGATGAACTAAATGCCACAACAGTGCCAGCGCTCTGATGCCTGAAGGACTCAGAGTCAGGGCAAACATCTCCACTAGGAAAATTATAGCAGATTCCTGCTTTTTTTTTTTTTTTGAGCATTGTTAATATTAAATTTGACTTTTTCCATTCCTGAGCTCTTACAGTTCTGTTCGGTTTTGAGGGAAATTGTTGTTGGATGCCACATATACGAAGTAAATCAACAGAAAAAAATTATTCTTCCCCTATTTGCTCAGCACCCACAGATATAATACTCACCTGACATTGCCCAGAGGTTTCCTCGGGGAAAGTATGTTTGCTCCATTTTCCAGCCCAGGAACAAGAAAGTTTTAAACTTTTGAGTGAAAGCAAACAGAAACAGACACAAGAACACAAGGACAAGTGATGATCGCTTTGCTCTGTGAGTTTGCCTGCAGCTCAGAGCACCTCTTCACCTGTTGAAAGGATGCTGCATCCCCATGCGCCCTCTACGGAGACCACTTTAGCAGGAGGCCATCAATAAACCTTCAAAACATCATTGTGTATGGAAATGAAAGATAATCAATCAATTAATATCCATGTGATTAACTGCAGTAAGTGAAAACACTCGTTATTAAACAAGAAAGACTTAATTTGTAAAACAGGGGTGGAATTTAACCAGTGTAACTATGAGCAGACACACCGTGATTCCCACTGTTACTGGACCACTCAACGCTCTTAGGTAGGTCATCCTCAGTTGCCAGTGAATCCATTATCAGAGAGGAAACAAAGCAGCATTACAAATCCAAGGGGCTGTATATAAGTGTCTCATTCATTGGTTTAGTAAAGGAGTTTAATGAATATTTCTTTTACTAAATGATTTGCATTATCATTGTTGATAACTGTCAACATTTGCAACCATACCCATGTGTTCCACGGCCTTTGTGAAGGTGGAAAACGAATGTGTAAACCTTGAGGTTAAAGATTTCAACCAGTGAAAATGTGGTTTAATAAATAAAGACTTGAAACCGTCTGTTATTGACTTACCAAAGAAAGAAATCTTGAATCACTGGTAGTTAAGGTAGTTAAGCATGCCGCTCAGATAAAACCTTAGCAGACTTTTTCAAGTTCACACTGGATGTGGTCCAAGCTTCAAGGGATCATGTCTGCACCATTTAGTACAAGGGAGCGTGTCAGAGAGCATGAAAACACCCTGCCTGTAATACTGCACTGTGAGGCTCCTCTCAAACAGTTTGTCTGCCCCCACCTCCACCCCACCGTCTGCCTTCATCTTCCTCCTCATCATCCCCTTGTCTCCACTTCCTTAGCTGATGGATGAGTTCATTAGCTACAAATCTCTTTCTAGTAAAACCAGGATGATACTGTTGCCTTTTTCTACTCCACCAGACACAGAGAATAGACCTCGGTGGAGTTTGTTGTATATGCATGCATGAGCACACACAGTAGGTGCATGTTTCAATACCTGCATCTAATGGAAAAAGTTCTTTTACAAATGATCTATGAAGTGGCCCCAGTCAGTGCCAAGATAGATACACCAAATAGTTTTGTTAGTATTGCGTTTGTCTTAACAGTTGCACAGAGAGCTGAATAAAAAGCTTTGTAAATGTAATAACAGCAGGACATAGAGGATGAGATAGTTTGGTCCTATGTCTGTGTTGATTTATACAGTATACTGGGCCAGACTCGCTGCAGTCAGAGCATGGCTAAACCATTTCAGTGAATGAAATTCCTTAACAATAGTATCTATGGTATATTGGATCAAGGTTTAAGGATCACTCTGCATTCTTTCTAACTCACTGTTGAGTTAAATAAGAGCAAAGTAAAACTTTATTTATCCCTTAAGGAGGTTCCGTCAGGGAAATTAATTTCTCCGTTGTACACAGCACAGTAAGTACACAAAACACAGAAAAAGCACACAGAAAGCACCAGCACATAGAAAGTAGTACAACACCAAATAGAAAGAGTAATAAATAACCCATCAAGAATATATAAAAAGGAAATCATAAATAGGCATAGAAATAAAAAAATAAACAGGCCTAGTTAAGCATGGGTATAGTGAAATGTCTATAGTGTTTGTATCGTTTTTGCTGTATTGTCTGTGTCATCCCTCAGCTCTCGTGTGGACCTTCTTCCTCTTCACCTCCCCCAGAAAAGAATTGAGCAGTTTAATGGCTTGGGGGATGAACGAGTTCTTAAGTGTGTTTGTCCTGCATGTTGGAAGGCGCAGCCTCTGGCTGGTCAGGCTTCTCTGGTTGTTGGTAACGGTGTGTAGAGGGTGGCTGTCATTGTCCATGATGTCCAGCAGTTTGTCCAAAGTTCTCTTCTCTGCCACCGTTGCCAGAGGATCCAGCTTCATCCCGACCACCGAGCTGGCCCACCTGATCAGCTTTCCATCCTGGGGAGATTCACATTGGTCACGCTTCCTCCCCAACACACCACAGCGAACGACAGGACGCTGGCGACCACAGATTCATAGAACATCCACAGGAGCTTCCTGCAGACGTTGAATCCCCTCAGCCTCCTCAGAAAGTACATCCTGCTCTGTGCTTTCTTATACAGCTGCCTTGTGTTGCTGGTCCAGTCCAGCTTATAAATAAATATAATTATAAAATTATAAATATATTATGAATGATATAAATAAATAAATAGATATGATAAATAAGCTGTAAAAAATATTTTAAAATATATTTCCATAAGATGTTTCATTCTTATGTGTCAATTTTTCATACAAGCCACATCTCTCAATTTGCCATCTGCTCAGCCAGCCTCAGTGACTGAGCCTGCTTCACGATAACTGTGATAAATGCAATGTCCACTGGGACAAACCAGCCGTTTGACACTTCATCCCCCTTGATGCATTAGCTGCTAATATCCTGTAGATCTAGGCTAGGCTGTTGCAAGCCTCACGATTCTCTGTGCCCGACCTTTGCTGAGCTCTCCCTCGAGCATGGGTTCCTGTAATCATCTTTCAAATGGCAACTTCTCACTTCAGACGCATTTATTAGTAGGAGCAGGGTTGAAGGGCTCAGACAAACCATCTGCGTTGCTAATTTTACTCAGGCCCACTGGGCCTTCAAAATATCATCTTTGAAGATCATCTCCAACTTCAATCCCACCAAGGACGGTTAAAATAACCCGAATCATGGGTGTATCGCCCCGACTTTCACTGCAAGTTTGAAGTTGTTCACATCTTGGTAAGAAAATTTGATTTGTGACAGAGCAGTGAAGAAGGTCAGTGTCTTTTCAAAGTGGAGGAAGTGAGTGGTCACGGATGAAGCTGCTCTGTGTAGACCTGGGCATCTTGGGGTAATGCAGCGTTTCTCAAATAGTGATGTTAGACATGGTAATTTATGCCTTTTCCTTTCTATCCATGGCCCCTGTTTTCATTAATAGCAACAGAGAGAGACATGTAGTTCCCATCATTGTAATTTTGGATAAACTGATTAAACTGTTAATTGACATTTACTTTCATAGGAATCCAAATTGATGACATGAAAATTATCTGCTGATGATGTGCAGAAAGTCGAGTTTTTAAGAAGAGAAACTTTTAAGGCTCTTGTTTCCTTTCACACAGAAAAAAAACAGCTACGAGACAGAGGATCCCAGCGTCTGCAGTCAAGATGCTCGAATACATTTGATAGGCCAAGAAAAGCTTCAGCTAACTCGGTTGAGTCAATGACTGAATTTGACATTGCTGTTTTCTAACAGTCACCTGTCTAATCAAAGCATTCAATCAATTAATCAAATTCTATCTATACAGCCCCAATTCAAGAATGACGATTTGGGATGATTGTGAGGGCTCCCTTGTCTTTAGGATGGGTAAATGTGTGAAAGATGTTACAAGGACAGAGCACAATAGTGTCAGTCTTTAGAACAACCAAAGTCCATGGCAGATGAACCGAGTCGAGTCCAGGAGCATGTCATTGAAGAGGTGTAGAGGTGAGTCTGGGAACCATATAGTAGAATTTCCCATGTGTTGCCGTTCTTCATGATCACTGTTTGGTTCCCAGATGAGATGGCCTGCTAAATTTTTTGACATTCAACTAACTTTCAGTCCACAAATTATTGCAGCAACCTTTGGCGACGAGACCATGAGTGTGACATGCACGAATGAAACGCAGTTGCAGTTACCAATTACACGTGTGTTCACCTACGATTACAGGTCTAGTCGTGTCAGAATCTTAGTAGGAAAAGCACTGGTGTTATTAATGACAGAAGGAAGCTCTGATCCCGACAGTGTTTCTATAAACCAGCTGACCAATGACTTCACCATTTACCTCTGTACGTCACAGCATGGTTTTTCAAACTACCTGCATAAAACGGATGTTTTTGACATGAAAAAGGCTGTTTTAGACTTTTCATGCCAAATGACAACAGTCCCTGTTTGTACTTGGTTACATTAGCTTGGCCTTTTCTTCACCTTTTCACTCACTGTTGATATATGTCTGATGAAAATCACCCAGTTTAAAATATTGAGCCTGATTCATGCCAGCTCAAGTGAACTGAAGCGTTCCTGACTGCTGGATTTATTAGACTTACAGCTCTGTGTGAGACTTCATGTAATCATTCCAAATGAACAAATCAAGATGATTTCACAAAATCAATAATAATTTCCCTCCTTCCATTAATCTGTCCTTTCATATTCTCTTCAGTATAATTTTGGTCTATGCATCTCTGAGATCGACTTGGAGCTGCAGTAAATGTAAAAACCACGCTGTAATTACCCAGTGAGCTATTGTTTATTTTACTACACAGCGGGTAAGACAGATATCCAGTTCCAACAGACTCTTCTGTTGAGTAGCTGCTATTAGGCTGCAAACCTACACACACATTTATGTTTAAGACTGATTGATAAAAAAACAACTCTGAAAGGATTTTGAAATATTGACTCCATAAAAGCTCCATGAAACTGTGAGTTCTCAAAATAAAATGTGTCCAGTTTCTTCAGACATGAAAGAAATGTTGGTGTTAAAAACTATATGGTCAAGTACTCCAATGACTCCACAGATCCAATGATCCTATATGGGGTAGCGGGGTGGACTACTGGTGGGTGAAATTGTTTATAATATAAGAAAGGTTTCCTGACAACTTTTAACCAATTAATCAATGACAGCCTCCTCATCCTTCTTCAGACAAACAATAACATGCTGTCCAAGTCACTGCTAAAGCCATACACGATATATAAGAAAGTACAGAGCACATATAGAAAAGCAGTTTGTGTTCTGATCTGATGAGAACATTCAGTATCCGCAGAGATGTGTTGGTGTTGAGTCCACCAACACGTTTCTGTTACAGGAGAGGTGGTGTTAAAGGCTGAGGAGGCCAGCATTGTTTCTACTGCCCTCTAGATATATGGTAGTATCCTGAAACCCTTTGTTGGTTCTATTAAATCAGTAACAAGACAAGAAGATGCTCTGTCCTGTCCAGACTTTCCCTCTTAATTAGTTTCCCAAAAGACGTAATTCCTCGTGTCCAGGATGTAATCTGTGATCATACTGGATCTAGAGATGAATACCGTTTTGCATTGAAGACATTTGAAGGTACCATCTGACAGACTGATTTATTCAAAATAGAATTAATGGAAACTATTTGATCAGTGCAGTGGGAGGTATACAGTTACCAGCGCTATCAGGTCGGGTTGATTCTAGTTTTGTATTGTTGCCAAATATCTTGGACACTTTGTAAAGACAAGGAAATTATTTCAGTTCAGCAAGTCGCTCTTGAACGATGTTTTCTGTCCAAAGCCGTCTGTCTCTTAAAAGTTGTTCTTTAAACCAGTGATGGTCTTGTCACGGTTCCAAAATTAAACACACTGTCTTTGTTTAACTATTGATGTTTTCTTTTTTTTACTTACGGTACAACAAGCAGATCATTTGTTTATCTAGTAAAATAATGTCAGCAAAAAAAAAAAAAGGAAAGGAAAGAAAAGTAAATCTAAACTTACTTTGGCTTTCTTCACACATTAGCCCTCCGCACTAGTGCACCGTGGGCATATGTGTGTTTGATGTGAACAGGCTGGAAGTCTCTATTGATGGTTGAGACAGCGGGACTATTTTTTCAGGCAGCTCATGTGGCACCAGAGAATTCCAATTGAACCTCTCACAGCGTATCCTACAGACAGAGTGGGTGGGTGAGGCATCTCACAAAGTGTCACAAACATCTGTTCAATCTGCTTCATGCTCCAGCGGACAGTATGCCAAGATCCCAGGGCACACAGCTCTAAAAATGAAACACTCACAAGTCTGTCACACTTGATTAAAGGGGGAACAATAATAATCCTGTTGAAAGTGCAGAGTGAAAGAAAATTGGAATGGAAGTGAGCTTTGTACGTTCAACACAGACACATGCGTCTGAAAAGTTTCAGATAGCACAAATAAATACCATTTTGTGTCCCGCAGTCTCTCGTGGAGGTATTTCATGCTCCAGAGAAACCACTGCTCACCAGCAAAGCAAAAGGGGAAGAGACGCTCTCACTGGCTCATGACCAGAACCCAGTCACCACCGACTGACTTCGCTGGGATGTTAGAAGACACGTCTTCAGGCATTACGTGCGCCATTACGCGGACACAGGCTAGCTTCGGCCACTTGCTTGTTATTTGCCATAGTGATCTTAAAAGTTATAAATACAACTAATTATCTTTTCTCAAGTCAGTAACTGGTAGCAGCCTCGCCCGTCACCCCATACTCACTCGCCCCTCTCATGGGATTGGCATGAGAGCTTATTAAATGCTGAAACACACAAGAGCTGTATATAAAGCACCTCAGAGAGTTCCTCATCCCACCACCCTTAACTTGTTGAATGTTTTCTTTTAATTTCTTCCGCTCATTAAGGAGATTTTAGTAAACCCCAATAGTTTAGAAGTTACTCAGACATCAAGGAAAAGGCTGCAATTTTTCATTGACTCTCCAGGCTGGTTTTCTATGACATCTTACTCTTGTAAACATGAATGATCAGGCAAAACCAGAGCTGTCATGTGGGGAGTCTGACGCGGATATCTCCTGGTACCCCCTAAGGAAATGTTGGCAGTCCAGCCAGCTTTTCAATCAGGATGTTGGCTGGTCGCCTGTCCTAGAGCCATGGGACCTTTGGTGGATGAGTGTGGATGGGCTCCAGAGGAGCTTGGCAGCCTGCTCCTGGCCTGCATACATCGCCGTTCCTCTGTTTGTGCCCTACATCTCTGGACGGATGCTTCCTGACAGCCAGAGGATTAGTAAGGAGCCGTACAGGTGGAGGGTCATCCTGGACGTGGCTCACTTCTCCCCCTCAGAGATTTCTCTCCGTGTCACAGACAGATTCCTGGAGGTCGGAGGTACAGAATATTCCGTCACAGTCCTTATGATTAAATTGCTTTAAAGCCCACTTAATTATGCAACACTAATTACTTTAGCACAAATTATACAGTGCCTTTATATTGTGTTTAGAAATAAAAAACTGAAAAGTAGGACGTACAAATGTGAGACCAAATGACACACAGGTGCTCGCTTATTTGTCATTGTTAGTCATTTACTTCAACACTGGATCATTCAGAAGTCATCAGGGAACTTGTGGAGTCGTTTAGCTGAGCTGAGAGAACAGGGGGCCAATACTTTTGCACGTCCTACTTTTCAGTTTTTTATTTGTAAACACAATATAAAATGTTGAATAAATTTGGTTCCACTTCACGATTGTGTTTCACATGTTGCTGATTCCTGAAAAATATTTTCAGTTTGTTATCTTTAAGTTTGAAGCCTGAAATGTGGCAAAATGTCAAAAAGTTCTTGGGTGTGGGGGGGGCAATACTTTCGCAAGGCACTGTAGTTGGTGCCCCGAATGAAACATTAATGGTCTTATCCATCTAGTGTTATTATCTCAGAATTATCTGAATAGACCTCACTCCATTCACACAGTAAACTCCTTTAAATGAAGGATGGACAGGAAGCAGGATCCAACAAAATTTGAAAACCTTTAAAGTGTTTCCGGTGAAATCATGGCCCTGTGGCAGAAATGAATTTCTGTGATGAGTGGCTCCTGTGTGTTGTGTGTCGTCAACTTTATCTCCAGCGAGATACGAGGAGAGGCAAGAAGGACACGGATATAAAGCCAGTTGTTTCACAATGAAATACAGGTATGTAACGCAAACTCTAATATATTATGGTAAGCTTAAACACACAGTATGACATCACAGCAACACCCATATGCCCAGAATGCTACATTGAAGTAGCCAATCTATAATGTGCTCAGAAGAATTTGGTAGTATTACTGAGTTTTGCAAAACACTGGCTAGTTACATGTACATGACTCTGTTATATACATTAAGATCATGCTGTGCTTTTCAGGCTTCCAGCTGAAATTGATGCAGCCAAAATCCTATCCAGACTTTCTGTTGATGGTATCCTGACAGTTGAAGCTCCAGTTCCAGAAATCTCTGTTCCTGCACCCATCATCATTCCAATAAAGGTGATCAGATCCTAGAAGTTTATTAAAGGAAAATTTATGGTTATTTAGGTGAGACTACTGACAGCTTATAGCACATACAGTGTAACTGTACATCATGTGGCACCATACAAGATATAAAGTCAAGGAGACAGCTATCTTGGCTCTTTCTGAAAACTTCTTATTTTTATAGTCAGATATGTGTTAATAAGTTACAGGGGCAAATTCTAGAAAGTAAGGTCCAGGGTGTCATTCCTTCTTGTCAGACTCCTTCCAATAGGAATCGAACCAGGTGCCGGCTGTAGTAGATGTTTACTAGACAGAGATCAGTGTTATCAATCTTCATTTTTCTCACTCAAAATGTACATTTCTAAAAATGCCAGAGTATTCCTTAAAATGTTTTCAAGACACTTTCAAATGATTTCCGGTGACCCATTTCCATTTCCACAAATCATGGGAGTCATTCAGTCATTCAAATTTCAGTACTGAGAAAGAAATCTTTGATCAAAAGCATTCACATCCTTTCCCTGCTGACATTGTCAATATTTTCTGCAACAATTTAGGTGGAAGTGGACAGGATAGGAGAAAAAGTGGAGAAGGAGGAAGTCCCTCCCACCGAGTCAGATAGCAGCAGAGGGCTTGAGGCCCCTAATGTGCTGTCTTTAGAGGATGATGCAGAGGAGTCTCCACTAGAGGTCCAGAGTGATCTGGCCCACCCTGAAAGCATCACAGCTGGGCTCCAAAGGCATGAAGAGAGGAAGGAACAAAAGGAGGAAACCCTTGAAGAGCCAGCTGGAGAGACCCATCCTTCAGCGCCTGCAGATGGCGACGGCACAAAGAGTCCTCAGGATTCTTCTAAGCACCAAGTAACCGTGGAAAGCCAGGGAAGCTCAGACACGCACAGGCCCAAACTGTGGGGGCACAAACAACCAGATATGGAGGTCCCGCTAGCGGTGGAGTCAGGGGAGACTACTGAGGACATCATCCAACCTGATGAACCAGAATTTGATGAGACTCCACAGATTAACCAAAGACAAGAGCTGGAGGATCCCCACATGAAACACGAACACACTGAGTAGAAACACAAAGTGCTGCACACATGACAAAATACTCACTGACTGCATAGCCTGCCTGGCATCACTTCTACTAGTAATATGCATTTTGACTGATGGATTAAAGCACTGCTGTCTTTGGAGCTTCAATAAAGCAATAGTTTGTTAAAATGTCAAATTATGTGTCAGCATTATTCGTTCATTCTATGCATTTTCACTTCCTCAAAATCAGAAGCGAGAAAAGAAAGTCTCCATTTTTCAGCGAAAAGGTTATGACATCAATCAGGGTACTATATGTTTACACAGCTGTGCATTAGTCCTGTCTGCCTGCCTCACTTGGCCAAGGAGGAACTGGTAGGCTTCCAAATATGTTGTTGCTATAGCAACACAACTCCACACACATAATCTAACACCAATAAACAAAACAATTTGGTGAGCTGCGCTACACGTAAAGCACTGCCTTTGTGCAGACAAACTGCAGAGGCTTCCCGCTGTTTCCACAGCTAGAAAACTTTTAAAATTCAAACTGATCATCCGTCTTGATTCCAGTACACAGACAGGATTACATTATTGTGCATCACACAACACGCAGTGAAATTGGCACAATTTTTTTTTTTTTTTTTTACAGTTTTGCATACAAAAGCTCTGCCAGTGCTGCCTCCACACGTTTGGCCGACTCTGCAGCACACAGCAGTACCAATCTCACCCAGCGCTAAACCCTCTGCTAATCTGCTGCCCAATTCCCTTTGTTATCCAACAACAACAACAACAACAGGCTCCCTGGAACCAGGCTGCAAGTGGCACAGTACTCTTTAAAAGACACAGATGTTAAGACGCAGCAGGAGATAGGCTGCAAATCTTTTATTGCATCAACCAATACAAAGAAACCACCAGAAAAGGTCACAAACAAAAGTCTTTGGCACACAGGTCAGCTGGTCTGCTCCAACAATCAGGCTGCATCTTTCTGGACGCCCAAATAGAAAATAAAAATCCAAACCTTATTGCAAAAACTTGGAACACTTAAGATTAATATTTAAAATGAATTTTGCACATATTAAAGTATATTTACAATAAATCTTTGTAGATTACAGTTCTAATGCACACAATAAATGAAGGAACAACATGTAACCTACTTTTGTTTCTTGTCAGTTCAAGTGACATTCATTAACTCTAAAGATAAATTGTGAAAACCCTCAAGTAAATACAGTCATGTCTTTGAAACCAATAAATCACACAGAATGCATTACATTTAAAGATTGTATTGCTGAATGAATTGTTTGTTAATAGAAATAGATATATTAATTTGACCTTGTGAAGTGTGTTACACACAGGTAGTGTATTATCCTGCAGGATACAAAGGATCCCTGTACTCCATAATGTAGCAGTGGCCTAACAGCTCTTGTATTGATTCAGGACGGCCCAAGAGAGGAGTCAGGGTTCAGCGTTACACTTTCTTTACAATGAACTTTATTCATTAGTATTTGAAGATACCTCTCTATCGTTCAGAGGATACTCTAACTCCGTGGACGGAACTAATTCATTTTGTATTATACATATAAATTTCTTGATTCTTAAGTTGTGACTTCATTTCCTATTTAGGTCATAAATCACAAGTATTTTCTCTTTATGGATACAAAGAGCGTGCCATTTCCTGAAAAGATACAACAGATTGTAATTTATATCAAAATAGAGCAGTGTTTATAAACAGGTTAAAATAGTTTTTTCATTGAAACAGTTGCTTAACTCAGACTGTCTTTTGCCTTACGTCGCTTTAATAAGGATATGTACAGGACTTGGTTCTGCTCTTGAATATTTTATGCATATTACTTCCAGGTGTCTGACAACATAAAGCTTAAAGCTGCACATTAACAACAAACTCGTGATCAATTATGTTAGTCAGGAGGTGGATGTCTAGATCACTGGGGACTCTTGGGGTTTGAGGGCCTCCACCTCCACTGTGTCGCCACCCTGGGAGCCCTCGTTGCTGAACAAGTAATATGGAGGCGTCTGTCGGGCTTCGATAATGAGGACGCCCTCAGGGGACAAGGATGCGAAAACGGTCAGAGGGTCCACATCGATCGGGATCCTGATGAAACAGAGGAAAAGAAGGGTGAGAAAGCATATGTGAAATTTTTACACAATAGTTTGAAATGTTAAGAATATCAAGGAGTATTTTCCGCCAAGTAAGTTTCTTTGGTGGAAAAGCTGTGAGCTGCATTGTGTTCAGCATGTTTAACAGCAAGAGTGGGTGGAACACAATAAGGAGAGCAGTGAGGAGAAACAGCTTAGAGAAACAGTTCACTTCCTGCTTGGAGGTCTCGCAAAACTTTGACATGTTATTCCGTAACAGCTGCTTTAAAATATTGTTTTTATTGACATTTGATGCCAATAAACAGCCTGCAGTTGGATGATTTTAGCGCTGCATGCCTGCGAGAGGAAAACAAATAATTGGCTCAGGATTTTGACTGTTATTATCAACACTAAACCTGTCCTCTTCTGCGTTGCACTCCTTCTGTGTCACACCTTCGAGAAGGAGTGAAACCGCAGAGAGTTTCATTAAAAATCCTGCACCTCTGTGACAAAGAGGAGAAGGGAACACACAGGAGTGGGGTTTGCAAAACTGAAAACTGATTCCAATTACTAAGAGTGTCTGTCTGCAGTTTAACAACTGCAACTGAAATTTTCTACGAGTGTTTATTTTCCTACTTTATTGCTCAAATATGTCAAATATGGCAACTGGTAATTGTACGTCAGGCATTGCTGCCTTTTCTTTGACATGCCTCAAACTGATATTGTGTTATCCTCCTGAGCCGAGAGAGACAATCAGCTTCTAAAAATGCAGGAAGATAATATGCGAATGGGGAATTAGTCAGAGATGCAGGATGTCACATTTACTTCCATAAAACAATTATATTGAAGTTCAAGTTAAAAATAATACACATCCCCTGGAATCAAAAAAAAAAAAGAACACAGTCGAGGCAAGCGCTCAGAGATCCAGACAAACCCGACGGTTCGTCAGACAGTGCGGCCAAATATGGGCATCGTAGGTTTTCTGTGAGAGCAGCCAAGTGTCTCTTGGAGTTAATATAAACATCAGGCCGCCTTGTTCAGAGGCGAAGACTGTAGATTCACATTCATTTAATTGGAGGGGGCCTTCCACTGGCTTTCCCATCCACTGAGAAACACAAGTCAAAAGGGATGGAGGCCTCCTCACGGAGGAAGACACGCACGGGTTAGAAGTCACATCGATATGTGTAGCTAAATATCACATCCGCTACACTATTGAGATTCAGGTCCATTTATATTCTAATAAACTCCAAACCCAGCACAAGTTCACAAAGAAGATAAAGAAGAAACAATTCACTCAGAAACTACGGAACTCAAAGAAAAAAGCATAAATTAGAATAAATTAGAGCTCCCCCCTCAAATGACTCAAGATAAGATAGGAAGCATCAGTGGGAAAAAAGGCAATTACTAAAAAAATAGAGAAATATTTGACAATGATAGAAAAACAAATCCAATTTAGATAGAGCAAGCTGCAGGGAATAGGGCCCTGAAAATGTCTTCACACCATTCCAAGGCTAAGGGTGGTTGGATGGGACAAGTGTGTGGGTGGAGAGGTAGCATGAAAGATAGAGGAAACCCAGAGGCTTAAAAACAGGCACTAAAACAGATCTCGCTCAGTGTCAATGAATATGTAAAGGACATCACTGCAGCTTATCGGTAGAGTTTAAAGAAAACTATTTTTACGAATTTTCCTTCTCAGAAGGATTCTTAGGGTTAAACAAGGATACTTCTGGGACAATTATGAGGTCATCTCATTATACTTTGGAAAAATATTTGAAAATTTAATTTCCCTTCGGGGATCAGATTAGTGTGTGTGTATATATACAGTATATGTATATATATATATATATGTATATCTATCTATATCTATATATATATATCTATATATATATGTATATCTATATATATATATACAGTATATAGATAGACAGACAGACAGACAGACAGACAGACAGACAGACAGACAGATAGATAGATATAGATGAAAATGTGAAGTGACAAAATGCCATGTATTTCTGTTTGACTGTATTTGACTATTCATTTAACATGACTTCATCAGCATCCATGGCTCTAAAGTTGCTCCTTCTCACAAAGTGACACCCCTCCTGTGTCTTGGTGTTTGGAGCCCCAGCAGAAACCTTATCTTTCCAGCCTGGGGAGTTTATTTACCTCTGGCGAGTGTCTGTTTTATCACACATTGATTTTGTGCAGCTGCCAAAAACCTGTCCAGGAAATTTTTCCCTCGCAGAGATACTGAGGCAGAGAGGGTGAAGATGATGTGCGATGATGTTTATGGAGTGTGTGTGGTGTGTAAAACACACTGTAAAACCCATATGCTCTTTCCCACAACATAAGATAATCCAGTAATAACATCGCACACGCTAAATCAGTGGTGCATAACCCGGGTTCAATCGAACCCTAGGGGTTTGGTGAGTCGGTCTCAGGGGTTCGGCGGAGACGGAGGTCAAGACAAAACACCCGACACATGTTTTTGCCGAACATACAAGAATCACTGTGTACTTTTGACACATCGTGTCAATTCATGATGACACGCCCCCCTTAGCCATCACTGGCTGCAGGTGATCACGTGACGCTACATCGATTAGCCTACCTGTGCTACAGGGGATTTTGCGCACTCAGTAGTCAATTTATGCCTGTCATGATGGTACGTCATCTGATTGTTTTCTTAATATTTTAATTCATAGTAACTATGTTGAGCAAAAAAAGAAAGTGGTCCGACGAATATGTGCAACGTGAATTTACATGTACTGTATAACGGAACGTGATGGGAGTCAGCGTTCTGCATGATTTGCAATGTCAAGTTGAGCAACTCTAGTCTCTCACTGGCAAAAATAAAGGAACACTTCCTTAAGCTGCATGGAAAACAAAAGAAACAGACTTTGCTGTTAAAATGACATCAGAGTAGCACTTGCCAAGGTGAAGCCACGCATATCTGAACTGGTCTCAATAACAACAGCAGAAGTCACACTGATTTGCAGGTAGGTCATTTCATGTGAGTTCATGCACTGTCTTGGTTTTGTTCTTTGAAAAAGATGACATTAATGCATAATTCATTAAATACACCAGTAAAACATATACTTATGTCTTAAATTTGAAGAAATTTTTTTTAAGTTTTTTTTTTACTAAGGAAGGGTTCGGTACCTCCAACAAGGTTAAGAACCACTGTGCTAAATATCTATCTATCCATGCTGCTAGCAAACGTAGCATGAATCTGATTTTATTTTATTTTTTTGCTTATGTGTGGTTCAGATGTATTTTTCAGGTCAGTGTGGACAGCACAAGTCAGCCAAGTATGGCAAGGTCAGTTACCGAGAATCACAAGAAACAGTGGAAAAGCTTCAATCAAACACTGCTTTAGTAACTTAACCCTCAAACCAAAAGGCTGACTGGTCATCAAGACAGCAAACACCGCCCTGATGCCTGCATCCCTGTTTTAATCATTTTGATTGGAAATGGATATAGTTATAACATTTACTGTTAACCATCAGAATGCTTGTTGTCAATGTAGACTGAAGATCCATTCAAATTGATGACGGATGTGAAATAAATATGAATGAAAAAAACAAACTAAATAAAAACCTGAATTTTGTAACTTTCATAACTAGCTGGAAATTCCTAAAGGACAAATTGGTAGCTGTGCACACTTTCACACACAATCAGATGAATAATTGTGTTGCTAGGTTACAAGGCTACCGTTTTCAAGTCACTTTTGTCCTCAGGCGAAATCTGAAGCTAAATATTTGGTTAATAACTAACATGTTTTTGCCTCTAACAGAAACACGCTTGGATCCTGTTGCACTCGTTTTTCATGAACATTTTCTATTAGTGATTTCTGTAATTATTAACTTTTAGCATTGGCACTTTGTACTTGCTGTGTTTAGATAGAACATGAAATATAAATACTGAAGTACTGTATATATTCATACTTCTGCTCTTATACATCCAGTGAAAATAAAACATTTTGTCATGATCCTGTTTTGTTAAGTGTTTTATATTTGCTTCCCTATGTTTCATGTCTTGTCTTCCTGTTTTATTTTGTGATCACTCACCCCTGTCTTTGTTCCAGGTTCCTGTTTGCCCCGCCCCCTCCCCGTCTGCGTGCACCTGATCCCTGATTGTGTTTCACACACCTGTGTCCAATCACCCCCCATCAGTCCTGCATATATTCCCCCTTTGTGTCTTGTCTCGTCGCCAGTTCGTTGTAGTTCATAGTTCACGTCCCAGCCTTTGTTATAGTTCTAGTCATAGCTTTTTGTGTTTGGACCTTGCTTGTTTTTTGACCTTGCCTTTTCGCCTCCCGCCTTGGATTCCTCTGCCTGGATTGACTGCCTTAACTGTGTACCGAACCTTGCCTGGAATAAACCTTGTTTTGTGATTTTACCGCTCAGTGTCGTGCACCTGAGTCCTGCCTCCCTGCGCTACGTTCATGACACATTTTTACTGCACCAGTGCAACAATTTTATCTCATTACAGACGGGAAATTCAAATGTATGTTACGTATCTCAAACGGATGTGTAGATCAAGTTAAATACTTCAATTTTAGCATCAATTAAATGAAAATATCAATTTATTGCATTTGTGATAGAAATACGTTGGAGTAAGAATGTTCTAATCAATCACTTAATTTACTTAACCTTTTCTGCAAAAAGAGGAGAAAAATATATCTTTACAATCACTTCAGATACCAAAGATCATTTTCATGATTGAGCGCTTCGAGTATTGATAAACACTAAAAATACTCAATCTATTCCAGTGGAGTATTTTATTAGTATGATATTTCCATTTTATAGAGCTTAAAGAAATCAATATGTCCTGAAACAATTCATTATGTAAGTTTTTAGTATCTTGTGTGGCAGACTAACATATTTATACTTTACGGTCTTCATCTTGTCTAAAACTGTTGCTGGTGACTAATAAGTGTGATGGTTTGTGTTTCTCTTTAAATCTGTCATATCAGTAATTCATACATTACCATAAAAAACACTGAAAACACAGCATCTCTTCATTTTGAAGACCATTCTCAGCCATGCAGACATGTGTATGTGACGTGTTGGTGCTATCTATTACGTTCATATAACCAGAGGATTTGGGTATTGAGGTCAGTTATTTATATGACGCCACTCCCCCTTGCACCATCCCCACAGTTTGCTTCGCTGCGAAGCAAAGGCCTGATCTGGGGGCTATACAATTAAAACAATTGTGATATGAACGGTGTGGGGCCAGCACAACTGCTTACTAATTAGCCATCAGAAAATTAGCAGAAGTCAAGAGATGCACCAGCAAAATGGTGATTCGCACCAGTGATTAATGCTGATCTTTGAAGTGTCCTACAAAAACGACAAAAAAATATTCAGTATTCTGTTAGTCTTGGAGCTGTTACTACGCTGAAACAGCTGTTTAAAATAAGTTATATTTTGAATTCACTTAATTTTATTTTGTTAGATGGTTGTACAAAATAATTTTATCTAGATGTAAGTACATATTTTACAAACTGAGTTTACATCAAACTATAATCAAACAACAAACAAAGCAGTTACACAAACAAAAAGAAAACCTGTGGATATTTAATAATTGAGTGGACATGTTTTAACTTTGTTACTAGTATTTATATGTTTATTTAAACCTTTATTTAACCACTGTCACATCAAGTGAAGTCATTGCAACCAAATTAAAGATGAAATTTCCAACTTCACTTGTTAAACTTCCAAAAAAACCCATGAAGTTTTAATATCTAGAAAAACAATATTATGATGGCTGTTTACAGAAATGTTACAGCTTGACATGAATACATTCTAACTGTATCTTCACTTTGTGTAATCCAGTGGTTCTTAACCTGGGTTCGGTCAAACCCTCGGGGTGTTTTTGCCGAACATACACGAATCACTGTGTACGTTTGACACATCGTGTAAATTCGTGATGACACGCCCCCCTTAGCCATCACTGGCTGCAGGTGATCACGTGACTGCTACATTGATTAGCCTACCTGTGCAACAGGAAATTTTGCACACTCAGTAGTCGATTTATGCCTGTCATGATGGTATGCCTGTCTGATTGCTTTCTTAACATTTTAATTCATGTTAACTACTGTATGTTGAGCAAAAAAAGAAAGTGGTCCGACGAATATGTGCAACGTGAATTTACGTGTACTGTATAACGGAACGTGATGGGAGTCAGCGTTCTGCATGATTTGCAATGTCAAGTTGAGCAACTCTAGCCTCACACAGGCAAAAATAAAGGAACACTTCCTTAAGCTGCATGGAAAACAAAAGAAACAGACTTTGCTGTTAAAATGACATCAGAGTAGCACTTGCCAAGGTGAAGCCACGTACTGTATATCTGAACTGGTCTCTCAATAACAACAGAAGTCACACTGATTTGCAGGTAGGTCATTTCATGTGAGTTCATGCACTGTCTTGGTTTTGTTCTTTGAAAAATGTGACATTAATGCACAATTCGAGGGTGGCAGGGTGGCGCAGTGGGTAGCGCAGTCGCCTCACAACACAGTGGTTCCGGATTCGAGTCTCGCTCTGTGCGGAGTTTGCATGTTCTCCCCATGTCTGCATGGGTTCTCTCCGGGTTCTCCAGCTTCCTCCCACCTCCAAAAACATGAGCTTCAGGGTGATTGGCCAGTCCCAAATTGCCCATAGGAGTGAGTGTGTGTGTATGGTTGTCTGTCTTTGTGTGTGGCTCTGCAGCACACTGGCGTCATGCCCAGAGTGTCCCCCGCCTCATTCCCTATGTCAGCTGGGACAGGCTCCAGCTTCCCGTGACCCACTGCGGCGGATGCAGTGGCAGAAAATGGATGGATGGATGGATAATGCACAATTCATTATATACACCCGTAAAACATATACTTACAGTATGTCTTACATTTAAAAAAAGTTTTTTTTTTCTTTTTACTAAAGAAGGATTCTGTAAGTGAGCACATGAAACCGGGCGGGGTTTGGTACCTCCAACAAGGTTAAGAACCACTGGTGTAATCAGTTGAATTGGCAATTGTTTTCAGTTCACCAACTCTCCTTTTTAGCCATTTTTCACAAGAACTAAACACAATAAAGTGTGTATTCACCCACCACCTCTGTATCGATCTCAACACTCCTCTGGGGTCCTGAAACCAGATCTTGGAAACCACCATCTTTAGATTATTCTGTTTATTAGTACCATGTGACTCTGATGATCTTTTAGGATGTTTTCCAATTTGTTTGTTTTGCACACACGTTCAAGAATGCGAGTAATACTCACTGTATCTTCTTTGTGAAATTCTTTGTCACTATTCCTCCTTCTTCCTGCTTCTCTTCATGTTTTCCTGTACAGAAAAGGAAACAGTGAATCCACTGACCTTATATTCAGCTGAAGTTTATATATACAATAGTCATAAATGAGCATCTTATTGCTAGTTCATGTATATCGTGACTCTTAAACCGTCTCCTTTTAACTATGAGCTGCAGTATGGATGTAAATTAAAAACCTGTTGTTGTAATACTAAGTGAAATCCCCTTTGATTAACACACACAGTTTCCTGTTGTTCTTACCTCAAGAAACCTCTGGGCAGGCTCCACTGAAGATTTCATACTCATGACATCCTTGTGATTATATTAACGCCCCTCTAAGAATGATTCTCTTGGCAAATGCACTCAAACATCTTGAAGTTTAGTCACGCCTGGAAACCCCCGCCCAACCTTCTTGTCCTTGCTCTGGCTGTTGGGCCAAGCAGCTAGCAGCTGCTCTAGGACAGTCAAGTAACACCGTCGCCACTGACAGCCCAGCCTATCCCACCCCTCATGTGTTACCGTACACATGACGGGTGGATGACGTCTCCATCTACCGAAAGTGTTGAACTCCATCAGAGAACTAAAGTTGGAATAACGCTCTGGAGAGCTGAGCTAAGATCTCCCATGAAGTCATGAGATTATTATTACACTTGTCATGACTAAACACTGAACCCTTAAGAACCAAGTGTCTCCCCTGAGAGACTTAATGAATAGTGGAGGCTCAGAAACAAGACGTCTCTCCTGATATAGACGCCCAAACACTCCGCGTAATACTATATGTTCTGAGAAACGACTGCAGTGTAATAGATAATGCATTTAAAAAACGTTTCTGTTTATCAAGGACAGGATGAAGCCACGACTGCAGGTGTATATTATGAATCACTTTGCCGCTAAATTAAGTTTTGAACACCACAGTCACTGTTCAGCTGCTCTGATGAACAAAAACATGTAATATCAAGCGTTCTGGCTGGTCATGACAGACTAAACCTAGCAGCTAGCCGGTGACCTTAAAGAGCATCTTAAGAGTCACATATTTACTCTACTCATATTTCCTTTTAAGAATAAGTGAAGAGCAAAAACAGATCTGAAAAGAGAACATTAGACTTAAATGTATCTAGAGCCAATAAGCATGATAATTTAGAGCATAAGGGCTAAACAATATCTGAGCTCTGTGGTTAGTGATACTGTATTACATCCTTTGTGACATTTACTATCTGGACCATCCTTAATAATAAATAGACAAGTAATCAATTAGATCAATTTATGTTTGTATTGCTTCAAAGTGACCAGATATAAGAGTAAATCAATGGCCAAAAAAATCGCTGCTGCATGAATGTCAGTGGTGGAGCTCATGTGAGTTCAATCTGTTAAAAGAACAGGTTCTTTTAAATAAATACCACTGATTGTGCATCAGTGATGCAATTGGATCAGTTTTGTTGAAATATTTCTTCATGGAAGATAAGAAATGTGTTTGTCGTTATACAGTGTGCTAACACTTTAATGACAATTCTAGTGACTTTCCCCAGGAAACACTACATCACATCTGATTTGGTTGTTTCAACTGCACAATGTTAAATATTCATTTGTTCATATACTGAACAGTTCAAGCAGGCATGTACCACACTCCCCATCACATTTTTAGAACAGGGTTGAGTCACAGGAGCAGGCAGGCCCAACATGGCATTGATTGAATGACCCAACTGGCATACCATCCAAGTGTTTATAGAAGGCTCTGCATTGGGGGGCCTACTGTCCTGTGTGCCCCTTCATCCCTGGGTGTCCCTGGAATTCTTCTGTCTCTTGAAGCTCACATGAGGAAGCAACTTCCATGTTTTTCTGATAATCAGCAACCGAGCTAAAAGTTGACACCAGCAGAAACAAAATCTACACGAGGGCCACTGGGTAAAAGTACGATCCTATTTCCAGAACATTCTCTTGTCTTATTGTAAACAGAGACTGTTGTCACAGGCCTTGCCTTCCTTTAAATCTAAATTGAGCTCATGCATGACTGAGGGAGTGATTCTCTAGGAATCTGAAACAGGTGTCCATGCTTGAGGATCTGTCTGCCAATACGCAAGTCCCAGAACTCAAAATCTGTCCAGCTTTCAAATCAAGATTCATTATGGTTGAGACCAAATCTTACCACAGAGACGGCTGCTTGACATCTGCTGCAAAAGTGAAAAGTGCTGAAATTTGGTCAAGTTACACAAGAAGAAATTGTTGTTTGTGATTTTTTTCAACTAAATTTTTAATTAAATCTTTAATCAAATTGAATTTTAATTTTTTCTTCTTTTTTGAACATTTTTATGTCTGCATGTTGAAATAAATGACAGTGAAAGTTGGGATATTTCAGATAAAATGATGTTAGGAGTCAAACGTTTCATCAGTGGAATCCAAGATTGTCAAAACATGGCTAATACAAGAAACAAACAACAACAAAAAACAATATGGATGAAAAAAATTCATTTGATTAGATCTCTGTTGAATAAAATCAAGTAGACTTATAGGAAATGTTTGTAAGCTTCATCCTGGTCTTCTACCACAACCTGGATGTCGTCATTTAACTACTTCATTGTTTTTATTCTATAGTTGCTCTGTTATCTAGTGTTATAAAACAATATTTATTACTTATTAATATTTAAAGACATTATCTACACAACCACAGATCAATTAGCTATTAGACAAAATAATTCAATTCGATTTTTGTGTTGTTTTTTTTTCTTTTCATCTAAAAAAATCACAACACAGTATAGATATTCTGCCATATAAACATCACAGAATGAAATTTCAAAAATTCCATTAAGTTCTGATGACGGTTCTGACAGCATGACCTCACCATCAGCTGTGATTTTTCATAAGCCATCCATGTTTATTTTTAACTTAAAATCGTACTTTTAATTAAAAAAAAAGAAAATCTAAAAGTAAGAAAAAGTAAAAGTTATCACAAATTCAATAAAGGATTATTTTATCTTAAATGTACGTGTATTTCTGTATAATATGTCATCCCCCCCCCCCCAGGTTTTCCCAGTGAAGGCCTGGAGGTTCTTCAGAACGGCGCCACGAACACAACTCACCTGACACTTCTACAAATCCATCTCTCGTTTTGACGTTTAATTCTTCTGGTTTGAAGCTGTGGACGTTCACGCAGACTTTCCAGGGCTCGCCCCCGGTGGTCGTGGGTGAGCTCCGGGGGGAAGACTCTCCGTACCTGCTGGTGTACAGCGTGGGGCCTCCCGAGGACGGGCGAGACGGGAAACCTGTGCGTAAACTGCTGCCGAAGGGCGAAGAGCTGAGGCGTGTGCTGAGCCGACCCGGCCGAGCCCAACCCGGCCAATCCATCGCCAGGTCATCGTGAAAGTGTGGCATCCCAAAGTCATCGTCCATAAACCGAGAGCCGAGCTGATCCCTGAATGGAGACTGATCTCTGAAAGGTGACTCTCCAAACGGGTCCCTGGGAAATCTCTGCCGGCTCCCCATCGTGTAGAAGTCTCCCTCTGCCATGGGTTCAACTGCAGCTGCTGTTCTAATAAACAATTTGAGCCAAACAACTTGGAACAGAAACTTTTATCTTACGTGGGGGTGGGGGTGGGGGGGATACCTACTTATGTCTATGTCTGGTACAACTTTATGATAAGACGCATCACCATTACGCATTCAGTCCGCTAATCCAACCGTAACCTGCGCGTCGGCTGCCCTTTCTAAAGTCTCTAATTCCTCCTGGCTGTGGGTTTTATACTGGAAGGCGATTTCCCAGACGGTGAGTCTGCTCACAGCAAATGTCGGGAATTTACTGGGAGGACCTAGAAAGATCCCACACTGCAAAAAGAATCCTGTGAGGACTTCAGATGCCATCTTAAAATCTTGAAAGTGTTGAAAAGTGGATAAATAAATCGCCTGATCTTTCCAAGTTATGTGTTTCTCATCTTTATTACTGTAATTAACACATTTAAAGAGTCATTTGAAGATTAAACGACTTGCTATTGTGGGTATTTTTTGCAGAGCAGGCGCAACAGCTGACCGAAGACCAGCCTCCCTCTGACCAAATGAAGTTACTGTCCCCCTGTCAGTCAGAGTTTGAAGCTAACTCTACTTGGTGACTCATTGACTTTTTAATAGAAAATAACACAGAGCTTCTGGTCAAACACTGATGTCACTGGATGGATAAAATAAAACAACGAACAAGTCAACTCTCTGAAGGTGGTCCATGTTTACTGGGGTTATAGTAAGAGGGTTTTCATCTGTGTTTAGCACATAAATCAAGAATGCAGTGGTGTTTTATTCAGAGCATGATTTTTTTTTATAGAGCTGTTCTAAACAGGCAGTCAAGGGGAAAGTGGATTTCATGTGTTATTTCACGGTACAGTTCAATTTCCAGGAGACATGACTGACAATGTTGACTTCATACTGACACATGATTAAAAGATGGCATAAACAGGGAGAGTATGCACAATTTAACACAGGAACACTTGAGCTTTATGGCTCTATTACCGTGATATTGAGAGAGTTTAAAATAACAGAATATCTTGCGGACAAAGACAAGAAGAGTCTGTTGATTGTTGCCTGACAAGCGTGATGTCTTTTCTTTTCCACTGCGTCATATCAATACGAAACATCTGAACACCCAACAAGGCCAAATTACATTCTAAAAGTCAAATAGTCACACTGTTTGCATTGTTTGTACAGTGCAGATGCAAATTTGTACCACAGTAATTACATATTCAAAATTATTTTTCACAACAACTTATGAAAACTTTACATTGTTAGATGGGGAGATGGCCTTTCATCTGGCCTCCCATCTTAAAAATGTATCTACATGACCGCACAAATCTTCCACTGGCCCATAACAACAGTGAGTGACATAAGTCATCAATTATGAGTTTATGAAGGGCTAGTGTGTCCAATTCTCCCTCCTCTTGCTTCATATTTCCTCCATTTGTCTTGTTTAGTGGACATTCAGGGACATAAACTGAGTATTGGGTGCAGAACAGTCCATCAAATACATATTAGTTATGCAGACAAGTTGGTAGTGTTAAATGCCACTTTCTCAACGCTGCAGAGAGACAAGTTCAAATGTTTTTATAGACTACAACTGTAAAGTTCAAACAACCTTGAAAATGGGATCATTTTAATGGGTTGATGCATCGGAAAATATGCTAAATTACCTTCTTGTCATGTTGATATCACTCATATGAATATTAAGTTATAATCAGCAGATGTAATTTGGAGTGGCAGAAAAGTATGATAGAATAGTACATAATATAATGTTTGAGGGCAGCGTAACAGGTGAGGAGTGCTGCAGGTGTGACAGAGGAGTTCAAGGTGGAGGTGGGACTGATAAAGGATCAGCTCTGAGCCCCTTCCTGTTAGAAGTGGTGATGGATAGGATCACAGATGAAGTTAGACTGGAATCCCCATGGACCATGACGTTCACAGATGACATTGTGGTATGCAGCGAAAGCAGGGAGCAGGTGAGAGAACATTTAGGAAGGTGGTGGCTTGCATTGGAGAGGAGAGTACATAGATTAGCCAAAGGAAAGCAGAATATTTGTGCATAAATGAGAGGAGGAGAAGGAAGAAGAAGATCCACTTTATTAATCCCTTGACAGGGAAATTACTCTTAAAGACTTTACATATCTTTTTGTGTTAGATAGAGGGATTTTTTTGTACAGGCCCCTAAAACACAATCACAACACACACAAGGGGCCTGCGAGCATGCAGTTAGTAACACAAACAGTACATCGGGAGGCAGAGTGATAGGCAGCCACTTCAGGTGGCGCCCCAATTGAGCAGCTTGTAAGGGGACGGCATCTTGCTCAAAGCCACCTCGGCAGTGGCCAGGAGGCGAGCTGACACCTCCCACAGTCAGCTCACATGTCATGATGTCTGGCGAGATTTGAATCGCCAATGTCTGGGTGATGTCTGGTCATAAGACATCTGCTCTATCTCTGAGCCACTGCCGCCCCAGAGTGAGGTTATAGGAAAAGAGTGAGGTTATAGGGAGAAGGGCAAAGGTGGAAAACTTTAAATTATTGGGGTCAACAGTCCAGAGCAACAGTGAGTGTGGTAAGGAGGTGAAGAAACAAATCCAAGCAGGCTTGTACTGGTGGAGGAAAGTGTCAGGTGTCTGATGGGACAGAAGAGTCTCTGCTAGAGTGATGGGCAAAGTTTAGAAGACAATGGTGAGGCCAGCCATAATCAATGAACTAGAGACTGTACCACTGAAGAGAAGATAGGAAGTCGAGCTGTGGGTAGAGGAGTGACCAGGTTTGGTAGGATCAGAAATGAGTTCATCAGAGGAACAGCCAAGGCGAGATGTTTTGGAGACAAAGAGAGCAGACTTCGACTGGATGCGTCTGGAGGCGAGATGGTGAGTATTGGCAAAAGAGTGTTGAGGATGGAGCTATCAGGGAAGAGGAAGACCACAAAGAAGGTTGTATGGATGTAGTGAGGGAAGACATGAGGACAGTTGGTGTTAGAGAGGAGGACGCAGAAGATAGGCTGACATGGGAAAGGACCTGCTGTGGCGACCCCATCAACAGGACAAACCGAGAGGGAAAAAGAAGAGGAATGAGAGGTTGCTATCTTAGATTGTACAGTATGAAGACTGGAATCAACATAATGAAGCGATGTTGCGTCTGTTAAAAGGTTTTAAGGTCTTCTGTCAGCAAGCTAAATTAAATGCTGTATCTGCTCAGTTCACTTACACTGCAGGTTCCTCTAACCCTCCCATCACTGCCCACTTTTCATAGATTCACTAGCTTCATCAATCCATCAGCTATGTTATCAATTACATGTTAGTAAAGGGATGGTTAGAAGATTCTGTTCATTAACCATCTTTTTCCTCATATCCAGTCTGTAAGCTATTATACCTATTATACAGGCCCAGAGTTGATATAAATATTCTCATCAAATTGTACAGTGCAGAAAACAGTGAAACATATTTCCTAAACTGTCAAAACTTAAAACATTTTTAAAATCCAATTTTTGCTCCTCTATTTTTTAAACAGCTGTTTCTACTTCAATGTGAGTCAGTAAGGTGGCAAAACCCAAGTATAATTTATGACAATCCAATCATAGATTACGGCCGTGTCAAAATAAGGACAAACAGATAATTGCATAGAAACACTGATCACCACTGATAAAGACAGCAGACCAATAAATATTAAATATGGAATACAGTGCGCCCTTGTTCCTCGCAGTTAATGCGTTCCAGGAACCACACGCGATTAACGAATTCCGCGATAGAGCGACAAACTATTTATCTTATTATTTACAGTACTTTAAACATTCATTACCCTCCCCACATTGATATCAAACCACTTTCTATCTGTATTACCTTTTCCCACGCTCTTATTGACAGCACTTTTGTGTCTCACATAAGTCTGAGACTCACGGAAAATAGACCACTTCCAGATGCCGTCAGCCAATAGAATGCGTGTACGGTATCATGTGACTGCCTACCAAAAATCTGTGATGAGGTGAAGTTGCGAGCTTTGATGCATGAATGCATGAGATCACACTGTAAATAGAAGGGGTTCTAGGTAACTTTAAATTAAATAGTAAAAACAAAACAGTTATGTTTGATTCTAGTGTTATAACAGGAAAACAGGTAAATTTAGAATCATTGCTCTTCATAAGTTAGGATGAATTTTGAACTTGTTGCAGCTAAATTAAAGCAACTTTTCTTCCTTTCACCTTTTCAAATCAATCAAGTAAATAAATCTTAGAGTCTGATATACAGTATGTCAGTACAGGCAACTGAAAATGACAATGTTTGCACTGAAGTGGGTAAAATGTATGTCTCTTTTTTAAGTATTACACATTTTTCTTGCCACAGGTTGTTGTGGAAAATACTTCCTGAACTTAGTAGATTTTGTCTTGACCATCACAGCACCATATTTCAACTGTTTTCTGTTGTATTATATGGACTGACATTTCAATTGTTTTCCACCTGATCAGAGGACGAATTAATTTGACATTTGAGCTGACAGGCAGTTTGCTTGCTGTCAGGTCAGCCTCGCTGATTTATTCTTCTAAGGAAACATGGGTGTTCTCTTGTGAAGGGCTGAGATCAAAGCAAACAATCCTTTTCCTTTCTCCTGACAAACATCTTTCTGATGCCAGTTGTAAATACTCAAATCAAACTTCACCATCAAGCGGTCGGATCATCATCAATATTTCAATTTGCTACGCAGTAACTAAAACATACAGACCCTGCATGGGGCAACAAGCACCAGAAGGCATTTTTTGTACAATCAATCATAAATATTTTTTACTATTGAAAATTATTTGTGTGAAATTTGAAATGCACAGGGTTAAAAATAAGGAAAAAGTTAATACAGAACAGCAATTTTTTTGTAC
Organism: Antennarius maculatus; assembly: GCA_013358685.1. Classification (NCBI taxonomy): domain Eukaryota; kingdom Metazoa; phylum Chordata; class Actinopteri; order Lophiiformes; family Antennariidae; genus Antennarius; species Antennarius maculatus. Next base: position 10,295,622 of record CM023608.1, read on the forward strand.
AAATATTTCTTTTTTCTCACGGGCAATTTCTATTGTAAATATGTACAAGATGAACCACTGTGGGTGAAATATTTGTGGAAGCCATGAAACTTCTGTGTGACAGTTTGACTGTGAGGACTGGTCAACATATCTATTCAACACACTGGATTGTGGCATCATTCGAATGTTATTAGGAGAAATTCACTGCACCAGGGGAATCAGTGGTGTTACTTGATGGTAATGGGGGAACTTCACTGACCCTAGAGGACATTCTTGAAGATAGTCATCAATAATAAACTCATCAAGGACATGAGATGGTGGAAGAGCCGGGTGTCGTAAATTGTACATCTGTTGTTTGGATTGGCCTGACGGGTATAAAGGCGGTAGGAATCTTATAGATGTCAGACACTCTTCCAGTGTTCTTTCCATGCAGCATTTATTTAAGAGATCTGAGTCATCACACTAGGTGTGCAATTCTACAGAGAATTAGCAACTCTCAACAATGAACAAGGAAGAATTTCCCTGACACCATCTCAGGCTCTTTGGAGTTCCGTTGCAAGAGGATGAAGTGCAAGACAACAAAACAAAAATACATTCAGTCTCCAGGGTCTCTGTGCTGAGTGAACAAAACGGCATCAATGAAAGACACCGTCAGATGCCCCGCTGGGACGCTTGCTGTCAAGCGATAAAGAAGAGCACAGAGACGTACACAGTCGATTGCCCCAACATCCTCTTATCCGCCCTCTTTTGGAAACACAACGGGCGCCTTGGTCATTAAATGTCTCTATGAATCCTGATGCCTGATTTTGTTGCGTTTGTTCAACAAACTGTGACTCCTACTGCGAATGTGGCTCCCACAAATGGAGTTCCAGGATGAGCTGCGGCTATAGCTCCTGTAGGTAGAATAACTATGACTCCTGCTCCTGCTCCGACTCCGGCTCCGAGTCCAAGTCCGACTCCGACTTCGGCTCCGGCTGACGCAGTAGATCGGGCTGCGGCTGCGGCTGCGGGTGAAAAGGCTGCTCCAGGAAGACACGCTGGTGGACCGACAGCTAGAGGACGGACTGGGTCGGAAGTAGGGAATCGGTCGCTTCCTGGCACTGTGGAAAGTCCAAAAGACAAGAGGAGTATTACTGCAGTGTTATTACGGTGGAGTGAAACGTATCATGAAGAAATTTAGGGACGTTGTACAGAAATAGCCTGGCAGAGGTAGGAAGCAAAGATTTCAAAGACTCTGAGAAGACAACTAGTGAGAGATGTGTCTAGAGAACCCAGGACATCTACCAAACACGAGTTAATGACTTAGTCAGGAATTGTAGCGTCAAGCAAGTCAGCCACTACAGTCCTGCAGTGAAATGGACTGCGAGGATGAAGGCCAAGAAACGCTCCACTCCACTCCACTTCAAACTGAACTTTGCTCAGCACAGTCTGGAGAAAGATTATGCTTACTAGAGTTATGCCCTTTGGTCAGATCAAACCAAAACTCTCAAGATATTTATAGACACTCCTTCTTTCTCCAGAACTTTCTTGTCGTGAAGCCACAGTGTCCCATTAATATAGGATTAAATAAGTACTGTAAATAAATAGACTAAATAAATGACTGTTTCGGTCCAGTTGAGGGTCAACACAATATGCTCTGAGAGGAGAGGGGACCTTTACAGTTTGGTGATAATTTATGATGATTTGTGACCATTTAATTTTTACAATTTCATAGTTGGGTACCTTCTTTTTGGTACCCAACTATGAAATTGCTGATGGGACACAGTTACAACAATCCAGATGAGTGGAGCAATAATTACATAACGTCTGCTGCAAAATCTATAGCTATTATTTATGACTGTATATCACTTGTTAAACAGATGAATGGATTACCAAAGAAAATTGGCACTGACCATGTGGCAAAAAACACTCGGCTTATTTTTCATTTATCCATGTTGTACTATCAGTCTTCACCATCTGATTCTAAAGCACCTGTGCTGCTTAGAGGTGATGCTCGTCTCATTCTCAGGGATGCTTTCTATGTTGTCCAGCTCACCAACATGCATTACATTTTTCCTGCCTTTAGGCATGTGTGTGTGTGTGTGTGTGTGTGTGTGTGTGTGTGTGTGTGTGTGTGTGTGTGTGTGTGTGTGCGTGTGTGTGTGTACACAACTTATATCTTTATAATACTTTATAAATAACCCAGCTGGGAAACCTCTACCTTGTGATTCGGCGTGCCTCAAGATGACTTGGGGAGTCTTTCCTTCGTTTCTTCATAGGAGAGAAGGATTTGCGTCTTCGTCTCTTCCCACTAACTTTATGTGCTCGCTTCACATCCTTCTTTCTGGAGTTAAGTGTTCTTTTTCTGTGTCGTGATCTTGGAAACACACATAACAGTGTGGAAATTCACCAAAATTCACTAACAAAATAAATTTATATATTCCTTCTTGTAGAGAACTAATGAGGAGATATTATCTGCTTAAACTTTTTTTTGAGTTCACCTGTCAGCACTGTATCTGGAGTAGCTTCCTCTTGAGCTCAGGCTGGCTATGCTGCCTCGTCGCCTCATATCAACAGAAATACTCGGTGAGCGAGAGCGTGAGCTGTAACGACAAAAATGACAATTATTTTTTGTAATCCACTGAGACAGCTGCAGCTGTGAGATGTTGCACAAATTTTTATGCTAATTTCCGTCTCCTTCCTCCTACAATTATATTACACTTGTATGATAACACAACATGCATCTTTTAAAACTCTAATGCAATGTTATTTTGACATTTTCTTGCTTTTTCCCACCAATCAGCATTTTATAGGTGGAGCCGTGTTTGAGTGCATCCGAAGACATCACAGTTTGGAAGCAGTACTATAACTACAAACCACTCAACAAATTCAAACAAACAAATTCAGTTTCACGTTAATTTATACTGTTTAGTGAATCATAGTTCTTTATGCTGTATTTGCCAATCAGCAGGTTTAGCTAGGTAGAGGATTACCAGAGTTTTTTTTGAGACATTGAGTCATGGGACATGGAATCTGTACAAACTCCTATGACAATCCATCTAGAAGTCAGCATGCCACTCTAAACCGTCAGTATCAATCTCACTTTAGATTATTCCTCCAGGCGCCATGAAAATGTCCTACGTTTCATGGACATCCAGCTATGAAGATATTTCAGCCTTGACAGCAGTGTCAGATTGACCAAAGAACGTTGCCAACCTGAGAACCACACTGTGAGCCTGGCTGAACATCTATTTCCGTCGGCGTCTATTGTGTCGTGTTTTTTCCAGCTCAGAGGAAAAGCAATTGAGAACCAGTCTGGGACTGTATGCTCCCTAACCTGGAGGCCACTGAGATGTCTCAGAGTTCCACTTTTTTACAAGCAAACTGGAATACAAGTGACTGGAGATTTTTCTTAACGTGGGGTTAAGTGAATGCTTTTGATAAAAAAAACAACACAAACCCAGTTAACTTACCTGCAAGATGACAGTGACAGGCTTCGAGAATAGTGTCCGGAGTGCCTGGATGTCCCTGAAGATCTGCTCCTGCTCCTGCTGCTTGAGGACTGGGCTTTCAGGTGTCTCCGGGTTGACCTGCTCATCCTCTGTGAACAGCTCGAGGTCTTTGGTGACCTCATGACCTCTACATGACATCCCAAGGTCTTGTGCTCTCTGCAAAAGAAATTCATTAAGATGCTTCATTGCTTTGAGTCATAATGCCAAAACATAAAGTAAACATTGCAGGCCTACTCTGTGCTGTTTTTGAGGAACACACTTGAAGCACAGGTGAATAAATCAAATGACTGTTTTCAACCCATTACCTCTTTCCATTTCCACTGAAAACGTTTGCTGACGAGGTTTCCTCCCCATAAAGTTTGCACAGGGAAGTGTAGCTGGTCACAGAGTTTCCTGAGTCAGAGCCGTTAGCTCCATCACTGAACTGCAATTCTTCTAGTGAGGCCTGATGCTTACAGGTGTTCCTGTTGTTGTCAGAAACACTTGCTTGAGAAACACCGGTTTTGCTCGATGGAGGTGAAGATGTGTCATTTCCAGAATCATAATCATGTGGAACTTCTGTCTGGCTTGAGAAATGCGGAGGCCCTTTTCCAGGTAAGAGCTTCTTCCTGGTTTTTGATGACAATATCTGCAAACAGACAAGCAGGCTGCAACTTAAAACCAATTGCAAGTTGATAAATGAAACCTGCTCTCAGCTCTGATGCAAGGTCAATACTATAAATACAAAGGCATATATTCCCATGAAAACACAAAAAAAGATATATATTTTGTCTCTGGGTAGAAAACTTTGAAAGATAAAGACATCATGCAAATTTGAAGCATGCGATTAACCTGAAAGTACCGTCTGAGCTCAACTTAAATGGAAAGAAATCAACAATAAACAGATTTCGATAAAGTCTAAACTAAAACAATTACATGAAAGTAACAACAAAAGAGCAGAGAAGAAAGAAAACCTACAAGAGAGGAAATCTACTGGCTCTAACTTGAGTGAGAAGAAAAGGAGTAAACAATAGCCCCATTGAAAAGCCTCATTTAAGAACATTGAATATTTGTCACAAAATGGGTATTATGTAGAAATGAAAAGGATTGCAGACAAAGAGAGATCCCATCAGTCTAACTAAGAAAGCCCTCAGAATGGGAGAGATGACTGTGCTCTTTCTCCTGTAAGTAGTAAATAATCAACCTTCTCCGACCTACAAGTACATCCCTAAATCTGCGGATAGCATCGACTTACCAATCAAGATTTCCTCCTTAAGTAGGTAAGGTGTAAGAAAAAGGGAAGAGCGGGCAACATAAGTGCATCATTAGAGTCGTAAATTGCAAGAAAAAGACAATAACCCTCTCTTCAAACCCAGTGCCGGTTACTCTTATATTGGCATGTTCCCTTTTCTATCCTGAACGCTGCATTGAGTTTTGCATTGAGTAAAAAATCCAAGAATCTTTTTTCGAAAAAAGAGGGAAAAATATACTTTAAAGGATCAGAAAATTATGATCCCTCTCTATTGATTTCTAGACACTCTTGTCACATCTGTCCTCCAGAACGTTTCCCAGAATCGGAAAGGGCCACACACACACACACACACACACACACACACACACACACACACACACACACACACACACACACACACACACACCAAAAAACAAAAAATAAAAATAAAAAACCTGAGGGAATTCGCTATCCTTTTTATTTAACATTTCAGATGTTGGTATATGTTTAAGCTCTTGTATCTTGTATTTTTTTATGATCTTTTGTTACCACAGAATATAGTCACCATAATACTTATTAATATTACCATGACAAACCACGTTCATGTCAGTTACTCTTGATTTTGAAGGTTTTCTGTCCAGTCATACCTACCTCTCCCTATATGGATTGTGTTATTGAACATATTGTATCAGACACAGATTATTCTGCATCTCTTCTAAAGCTGTGCCTTTTTCTTCAACAAAACCCATAAATCAAACACCAGGGAATTAATATGACTGTTAGCTACCAAAGTGTAGCCACGGTAACCAACTGTGTAGTCTCCATGTAAAACTTCAGGTGCCAGTAATGATTCAATATATATATTAATTTATTGAATTTCAATTGAAACCCTGTGGTGTATAATTAAAAAGATTTGTTTGTGTAATTAGCATAATTTAATGATTGCTGGAGAGAAATTAAATACATATTTCATGCTCCAATAAGCATTGAGACAAAGCGTTTAAGGATGTATTTATGAGAGTCTTTAGGGAAACGATAAAAACGGAAAATCATCATTGACAAATTTAAATTTGAAAAAAGAAGAACTCCTGCCAAGTTTCCTGTTAAAACTTGACAACCCAAGATTGATGTAATTTTTATTTGGTTTTCATTTCATCTCCATATCAGGTCTGAACAAGTGAAACTGGATGCTCAAAGGGACATGAAACAGAGCAACAAGCAGTCTGAGAAGCAATAAAGTGAGACAGAATTATTTTTGCATTCTTCCAAATTAACCACACTATTAAAAAAAACAACTCTTAAATGCAAAGTAGGGCAGGAGTCTCTGAATCCATCTTACTTTCTTCTCCATGCAGGTCCAAAAAAGGCTCAAACTGGAGTTAAACTGATGATTGTTCCATCCTCACTTAAAGTGCCTGCTGTACAGTCTAACGTTCTACAGCCTCAGCCCAATCCTCTTTCTTTTAGGCTTGCATTAAATGAGCGCAGTGTCAGTGTTAGGTGTCAGAACAGACAAGTACCATGAATAAAGGTCTGCTGCATGCTTGATAATAATAATAATAATAACATAACATTATAAACCTTTTGTCCACCTTTTGTCAAATGCAGAAGGGTAACAGCGTTTATTTAAAATATGTCCGCATCGAAGAAACAGTGCTTAAAGTCCAGCCAGTGGACTATGAAGTACACTGCAGATGAACTGGTGGGACTTAAACTGCTACCTTTGTTTTGCATTTTTTATTATCTTGCATACCAAAAGACTCATTAATATGTTGTTAGTGAATATTTATTACCATTACTACCAAAGAAAATATTCATCTTGTCATTGTATTTTAAATAATGTGTAGAGAAAAATAGCTTCTGATAATAAAATATTTGTAATTGTTATTTCTTGATGTACATTATTTCAGTGCTTTTATTAATACTTGCTAGTGTTAAAACAGAAGAAGAACAAGAAATTATTGCAAAATAAAAGATTATTAGAAGGAGCTCAGGGTAAGTAAGGCCATGCACTGTTTCCATTTTATTATTCTGCTTATCCATCAGGAGGTATCTACAAGGGAAACATAATTCAAGCAGGGGAAACATCATTTGATGTTCTATTGCAACTGAAAATCAAATTCTACTGTTGTTGTCTCCCTGTATCAATGGCAAGAATTAAAAGCACCAGTACATGGGATTCAAACCTAAATACTAGGCTGAATAAGATTATGGGGAATAATGTTCCACACCAGACAGGCATTAAACTAAGTTGCTTTACATTGCCAAAGTTAGGAAATCAAACTGAACAAGCGGTGGCACCAGTGAGAGTGCTCCAGTGTACTTACGGTGGCAGTTGAGAGGATGGAGCGATATTTTGGAGCCGTTTTACACACTGATTTGGTTTCAGGTCTCCACTTCATGTCCGTGTTGTCAAGCACTCCATTGGTTTCCTCGACAACAGCTCCAAGACCCCCTAATGCCTGATGCACCACCGATTTTTGCAGATGATGTCTGTGGGAATATGCAAGAATTAGTTTTTAGTTTACTGCCAGTCATGGGAATACCAGTTTTTGGGAATGTGCATTGTAATCTTTGTAATAGATTTTCATTATGGTCTCAAGAAAAATGTCTATGATGTATGGATAAAAATTGTGTATGGATTAAAAAAAGTGACATTTGCCACTTGTATAAGTGAAATTCTGAATTTACTGATCTGGAATGTTTAGAAAATAACAATACAGAATTTCAACAAAGACCAAATTGTAGCTGAAATTGTGCTGATTCACAATGATTGGTTGAGACACTGAAATCAGTCCTAATGACACAGAGATTCATCAAAGTATTTCTTAATACATTCTCTGATGTACTATCATGTCCTCGTTAGTATTTTGAACAGTATCTCTGGCTGTCAGAGATAGATTTGGCAAAAGTTTTAGGTCGGATGTCCTTACTGACACAACCCTCTGTATTTATTCGGACTTGGGAATGGCACAATAAGACACTGGCTTTTGCCCTCTTGCGGCTACATTAGTGCAAGAATTAATTGTCACTAGTGGCTGGAATAGAATATCAGGCTGACAGACCTGTTCAGCAAAGAACAACACCTGTGAAATTATCATATATCCAAGTTTCTGCAATATGTCTTTAAAATTAGTGCATCGATCTCTGGAGTGAATTTAGGGCATCTCTGTGAAGTGGTGATAAGGTTGTTGCTCAGATCAGGAAAATCACCTCTGCCGTATCAGTCATCACTGCGGTGTGACCAGGAACTTTGCAGACACCTCAGGCTGATAAGATTAACTGAGGATATGTGTGTGCGTGTGTGTGTGCGTGCGTGTGTGGGTGTGTGGGAGGGCTATGGGTTCCTACCTGTCCTCTGTGTAAGATTGGCAGGAAGAACCGTTCGACTCTGACCTCCGATAGCGTCGTCTCCGCTGAGAGTGTGTCCGTGAACTGAAGGGTGAAGAGAAGTGGAGGGAAGACATGAGTGGATAATGAGTTAGAACACTTTGATTAGTCAAGCAGCGGAATTTAGAAAGATGGAGCCGCATTGTCGCAGAGTTAAAAAGCAGTGGTTTCTCCTGAAATAAACAAGAACTGAACTTAGCTCTATGCTTACAAACAATGGACCGCTCACCCAAAGTGGAATTACAAATTGTTGGAAGATCACAGCATAAAATTGGTTTCTCTTAAACCTCTTGCACCTCTTGTTTCCTCTCTCTTTCTGGCTAAAGCTTTCAATCACTTTTCTTCTGTTTGGTGCTTTTTCACGATTTGCCCGGAAAAATAAACGCTGTATTTTTCTGTATTCACCGTCATACCCCCCTACTTGAGAGGTTCCTTTCTTTTTCTCCTTCAGCAAGGGGTGTTCTAAAAAGGCTAGATGGCGGAGGAAGAGGAGCTGTCACAGAGGATCAAAGAAGTCATGTAGGATTTGAAAAGCACAAAATATTAAGGTGAATGAAGGAAATATTGAACGGGTTAATGAATTTAAAATGCTAGGAGTGACCATTGTTGAGATGCTAAATTGGAAACCTCATTTAAGACAACTACAAACAAAGTTAGCCAGAAGTGTATCCATACTCTGGAAAAAAAAATTATTAAGTCAGAAGGCACTCCATATAATATATTGTGCACTAATTTTGCCCTATCTGAACTACTGTGCTGAAGTATGGGGAAACACATATAAAAGTGGCTTCCAATCTTTATTTCTGACCCAGAAAAGAGCCTTGAGAATTATTCACAATGAAAATTATAGAGCTCACACAAACTACTTATTGATTAAATCTAAACTATTGAAAATACATGACATCATAAACTATAAAACTGTACAACTGATGTATAAAGCAGCCAATAACTATTTACCTCAAAATATACAATCACAAATACAGATTAATGAATCCAGTTACCAACTAAGAGAAAACACAGCATTTGTACAGAAGAAAGCAAGAACAACATTAAAAACATTTTCATTATAGTTCACTGGCGTAAAACATTGGAATAAACTGGATAATGAAATTAGGAGTGTGGGAACTCTAACTGCTTTTAAAAAAGCATTTAAAAACATGATTTTGCAAGGTTTTATTTCTGACGTGAATGATGGTTAAAGGACTGCACTGTGAATTAAACTTCATGTTGTCAATCCTGTGAAACAAATGTATGGATAACAAAATGAACATTAACAAAATTTGGATTCTTCTCAAGATCTGACAAAGAGGTGTGCAAAGATGCACGCCTATTGGACTAAATGTACAGATTATAAACAACAATGTACCAGATTAAAAAAATTGAAATTGATTTGTGACATGAAAAGTATGAATTGGTTGACAATGTGCTGCAATGAGAGAGATGTTGTTGATCTAGGGGACGGGAACCTTACAAGCCAATGGCTTCTACCCGTCAACCCTTTTTTTCTTTTCGAATGTTGTTGCTGATGTCTCAACACTGATGAAAGTAAAATCTGTTGTAATAACATGTCTGGAAAGAATAAACTGAATAACAACAAAAAAAAAGGTAATAAAAAAGTAAATGATTCTGGCGAGTAGACTGACCTTTTCTTGTGTTTATGCTCATACTTCCGCTTTCGTCTCAAACTCGATGAGCTGGTGGGATGAAAAAGAGCGGAATCAAGACTGAGGATTATTGGAGTTGACAAAGGAAAAATTCTCTTCACTTAAAATACTTCAATATGAACTACAGGCTAATTCAATTACCATATATATCCTGCAAGAATAATACACAAAAAACAAACAAACAAAATAATCATCAACACGTACCTGTGTTTGGACTTTTTAGAAGTATACCTGTAATAGAAGCACAATATTACACTCAACAAAAATATAAACGCAACACTTCTGTTTTTGCTCACATTTTTCATGAGATGGACTTAAAGATCTATAATTCATTCCAGATACACAATATTACCATTTCTCTCAAACATTGTCCACAAATCTGTCTAAATGTGTGGTAGTGAACACTTCTGCTTTGCTGAGATAATCCATCCCACCTCACACGTGTGCCACATCAAGATGCTGATCTGACATCATGATTAGTGCACAGGTGTACCTTATACTGCCCACAATAAAAAGCCACTCTGAAATATGCAGTTTTGTCTCACAGCAAAATGCCACAGATGCCACAATCATTGAGGGAGCGTGCAATTGGCATGCTGACAGCAGGAATGTCAACCAGATCTGTTGCTCGTACATTGAAAATGTTCATTCTCCACCATAAGCTGTCTCCAAAGGCATTTCAGAGAATATGGCAGTACATCCAACCAGCCTCACAACCGCAGACCACGTGTAACCACACCAGCCCAGGACCTCCACATCCAGCAGGTTCACCTCCAAGATCGTCTGAGACTAACCACTCAGACAGCTGCTGAAACAATTGGTTTGCTTAACCAAACAATTTCTGCACAAATTGTCAGAAAACGTCTCAGGGAAGCTCAACTGCATGCTCGTCGTCCTCATCGGGGTCTGAACCTGACACCAGATCGTCGCCGTAACAGACTTGAGTGGGTAAATGCTCACATTTGATGGCGTCTGGCACATTGGGGAGGTGTTCTCTTCACGGATGAATCTCGGTTTACATTGTTCGGGGCAGATGGCAGACAGCGTGTGTGGCGTTGTGTGGGTGAGCGCTTTGCTGATGTCAATGTTGTGGAGCGAGTGGCCCATGGTGGTGATGGGGTTATGGTATGGGCAGGCATCTGTTATGGACGAAGAACACAGGTGCATTTTATTGATAGCATTTTGAATGCACAGAGATACCGTGATGAGATCCTGAGGCCCATTGTTGTGCCATACATCCATGAACATCACCTCATGTTTCAGTAAGATAATGCACGGCCCCATGTTGCAAGGTTCTGTACACAATTCTTGGACGCTGAAAATGTCCCAGTTCTTACATGGCCAGCATACTCACCGGACATGTCACCCAGAGCATGTTTGGGATGTGCTTGACCGGCGTATACGACAGCGTGGACCAGTTCCCATGAATATCCAGCAACTTTGCATAGCCATTGAAGAGGAGTGGACCAAAATTCCACAGGCCACAATTGACAATCTGATAAACTATATGCGAAGAAGATGTGTTGCACTGCATGAGGCAAATGGTGGTCACACCAGATACTGACTGGTTCTGATCCCCAGACCCCCAATAAAGCAAAAAAAAAAAAAATGCACATTTCAGAGTGGCCTTTTATTGTGGGCAGTATAAGGCAGACCTGTGCACTAATCATGATGTCAGATCAGCATCTTGATGTGGAACACGTGTGAGGTGGGATGGATTATCTCAGCAAAGCAGAAGTGTTCACTATCACACATTTAGACAGATTTGTGAAAAATGCTTGAGAGAAATGGTAATATTGTGTATCTGGAATGAATTATAGATCTTTAAGTCCATCTCATGAAAAATGTGAGCAAAAACAAAAGTGTTGCGTTTATATTGTTCTTGAGTGTATTTTGGTCACTTTCGAGTAAATGTCATGTCATTTCGGTAGTATTGTTGCAAAAAGCTAGCAATACCGATGTCGCCTGCTTTTCTTGGAGGTCTTCTTCTTTTTCTTTTTCTTCTTCCTCATCGGCGACAGGCTCGGGGAAGGGGACCTAGCAGGAGGGCAAATAAGTGTTAACTCTAAGCCTCGTTCTCTGCATTTCTCAATTTCAGGAAACAAAACAAAAGGTGAAAAGTGATGCGTCTCACTGTAGAGTCATCTCATTTTGGGAACTGACCTTTTCCTTTTCTTCTTCCGTTCAGACTTTCTCTTCTTCTTCTTCCCTTTGGGCCAAGGGTACACATCTTCATCAAAGGAGGGGCTGCAGAGACAGAGCAGAAGGGACACCTACATGAACTCTCAGAGTGAAAACCATTTGAGTGGTTCTAATCATCTAACTGGGTCTACTTTGAAACCAATTATCTGTATTTTTCTCACTATGCTGTGTGTGTTTTGACATTTATTTTTCATTTCAATTACTTAAACCAACAAGAAGTCAAAGTTTTGATAAAATTTTGATACAGATTCAGGTGCAAATCCCTTTCCTTCCACTGGGAGATTTTTTAAATAAATATCATTAGACATAAATACCGTGACATGGACAAAACATAATGTTCCACCATGTTACAAATGGATCCAGACCCACATCAAAAGTACAGATTTGGAGGAGTCATTATATACTGTATTAGGTTCCATAATGGTATCACAGTGTGGAGACATCACAGCCTCCAACATGTATTTGAGATAATGCAGATTTAGAGACAAACGATGTGCTCCCTTCACCATTATATAAACCTCTGTAGACAGACTGTATTGTAAAATCATCCGCAACTCTTTTCAGCACATAAATATATCCTGATTGATCCGAGCAAACAAACACAAGATTATCTGTGAGCCAAATGTCCTGCATGAGATGATCCCATCACAGCAGGATGATAGAGTCCTACCCACGGATACAAAACAGATCGCATGCCAGCGTCACTGAAGTCAAGACTGACGACAACATGGGATACATCTTTCATTTGATTCACCGTATCCATGGCCACCATGCATTGACTTAGACTCTGAGGCTTGTCCTGTTTTCCTTTATCCTGGTCAAACATGGAGTGACACTGCCCAGTGGAACACGTGATGTCCTCCTAAAAATATACTATGGTTCAGTCCCTTGTTGTTGCAGCCATGCCTGTCATTTGATTGTTCAGAGCTGAAAATATATTTTTGAAATTCTCTACTTTTGCCAATGATGCTGCATTTCTTGTCAGTCTTTGAGGACAGCATGCTATGATAGGTACCAGAGGAGTTTTTGAACTTCTGTCACTTCTGGAGTTTAGAGACAGGTATTTTTAATGAATCATAATAATAATAATGAAGTAAAACAAAACAAAACAAGACAACATCAACAGTAACAACAACAACACTGACTCCCTTGGCATCCACACTGAAATTCATCAGCAGACAACACTTCCAGCTCATTCTTACAAACTGAAATGCTAGACTTCTGCTAAAGCCTTGCAGCACAACATCAGCTGATGAAATCATTTGAATAACCATTCCACCAAAGCGAAGACAAAACTGCACAGGTTTCACCAGCTGAGACGATATGTGTCATGTGATGTCACGTGAAGATGACCAGAGAGGAAGAATGATGCATTTGCTGGGGACGGAGCTAAATCTTTCATTGATACCCTATCAAACTGGACAGTGGTAGGATCTTACTGTAATTGTCAGAAAGATAATTTAAATACAACATTTTTTTACAGACATTTAGAACAAAACTGTTTTATTTTGGGTACGAACCTTAAGAGGAGGGGACTCTACCATACATTTCCGTGCGTCTGTGTTCCATGCACACCAGGTGTTAGCAGAAATTAATGTAGAGAAATGCGCACTCATGCAATGCTGAGACATTCTTATGCACCACCAATTCATCTCTCGAAATGTTAATCCGTGATTATAAAGAAAGAATCTCATCAGACTCCATCTGTTGACCAGCTTGATTGCTGACCAGAGGTACACTTAATTTACTCTCTAAAATAACTGGTGTGGAAAAGGAGATAAGGGCTTTTGAGGCTTCATAAGCTCACAGAAGGAGTGTTTCAAGTGAAAACTGACTGAAAGTCAGAAGGAGCAAAGAGGAGTGTGTGATCAGAGTGAAGGAAGGATGTGCAAGAGGATGCTTTTGACTACCAATTCACTCACATGGGCCCGTTTGGGGATGACTGTAAGATTTTTTGATAAAACAGGAAAGGCTGTCTGCTCTGGGTTAAATAAGATTTGATGTCAGGTTGAAGCGACGATGTCTTCATCTTTGTCATAAATAGGAAGGTTATAAATAAGGCAGAGGAAGGAGTTAGCAATGATGCATGAAGCTCACCGTAAAGCAAACAGCATATATACATGCAGATATCACAGCTTAGGGTATGACAACAATCAAAACAGCAAGGCTCTTGTAAAATGTCAAGCAAACCTCTTTTAACTATATATGATGTTGCTGATGTTTTTCCCAACCTGCTGTCAAGTTGAACCTCTGTTGCTTTTTCTTGATCCTCCGTCAAGTAGATCATCAGGGAAACAACTCTGGATGAACTGAACCCGTCTCTTTGAAAAAATAAAATCCCACTTTGATTTCTACCCTGAGAGTCAGTCTCCAGATTTAAAAGCTGTTTTCATTCACGAGCTGAAACAATGAGTCCATTAATCAACTACTTAAACAGGGAAGTATTGAACTGCTGTTACTTTGTTTGACAGTTCATTGTTCAGTTCATAGGTAATTTTTAGGTAATTTCAGGTGATAATTTGCTGTTTGATGACAAAAACACCACAGTGGGCAGGAACCAGATATCTTTAACAAGACAAAGGAAAATAAATATCAATATTGAAGATAATTGTTTTGTGCATAACCGCATTCATCCAGTCGTCTTCACATTTGCTCAGGCATAACTCCAATGTAGCATCCAATCATAAGTGTTTCTCCTTTGTTTAATGTAAAAAATTTATAAAACAGTAAACAAAATCAGCTTTATTGTTGAAATCCATTGCTTCTTAGTTCTCAGCAATATAGCTTTACCCATAACCAGGACTTTAGTTAACACAATGATGCGTGGAAACTGAATTATGCACTCATTACAATCAACGCTACTTCAAGCCCATGAGAGCTACTTTGAATTTAGATGTGTGAATGGCGAATGAGACTGCAAAAATGCATGAACCGTTCTCTTAAAAATTAAAACAGTAAGGCTATACAGGATTAAATGTCATGGTTTTGGGCTTTACTTGAGTTACTTCCTGCATTTTATAAGTTAACTCTTGAGTACCATGTTGTGTTTTAGTTTCTGTCTATCTGTTTATCTGTCTCTCCTATAAGAGTATTTGTTATTAGGTCTTGTTTTTGAAATTTTATCTCATTTATTTTATTTTCTGTCTTACATTTTGACTTTATTTGAATTGAACCTAACACTAAATTATCAAAATAAACAACAGAATATTTACCTTATTGGTCTAAATGACATTTCTTTTTCAAAAAGAAAACATTACAGATAAAGTCCATTTATGAATACCTTTTTCAATATCCTCATAATATTGTGTATCAGAAGGGAGCCTATCTGGCCTGAATTGATCCAAATATCTACCAAGCTGTATCAGACACATTTCCCAAACAAACAATTGGCGTTCAGACTTGCAGGTATTCATGATTAGAGCTGGTCCAGACAAAGACAAACTGCACTCTGACTTGATGTATGCAACCACAGAGCTCTAGAGACCAGGCGCACTCTCATTGGAGGCAGAAGATTGTCTTACGATAATAAATGGCCCTTCTTGGTGTAGTCGGCAGTTTGGGAGCATTAGGAACTGGAATGCATTAGGGTTGATTAGACAAACCAAGTCCAAGTATCCTCTCCTGGTAATGAGAATGCTTTGTCACTCATTAACACTTCTCTCTGGCCTTGTATGAAGAGAGCACGAGGAAAGTATTTATATTTTTTCCTTCCCAGCAGAAACAGTTAAGGTGGAGATAAGGTGGAGAGACTGAGGGGCAGAATAAGGGAACAGTGGGTGACCAGTGACAAGAAGGAATGGCAATTAAACAATGACGTATGAAAATGAGTTTTGGATACATTTGTATGTTAGGAACTTGCTCACTGCTGAAGCATATTCCTTTTTCAGTGGCACAATCATGCATAGTGACTGTGAACGTATACATGCAGCTCCACCCTACATATATATACAGAAAATATATTGTTTGCTTTGTGTCAGATACTGCAGAAGAAGGAAGTACCTCTATTAACCCCTCAGTGGGGAAATACCTTTTTTACTTGATATATAGTAATGCTCACGCACACACACACGCACGCACGCGCACGCACGCACACACACACACACACACACACAGGGAGAGAGAGAGAGAGAGAGAGAGAGAGAGAGAGAGAGAGAGAGAGAGAGAGAGAGAGAGAGAGAAAGAGCTGGTAGTGTGAAGGGCAGCCACATAGTAGCCCCTAGAAGCAGCTTGTAGGGTTTGGTGCCTTGCTCAAGGTCACCTCAGCCACCAGTTCACATTCCAGACACGTTGGTTTGGAGTCCGGCCACCTGCCCGGCTACTGTTGCCTATCGTACTGATCCAGCTGGTTCAGTACTTTTTCTACTGCAGCGGGGGTTCAGGAACGGCTGTAGTCAAATGTTTTCAGTTTAGTTGAAATGATTTGTTTATGAGGGCCTTTGGTAACAAGAACTTCTTGAAGCTTACCCCCTGTAGCTAATATGTTGTGCCTAAAGGAAATCCGCATCAGGGGCTTTTGATTTCACAACACATTAACACTGATCGTTCTACTAATTTGAGTTACTGCAGGTCTCTCAACAATCAACAATGCTTTTCTCTGTCAGAATCAAACTTTGTTTTTTTTTAAATGTAGATGAAGAGATGGGAAATGGCATTAAGCAAGATTTTTCAACAATAAAATAATGAATACGTTTTTCATGCATTTTTTGTTCTATTTTTGGTGACTTAATTAGAACCAGTTAATCTTAGTGCGTGATTCGCAGAAGCTCAGTCATGACTGCAGTTGCTATCTCTTCGGTCTCACCTCCTACCTGCAAACCTTATGATCAAAGCTGATGAACGTTGTCTGAACACACATTAGCCAATGCAGTGGAGAAAGGCAAATAAGAGTTATATAAGAGTCATAAAAGTTAAGAGCTATATTATTTGTTTTGTTTTATCCAAATGTTGTGCTTCTATGAAGGAGTAAGGGTTGAGTGGCCTCGTGGTGAATGAGGGGGGGGGGCATCTAGTCATGAAAAGGCTTTAAAATGTTGCATTTGATCTAAGAAGCAGCGCAATTCTCTAAACCCACAGAAAATATTGACAGTCAAAACTTCTGAAGATTTGTGATTTGTGTAAATGTAATATGAGCAGTTAAGGGACAAGAACAATACAGATATTTGGTTTTAAAATATAGTGGATCACAGTGGTAGGCAGTCAGGGCCAGCGAGGCCTTCTCTGCTGGTCTAACATAACCAGAAATCATGATAATATTGATGATAAAAGTTATATTTTAATGCATTTTCCTTAACTGAATATATTCAAATATATGTATCTCCCCACCTATACATTTTCATAAGCTCACTTGAAAACCTCACACAGTCACGCTTTAACTCCACCCACAACCTGCCCAACCAATCATGGCGCATCTGCCAGAAGGAATCACGTGAACAATATGGCGTAAGGCATCGGCTAGCGAGACTTTGTTGCGGTTATGTCTTTCGTCCACACGACAACAGAGATATCCGGGACGAAAACGCTGGCCAAAGTGTCTGTGTTGTCATGTGGACGCTGTAACTGAAACTTTTTCAATCCGGGGGAAGTCTCCCTGTGACGAAAACCGCTGTGACGTTAGTGTGTGTGACCCGTGTCTACGTGTACACACAGAATAGATGGAGTTGAAACCGGCTATTTTCTGACGTATAACAGCTCCACGTCGAAGACGCGTTGATAAACATGCTTGACAGTTGGATGTTTGTTCGTCTGTTTCTTTATTTATGAGTCATGAAGTTTAGACAGTTGACAAAAATGATATGACCCGAGAATAATCATTGGCTATATCTCAGTGTTATAAAAGCACAATCATTGTCCAAACCTCAACCCCCCTCCCCTCACTGTACATGTTTACTATAATTTCATTTTCCTCATGTCCAAATGATCATTGTCCAGACTGCCAACATGTGTGAGTGTGTGTGTGTGTGTGTGTGTGTGTGTGTGTATGTGTGTGTGTGTGTGTGTAATCTGTATACGTGTGCAAGCATTTGGAGTTAAACAAAAGTATTTTCTCAACGGGAATTACTGATAGGTTTATTTACTTGATTTTTTATTTTTTACACACTCACACACGCACACATGCACACACACACACACACACACACACACACACACACACACACACACACACACTGTACTTCCATCACTAAAATATACATGTTTTGCATACTTCCTTATTTTACTGATCGTTTTATTCACAGGTTTTTTGCAAAATGCCACACACTTCAAACTCATACCAACTGATATTTTAGCATCCAGTAGTTGTCGTACTAGAGCAAATGAAGCCTCATGAAGCTTCAAACCGCAGTGAACCGATTGGGATGAAAAACGTCAATGCTTCATGGGGCTTCATCTGCCTATCACTAGGTTTATCACAAGGTCTTTGTATTTGTATATTTCTTTATTTAGTGGGTTATTTATTATTTATTATTCTCTCTGTCTGGTGGGTTATCATTTATTACTCTTTCTATTTGGTGTTGGCATCACTTTCTGTGTCTTTTCTTTCTGTGTACATACTGTGCTGTGTGTAATGTGACGGAGAAATTAATTTCCCTGATGGACCCTCCTGAAGGGATGAATAAAGTCCTACTCTACTCTCTACTCTACTCTACTAACTATACATGGACTTCCCAGTTAACATAATTTTAGAGTGTCATAACTGTTCCAACAATTTTCATGTTTTTGAGTAGAGAGTCCAAACAACAGGAACGACACAGAAAACGGCAACGATTTCTGAGTGAAACTAGCTGGTTAGCACGAACAGTCTGTCCAGCTATGGTTTCTGTTCACTACGTTGGTGCGCTTGGTTTATAATACCAATACATTTGTTTTCATATGCTTGATATGAAGTCTGATATTATTGTATTGTGGAATTACCACGGGCTCCCGCTAGTAAATATATAGTTATACATTGGGATATAATATGCCATAGGCCAACACTGGGTCAGTATTCTATTTTCAGGTTAGATAAGTTTTATCCAATCAAAATTCAGCTAGCTTGTGTTGCCAGGTTGAACGAAATCTGCCCAGGACCTTCAGAATCTATAATGCAGGTCTCCCTGTGCTGAATGAACGGAATATATAGTTAACAGACAGATGCGATAGCCAATCAGATCATGAGTTGGCCCTCTAGGACCTGCTAGCTAGCCCACGTTTTCCTGACATGTATGTGTGCTGTGATTGGACACTCACTCCGAGACGGCGGCGCTATGCAGACGCACATTTGAAGAGAAGCTCTAGTGAGATGAGGTTCCAATCCCTGAATGAGCTAACCTTTTTTAACTAACGGAGTGTTCTTGAGGAAAGAAATGAGAATGAATTTTGTGTTTAAATAAGCAGTTTGAACAGTTGTTTCGGTGAGTACAAGCATTTAATTTATCTAAGTTTTCATATTTAATGTTCTTGTAATTAAATTTAATTTATATCAAATCAGTTATAACGAAATTAAATTACAAATACACTAAAAATGTAAAAAAAAAATCCTTGCTCTTTTGCAATGTGTGTAAATAATGTGTAGTGGAAATACACAAACAGATTTGTGTCCCTGCTGGAAAATAGCCCGTTTTATACATGATAGAGGTGATGCAACATCTAGTAGTGTGTTAGTGTATGAATGTATTTCGTTTCTCTAGCTGTGGTGTCATAAATGATGGTCATTTCAGTCGGTTTTGTTATGTGACATAGTTGTGTGACGTCTATAAAAGGTGTGGCCGTGGGATTCTTCTGTGCCAGTGACAATAAAAGAAGTGAGGCTGATGCCGGTTTTTGTCCCATTTGAAAGAAGTTTTAAACACCTCAGTCCTGAACGCTACATTACTGGCAGCGATGGGAGCTGTTTACAGTATTTTGTGATGTATTCACATTTGACTAAGGAGAACATCACTGAAGGCCTAGGTATAAAATGCACAGCCCACCGCTGGTGGATTAGAATTAAAAACCAGAGTAAAATACAAATGTTTGGGTTCAGTTCAAGCACATAAGTTAAATAATAATGTTTTCTGGCCTGATAGTTGAATAGACTTGAGACCTATCTATAAGGAATACAACATTTACTTTGCTGTGCTACTTTGATTTCACATGACTTTGTGTAGGTCACTGCTACATGGATTTACTGAACAAAGGTTGCCTCTAGTGAACGTTCCACTCGGAAACGACCTCAAAAATAAAAGCCGTACAAATCCTCTCTCTCTGATGTATTTTCCTGCACACAAACCAGAAAAAAATGCTTATCAGAAGCCAGCATGTTCTCTATGCTCGCTGTTAAATTCAAAAACAAAGAGAAGCAGCCGATGGGTAAAGTTCAACCAAAGAGAAACAATTCACGTTGGTGATCCTCTGTAACACACCTCTGATACTGCTCAGTCATGTTTTACATAAATCTGGCTGCTTTGCTGCCGCGCGACTGCAAAAGCTTTGAAGGTGTCGGATTAATTAAGATGTAACTTTGTAAAAATTCTGCCTGAATCGATTTTTCTCAGCTCCAAATAAGAACCTTGAAAATTATTCTTGAGTCTGAAGTACAAACCTTTGGTTTAAGGTGCTGGTGTAAAGATCTGAGTGGCACAGTGTGGAATTCCTCATGTTTGTATCTGCACTGGGACCAACCCGATAAGGCTGTTTGGAACATAGAGATTAGCTGTGATTTCAAGCCCTAGAGGAGCTTTGCTGTGCTGCTAAAAGGCTTTATCACTACCACTTAAATCTACAGAAGCAGCTCGCAAAACAAATAGTAACTAAAGTTATCCATCTTCACAAATGTGTCTGTGAGATCAACCATCATTCAGTGTTAAAAAACATTGATTTCTCAACCTTTACATTCTCTTCACAGAGGCTCAATTTTTGAGGTCAGAGTACCTTCTTGATGTTTTTGAAGTGTTTCGATGTGGAATCTGTCAAAGCTTTTAGACCCACTAACCTCCTGGCCCTGCGATGGCTGTGGTGTTTACGGCCTTTTCCCTTTGTGCAGCCATTTCTCTTTGTGGTGTTCAACCTCTTCTCCACCAGTTTCTTCACATCAGTCTCAAGCGGCTGGTTGACTTTCGTTTCCAAGCTGTGAGAAAAACATGGAATAATAACAGAAAAGAAGACAAGATTTTAGTTTTCATTCTCATGTTGAGAGACTTTTCTATTTGTCCACAAGCTTCCATCGCACAATAGTGGAAGATTTAGCATGCTTGGTTAGCTGTACTCCCTCTGGTCTACTGGATATGTGTTTTATTCCCCTCCATTTCTCCCTGACAGACATTCTCTGGGAAAATTGGAGGTCAGCCATTTACCATTCAAAGTGATGTACCAATTGAAATGGACTTATTTATATGCTTCAGTTATCCTGACATTTTAGGAGCTGCTGAATTGTATCTCATGCAGAGCAGATGCATCGACATAAGAACAGATGAAATTCTCCTTTGATTCTTTTCCTACTTCTCATTAACACAGTATAAAACACTTGAAAACCTAATGCTAAGCAAAAAAGAAGACCAAAAACACTTGCCACATTCTCTGCATATCACTGGCAGCTTTATTTCACTTCCAGATTAATACTGCCATAAGTCATGTGTTCCCTCATTCAACCACTTCCACCTGAACCTCCCAAAATTTTTCAAATGCAGTAGGACAAATGACTAAGTAAACTGCATGATTAGGTGTGAACACACATTTCTATCCCTGCTTATTATCCTGTTTAAGTCATGGGAGACTGGAATGTAATTGCACATTCTCCTCTTCTTTGAGTGGCTCCCATCTGATTGGAATGAGAAGATAATCAGCGGCAGAGATTAGGCCGTCAAGACTACCTCCCTCCTCCTCATCTTCCCTCAGCAACAAGCATGCAGGAGTTGTCGCATTCTATCATCCTCACCCTCATCTTCTTCTGCTTCTCTGCATATAAGGGCGAGCCCCTGATAATGTAAAGCGACAGACTGGTTCTTCAACATGATAGAGTGCTTGAAAGGGGATACGGGAAAAAAGTAGCTGCAATAGACGATCAGTCTCATCAAGGAGGAACCCTCAGCGTTTCAGCCAATGAGCTCTTCTTCAGCATTATATTATGAAGTTAACATGCATTTTTATATTTTCAAATTTTGTAACATTGTTTTCAATAACTGTTAATTTGTTAATTTATTGATTGTGTATTTTGAAAGTGCCTTATGAATGACTTGTCTGCCAAATGAATGATTTGCTCTAATAATCCTTGACATTTTAAAGGGATTACATTATTATCTTTATATTGGTGTGACTTTATGTAAGGCTGTATTAATCTGTAATAATTTTAAATAAGGCTGCCTGAAAAAAAATCCTTTCTGGTCAAACTCCCAATGTCTGCTAAGATGACAAAGGTTATTTTTCAACTGGCCCTGAAACTGGTGCTTCAAGAATGTGAGCATTTGCTGCATTTCCTTCTTTTTTTTTGTATTGAGTTTTTACCAACCAATCATTCATTAAAGGAAATAAATGAAAAAAAAACTAAAATAAAACAAAAACAAATCCTTGATGAAATCTTAAGTCATAGTCTTTTGCACAAATCAGGATGTCAGCAGTGGAGCAGGTGTAGCTACTGCTGGGTGTGTGGGGCAGATGGCACACGGGTGCCCTGCTCTAGCTAATCACGCTGTCAAGACATTGATGCCCTTTGCCACCTCAGATGTAGGTGGGATCGGTTTCTTTCATAGGTCTGACAGACATGGAAACAAACACAGCTGACTTTGCACAGAAAATGATCTAAGGCCTTATGAAGTTCACTCAAACATGGCAGCATTATGCCCACCCTGTCAAGAAACCCATCACAAGAACTTACAGTTAGCATTTCACAGTTTCAAAGGCAGTGGGGTGTTTGTACATCTGTAATTATGGATAAATAAGCATATAGATGCTAGAAGGTACACTTCGGTGTCAGAAGGGAAATTATATGTTACTATTCATGAAACATCATCACAGCATGTTCCTGCAGGGTGTGTGAGCTGCAACTAATCATGCGTAAATGAGCTAGATGCATAACCAAACACATAATGTATACTGTGATATACTGTTTAATGATATTTGTGAGTGATTACAATGCTACAGTAGCTTCAGAGTGCCCAGTGGGGAAGTACAATCATTTCAGCAACTGAAATTTAAGCAACGTTGAACGAGAAAAAAAAAAAAAAATTAGCTGAGACTCTTATGCCGCAAGAAATTTGTCCTTTTACTGATCAGTCCTTTGATCCTTTATTATTTACTGCGGTTCTAAGAGCTTCTGTTGATGACTTCTAAATAAAAATCTATATCCACATCAGAGATGCACAAATTGATCCGGGTCTGCATTGCATGTTTGAAACTTTTCAGGCCGCAAACAACTGGATTTAAAGTGGGCTGTTTGTATCTGTCATGATAGTCCGTCTCTGTCTCCCAACAATGGACAATCCTTTTGTCATTGCAATTCATAACCAAACAACATTTGAAGGTTTAATGTGGTTATTCACCAAACTGACACAAATGAATGCAAATACCAGGTGGATTAAGTGACAATTCTTCTTGACAGAGAATTATGTGACATTAATCCCCCAAAATTCCAACTGGATTTGTTTACAATTAAAACAGGTAGAAGTGAGTCAGAGATTGGGATGGGCTCCATTGAAATCCCTGCTCGAGTAAGAGATATGATGGGAATGCGTCTCATTGAAATGTTGCAGATACCTCTTTACGTTTTGGCCTCTTTCTGCTGCCATGGGTTTCATACAGTACATGTGCTATACATTATCAAAGCTCCCTTGGCACTGAGTAATTCTGTCATTCGAGGCTGAGTGACCACGCTGTGACTCGCTCGTGTTTCTGTCTGTGTCACAGAGGGGCTCCTCTGCTCTGTCATACATCTCTGCTATTCATGATCACGTGGATGACTTCACATGCAGACAGATGTGACACAAAAATATCCCAAACACTAGAGGATAAGGATGATAATTTCATCTCTGCACTTTCAGAGATGAAATCAGTGATGTCAAGAAAACATGTTCATACGCAGCTAATTTGACAGGAATATTCTGCTGATTGCTGCCTTGGTTCACTTGCAGACACTTAATTTTTTTTTAAATCAAACTGGAAAGTGTTGACAATTTTATAATGAAGTCACACGGAGGAGACCGAAAGAAAAGCTATTTATTTGATCAATTCTTCACTCTGGTGCGTCCCTGGTGCTGTGAGATGCACTGATGTTCACAGTGTTTAGAAACAACAGACGATGTATGATATATTTGGTTAGCAGTAAAACTATCCAGTTAATACTAATCTCTGAGCTGAAACCACTATAAATGAGATGATGTTTGTTTTTTAATTACATTATATTTAACTTTAGAACTGTTAGTGTCTTTATGTATTTATTATTAAAGTTGATTGTTTGGAGTAAAACTGAACAAGATTGGAAAGAAAATTCATTGTACTCTTTACTTTTTGGATGATACATATGACAATATGAAAAAGTCTGCAGATGCATACTTAGTTATAATTTTTAGAATCCTGAAATACATTAAAAGACTAAACTAGTCTAGTTAAACAAGTCCAAATACCACTTACCTTAGCCTGAGCCAAGATGAGAGCAGATGGAGAAAAGTTTTATTTAAATTTGACAACATACATATGTGCTATTGTTATGTTATTTAGATGTATTCTAGATGTTTTAACATGTTAAATGGATGCCCGATGTGTGTGATAGGAGATAAATCAGTCATGTTAGTTACAGCATGACATGTGTGACGTAATTTGTCTTACTTTGCACTTCCTACCTACTCTCATCACTGATATCACCTAATGTGTGTTTAAAAAAACAATTTATCTATTAACAGACATCCATAAAATTATGATTTAAGGTTTAAACCTGGATTGGACTTACACAGAGAAAATAAGTTAACTGAAAATGAAAAATCTGTGTTTATTATGATCATTTTGTGTTGGTTTGGAGCATCGCTGTAAAGTCTTTTAAAAGCTAAGGACTACATTTCTTAGTATTGTACCACATACAGAATGTGTGACAGCAAATAAAAGCTTATTAGTTGTTAATTTGATGCTTTCCCTTAATGCATGTAATAATACTTTAAATATCAATAGTTAATTATCAGTTGATCAGACAAAAAAATCTTGGAATTATCCCTTTTTACTTGATTTGAAGAAGATAAAAACAGGTCACAATAGCTTTCTGCAGCTACAATTGATCTGTGAATGCAGCATTTACAAGACATGTTTGTTTCTATGTTAATGCAGGATTTCAAATGTTTTAGCATATTTTTTGTTTTATCTATTCTATCCAAAAATTAAATAAAGAAAATTAGAATTTTCTTTATTTTTCTAGTTTTTCTTTTGCACCATCTGTTTGCGTGGTGAGCCTCCAGCTCTGTGCTGAGATATACATAAAACATAACTGACTGCGTGTCACAAGGGGAACATCATAGTTTGTGTACAGTTTCATTGTCCACACTTCATTTAAAATGTAAAATTGAAATAAACTGTGACAATTTCTGCCAGAAACTGCAAAGTTATCTGTCAGCTGCTTTACAAAACAGTGGCTCGCTGTCAGAGGGCCCAAATATTCACCAGCTCACATTGCACAGGTGTGAAAGAAACATGTAGGCAGCCATTAAATCAACCAACAAAATAGTGTTATGAAGCTCTACTTTGGCAAGTAAAATACATCAAAATAACAAGCGACAAACACTAATGACTCATTTGCATTCTGCAAGGCATGATTTCCTCCAGACTCTTCTGCTATTTCAAATAAAGTGGTTGCTCCACAAATGTAAAAAAAAGATAAAGGCAAATGAAAAAATGTCATTTTTCAGACAGGATACACTACAAGGCATTTACACATTTTCAATATGTGATCTTTTCCTTTCCTGAGAGGAAATTAATGATTGGATTTGTTCTTGAAACAATAAAATATGCCATGTGTCTAAAGTCTGACCATGAATTAGAGAATATGCAGGAAACAAATTCATAAGAGGAGTTTGTTGGCAAAAATATCATTAAATTAAGTTGAACGTCCTGCCTTTGTACCTCAGTTAAATAAGGTTCAAAAGGTTTCCATGAGAAGAATTGTTTTTGTTTTGCAGTGATTAAGGCCTTTGTCTGGTGTCATGACCCTGGGTTTGGGGCCAACAGAATAGAAACAATTAAATTTTATTACTTTCTTAGTAAAGTTTTCAGTGGATAAATGTTAATGATCTTTGATGATCAGTGTTAAAAGCACAGTATGTTTTAGTTACTTCTGTTCCAGCCTTCAGAAATCAATTTTAGTTGCCATGCCATCATCACAGGTGCTCTGTATTGCTGCGCGCTGAAAAGATTCACGCCTAATAGAGCAAGTGAATAACAAACTGTGGTAAATGAGAGACAAGAGGATCAATAGAGCTGAGCCTCAAGCAAGAAAACAGGAAAACAACTTTAGGGGATCGATGTATGATGCATCAATTTGAGAAGTCTACACAGGAGAATGGAGTATGTAAAGCCACACAAACCTTCAGTAGTACAACATGTCATGGTTTCTTTACACATGTCAAAAAACTGAACGTAGACACGAAGTACAGAATTCAATTAAAGTCTGATTTATGTTCAGGCAAGTCATTTTTAAAAAAAATCTCTGTCGTTGAGGTCACTCAATCCTACAATCGCCCGGGTTATTCAAAGAGGAGAGTTGCAAAATTGTCAAAATAGCATCTGATGTGCTCTCAAGCTTGTGAATATGAGAATGTTAAGGCCAGTCACTAAGGATGAAGAAGGACTCACACGACCTTCATGCTCACAGGAGAACCACCGGTCAGGGACAGGAAGGTAAGCAAACTGGGGTGCTTGTTCTTTTTTCTTCCCCCCTGTCCACAGATGATTTAAGAATTCCCCAGACACTCATGAAGTTGTGGAAGGTTAATAAACTTTCCATTATCCCTGTCAGAGCCACCAGGAACAATTGATTATCGTTATCATAGGAGTGATGATAGTTGAAATAATTACTAGGGAAAGAGATGATCTACTACCATAATTAAACCCTAAACAGGGTGGTCCCCAGGCACTCTGCTTTATTACTCTGGCAGTGTTAATCCATATTTTAGATTTGAGACAACAACAACTTCATCACCACACAAAAGACACAAGCAAGTGCTTAAATCCACACAAAGTGAACCAAACACATCTCACACAAGGTTGAATCTTCAGGCACTTCAATCCCGTTCAAACTTCTCAGAACAGAGAAGATGCTTTCGTCCTTCTGATTAAATGTTAGACGATGCCGAGGCTGAAGATTCACACAAACAAAGGTATGCAATCAAGCTTTCCCAGTCAATTAGTAAATTTGCTACCAATACTTAATGAAAATGTCATTTTGTGTCTGCAACTAAAAGCTTGAGATTCATGAAAGGTCATTGTGAAACGTAGGAGGGCTTTATAAGTGAAATAAGCCTTCGAATGTTGAGCAAAACTTAATATATTTGATGTCTGATTAGCTCTGTTTGCTAGAAATTTGTCCATGTTCTTCGCTGCTCTTGGAAAATATCTCTTAATGTGTTTCTTCTCCAATGGGTGGGAGACTATTTCATGCCCCCCTCCCCCAGCCCCCCCAGTTTTTTTTCTCCCAATTTATTCAGGTGGATAACAGAGCCTTGGCAACATTGGTGCTGCCAGAATAAATAACAAGGATGCAAATCCTTTTGGGTGGATCGACTCTAAATTGGCCACCTCTTCCTCTTCATAATGTGTGAAGAGAAGCAAAATGATAGAAGTGAAAATCAAAGATTTAGTGGCTGTTCAGCTCCAGTTAGGAGGCATTAGTGACTCCAGGCAATATATGGTCTTGGCTAGTTTGCTCCAAATCTAACATCTAACTTAAACTTTGAGCTTTGACAGCACATTAGACTGTAATAAAGGAACAACAGAGACAGTGTTCAGCCTTCTCCTTTAATTTCAAGGTTCATGATTTTTTTGTAAATGAATTTTCTCAACAGTTTTTACTGAAGAGCATCACATGCTGCATCACTTTCCACTTTGTGATACTCTGCACTTTGAATGACTGTTTTTTTTTTCACATTTTATTCCATAATATTTCTTTGAAGGCTATAATTATTAAGATACTCCATAAAAACACAAATAATGAGCAAAGTAACAATTTCCCTCCTAAATTTGTTAGTATCTGTTTACAGTTTTAAACAGATATGTGTTGATTATGGGCAGCAGTGGACGGCAGCGGCTCAGTGGTAGAGCAGGCGGGAGACCGGGTCGTCCAATGGTCCAAGATCGGTGGTTCGATTCCCGCTCTCGCCAAAACAAAAAAACACCCGGAGTGTGAGCTGACAGTGGGACGTGTCAGCTCACCTCCGGAGCACTGTCGAGGCGCCCTTGAGCAAGGCGCCGTCTCCCTCACAAGCTGCTCATTTGGGGCGCAACAAGGAGCTGCACGCCACTCTACCTTCAATTGCATGCTTACGGGCCCCCTGTGTGTGGTTGTGTTATTACACAACCACTGTAGTCATTAATATACTGTATACCTGTATACATGCATGCATGTGATTGATTAACATACAGAGAGTGCATTCTTAATTTCCCTTCGGGGATCATAACAGTATATAAAATTTAAAAAAAAAAATCATGTGGAAACCACTTAGTCACCAAAATGCAAATGAAGAGATTTAAACAAGCTACTGCTGTTTACACTGCATCATTATGAACTGTCCCTTAATTACACAGACTGCATGTCAGGCCAGAGTAATTGCTGTTTTGTACATAAGTAGGAATTTAAATGCAGGACTATATCATAGCAAACAAGCATTTTTACAATCTGTGGTACTTTCACTGAGGGATCTTGATACAGAACTTCTAACTTCATTGTCACAAATGTATTTTGTAAACAAATCAGATTAACATGTTTTACATCCCATCTATAGCTGATCATGTTAAATAGGGATTAAATCTTTGTAACAAGTGTCCCTAATTATTTCAGTCAGCAGGAAGACATTGTCTGAGAGGAACATCTTCACCTCACTACCAGCCAATCAGCATCAGCTAAGCTTCCCAGTTCCATCAGGCGAATCGCGGCAAGATGCAGTGACTTTGAAGACAAGTGAGGTTGGTTTATTTAATTATTGTGTCCTGATGAAAAAATGGGAGCAACATAATGGCTTGATTAATTTTCTTATCATGGTGAGCACAAAGAGTAATTACAACCGCATCCACCATGAACCACACATCAATCAAATTAAAGCAGTCGCCACTCAGCAGCAATCACTTCAGAACAGAACAAATGAGATGATTGGCTAAGTCCTCCACCTCTTTAGGGAAGAACTGTAACTCAGAACAAAGGTTACTCAGGGTGAGAGCACCCTGTACATACGGAATGGTCCAATGTCAACATACAATAATGTACTAACAGCTCCACAAACCCCCAAAGCACTAACCACAGAAAGAGGTTTTCTGTTGCATACTAATGATCTACTGAGGATGATGTTAAATGGCTCACATACATTTTGGGTGTGTCCAAAGCACTTATCACTTTATTAATTCTAAGACTCTTTTAAGCATGAACTAATCAAGTGTTTCGAGACACGCCTGTGTGAAATATTGCATCCTAAATCACAGTCCACGGATTGGGTAGGTGAAGATGTGGGCGGTTGAAAAATACACAAGTAATGAGGAAAATAGTAATTACCTGCAGTCCCTCCAGCAGAAGAAGCGACATGTATTTATGCACGAGGCATGTCATCTTAATTTAATTTAAATCTGCCCATGCACTTCCCTGTCCTGTTTCCCTGAAACCACCCATCTGGATGAAAACATTTTTTTCTGCAATGACTTGTTTCTGAACTAATTTTTTAAAATTGCGTGATAATAGTAACAATAATAATAATGATAACAACAACAACAGCAACAACAACGATAATAATAATCTTCTTCTTCTTTTCCTTTCGGCTTTTCCCTTCAGGGGTCGCCACAGCGAATCAGTGTCCTCCATCTAACCCTGTCTTCTGCATCCTCTTCTCTCACACCAACTACCTTCATGTCCTCTTTCACTACATCCATAAACCTCCTCTTTGGTCTTCCTCTAGGCCTCCTGCCTGGTAGTTCAAAACTCAGCATCCTTCTACCAATATATTCACTATCTCTCCTCTGGACATGTCCAAACCATCTCAGTCTGGCCTCTCTGACTTTATCTCCAAAACCTCTAACATGTGCTGTCCCTCTGATGTACTCATTCCTGATCCTATCCTTCCTGGTCACTCCCAGAGAGAACCTCAGCATCTTCATCTCTGCTACCTCCAGCTCTGCCTCCTGCCTTTTCCTCAGTGACACTGTCTCTAGACCGAACAACATCTCTGGTCTCACCACAGTTTTGTACACCTTTCCTTTCATTTTAGCTGAAACTCTTCTATCACACATCACACCTGACACTTTTCTCCACCCATTCCATCCTGCCTGTACACATTTCTTCACCTCTTTTCCACACTCTCCATTGCTCTGGACTGTTGACCCTAAGTACTTAAAATCCTCCACCTTCTTGATCTCTTCTCCCTGTAACCTCACTCTTCCACTTGGGTCCCTCTCATTCACACACATGTACTCTGTCTTACTGCGGCTAACCTTCATCCCTCTCCTTTCCAGGACAAACCTCCACCTCTCTAACTTCTCCTCCACCTCGTCCCTACTCTCACTGCAAATCACAATGTCATCTGCAAACATCATAGACCATGGAGATTCCTGTCTAACCTCGTCTGTCAGCCTGTCCATCACCATAGCGAAAAAGAAGGGGCTCAGAGCTGATCCCTGATGCAGTCCCACCTCCACCTTGAACTCCTCTGTCACACCTACAGCACACCTCACCACTGTCTTACAGTCCTCATACATGTCCTGCACCGTTCTAACATACTTCTCTGACACTCCAGACTTCCTCATACAATACCACAGTTCCTCTCTGGGCACCCTGTCATAAGCTTTCTCCAGATCTACAAAAACACAATGCAGCTCCGTCTGGCCTTCTCTGTACTTCTCTATCAACATCCTCAAAGCAAATACTGCATCTGTAGTACTCTTTTTTGGCATGAAACCATACTGCTGCTCACAAATGTTCACTTCTGCCCTTAGTCTAGCTTCCACTACTCTTTCCCATAACTTCATTGTATGGCTCATCAGCTTTATTCCTCTGTAGTTGCCACAACTCTGCACATCTCCCTTGTTCTTAAAAATGGGCACCAGCACACGTCTCCTCCACTCCTCAGGCATCTTCTCACTATCTAAGATCCTGTTGAACAACCCAGTCAGAAACTCTACTGCCACCTCTCCTGGACACTTCCAAACCTCTACAGGTATATCATCAGGACCGACTGCCTTTCCACTCTTCATCCTCTTCAATGCTCTCCTCACTTCATCCTGGCTAATCTTTGCTACATCCTGGTCCACAACAGTCACCTCTTCTAGTCTTTGTTCTCTCTCATTTTCCACGTTCATCAACTCTTCAAAGTACTCTTTCCATCTTCCCATCACACTGCTGGCACCTGTCAATAGACTTCCATCCCTATCCTTAATCACCCTAACCTGCTGCATGTCCTTCCCATCTCTGTCTCTCTGTCTTGCCAGCCTGTATAGATCAGTCTCTCCCTCCTTACTGTCCTCTGCTCTGCCTTTGCCCTCTTCATTTTCCTCACCACCAGAGTCATCCTACACACCACCATCCTATGCTGTTTGGCTACACTCTCGCCTACCACTACTTTACAGTCACTGATCTCCTTCAGGTTACATCGTCTACACAAGATGTAGTCTACCTGTGTGCTCCTACCACCACTCTTATAGGTCACCCTATGTTCCTGCCTCTTCTGGAAGAAGGTCACCCTATGTTCCTGCCTCTTCTGGAAGAAAGTATTCACTACAGCCATTTCCATCCTTTTTGCAAAGTCAACTACCATCTGTCCTTCTGCGTTCCTCTCCTGGATACCAAACCTGCCCATCACTTCCTCATCACCTCTGTTACCTGCACCAACATGTCCATTGAAGTCTGCGCCAATGACAACTCTCTCACTTCTAGGTATGCTCTGCATCACGTCATCAAAGTCCAACCAGAATTTCTCCTTCTCCTCCAGCTCACATCCTACCTGTGGGGCATACCCACTAACAACATTGAACATCACACCTTCTATTTCTAGCTTCAGACTCATCACTCTATCCGACACTCTTTTTACCTCCAGGACATTCCTAACAAACTCCTCCTTCAAGATAACTCCTACTCCATTTCTCTTCCCATCTACACCATGATAGAACAATTTGAACCCTGCTCCTAAACTTCTAGCCTTGCTACCTTTCCACCTGGTCTCCTGGACACACAGTATGTCTACCTTCCTCCTCTGCATCATGTCGACCAACTCTCTACCTTTTCCTGTCATAGTTCCAACATTCAACGTCCCTACTCTTAGTCCTATACTCTTGGCGCTCCTCTTCTCTTTCTTCGTGCGAACGCACTTTCCTCCTCTCCTTCTTCGACCAACAGTAATCCAATTTCCACCGGCGCCCTGTAGGGCAACAGCGCCGATGGCGGTCGTTGTTAACCCGGGCCTCAACCGATCCGGTATGGAAGTCATAGGTTTGATTCGCATCTTTGATTTGGCAAAAGTTTTACGCCGGATGCCCTTCCTGACGCAACCCTCTGTATTTATCCGGGCTTGGGACCGGCACAATAAGACACTGGCTTGTGCCCTCTTGCGGCTACATTAACAACGATAATAATAATAATTATTATTATTATTTTCATTATTATAAATAGAATTAGGTTGCATGACATTGTTGAAACCACAATTACAGTAATTTGTTTCTGGAGTATTACTGTAGTCTTATGAAATAAAGTACCCAAGTGACATTTTAAGGATGAATTGAGATTACAAGATTTTTTTCTCATTTTAAATTAATAATGAAAGCAGTACATTTACTTTCGTAAACTTCTTTGCTCGATAATCTTGATATTAATTAATTTATTTTTTAAATATTGCTTTCTTTCCTTCCCCATTTCTTACTTTCCCTAATGTGATGAAGTGGTGAAATTTACAATCCAAGTAATGGCTAACACAGCCACTTTGGGTTTAGTACATAGATCACTTTCCTTGTGGCGTATAGAAAAGCAATTGCTTTCTGAGAAGCAATTATACTTAACATTGATAAAACCTCTTAGCCACCGACTCCGGCAGTATATGTTTTCTAAGATAGCTTGGAGGTCTTACTCAAGTTAGCAGCTATCATAATAATGCATTTCTAATTTTAGGAAGAAAAATTAATTTTAAAGATGCTGGACTAATAAAGTAATAATTTACACATATTAAAAAAATAATGTTGGCAAAAAAAGTAAACCACCTTGATTAAATTAGACCACTCTATGCCCAGCACTGGTCTCTGAGCTATAATAATGAAGTTGAAATGAAAACTAAAAGTGTTCCTCACTGGGGTTATGTAAATGAGAGCTGTAAAATCAACCAGAGAATGAACTCTTCTCCAAAAACACGATTTGTTTTAAGTTGGTGGAGCATAGCCTAAAGGCTTCATTTGACTGCGATAAACGTGCTGGATTTCATTGGCAGCTCTGTCATTCTGCCTATCCTCTGTAGAGCTCAAACCAAACTATACTAGCTCTCAGATACACAAATGCTGTGGTTCGTTATAATACAGGAGCGGAACATGTATAGACAGCAAGGACGAACGTCAACATTTGAATTCCATTTCATCTTATTGCCACTGTAAAGTGTTTAATTTGAATATATTAAATTTATATAGATATATTTATCTATCTTAATATTATTAAGATATATTTTAATAAAATCTTAATATTATTAAGATATATTATTGGATGATGACATGTGAGGTCACATTTAGGTGTTTGAGCTGTTTGCATTGGTTGTGTTTCTCCTGTTAGAATTAGAGCAACAGCAATACCTCCCTGTGATGCTGCAGCTTCAGAAGAATATGGCACTAGTGTCTGCCGGTTTACATTTTATTCCTACTACAAGCCACTTTGGCATGAGAAACAAAACGTTAGGTGAACTTTCTTCCAGGCTGGCGTGCTCAGTCGAAGCCAGCAGCATAATCAGCACATTTCCAGCTCCAATATCAGAGAAAAGAGATTTTCACAGAGGCAGAAAGACTGCAGTCCCAGCAGCATCATGCACAACAAAGCTCGCTTAACTCATGATGAGCTTCGAAACCTTATGTGAATGCCAACGCTGCAGCGCTGCCATCGTTGTCAACATCGCCGTCATCATCATTAAGCTCTTTGAGGTCAGAATGGATGATGCTCTTTCGGAAGCATTTAGAAGAGGAATAACTCATTACTTGCGCTCTCTTACCCCAGACTGTTAACATTTAATTTGAGATGGCATGGCTCCTCTTCCACACATCACAAATCATATATGTGCATGAATTACTTGCTTCCAAATCAAGTTAGGTGTGATTAGAGGCTTCTCTGTGCAAAGGGAAAAGGGAGGGATGTAGTTGAGTTTAATTAGCTGTTTTTGAGGCGCACTTCCTCGTTTGACTTTTTCCTGTGAGGAGGAGATTACTGAAGAGCCTTCTGCAGATGCTAATGTATGTGGAGTGCAGCGAGCAATAATCATCATGCACCCCGTGTTTAATTA
The DNA here is from genome assembly GCA_013358685.1 of Antennarius maculatus. Lineage (NCBI taxonomy): Eukaryota > Metazoa > Chordata > Actinopteri > Lophiiformes > Antennariidae > Antennarius > Antennarius maculatus. The sequence continues at coordinate 10,330,195 of CM023608.1, forward strand.
GTTCAGTTATGACACCAGAAATGAACACCAGGACACAGCTGAGGAAGATGCCTATGGGTGATTGGCATGAGGTGTTCCTGCAGGAGTTTACCGAAAGAAGGCAAAGTGTTGAGTCTTACCAAAGATACGACATTTGAAAGATGTCTCACTTTTCCTCAATGAAGCCCAATTTGCTCACTTAATCAGCAGCTGACAGATGGGTTTGCTCTATTTTGAATGAGGTCTGTGTGAAGAAACTGTATTTTTCAGAGAAACAGACTGAACATTTTTGACTTTGTAGCCGACCACGCTCAATTAATTGAGAAAACAGAATGGAAATATAACAACCATATGGCTAGAATTTTATCAGCTTATTAAAAAAGTGATATTTACCAGTAACTGCAGTGGAAAACCGTAAATAACTTTCTCCATGACACTGACGCTACTTTAGTATCTGCATTGACATGGCAGTGCACATCGAGGACCGTCTGAGCTGTCATTTCCTACTTCTGCCTCCAATTATCCACCATCATCTTTTCTTGCTATGTAGGAATATTCCCTAGCAATTTATGGCTTTCTGGACGCAGCAGTCTGGATGAAAAGACCTCGATGGGTGAACAGATTGGGAACCTACACCCTCCAACCTGCCTTAATGAGCAACTCCAGTTCTACACTAATTGGTGTTGGTAAACATATCAGGTTTTCAGGTGGCCATGACAGGCTGAATGAAACTCAATGGAACGATCAATAGTTCAATGTGGGAGAAGGAATATGGACACTCCTGACAAGATCTGGATAAACATCAGTAATTAGAGAATGTGACCGGAAAGTAACCAACATGTTCCATTATATTCAGCTGTCTCTCTCTCTTTTTAAACTACTCCTCAGCTGTGAAGCTCTAGAACAACTCGCTGAATTATAAACAAAGGGCACGAATACCCTGTTACACAGCAACTCTTCTCTTATTAGATAATTACTGTCGGTAGAAGGGGAAGTGGACCAGAACTTAAAGTAAAGAGGATGCCTCTTCTCTGTTTGTACGCCTTTCTGCTGATGTGACCTCATAGGAGCAGTAAGCAACCTTTCAGATTGGGGTGAGGCTTAAAGTCATGTCACAAATAACATCTGGATTCACGGATAGCAGGGGCCTTTCACTCTCCTCTATGCCATCCCATATAAATTACAAATAAGCACACTGATGATAAATTACTCTGCTCCCAGGAAATGGCTTACAGTGAGGTTCATGATTGCATTCATGGAATTCAATTTATTCTAAATTATGAGTAAAATTGCTGTCTGCCTGGGGCAAAATAGATGCAAAGACAACTTGCTCAGGAAAATACTGCAAAACAAAAAGTTTGGATTTATATTTAAAAAAAAAAAAAAAAAAAAAACAAAAGCAGAGAGCAACCAACATCAACTAGGAAAATATGTGTAATCTGAATAAAATAATCAATGAATTGTTACATAATTTGAGTTTGATGACTTCCTTTTCAAGAACAAGAAACAACAGAAATAGACCGTTATCTTGATTTTTTTTTTTCTGGGTTTTGTATGTTGTTGGAAACATTTGGGACACACACAAGTCAACATAAATATATTTGCCTAATTTTAACTCAGAAATACATTAATAGCAACTGACATTTCTTTAAATACTGTATATGTCACCATCAATAATCTGATTGATGAGTTTGAGCTCTATAAATAGCATGTAAACTTTTAGGTTCCACAAGGGTTTGTTTTTTTTGGCTCTGTCTTCTTTCCTTCACCTGCTCTCTTCCTCTTCCATGTTCTTATTGTGATTCTGTCCTTGTGATTTGTGAGGCAGATGGAAGCTCAGCACCCAACAGATCTGGCAGATCTACCACCGTTTTTGATGCTATAAATGTACCTTAGTGGATGTCGTCATGTGTAATCTCCTGCCAGCTATCTCCCCACCCTCCTCCTCATGTGCTTGAATCAGAATTCAGGCTTCTTTTGTCTTCATTCCTGCACTGCTTTAACTTCCTTTCTCTGTCTATTTGAGTTCTATCCAAGAAGCTTGAGTAAAGACACACACACACACACACACACACACACACACACACACACACACACACACACACACACACACACACACACAGTGTATCAAAACTGGGACCGGATTTTACACCCTGTGGGGTGTTACATGGGCCATGGGTGTCATATGCTCAGAGTAATTTCTCTTTCTCCGTCCATCTGCTTTTTTTCCTCCTCTTTCAATTGCCTGCATTTCTCCCCACTCACACCTCACCCCGGTGTCTTCAGAGAACAGTTTTGAATGTTGCCTGCTGCAATAACTACCCTGAAAGGAAGTAGTTGAACGTACCCTTCCTTTTTGCCTACTCTACATGTAGCAATGCATCTGTGAGCACAGACGTGAGGGCAGGAGTTAGTTTCAAGCATGACAGAACACCGATGGGTGTTGATGGGACTTATTTTAGCTGTGCAACTTTGCCCAAAGTAATCATGTGCATAAAACACGTTCTCTAAAATAATCATCTTAAAGTGGAGCGAGATATTCTAACTGTGACGACTACAGCGAGCAATCAAGACACCCAATGACACCCACGTCCCCTCTCTCCATTCTAATCACAGTGGTTGCTGCTGGCTGTCTGGTAGAACTGATCTGATTCTGAGTCAGAGATTCTTTTACAAATAAGCAGACATGGCTGTAGGTTGTGCTGTAATATAAGGGGGCCCATTTGGACTGTTAGTAACAACATCTGTACTGATAATGAAAGTAATAATGAATTGCAACTCTGCGGGATCTTTCTCAGTTTGTCCACATATCTTAAATGTGAAGCCAGATATTTCACTGAACCATCAGAATCTCAGAGCAAAACAACTATACATTTGTTCATGTAAAGTCAACATGTAAAGTAAACTTGATCCAACATGGATCATGAAATGCTATTTCTCACATCACTTCACTTCTCAGATGTCGGTGTCAGGGCCACTGTTCAGCAGTCAGACAATCAGGGGCACCCATGAACTAACCTGCAGTTGTGATGCAGCGCAGCATCATTATGAGGATGGATGTGTCTGTTTGAAATCTCTACTACACATGGTGCCCAAACTCAGAGCACATGCAGAAATTTGCTTATTGCATCGTGATCACATGTGGATCCATTTGATATTAAAAGTGTCAATTCAACTGAAAGATATTTTGATTGATTACCAATTTGGTGGACTAGTATATTGTTTGCACTAGATGGAAATCTTATAGGATGTTTCAAAGCGTGTAATTAACATTTCTAATTTTTTTTTTATATATGTGTCTTTTGTGTATTTATATATGATTTTTAATTGATTAAAAATTAATTGCCTTTCAAAGACACTAAGAAAACATGTCACTATAAAATGAGGATCATGGGCACACATCAGTTTTAGTATTCACTAAATCAACAACGTTACACAACACAGCTCCACTTCCTCCCCGGAGGGCTTCTAACTCTTGCCATGGATGGCTGAGGTGACCTCAGCCCGTGTTGGTACACATAATTACCATTTCCCTACAGGGAAACCAGTGATCAATGAAAGAGTGACCTTCGCCTTTGTACGCACCTCTTTCAAAGTCACATAATAAATTGGTTCATCTCACCTCCCCTACCGCCCATGTTATTTAGAGGGCCATCTGAGGGAGTCCATTACCTTTTTATGGAAAGGAGGTTCATTCAATTTGCTGCTGATCCAATAGGTTTGTATGTACGGTGAGGAACTCAAGGGCAAGTGAATTATTCCATTATCTTTAATGTGAGGGATGGCAAAAGCCGTCAAGGTTCAGATTTATTTAGCTACGTAACCTCTATTCCTCCAGAAGAACTGATTCCAGTGAAAAACTGTCACAGATAGGCTCCCTTAAGTCTCACAGTGTGATTAACTTTTAAGAATGGACTTGAAAAATGACTTTAAAAGTGTCACCTTCTCAAAATTGTAACATTTGTAAGTATTAATTTATTTAATTCATTTAACTTCATAGTTAATTGCTTTTATGCCTTCATTTTTGCTTTTCTATTTTACTTTCAGGTTCATGTTAATTGTTTTCATTTGTTTTGGTTCCTTCATCACAACTAATTTATTTCTTGACATGTAGACCACTAATATCCTCTCTGTTTTCCTTTTTGTTCCAGGTTAGAGACTGAAGCAACAAACCAGCAAACGCAATTGTATTTTACTAATATTTTTCATATTTGGCTCTGGATGATCCCTCTCAAAGACAAAGATAGTCAGACTCTACCTGCTGTAACTGCATTAATGTGAGCATAGCAAGGGATGTAAAAATGCAACTGGTCATCCCAGCTGATTATCGATGACTGTTGGAAGAAAAGTGCTAAACAAAATATTTATCATTATTCAATCAAAATAAAATCTGCCCCTGTACACTGTATAGAAGGGTATTTCTTCACATGTATTTTTGGGTTTTGGATTATTAACATAGGACATTTGCTATGTGAAACAGCTTCTCCAATATTTTTGTTTGCGTTATTTAGCATTTTTGACTTGTTTAAGACTAGTGGCTTATTCTGAAATAAGTACTGTAATTGTTAGTCTTCTTCCCAAGAGCTAATGGAGAGTATAACCACTTTTTTATCTGCTGTTTTAATATTGTTCAATATTTAATTTCTCAAGGAGAACAATATGACAAAACTATCATTTAAAAGACATGTGATCAGTGACCTCTAGCAGCTGTAGTGATCAACTTTTGAAGTTTCACTGTCATATGCCAATGGGTGATGCATTCATCACCCAGTGCAAACAGCCAGTTAACATTCACTGGCACTCATTGCTGTTGAAAATATAGGAACATAGATAAAGATTAGCAAGATATACAAATAAAAGATAATCTGTTAAAACAATTAATTGCACTTTTCTCTATCAAGAACAAGTAGTGAAAAATCCCTTCATGCAATATTTCTTGATTTATAATAGAGTAATTCACAATGCCTAAGCAGATTCCATCAAAAGCGACAGGACGTGTGTGGGCATATTGAATTCAGATTTATTTTGAGAGCTCTGTGAAAAGCATTACTTCTTCATAACATAAGTAAACAAGCATAGAATTATAAATTGCACATTTCATATCTTGTGCAGGACATGTTGGGAAATAAGATATGTTAAAAAAAAATAATCCCTTAAGGTATGTGTGAGATATTTGGCGCAAAGCCTGTCAGCTTCCTCAAACATCATCATCGCGCTGGCAGCATGGTTTTTGTCATCTAGCTGGCAAACTCAGACGTTTACCCTGTGAACAGAGGAGCAGCGGGGCCTGAAAAATGTTTATAGATGTTACCTTAAATCTCTTCCTTTTGTCACAAAATCCTATAAGCCCATTTTCCAGAAAGGAAATAATACTAGGGGGAAGGAAAAGTAAAAGTGACTCAGGAGTGGGGAGTCCACTCTGCATCCTCAGAGGAACTAGATGATTTTAAAATAAGGCAAGTCTCATCCTGCAGTGTTTTGAGTGGAAGCATTGAAAAAAGATGTTTGATGAAAAGTGACTTCAGTTTTATTTACAACGGCAACAGTATGCTGTATATGCTGTGACCCTGACCACCTCTTGATCTCGTCTCTCATAAATATAAATATGTGCATGTGCGTGTGTGTATATACAGGTGTATATATATATATATATATATAGAGAGAGAGAGAGAGAGAGAGAGAGAGAGAGAGAGAGAGAGAGAGAGAGAGAGAGAGAGTACAAGAGCAGGATGTGAGATGCTAGCTGGCTCAGCATACATGGAGAGGCTTGTAGCTGTGATAGTGTACAGGAACATCTGTACCCAGTATGGACTAGAAGTTCCCAAATCTAAATGGGACATACCATCAAAGGTGTTTGAGAACGACAACACTAAGATCCTGTGGGACTTCAGCTTCCAGACTGACAAACAGCTGCTGGCTAACAAACCAGACATAGTGGTGGTGGACAAAGAGCAGAAGAGAGCAGTGGTGATAGATGTGGCAATTCCAGCTGATGCCAACATCAGGAAGAAGGAACACGAAAAGATTGAGAAGTATCAAGGGTTAAAAGAGCAGCTTGAACATATGTGGAAGATTAGGCTAATGTGGTACCCGTGGTAGTAGGAACACTTAGGGCAGTAACCCCCAAACTGGAAGAGTAGCTCCAGCAGATTCCTGGAACAACATCTGAAGCCTCAGTCCAGAAGAGCGCAGTCCTAGGAACAGCTTAGATACTGTGCAGAACCCTCAGACTCCCAGGCCTCTGGTAGAGGACCCGAGCTTGAGGATGACACACAAATACCACCCTACAAGGGTGAGAGGGACATTTTTTCTTTTTAATATATATAACTTCAACTTTACAGACAAGTTTGATTTGCACAAAATTGAAATCCCCACAAATCTTTGAAACTGCTGCAAAACCAGCTCAAAGCTCAAAACATTATTAGTCCTGTGGGATGGGAAATAGCGCTTTATTCCAGGATTAGAGCTGATAACAGAGGCGGTTATCCACATGATCACCTGAGGGCTAAGACAATACATTGCTAACTGGATTTTGAACTCGACTCCTCCAATTGGATACACTCTGACCTTGGCATCTGTCAGTCAAGCTGCAGGACTGTCCACTCACCTTAAAGTTTTTTAGAAAAGATAGGGTGTCTGTGAGATTGTTCGTCTTTTCCAATACTACATTACCTCCTAATCTCCTGCCTGTCTCCTGTCCATTCTCAGCGAGATGGGGTGTCATTAAGGGCAGCGCCAGATGGAAAGAGGGATGATGGAGGACTTTGACAGAGAAAAAGTAAATATGTCACTCAATACTGCAAGAGGTTTTCTCAAAGATGAGGAGAGGAGAGTCAACAAACCGCTTTCCTCTCAGAAATGGCTCTACATCACACATAAAGACTTTTTCTGTTAGAACACCAGGATTCATTACTGCACCATAGTTAATAAGTAGAATGACTTCAAATAAAATGTTTCCTTATCAGCAAACACAGACAGGCATTTGACTCGCGTAACATCTGTATTTCAAAAGCAGTTTTCATGACGAGGAATAATGTTTTTAAAAATAGACTATTCTATTCTTTGACTTTGACGTTGATATCTCAGTGCATTAGGTTTTTCCCTTTGGCCATCATGCGAAGGATTATGCCACCAGTCAAAATCTATTTGTTTGTGCAAATCATCACTTGATAGGCCAAATATGCACCTCCTACCTGGACTTATTCCATAAAAGAAAATGAGGCCATTCTGCAGTCAAATTGCAGCTGACAGCTTGATGTCCATCATATAAATAGACTGCGCTCCATTGTACTGCTTCTGAATTAATATTCAAATATTGATAATGTAGGTTAATGTGAAAATTTGTTCAATGAGACAGATGGTCTACAAATCCACAATAAGATACTGTGATTATAGAACATTTTTTCTAAATTTCCTTCGATGCTAAGCATGAAAGAAATTAAAAAGCCAAACATTGAGAACAGGGTTAATAATTTAGCAGCCTTCCACATAACCTGGAACTCATTTTGGTGGACGCAAGATGCTTCTGCTTCACCTCAGGTGGATCAAAGGCAAACCATTGATTGTGAGCCTCCTGTTGTCGTCAGTTCTAGTGTTTTATTGCAGCTAGATTTCCTTCCACTGTTTCCAGAGTCAAAGTGAGTGCTGAGACAAAGCAATTCTATTTCTCCTACAAGGGCACTGTTGAGCTCAAGCTGAAATTGAATGCCCTAAAATAACCATTTAATTATGTGGCTATCAGAAAAGCTTTCATGTTTTCCAAATGAATCATTGAGAGTGTGATAACCAATTCTTTCATCAACACAAAAACGGGGGGAAAAAAAGACTTTCTTGCTTCTCAGTAAAGTGATAGAAAGGCAAGGAAATGAGCTCATATGCAGAGACATTAATTTTCTGTTTTATAATTAGCCAGAATATCCCAATATCAGCCTGATTTCTGCAAGATACTTTTAATCGGCGTACACGTTCAACATCACATGTAATGTTCACAAAGTGTTTTCAGCGTTTCACTGTCAAATTGTGGTAAACAATAAGAACAACCACAGCAGACCATACAACTGACCGGAACATTAAAGTAAATCTGAAATGAGTTAGTGATTCATTTCATCAAGGCTGCGTGTCGCAAATGAAGCATGCAGCTAATTCCCTCCATCCAGCCATTTTCGTGAATAGGATATGAGCATAATGGTCTTGTCTTCAGCTTCTTTTCCCTAACCCTAACCCTTTCCCAACTGGCTAGGGGTAAGGGATATACCCCGGACGCTGTGTCAGCACATTGCAGAGCCAGCAGCTAATTTACTGGAAAAGTTAATTAAACTGGGATTATGGACGGCTTGCATTGCTTGATTACATAAAACTTTGTTGATTCATTGATTATTTATAGATCTATGACAAACAAGACAGCATGTTACATTAAATGGAGGACAGCTATTGCTGGAGAGAAGATGATGAAGCTCAAAAACTCAAGTTATATTAGAAAAATGCTATCTTTAACTGTCTGTCAGGTGCAGGAGAACTATTTGATAAATTCTGCAACTTGCATGGTACTATACTCATGGGAACGTTCAGCAGGGTTCATCTGCACCTAATTGCACTGTAATATTTGGTAATTAGTACAAAAAAAAGTGACAAAGAGGCTGATGGGAAAGCATTTTGTTTTGCAGGTATTGGGTCTCTTAAAATTTGACCCCATGAATTACTAAGCTTTCAGTTCACCCAATTATTCCTGCACTAAGTTTTATTGTAATCTTTAAAACATTTCACAGACAAATATGAATCCTAGTCATTAGGATGCATCGCCCAGGGACCAGTAATTCCTTTAAGACTTTTAAAGTAATTTATTCAATAGTTAACTAAAAAAATTCAGTCTGGTAAATATGGAGTTTTGAAGTCTCGCTGCTAGGCCTAATTTAGCTCACTAGGAGCTTTTAATAATTAAATTAAGTATTCATATCAACAGCAAAAATATCAGCTCATTTATATTAATAAGAACTCCTAATTCATTTTTCATAAAAACTTCTAGCAAGTCTATAATTAAACCCTCAAACTGATCAGAAAGATGGCTACTCAGAGGATGAATCAGCATGGCTGTTGTTAAACTGCATCTGCAAAGTTATTCCTGCATCAACAGCATTTGAATCACTAACGCTGACTACATTTGACAAATGCCTAATGACCGAGCCATTCAGAGGATTTTTTTCTAGATTTAATTAAGGAGAAATGACCCATTTCCAGAAGCCAAAGCAAAATAAAGGAAAAACAATTTGTGTTGTTTCTGCAGAATGCTGGTGTCATGTATAAATGATAACCTTGTAATCAGAATATTGCATGCTATTTCTAAACATTGCTGAAGAAGTTAAAATTTAAAGATTGATGGGAAAGAAACCCAGTTAGTTGTTAATCATTTGGAAATGGACTAATTTTCAGATAAATACTATAAAAACTGTGCCATCATCATTTAAAAGAGCATCACTTCTCCCAGCCCCTCCCTGTGGGATTTGGAGACACAGAACAGAAGATTTCTACTCTGCCTCCTTGCATGTTTCACGTACTCCCGAGACAGTGACAAATCTGTCAGCTCGATTTGTTGGAATAGGTTCTCAGGGGGATATTCCAGCCACTGGAACGTCACTGGAAATAACACTCACACTGGAATGAAGCAGATTGGGAAGATGAGACACCTCCCTGCCACTGCAATGTCACTTTTTGACCTTGATCATGACTTTTACATAATGTGAATTTAAACCTAAATATTATTTTGCTCTTCATCATTTAAAAATTCCCCTTGTAATCTTTGTCCACACCAAGTAATAAACTCAACATGTATTGATTTGACTTTTAATGTCACTCACTCCATGTCATATTTATATATGGTTGAATACTTTTACATCTGCGAAACAGAATTTTATTCTGGTAAGGTAGGTGGGACCATTTTTTTGTGCACTTTATTGAACACATTTTGCACATGTGTAGTTCACTGTGATGTTCGGCACAAATATACACTTATACATTTTAAAGGGGAATTAGAATATAATCACAGGTAATGTAGCCACAAGAGGACACAAGCCAGTGTCTTATTGTGCCGGTCTCAAGCCCGGATAAATACAGAAGGTTGCGTCAGGAAGAGCATCCGGCGTAAAACTTTTGCCAAATCAAACATGCAAATCAAACCTATGACTTCCATACCATATCGGTCGAGGCCCGGGTTAACAACGACCGCCATCGGCGCTGTTGACCTACAAGGCGCTGGTGGAAATTGGATTACTGTTGGTCGAAGAAGGAGAGGAGGAAAGTGCGTTCGCACGAAGAAAGAGAAGAGGAGCACCAAGAGTATAGGACTGAGAGTAGGGACGTTGAATGTTGGAACTATGACAGGAAAAGGTAGAGAGTTGGTTGACATGATGCAGAGGAGGAAGGTAGACACACTGTGTGTCCAGGAGACCAGGTAGAAAGGTAGCAAGGCGAGAAGTTTAGGAGCAGGGTTCAAGTTTTTCTATCATGGTGTAGATGGGAAGAGAAATGGAGTAGGAGTTATCTTGAAGGAGGAGTTTGTTAGTAATGTCCTGGAGGTAAAAAGAGTGTCGGATAGAGTGATGAGTCTGAAGCTAGAAATAGAAGGTGTGATGGTCAATGTCGTTAGTGGGTATGCCCCACAGGTAGGATGTGAGCTGGAGGAGAAGGAGAAATTCTGGTTGGACTTTGATGAAGTGATGCAGAGCATGCCTAGAAGTGAGAGAGTTGTCATTGGTGCAGACTTCAATGGACATGTTGGTGCAGGTAACAGAGGTGATGAGGAAGTGATGGGCAGGTTTGGTATCCAGGAGAGGAACGCAGAAGGACAGATGGTAGTTGACTTTGCAAAAAGGATGTAAATGGCTGTAGTGAATACTTTCTTCCAGAAGAGGCAGGAACATAGGGTGACCTATAAGAGTGGTGGTAGGAGCACACAGGTAGACTACATCTTGTGTAGACGATGTAACCTGAAGGAGATCAGTGACTGTAAAGTAGTGGTAGGCGAGAGTGTAGCCAAACAGCATAGGATGGTGGTGTGTAGGATGACTCTGGTGGTGAGGAAGATGAAGAGGGCAAAGGCAGAGCAGAAGACGAAATGGTGGAAACTAAAAATGGAAGAGTGTTGCATGACTTTTAGGAAGGAGTTAAGACAGACTCTGGGTGGTCGGGAGGCGCTTCCAGATGACTGGACAACAACAGCTAATGTGATCAGGGAGACAGGTAGGAGAGTATTTGGTGTGTCATCTGGAAGAAAAGTAGATAAGGAGACTTGGTGGTGGAATGAGGAGGTACAGGAGTGTATACAGAGAAAGAGGTTAGCTAAGAAGAAGTGAGACACTGAGAGGACTGTGGAGAGTAGACAGGAGTACAGGGAGATGCAGCGTAAGGTGAAGGTAGAGGTAGCAAAGGCCAAACAAGAAGCTTATGATGACTTGTACGCTAGGTTGGACAGTAAGGAGGGAGAGACTGATCTATACAGGCTGGCAAGACAGAGAGATAGAGATGGGAGGGATGTGCAGCAGGTTAGGGTGATTAAGGATGGGGATGGAAGTCTATTGACAGGTGCCAGTAGTGTGATGGGAAGATGGAAAGAGTACTTTGAAGAGTTGATGAACGTGGAAAATGAGAGAGAACAAAGACTAGAAGAGGTGACTGTTGTGGACCAGGAAGTAGCAAAGATTAGTCAGGATGGAGTGAGGAGGGCACTGAAGAGGACGAAGAGTGGAAAGGCACTCGTTCCTGATGATATACCTGTAGAGGTTTGGAAGTGTCTAGGAGAGGTGGCAGTAGAGTTTCTGACTGGGTTGTTCAACAGGATCTTAGATAGTGAGAAGATGCCTGAGGAGTGGAGGAGAAGTGTGCTGGTGCCCATTTTTAAGAACAAGGGAGACGTGCAGAGTTGTGGCAACTACAGAGGAATAAAGCTGATGAGCCATACAATGAAGTTATGGGAAAGAGTAGTGGAAGCTAGACTAAGGGCAGAAGTGAACATTTGTGAGCAGCAGTATGGTTTCATGCCAAAAAGGAGTACTACAGATGCAGTATTTGCTCTGAGGATGTTGATAGAGAAGTACAGAGAAGGCCAGAGGGAGCTGCATTGTGTTTTTGTAGATCTGGAGAAAGCTTATGACAGGGTGCCCAGAGAGGAGCTGTGGTATTGTATGAAGAAGTCTGGAGTGCCAGAGAAGTATGTTAGAGCGGTGCAGGACATGTATGAGGACTGTAAGACAGTGGTGAGGTGTGCTGTAGGTGTGACAGAGGAGTTCAAGGTGGAGGTGGGACTGCATCAGGGATCAGCTCTGAGCCCCTTCTTGTTCGCTATGGTGATGGACAGGCTGACAGACGAGGTTAGACAGGAATCTCCATGGACTATGATGTTTGCAGATGACATTGTGATCTGCAGTGAGAGTAGGGAAGAGGTGGAGGAGAAGCTAGAGAGGTGGAGGTTTTTCCTGGAAAGGAGAGTAATGAAGGTTAGCCACAGTAAGACAGAGTACATTTGTGTGAATGAGAGGGACCCAAGTGGAAGTGTGAGGTTACAGGGAGAAGAGATCAAGAAGGTGGAGGATTTTAAGTACTTAGGGTCAACAGTCCAGAGCAATGGAGAGTGTGGAAAAGAGGTGAAGAAACGTGTACAGGCAGGATGGAACGGGTGGAGGAAAGTGTCAGGTGTGATGTGTGATAGAAGAGTTTCAGCTAAAATGAAAGGAAAGGTGTACAAAACTGTGGTGAGACCAGCGATGTTGTTTGGTCTAGAGACAGTGTCACTGAGGAAGAGACAGGAGGCAGAGCTGGAGGTAGCAGAGATGAAGATGCTGAGGTTCTCTCTGGGAGTGACCAGGATGGATAGGATCAGGAATGAGTACCTCAGAGGGACAGCACATGTTAGAGGTTTTGGAGATAAAGTCAGAAAGGCCAGACTGAGATGGTTTGGACATGTCCAGAGGAGAGATACTGAATATATTGGTAGAAGGATGCTGAGTTTTGAACTGCCAGGCAGGAGGCCTAGAGGAAGACCAAAGAGGAGGTTTATGGATGTAGTGAAAGAGGACATGAAGGTAGTTGGTGTGAGAGAAGAGGATGCAAAGGACAGGGTTAGATGGAGGCAATTGATTCACTGTGGCGACCCCTGAAGGGAAAAGCCGAAAGGAAAAGAAGAAGAAGAATATAATCACAGGTGAGGGGCTCTTAACTGGAATCAAGACAGGTTCTGTGGTAAAGAATCAGAATAAAGTAATGTTTTTAAGGTATAACATGTTTCCTCTTTTGTGATTGAAAATTTAAACTCCAAAAGCTGCATTTTAGGTGCGTAGTTTTGAAATGGTATTTTGTGTGTGTGTGTGTGTGTGTGTGTGTGTGTGTGTGTGTGTGTGTGTGTGTGTGTGTGTGTGTGTGTGTGTCAGGAATTAACTGCGGAAGTGAGGACAGGAGAGAGGGAAGGAAGTAACATGGTGGGTTAATTAATTTTCCCTTCCCAACTTAGATTGCGTTGGTGATATCAACGCCACAGTTTCCACTTTTACTCATGCATTGGTTATGTAAATGATGGCGATTTCAAATGAATGACAGATCGTCTTCCAGGAGGGGCAAGGAGGGGCAAAATGAAAAATGGAGTAAAAGGCTGAGACGTGGGAGCCAGTCAGCCTCGAAATGATTTAAGTGGTGACTAGTTGACTTTGATGAGTTTGCATTTCAATACTATGACCGCTTCAGGGGCCCAGTTAGGACGTTGTGGCATACTTGGCAAAAAAAAAAAAGTGTGTGCATGTGGGAAGGGGCGGGTGAGTGTATACTTCACGGTACCTGTTTTCCCTCCTGTCCTCTGTGTCCTGAACTCAGTCCCACTCCATCCACTCATCCCTGTCACACCGGGTGCTCCATCCACCTGCCTCCCATTTCCAACCACGCTCGACCCACTGAAGCTCTGCTCAGACCTCAGTTTACTGCCAGATTGTCATCGACTCATCCTATTCTTCAGCTTTCTTAGACTTTCATGTGATTTTGCATGTTTCTCTATTTTTGACTGTTAGTCCGTTCCTTGCCTGATCTCCTGCCAACCTGTTGTAGAATTCTGATTATTTAAATTCGGAATTGTGTACTGCATTTGGGTCCTGACCACACCAGTGACAGTGTGAGTCACTCTAATACAAATGTGAAGGCCGTTGCTTTCCTCTGTGTACTGCTGTGAGTTTAGAGCTCTGGAATTTACTGTCATGGAAACATGACATCAGTCCGTTATCTAATATACAGGCTCAAACTCAGTCATTAATATTTGATGAATCCTTTTCCTCATGTGATTTTTGACTGAGACACATTTCATCCTACTGTCATGATGGATGATCGTGCTTCCTCATGGTACATTATTGCTGGATGTGGCAATAACAGCCTGTCCCCCAAAGCGCCACTGACTTTATTATAATAATGACTTTTTCACCTGCCGTGTTTTCAAAAACTTGTCACAGATCTTTATGTCTGGGTTCTTACCCACATGGGAGGGTAGGTTTATTGTCTGCTGTATGTAAATACATTATCATTTCAAGTTGAATCCCTAAAGCACAAATAATATAAAACAACAACGCACCTTGTTCTCCATGATGGTAGTAGAGCTAAAAAGAACTAGCTGCAAATGAATTCAATTGATAAAACATTATTTTATCAAAGACAAAATAATGTTTCAATATTTTGTCTTTGATTCTCTTATCGTTTCTGTATGATTTTTATCAGATATTTAAGGTGGGGTTGTTGTGGCAGTGGTCGGTGCTGCAGGAGGATGCTGATCCTGTTGTTGCTGGTTTTAATCAGCACCATCAGACCCACAGCAAACACTGTTCATTAAAACTACATTTTTAGGAATGTAGTTTTATTTGCACTTCTATCATGATTTTAAATAACACTTGCATAAATGTATTTGAATAAATCATTTAAGTCTGATTCATCCTGACATTTTATGAGGCTACTCTATGTATTCATTAAGAATAATAATACTAACAAAGTTTAAGTATTCCTAACGATGATAGTTAGGAATTATGTTGCTTTGGTCTGTTATTTACTGCTGGGTGTTCCCACTGGTTTCCATAATACACTGAATTAGTTACTGAGACAAAATGTTTGTTTACTTCAGCATGTTCAATCAAGGTAAAAAAAAAAAATCTATTTGCAGCATTAATGGGAACAATCTTCACAAAATACATGCAGTTGTTTGCTGAGACTGAGTAATATGCACTGAGCGAGGCATTCATTTCATCACTTACGATGAATGGCTCAAAAGAGGAGGTCATCTTTAACTGCTGGATTTAGTCACGTCCATTTCATGTAGAGCCAGTGGAGGACAAAGGATTGTTTCACCTTACTATTATGATTCCGTTTGACGGTGAACGTTTTGTGGCGACAAGTAATTCAATGCTCTGTGGCAATGACTCAAGATAGGTTTTCTACTCATGGGCAAGAAAATGATTTTCAGAAAAAATAGTAACCCTCAGTGACCTGACAGTCTCCACATGTAACTAACAATATACTAGCTTTCTTTGTTATTTTGATTCCCATTCCACCTTTTCATTTGGAAGTAAAAACAGTTTGTCCTTCCTTCTCTCCTTTTCCTTTTTCTCTCGTTCATCCTGTTTGCTTGGCCAAATACAGAGGCCAGTTACACAAAGCTGCTTATTGTTGGATACACTTGCACTGCACTCTGTATTTTGCATAGAACCTTCAAGACATATCCGTATGATAAAAAAAATAAAATAATATTAAAGGTGTATGTGCTGTATATATTAAGGTATTCTTTTTCAGATTTTCTTGAGAGTCTTTTGTGGTTGTTCCTTAATCCTGAAAACATCAACAGTGTGTTTGACTAAGGCCTTTGAGCAATGTTAGGTTGTGCAGTGGCAACAAAACCTTGTCTGAAAGTCCACTGGAGTATTTGAGACAACATTTGTCCTCATGTGTTTCTCTCATCTCCAAATGAAGCTTGATAGCTGGAACATTAAAGGGCCAAAGCTCATAAAGATAAGAACACTCTAATGAGGTTTGAAACACTAAAGCCAGTGATTCTTGACAGTTTCTATAAAAACATCAGACCCTCAGAGATTAACAACTGAGCTACAAAGAGAATGTTTTACTTTTTACTACAGAAAAAAAGTGTCAATACATTTCAAAAGTGCTTTGATAATGATAAGTGATAATGGTTCTCCACCTTTATGCTTATTTTGACAATGTCTACACATAGCAAACAATCAACATGACAAACACAAATACACACACACACACACACACGCGTGCGCACACACACACACACACACACACACACACACACACACACACACACACACACACACACACACACACACACACATACACACTAAACAATTTACTATGTTAATGGTCCTAAATGCCATGAGTCTCTCTAAATGTCAGTGCACTCAATTTGAACTTACAGTGGGATGAGGCACAGGACAGATCTATACTTCACTGCTTCAGCCTCGATGAACATTTCAAATTCCATTGAACAAGATGTAAACTTTCAAACAGAGCTAACATTCTTTTTTTTCCCTTGCAATGATTATGGAAATAAAGTAATTCAGGCATTAAAAACTCCACTCAGACACTCTTCTCTGCCACTGGAGCAGAAAATTCCTCTTTACAACAGACAGATTACATTTTTTCCTTCTGTTTTACTGGTGATGATTAAACACAGACATCTCTGTATACTGTTTCAGAATTTCTTCTGTTGTTTTGGTGACATTGACAGAACTCAGAGAAGAAGCCTTGCTTGGCAGCTTTAGGTAATGATTTTCATCAGTGTAAAAATTACACTGCGTGAAATCGCAAACCATTGAGGAGGAGCTGAAATGCATGTTCTTGTTACATTTTTTATTTGATGTCCTGTATAAAAAATTTAGCAGAGCTTAGCAGCCAATCGCAATGGCTGCTCAGCTCTGTTTGGCGACAGTGACGTATGATGCCCATGGAATGCGGAAGCTGCTGCGGCGCGGATTTTAAGCTTTTTTGACCAAACGGGTGATGCTACACACATAAAATTTACTTTTTCTTCTATTTTTCATAATGATGAATAACATACGTATATGGAACTTAAAATTAACTTTACTGTCCCTTTAAGCTGCGTGCATCGTGGAGCGATGGATGAGACGGTGAACCACGTTTACCAGGACTGGGACAGAGTGCTGAGCGTACATCGCGAGTTACACCCCCATAATATGTGCGTGGATTGCTGATCCTGTACTAACGTATCTGCTGCGACTTATGTCCGATGTTTCACAAAAGCTGGCATCATTACCGGACAGCCACCCGGAAACCAGACAGTCAGCGATAGTGAAATCACCGAGCTATTCAATGCAGACCGAAGACTTCGACTTCGAAGGATTTAGCACAGATTTATCAAAAAATAAAGAAATAAAAACATAGAAATAATGTCAGTGTATTTTTTGAAATTTAAATACGTAGTAAAACACAGTTCAACCACAGGCACCTTTTTGCTTTCGTTGGCAACCATGTACCGAACAATAATGTGCGCCGTGTATCCGGTTAAAGTACAGAAATAAACGTTATTTAGACTGCGTCTCTTTGTACAATGAGCGGAGTGGTGAGCAAAATACGGTAACTTAAGGACTTTTAAATTGGCAACTAAAGCAATTAGTTTATACACTATAGACTAATTATAGATATGTAGACAGAGTACATGTGTGTGAATGAGAGGGACCCAAGTGGAAGAGTGAGGTTACAGAGAGAAGAGATCAAGAAGGTGGAGGATTTTAAGTACTTGGGGTCAACAGTCCAGAGCAATAGAGAGTGTGGAAAAGAGGTGAAGAAACGTGTACAGGCAGGATGGAACGGGTGGAGGAAAGTGTCAGGTGTGATGTGTGATAGAAGAGTTTCAGCTAAAATGAAAGGAAAGGTGTACAAAACTGTGGTGAGACCAGCGATGTTGTTTGGTCTAGAGACAGTGTCACTGAGGAAGAGACAGGAGGCAGAGCTGGAGGTAGCAGAGATGAAGATGCTGAGGTTCTCTCTGGGAGTGACCAGGAAGGATAGGATCAGGAATGAGTACCTCAGAGGGACAGCACATGTTAGAGGTTTTGGAGATAAAGTCAGAAAGGCCAGACTGAGATGGTTTGGACATGTCCAGAGGAGAGATACTGAATATATTGGTAGAAGGATGCTGAGTTTTGAACTGCCAGGCAGGAGGCCTAGAGGAATACCAAAGAGGAGGTTTATGAATGTAGTGAAAGAGGACATGAAGGTAGTTGGTGTGAGAGAAGAGGACGCAAAGGACAGGGTTAGATGGAGGCAATTGATTCGCTGTGGCGACCCCTGAAGGGAAAAGCCGAAAGGAAAAGAAGAAGAAGAAGAAGACTAATTATAGATATATCCCTACCCTACAGTAAACAGTACCACAGCACTACACCTCTGCTTTATGTAAGTTATATCACTGTCGTTAAGGCTTATGCCTCCTACTTAGACACTACATGAAATAAGACGAGAATAACTTCCACCATGTTATTTATTGCTGAACAACAGATCTTCACTGCTTGTCCCATAGCTCAATATTGCTACAAAGCGCTGGCACGCTACGGGGACACACTGCTCTGAAAATGACTGCAGCCAAAGAGTTAATGTCTAAATTATACATTTTTAAGATTGACATACTGCAGTGTTTACCTGTTATGATTAAATTGTGACTGGGAGACCTCCCTTTTCTTAACTGCTGCTGATAGCCCCTACTTCCCTCTGCTCTCATCCCGCGTCCAGTGAATGACAGGAAGTGAAACATGAGGTCAAATATTTTTTTCAGGAACGAAAAAAAAAACCCCAGTATTAACCGGTTTGCAATTATTTTCTGTTCCGATTCTGTTCCGGAACATTAAGAAATGTTTTTGGTTTCGTTTTTGTTCCTGCCAAAATACCAAAAGTTCCGGTTTTCGTTTTCGTTCCATGAACCGGTTCAAAGCCCTGATCTGTACTCGGAAGAGGTGGGACTTAAACCGGAAGTGGATGAGTTTGCAGGGAAATGGGTGGGGCTTAAATGGCACATTATTTTAAGTCTGAAATTGGTATGGATTGATCAGAAGTTGGTGTATTTATTGTTTATTTTCAAACTATTTACAGAAGAGCCTCAAAATTGAGATTTTGAGATTCAAATCAATGTTTTTGATCACAAAAGTAAGAGAAGTATTTACAGAACAAGTTTTTTATGAACTCAGAACATGAAGTGCATTAATGAATACAACGCATGCAATAGGAAATTATGAAGTACAATGTATGCATGAACAAGAATTGTCATACTCAAAACATACTCAAAATTTTTAGAGCGAGAGAGAGAAAGAGATAGAGAGACAAAGCATGTGTGTATGTGTGTGTGTGTGTGTGTGTGTGTGTGTGTGTGTGTGAGTGTGTGTGCATTATGTAACAGTTAAAATATACAGCATTCAGTCATTCATTCATTTCAAAAACATAGGGCGTAGAAGAATTGATCACTTCAAATTTCCCATAAGTATGAATGTGTGCATGAGTGGTTATCTGTCCTTTGTGTGTCCCAACGATGTGCTGGTGACATGTCTGGAGTGTACCATGCTGCTCAGCTGTAGACAGCTGGGATAGGCTCCAGCAGACCTGTGACCCACAAGGTGGAAAAAACGACTGAAGATGAGACGACTATGGTCGTCTGGTCTACAAGAAAATGGATGGATATATAATATCCAGAATGTATAAGATAAAATATGTATACTCTTTTTAGTAAACGTTAGTGTAGTCAAAATGATTTCTGCATCCTTAGATGAAAGTTTGATGCCTGTGGTTACAGAGGGCATTAATCCCAATAAGGATGATGGTAGAATGATTTGATTAAGTTTTCTGCCTGTAACAGGTTTGATGTAGCAGATGACCTCTGGCCTCAGACACCATGTCCACATACAGCCCTGCGTGTCTGATTTTCATTGCACTCAACCTGCAGATAATTAACTCATGTCTAATCGCATGTCTCAGTGACCAGCAGCTGGAGGACGAAGGCAAATTCTAGAATTTTAAACACAGAGCTGACTTTGCTGGAAAGGGTTAATGCTCAGCTCTCTGCTTTCATCTTGGAAAATGCTGCAGCTGCTGTTGTTCAGCTCAGGAGGAATTATCATGTTGAACCCCCCCAACAGCGCAGTTCGTGTCACTGTCCACAGACTGTATGTCTGCATGTAAACAGGTAGGCAATTGCACATGCAAGTATTTTGTGCACATGTATGTGCACAAAATATGTATTCTGTTGTCAAATGTTGTTGCAGAAAGGGCACAAGATTATCCAAAATGAAGCTTCCACTTCAAGGATTGATCCCTGAATCAGGAACTGGGGTGGGATTACATAAATTTTCTTCTTCCCACTCCCTTTCAGGTAGAATTGTATTGTTGAGTTATAATCTTGCTTATTTATTTGCTTATTTATTAATTTTTTTCCTTACCTTGCCTGAAATAAATGAATAAATGAAAAAATGAAAAATGAAATGAAAGGATTGATGTTGTTAATGTTATTCATTTTTTGTTCCCCCACCTCTCAGTCAGCTGGGATATGCTCCAGCTCCACGCGACCCGCCACAGCAAATGAAGCACTGGAAAATGAATGAAAGAGTGAATGTATTGACAATTGGGAATATAGTAAGTTTAAAACAACCAAGCAGGACCCGCATTCATCTATAAAGTGATTCAAAAGTTCTCAAATTGTTTTTGTTCCTCTTTTCTTTTCTATGTACCTCTTCTAATGGCTTGTATATAATGATGAGCTCTCTTTGTCACCTTTCATTGCTAGTATTATGCTTAGCAATTTTGTTAGTGTATTTTCCAACAATCCTCTTTATATTACCATGTTGTCATAGAATGCAACAATAAAAACGGCAACAATGGCACATAGATTTGTCTTGTGTTAATTGTATTGTAAAACATTTCCAAAGTTTTTATTTTTATTTGGGCACATTCCTCTTAATTAATTCAATGATGATGTTTTTAGGGGTCTGACCCACCAAACTACTGATTTTTACTGTGCAATATGAGGACCACGTGTCTATTTTTGTGTACACATATGGAATCAGAGCAGCTCCATCCATCCATCCATCCATCCATACATACATACATACATACATACATACATACATTTTCTTGTAGACAAGAGGTCTATAATCGTCTCATTTTGCCACTTGTCGTCTCATTAGGATGTTCTGCACCTGCTATCACATGCAAGATCATTTTAAACCACAATGGACAAACTCGGAGCTCTGCTTAATCATCTAGCCATTTTTTCATTACCAAATGTTTTCAGAGGATTTTTTTCCACAAAAATAGCAAATTACCAATAGTTTGTTTGCTTACGACCAAACACGAAGGCTTCTGTCAACCCTCTTTCTGAATTGAATAATTGCAAGACCAACTATTAGCTAATCATTTGATTCCAGGGAGATTGCATGTACCCTAAATTGTTCTATTTGAATTAAACCAATACTCTGCAAATAAATATGTATTTGAGGACAAGTTGTAAAAAATCAGTGGCTATTCTATTATAAAAAAAAGAACAGCAGGAAATGAGTACTTGCTATTCCTCCTATGCATTAAATAGCAACCAGTTGCACTATGTATTTTTTAACATTTAAGTTAATGTAAATGTATGTTTAACTTTCATATATTCACGTATTCCCTTTTTCCTTGTAAAGCACTTTGTAAACTCTGTCTTTGATTAGATCTGTATGGTTGAACTTTCCTTCATGAATTTAATCATTGGCTTGATTTTCTTAAATGCTTCCTAATGCTACATGCTGTGACAGAGATAACAGGTGCTTATCAAGAGACACTGGTTTGATTCAAATGAATTAGTCATGCAGAAGTCAATGCCAAATATAAATCCTCACTAATTAGCATCTATGCTTCACTCCCACTCCTGTGACATAGAAAATACTGCCTGTTGTAAGACACACTGGTGTGGCACATTAAGTGTTAAGTCACTGACACTGGATTGATTCAAATAGATCGGCTGTGTAGGAATCAATATCAAACGTGAATCCATTTCAGCTATAAGTCGAATTCTTGCCCGGGGAGTCGGCATCATCTCCTCGTTTCTTGTCAGCAGCATCAGCAGCCTCATCCTGTGCGCTCTGAGTAGTATGACACAGACACAGAGGACGAGTTAACGCAACCTGAAAAGATACTACGGGGAGGAAGGGGAGAGATTGTGATGAGAGGAGAGGGAGGGAAGTTGGGTAATGGTACTCAGCAATGAACTGAGCAGAGACACAGACCGAGTGATATATAGTGACAGACAAACCCCTCGTCCATCACTAAATCCTGTTTGTCATTCTCACAGAAAGAAAGAAAGAAAGAAAGAAAGAAAGAAAGAAAGAAAGAAAGAAAGAAAGAAAGAAAGAAAGAAAGAAAGAAAGAAAGAAAGAAAGAAAGATGTTTTGTCCCAGGGGAAGCTCTGCCTACTGAATCTTGATGTTTTTCAGACTCTATTTCCTGTATTCATTTATTCCCACGCTCAGAACATTTCTGAGCCATTATTTGTGTGCATTTGCCAACGATTTACAGAGAGGTTTAAGACAGATGTGGAAGAGTTGAGATTCAAAGCCAAGACAAATAATTTTGACTACTTGGATGAAATTAATCCTGACAGAGAAAAGACCACAAGTACTTGTAAATAATCCTTTCATCAGCCAATGGTCGAAAAATAAAGATACATTTATCAGTGTACATAATGAATTTCAAGTTCCCAGAGTTATGTT
Organism: Antennarius maculatus; assembly: GCA_013358685.1. NCBI lineage: Eukaryota > Metazoa > Chordata > Actinopteri > Lophiiformes > Antennariidae > Antennarius > Antennarius maculatus. The sequence goes on from CM023608.1 coordinate 10,352,946, forward strand.
AATGATGTATGCCCACAGATTTCCCATTCACTGATGACCTATAGTTGTATAGTCGCAATTACTGCAGGTCCCATGAGCCACAGGTGAACAATATTCAAAATGTTTGTTGTTCCTGTGTTAAGAATTGATTTAAAATATATCAATATGTGTCTCATTTTGTTTCTGGGTTAGGGTTAGTTTGGGTTTCACCAGATCTTTGATTTAATTATTAGATATGCACCTTGGGAATCAGTACATTTAGTTGACATTAGGGATGAGCGAGTACACCACTATCTGTATCTGTATCTGTATCTGTTCAACCAACTAGATTATCTGTATCCGTATCTGTATTCGGAATGGGCGGGGTTTAAACCGGAAGTGGGTGTTGTTTGACCGGAAATGGGTGGGGCTTAAATCACCACATTGTTTTAAGTCGAAAATTGATATGCATTGATGACAAGTTGCTGTATTTATTGTTTATTTTAAAACCATTTACAGAACAGCCTCAAAATTGAAATTCAAATAAATGTTTTTGATCACAAAAGTAAGAGAACTATTTTCTGAACAAGTTTTTTATGGAACTGAGTTAGAACATGAATATTCTTAAGTCTATGAATGAATATTTACCGAAGAGCCTCAGAATTGAGATTCAATGCTTTTTGATCAAAATAGTAAAGGAACTATATACAGAACGTGTAAACACAAAGTGCATTAATGAAGTGCATGCAATAAAAACAGTAATTAACTGCAAAGTATGCATGAACAAGAATTGTCATACTCAACAAAACCTTTTAATTTTTTTTCTTCTTTTTCTTTTAAATTTTTTTCTAGTACTTTTTTTTCAATTATTTATTTTTAGTACCTAATGCTTTTGCCATTTTTTTTCACATAAAGTTAAACAATATTGATTATGGTGTGTGTGTGTGTGTGTGTGTGTGTGTGTGTGTGTGTGTGTGTGTCTGTGTGTGTACGCGCGTGCCTTAATTAAAATATTACGTACAGACATTTTTAATTTGAACAGAGTTTAGAACAGGTAAAAAAAAAAGACTTTAACCACCAAGGTGGTGGTTAAATGCATACGTACGTGCAACAACAAAAAACGAGAAAGTTCACCACATAACCAAACACCAAAATAGAGGCAAGCTGAAGAAAATCTAATAAGGACGTGAGCAACAGTGAAGCCACCAACAGAGAGATCAGTAACTGCGTGTACCAGAGACTGAGAGTGAGACAGGGAAACTCTGCTCTAACTGCAGTCTGCAGGGAGGGGTGGGAATTATGTGTGACTGGCCAATCACAGAGCGTGAAAACAGTCCACCTGATTTTCTTTCAGTCCGTTCACGAGTATTAACGGGCTTTATTCGTATTCGTACTCGTACTCGTCAAAATGTATTATCCGTACCGGATACTCGTACGAAACGAGTATCCGGCTCAACCCTAGGTGACATGTTCCAAAACGTTCTCAACCAAGAATGTTTCCCACTGATTCAAGCTGCAGAGGAGCTGCAGATATCAGCTAAATATTAAATACTGCAATGTTATTGTACGTCATTTTAGTCACAATCACATTTCCTGACAACAACAATACAGATCTAAATTTTTAACTCATTTTTTTAGTTTATATATCATTAGATAAAATGCACCAATACATTACAACTACAGATAAATGATCACATTAGCAACAGAAAATACATGAGAACACAAAGGCAGAACTAAAGACGTGTTATTTTCTCTCCGGAGACACATGGGAATATCATTGTCTTGTGCAAAACAAGCAGAAATTACATCCATTTCTCCAAAATAAAATCACTGACCCATTGACTTAACATTTATTCACCCATTTTCCTGAACTTGCCAAAGAAAAATATAAAAATCATTCGGTAACCTTATGAAATAACTAACAGATTGATAAAACAGTAATATCTGACTGCATACCAAACATATGAAAACAAATGTATTGGTATTATAAACCAAGCGCACCCAATACAGTCAAAAATCAACATGGTGATGTAACAACTTTGTGTTGACAAATCATGGATTGCACTGGGCGGACATTGCGATGCTGTAGATGAATGTTAGCAGGCTAACTGGAGAAAGAAAGCTAACTAATCGTGAGATTGGGAAAGGAGCTAACGTTAAAGGAAAAGACACCTGTCAAAAGAGCAAGTGGAAAAGAAATCTTAGAGAAGTGATAGTTCTGTTATCTGACTACATGAGCAGAAATGTATGTAGTTACTTAAATTAAAGACCATTTTTGTCAGATGCCCGAGGAGCATTTTGGATATCTGCCACTCTCTCTCTGTCTCTCTTTCTCTTACCCTGGTCTTATCTTCCTTTTATTCTTTTCCACCCAAGGGGTCAAGGCGGATGGCCGCCCAAAAGAGTCTGGGTCCTGCCCGGAGTTTCTTCCTCATCGAGGGAGTTTTCTGTCGCTTATGCTTGCTCTGGAGTGTTCATTTGGGTTTCTCTGTCTGTTAAAGAGCTTTGAAATGTGTGTTGCCATGATTAAGTGCTATATAAACAAAACTTGATTGATTGATTGATACTACATCGATTGTCCCATTCCAAACATGCTATCCAGCTAGTTTCACTTAGATATCGTTGCCGTTTTCTGTGTCGTTGCTGCTGTTTGGACTCTCTGCTAAAAAACATGAAAGTTGTTGGAACAGTTATGACACTCTAAAATTATGTTAACTGGGAAGTCCATGTATAGTTAGCGATGGGCAGATGAAGCCACATGAAGCATTGACGCTTTTCATCCTTATCAGCTCACTGCGGTTCAAAGCTTCATGAGGCTTCATTTGCTCTAGTATGACATCTACTGGATGCTAAAATCAGTTGACATGAGTTTGAAGTGTGTGGCATTTTGCAGAAAATCTGCGAATAAAAATGTCAGCAAAAAAAGGAAGTATATAAAACATGTATATTTTAGTGATGGCAGTACACTGCGTGTGTGTGTGTCTGTAAAAAATAAATAATCAAATAAATAAATCTATTAATAATTCCCATTGGGAAATTACTTTTAACTCCAAATGCTTCCACACATATAAAGTATACACACACACACACACACACACACACACACACACACATACACACACGTACACTGGCAGTATGGAAAATGATCATTTGGACATGACGAAAATGAACATACAGTAAACATGTACAGTGAGGGGAGGGTGGTTGGGGTATGGACAATGATTGTGCTTTTGTAACGTTGAGGTATAGCCAGTGATTATGCTTGGTTTTTATTTAAAAACAACATTTTTGTCCATTGTGGCAGGTCTTCGGTGATCTCTTTTTTTTTTTAGACAATATTTCCCCTGCTTTAGAATATATCACTGTCAAAACTCGCGGCACAAACCGAACCGCTACCTGAAAGCATAACGACTTTATAAACATAACAACTCCGAGAACTGGACCGGGACATGAGGAAATTCACGCCCTTCACTTTATGACTCATAAAGAAAGAAACAGATGAACAAATATTCAACTGTCAAGAATGTTTATCAATGCGTCTTCAACATGGAGCTGTTACACGTCACAAAATAGCCGGTTTTAACTCCGTCAATTCTGTGTGTACATGTAGACAGGGGTCACACACTAATGTCACAGCGGTTTTCATCGCAGGGAGACGCCCCCAGGATAGAAAAAGTTTCGATCACAGCGTCCACATGACAACGCATACCCGGCGTTTTCAAAAAACTTCACTTTGGCCGGCGTTTTCGTCCCGGATATCTGCGTTGTCATGTGGACAAAAGGCGTGACCGCAACAAAAAGCCTCGTTGCCCGATGCATTACGCCATATTGTTAACGTGATTCCTTCTGACGGATGCACAGTGATTGGTTGGGCGCCGTGATTGATTGGGCGCTTGATTGACAGGTAGTGGGTGGAGTTAAAAAGCGTGACAGCGTGACTTTTTTAAGTGAGCTTATTCAAATATATAGGTGGGGAGATAAATGTGGACCAGATGACAAATATCTCCCTCTACGTGTGAAACCTCTTCAACTAGGTTTTTTGCCGATGTTGAATGTTACTGCCATAAAATCTTCCTCTCTCGCTGCCTCATCAAAAAGTTTTTAAGATCAATTTTTCATACAATTGAACTGCATATTCTATTCATTAGTAACTTTAATCTTTCCACTGGAGCTATCTCACCTTTTTTGAAATATCTGATTGTCCAGTCAAATATACGTCCAGCTCTTAAGGTGCAGCAGCACATTCTGTAAGCAACAGAGTGTTCATGTTATTTTCTCCAAAGAGCTGTGTGTATTCCCACTGTCAATGTATAAACCCGACAAACACTTCTCCTCTCCTCCTTGTTAATCAGCATCTGCTGAGGTAAGAGGCCTGGAACCCCCTACACACACACACACACACACACACGCACGCACACACGCACGCACGCACGCACGCACGCACACACACACACACACACACACACACACACACACTGCCCCCTACATAACATTGCATTCACACGATCCTGCCATCTGCCACAGAGTTGGACAAAACCCCTCTAAAACAGCAACCAGGCACACACACACACACACACACACACACACACACACACACACACACACACACTCACATACACACACACACACACACTCACACACACACACACACACACACACACACACACACTCACACACACACACACACACACACACACACACACACACACTCACACACACACACACACACACACACACACACACACACACACTCCAAAGTTCGGCAAGGCAATATTTTAATGAGAAGCTCCCCCATGAACAAAAACAGCTTGCAGGGTCATAATGGTTTTGCGCGGAGCCCCACCCCACTGCACAGAGCCAGTGAACTCCTCCCCTCCCCTGTATGACTGGCCTGAAGACGAGCAGACACAGAGGACAGAAAAGAGGAGGACAAAGGGAGAACAACACACTCTAATTACTCCTCCATGGCTCTTGGGCCCCTCCAGCATTTTCAATTTGGGAGTAAAGAGAGAGTGGGACAAGGAGGAGGACAGACAGGAAAGAAACAAGATTAAACCTGAAATGTCTCCCCTTTTCTTTTTTCTTTTTTCCCTCTCTGCTTGTTGTACATACCCCCCCCCCCACACACACACACACACACAAATGCACACGTAGACACATTGACTACAATGGTTCATCCCCCCTCACTTATCCACAGTGAATAATGATGTCTCCTGTAGGAGAGAGAGAGGCAGAGGAGCACGCCTAAGGCCATGCATTCTGATGGTCTAAGCATTCCCCTGCCACACTGCTGGGGCAAAATCAACAGTGCAGCAGGATCGAAGGGAGGGAGGATGCCTGTCGTCCTCCTTCCACATCCACATTCTCTGGATGTTGAGTTTGTTTGCTGTGTTTTACTCATTATTTACAATATTTATCACCCAAAATTCTGTTTTTATTATGCCTCTGCTGATTGTCTTTATGTATAGACAATGCACGAGTAGAACAGAGGATGCTGCAGACATCATTCATCATTCAGAAACAGACCTACACAAATCAGTCACATTATGTCTAATCTCTGGGGATGTGTGCTCACACCTGCCATACTGCCATAATGGTCACCATTGCCCGGATGGAGCTAGTGGAGGGGTGAACCCACTTGAGAAGAGCCTCCTTCCTAGAGAGGGTGAAGTCAAGGAGACAGTCTTGGATGTGCTCCAGCATCTATGGCTATTTGAAAAAAGGCTGTTCAGGTCATGGAGGCAGGCCATATTACATTTATTTTTCCTGGATCAATTTGCTTTGTTAATATTCCTTTCAGCTACAAGTACATTTTTACCTATCAAACTATCATATCATCAAAATTAGGTTTTCTGTAGATTGAAGAAAAAATTGAGGTTGCAGGGTTTTTTGGTTAGATTGTTGAGGTGGGGCACAAAGGGGAAAAGGCACATTTGGGCATATTCTTGCAAGAAAGTAGTTTTTGTTATATTCCATGAGCTAATAACATCCTTATGACCAGCACATGCAGTATTATGGTCTTTCTGTAATAGAACCCATTAAAGTCACATTATCTGCTTCAGTGTGCCTTTCCACTGCCTCTGCTGATGTAGGATGAAATGGGCCATTCTGAACCTCATTAACATAGCTAATTTCACATGAGAGAAAGTTGATAGTGGATGTCAAAACCATTCAAAGGTCACTCATGCAAGCCACATCATTTCATCAGCAAGAAATCATGTGCAACTGAGTGACTGCAAGAGTGGCTGTGAGAATGTTCTATCTTTTGGATCGTGCTCCTTTCTTTTTGTATAAACTGAACGTTTTTCCGTATGAAGGAGTGTCGTAGCCACAGTTGTGCACTGTTTGAAAAAAAGGCACAGCAGGTGCAGCTGTGACATTGTGGTTGAGATAGCTGCACACAGGAGTCAACATGGGATAAAACAAAGGGATAAGGAGGAGAAAGGGCATCCTCTTTCCCTCTGCTCTCCCAGAAGCTCTGACAGATAACCCTTGGTCAGAGATAAAAGTGGGGGGACAAAAGTGTGACATGTTGCATGTTCAGTAGACGCTGGCATGCAGCTACGTCATGGAACGAGAAGAGACATGATTGGCATTAGAGGCATGATGATGCTGCCATTGAATTTGGATGGGTCTAATTAGCTGAGCATGACACTGTTCATGTTGATATATGTTACATATAGCTGGCTGGATAAAGACTCTAAGAGATAATGAGTCTTTGGTGATATGCAAACACCAAATACATATTTTGAGTGATCGATTTATTAAAGGTACTTGTAAGACCATTTTGCTGTTGAAAGTCCACTAATTATCAAAATTGGGTTGAAATGGGAAAAAATAGTCAACCAAACTTATTTCATTTCAACGACAGTTACCTGGAAGGATTTTGAGGTTGTTTCGGATGCTGACACAATATCAAACTAATATTGTTGTGTATTTGAAATAGAAATTTTTTTTTTCTCTTCTAGACTGGCTTTAGTAGATATAAAAGGAAAAATCACACATTGTAGAATTTATTCTAAGTTTTCAATCTTTGCAAATTCCATGTACTGCATGTTACACACAGCACAAAGACATATCTAGCAAAGACAAAACTGTCAACAAACAATCAGTGACATTCTTAGCAATCACTCTGCAACTCATGTAAAATACTAAAAAGTAGCTGAAGAGTAAATACAATTCAAAAGATGAAGAAAATGCTCACTTGGTCATCCTCCTGCTGGCGGTGATGCTGGCCACAATGACGCTTTCTGGTCTCGGGCTAGCCACAGCCTTGAAAGTCCCCTTCCAAAACTTCTCAAAGAGCTGCTTCTCCCCCAAATGCTGGAGGCTGGCGGTGCTGCCCTCCGATAACAGGGATGAAGAGGGGGCACAGGAACTGAGCTGGAATGAACATGGGGGATGCATCTGTGCCTCTTGGTCTCCAAAACAAACCGGTGGAGTCTACAAACTCATGGAGACGCACGCCGATCGTCTCTCGGGAGCTGTCCAAGTACTGAAAAGCGCATAAAAAGCACAGCAGCTGTGATTGCTTCGTCCTCTCCCCTCACAGCAGCAGGTTAATGTGTCAGCGTCTGTCTGCTCTTAGCTCTTGAGCGGGAGCATGGGGAGAGGGACAAAAGCTGACCCTCTCCAACTAGAGGCAAGGTATTGTTCTCCCAGATGAAGGAGGGGTGAGGGAGATTGTGTTTGCCTCTCTCTTTCTTCTCTCCTCTTCTATAACATCTGCTGCTCTTTGGAACAGGGTTGGGGGTTGCTGAGCGTTCCTTTCTGCCTCGTGATCTCTACTTTGCGGCTTCACACAGAACCACACGTCTCTCAAAAGAGACAGGCTTTTTTATCCTACGAAGTGACAGACCAACTACTTTTCTTGTTGCTGAAGTGCCATGCTGTAGTGGAGAGATGAATGTTCTCACATCAGCTTCAGGCTGAGCAGGCATGAAAGTAAGTGTCTGAAGGAAGGCGTTGTAATGTGTGTGAGGAGTCGAGTGAGCTGCTCAGCTGAGAGAGGCTTGTTTTGTGTCTCTCATCCTGTGACGTCAAAGTTAGGGGTGGATGCTATGGAGAAGGACACCTCCTGTCAACCACCCTCTCTCTCTCACACTAAAATCTGTTTCATTGGGTCTGATTACATTGCCTGTTCCAGCATCTGCTCTCTCATCATTTTGTGTCCTTGTTGCTTCAATTTTATTGTTTTCTCTCATGAGCAACAGAGAATTCTTATGTTATTATTTTTATTATTATTATTGTTGTTGTTGTTGTTGTTGTTGCTAATAGTAGTAGTAGTAGAAGTACTAGCAGTAGTAGTAGTACTAATAGTAGTAATAGTATTATTAGTAGTAGTGGTACTAGTAGTAGTGGTAGTAGTAGTAGTACTAGCAGTAGTCTAATTATTTTACATCGTGCTTCAAAGCGGTGATGTATTGCAATCCTCAGCCCACAAAACTGTAAACCCTCCTCACCACAACTACGCTTCGATATACTGTCAATGAAAATCACAAACAGAATTGTTGATAAACCGCAGCCCTGGCAAAGGCCACCAACCACTCAGAACATCTCCAACTTACTGCCGGGAACCTGAACGCAGCTTAACCTTTGGACATACAGGAATTGCGTGATCCTAAGGAGAGGACCCCTCACCACATACTCCTGCAGTACCTCACACAGTAAGTTCCTGGGAACCCGATCGTACGCCGTCCACAGAACACATGTAGACTGGATGGGCATACTCCCTAGACCCCACTAGGACCCTTGCGAGAGTAAAGAGCTGGTCCGCTGTTCCATGACCAGAACCCACATTGTTCCTCCTCAATCCGAGATCCAACAATCGGCCAGAGCCTCATTTCCAGCACCTTAGAGTAAACTTTCCCAGGGAGGCTGAGGAGTGTGTTGCCCCTGTAGTTGGCACACACCCTCTGGTCCCCCTTTTTGAATAGAGGAACCACCACCCCAGTCTGCCACCCTTCTTCACTGTCCCAGACTTAAACGCGATGTTAAAGAGGCGTGTCAGCCATGACAGCCCCTCAACACCCAGAGCCTTCAGCATTTAAGGGGGAATCTCATCAACACCCAGGGCTTTGCTACCATGAAGTTGTTTAACTACCTCAGTGACTTCGCCCAGAGAGACTGATTCAAATCCCCCATCATCCTCCAGCTCTGCCTCTGCAACAGAGGACGGGTCAGATGGGGTAGTTCCTCAAAGTGTTACTTTCACCGACTGACAACCTCCTCAGTCGAGGTCAACAATTTCCCATCCTTGCTGTATACAGCTTGGATGGTCCCCCCTTTCCCGTCCTGAGGTGTCGGACAGTCCTCTAGAACAGCAGTTCCCAAACTTTTCAGGCCGCGCACCCACTTCTACCTCCCGACTTAGCTGACACACCTCCAATGCCCGAAACATGAAAAAAAAGAAAGAAAAGGTGTAGTCTTTATAGCCATATAGGTATCAAGTTTAATAATATAGGCTCCTGTTAACACAGAATAGATTGTGCAATGATGAGCCTAAAGATCTCTCACTTTAGAAACGGTGAGGAGAATAATAGTAACAATATAAAAATGACAATAATAATATTTTAAGTCAAAATGGTCGCCGAGCGAGCCGACTACAGATGAGTGATGAACAGCAGTTATTACTATGTAACAAATAGGCCTATTTAACAAACTGTAACAGTTATTAAATGGTAACAAATATGCTACTGCACCACAAAGAATCAAAATAACATAGGCTCAAGTTCAACATCATATTTTCTCTTTCGAGTACGAGTCTCATTGTGTTCTTTACCCCCTTCTCCCGATGAAGTGTCCGGGTGAGTTTTCTGTGTTCTTTTAAGTTTCCCCTGTCTCGTCATCATCACTCTTTTTTCCTGCTCGATTTCTTCAGTCTGGTAGACTGCACAGCTTTCAGTTGTGGCCAATGTATCCTGTCCTCTTTCATTTCTCCCAGATTTAATACCGGACAGACTGCCTGTTTTCAACCAGTTATGCATTTCGGCATATTATTGTTGTTGCTATCACAACAAGCTAGCACATAGCTAGGAGAAAGCCAAATGCATTTTGGGTTGTTTTTTTTTTTATTTAAAATTTTCCCAAAACGTTTTTTAATTGAAAATTACAAATGATTTACGTGAATGAATTTAAATATTTAAACTGTTAACCTCCATTAAAAAGTGTTTAAATTATTTATTTAATTATTTATGTATTTCAAGGTGCTCAGCTGCCATTACACTCGCACACCCCCTAGCGGCAGCTCGCGCACCACAGGGTGTGCGCACACCACACTTTGGGAATCCCTGCTCTAGAACAACTTTGGTGCCGTCCGAAAGTCCTTCTCCATGGCCTCTCTGAACTCCTCCCACACGCTCTGTTTTGCCTCCATCAAAGCCGAGGCAGCAGTCCTTCTGGCCTGTCGGTACCCTGCATGTCCAGCATGTTTTTAAATTTGCATGGAATTCCCAGGGACATTGTATCCAACAGAGGTCCACAGTTCTCCTCCCAGGTGTGGAAGGCTTTCTGCGAGGAATTAGGGGCGTCGGCCAGCTTGTCATCTGGTTACCACCCACAGACCAACGGCCAGACAGAACGAGCTAATCAGGACCTGGAGGTGGCTCTTCGTTGTGTGGCATCTCAGAATCCTGTTTCCTGGTCCACCCATCTTCCTTGGGTCGAGTATGCCCACAACTCTCTGGTTTGCTCTGCTACTGATATGTCCCCGTTATGGCCTCTAATGATTTCCAGCCCCCTCTCTTCCCAGCTCAGGAGAACAACGTGGCAGTCCCCTCTGTACAAAGGCACCTCCAGCGTGCTCGGCGGGTCTGGCGTGAAGCCCGAGCAGCTCTCATCCATACTGCCTCTCGAAATCGGAGATTGGCAGACAGTTGTTGCACACCCGCCCCTGATTATCAGCCTGGCCAGGAGGTTTGGCTGTCCTCTCGGGATCTTCCACTTCAAGTGGAGTCTAGGAAACTGGCGCCCAGGTACATTGGCCCTTACGTAATTGAACGTATCATTAACCCCAGTGTGGTTAGACTGAAGCTACCTCCCTCTCTGAATGTCCACCCAGCCTTTCATGTTTCACTTCTGAAGCCAGTTTCCTCTAGCCCTCTCTGCCCTCCGGCCGAGCCCCCTCCACCCCCCCGGATCATCGATGGGCATCCTGCCTTCACCGTCCGGCAATTGTTGGATGTACGGAGACGGGGTAGGGGTTTTCAGTACTTGGTGGATTGGGAGGGGTATGGTCCAGAGGAGCGTTCATGGATCTCTCGCTCCCTTATTTTGGACAAAAATCTCCTGAGTGACTTTTATGGTCGGTACCCGGACAAGCCAGGCAGGCCGCCAGGTGGCGTCCATTGAGAGGGGGGTACTGTCATGGTTCTGTTCTGTTTGTGTCCTTGGCAGGTCTGTTATTGTTAAGACTCATTGTCTCCTACAGGTCAAGCTGTGGCAGAGGGTGTGGCTGGATCCTAGCAGCTGATGAGCCACACCAGTTTCCACTCTGCTCATCAGCCTCATCTTTAAAGGGCCTGGCTTTTCCCTGGGAGGTTGCCAGATTATTCCGTCCTGTTCTAGTGATGCGAGTGTCTAGTGTTTCTGTAGTTGCCAGTTCTTTCTATGTCTTTGGAGTTTTGTCATTTTTGCTCAGCTGCCTTTTGTTATCAAGCTCACCTGCGTTTTTGTTTAGCCTGAGCAATAAAGCTGTTGATTTTTTACTTGTGTGTCAGTCTCTGCTCCCTGGGGTCCAGATTTGAACTACCCATAACAACTAAGGGCTTCATTTCCCAGGTGACACACTGGCGCTTCATTCACCATGTGAACCAATTAAGTGCTTCGGATCTATGGTCCAGGGTTTGAAACACTCGCCCGTCCCAGTTGTGTTAAAACGGATGAAATAGTGTGGTGCACTGCGTATCGTCTGAATACCAACTGTATTGATCGGATTAGCATTCAGATTGCTGACTGTTTGCTTTCTAATTGCTTTGCAATGGATCCAATCAGAAAGAGATCTCCAGTCTGGGAACATTTAGATCTGGTACCGCCGAACAAAGTAGATTTTAAAGGTCCCATATTATGTATTTTTAACTTAATGTCATTCAGCTGCCAGATGTCCACCTAGACTGTATTCCAAATATTTTGACCTAAAGTGATCTGTGGTCCTAAATATCAGCTTTTCAAAATCGCTCATCTGAGCTACTCACAAAATGCTTCGTTTCAGGCCTCCGGCTGTAGTATGCTAATGAGCTCTGCTGGTCAATGCCTCCTTCACCTGGGTCACGCCCCTCTGAAGGAGAGTGTTAGGCTAATGGCACACTGACCGGCATTACATTTGTTATCACTATGGCGTTCGGAGGCCCCATCATGTCGCCGTACATTTATGACCCTTAGTCGGACCCAGAAGCGGGGGCTCCTGAAGAAACATCAACTGTGCGGCTACAGCAGGACATTTCTGAATGGTTAGTATGCGTGAACGTTACTTAGTTGGTTCTGTGTTTTGTTTTGTTTTGTAACCTACGTCATCACAGGACCGGAGCATATTCCGGTAGCTACTTTTTTTTCTACTGCCGCCCCTTATCGCACAGTAATAATGTCATAACTGTCTTATTATGTATTTTGTATATATAAGGACATGTTGACTGCTAAAGTGTTCCTGTACTTCCATAAGTGACAGTAAAGTCTGATGGTGGTTCTGATAGTTATTACCATGTGGCTAATGCTAACTTCTGCTCACGGCTAAGTTACTTTATTTTTATATCACATTGATTTAACCCGTTACTAAGCTGCAAAATATTTGAGGCAGTCCTGTGACAAGACACATGGAGGTAACACTTGCCACCATCACACCAGGTTAATGGTGAATTTATGTAGCCATATTGCAGTGATGCCTTTATCTACTCTATTTTGAGATGTCTTCACCTTCTGTTTATTGTACAGGTGTTCCTGTGGACACTGAACGGATGCCAACAGAAGCAGAAAACATCTGCTGTTCGGAGATACCACAAGCAGCAAGCTCACAGCTAAACCACAAAGTTATGTCTCTATTTGGCTACTTTTACAATTATAAATTCAAATGACCTTTACCATGTTTTTCACTGTAGGTTAGGAGCCGTCTGCAGGAGGTTGATGAGGTTCCGTGCATGACTCAACATCCTGGGTTCCAGCCTGTGTGCCTAAACGTGTACACCCTACAAATGGCCGGTCATGTACTGAGGGCTGAGTATGGCCCTTCACGTCTGAGACGAACACATTGGTAAGTCATTCTTTGAAAAATGTCACAGAATAAAAACTACAGTTATGTCTTATTTTGCTTCATCAGGCATACCTTCATTAATGCAGTATCACATGACAAATATAGGTACAACAAAGTTTAATATATTGTATTTGCGACACCTTGATTTTTGTCTTATTAAAAGATATGTAGAACATTTTTTGGTATTCACAATCCATTTCTGTTGACATATATAAGCATTTATTTAGATAAAACAATACATCCAATAACAATATTGAGAACACAGGGGCATCCTATCAGGAAATCAACAACAGTTGTAATACTCAGGATTGAAAACATTGTGAAGTAAATAATTTTGTGTCCTTTTTCTGTAGACGGTGCAGACATCTGGCCTATCGCACCTTTGTTGGCATGCTGCTGGGGCTACTTAGGATGCAGAATCCGGGTCGTCATTCCAGCCTGTGTAGTCCTTCACATACGCCGAGTTTCCTGAAGACAAAGGCCACTACGCTGGATTTAGACTGAGTCTCGGTTGAACCTGGTCATGTAGCTGGCAATGACCTCCTCCTTGTCCGGACGCTCATACTGGGCAGACAGATTCTCGGGGACAAGAATGGCCAAAATCTCATTTGTGTATGGCATGGGGTCCACCAAGACTTTGTCAAATATGAGGTCCAATATGTCAGCTTCACAACCTGTTCAATAAAACACAAAGATATATCTTTACTGTTATTGATATTGTTTGATTCATTTCTTTGTTTAGAACTTGTGTTCAAAATACATCCGGGTACTTGCTACTAATTTATTTGTATGGTTACTTTTTACTGTGTTTTGTTGTGAGCAATTACCAAAAGAATTTCAAAACATGCTTGTTTGAAATATTAAAATATTGCAACACTAACAGAATATTGGCTCTGTCTTGTGAGGTTTGACTCCGCATTGTCCCTTCAAAAGCATTCGGAAAGTGGATCTTGTAGAGGGGTACACCAAACGTAATGAAATAAGGAGCCAAAACAATATCATATGACACACATGAATCTGTCTCAAAATTTTTTACACTAAACTCTTCACTTCACTTACTCTCTTGCTGGAATATTCTAATACACAACACTATTATTTTTTACTGAACTACTATCAACACATGTGCACTCACTAACACCTATAGACAACAATATTTAGAAAATTAGTCTATTTAACCAATTTTATTAAAACATATTGTATGGAACATGACTTGTACATACCTTTACTTCTATAGTGAGAATGAAGAGTCCTGAAGGACAGCTGTGTACCAACAGTATGAGTGTCCACTAGGTCAGTTTGGCACACCACATCCTTTGAAGCTGTAGGCTGAATGGATGCACAAGGAAGAGGGACACTAATTTCAGGACACCAATGTTCTGATTTTGGATAAGGAGGACAGACCTGTGTGCGTTGTCGCTATGACGCCGAACAAACAATTGACTCTAACACATGCACGCGCGCACACAATACGAAGCAAAGCACAACTCCCTACTTACTGAGCATAAATTGACTTTATTTATGCTGACAGATAATAGGAAAGAAAACATGAGACCAACTTACATGCGTTTTAGCTCGATACTGTAGGCCAGCACGCACACACGTGGTGGAGCGTGCGCACACACATGCAATATGCAAACGCGAAAAAAGCACATTGGCCTACATAGCCTAGCATAACATGACTTCATGCTAACAAACAATAAGAAAATATGAGACCAACTTATATGTGTTGTACCTACTGTAGATCCAGCACGCACGCAGGTGATCGGCCGTGCACGCACACACATGCAATACACAAACGCGAAGCAAAGGAGACCTCCCTACATAGCCTAGCATAACATGACTTCATTCATGCTAACAGACAACATAAAAAAAGATAAAATGTGAGCCCAACTTATGTGCGTTGTAGCTAGATACTAGAGATGAGCGAGTACACCACTATCTGTATCTGTACCTGTATCTGTTCAACCAACTAGATTATCTGTATCCTATCTGTATTCGGACTGGGCGGGGCTTAAACCGGAAGTGGGTATGGTTTGACCGGAAATGGGTGGGGCTTAAATCACCACATTGTTTTAACTCTAAAATTGATATGGATTGATCACAAGTATCTGTATTTTTGCTTATTTTAAAACTATTTACAGAACAGCCTCAAAATTGAAATTCAAATAAATGTTTTTGATCACAAAAGTAAGAGAACTATTTACAGGACAAGTTTTTATGGAACTGAGTCAGAACATGAATTTCCTTAAATCTATGAATAAATATTTACCGAAGAGCCTCAGAATTGAGATTCAACGCTTTTGATCACAATAGTAAAGGAACTATATATAGAACGAGTAAACACAAAGTGCATTAATGAAGTACGTGCAATGAAAAAGTAATTAACTACAAAGTATGCATGAACAAGAATTGTCATACTCAACAAAACTTTTAAATTGTTTTTCTTCTTTTTCATTTAGATTTTTTTGTAGTACTTTTTTTTTCAATTATTATTTTTAGTACCTAATGCTATTGCCATTTTTTTCACATAAAGTTAAACAATATTGATTATGGTGTGTGTGTGTGTGTGTGTGGGGGGGGGTGCTTGAGTGTGTGTGTGTGTGTGTGTGTGTGTGTGTGTGTGTGTGTGTGTGTGTGTGAGTGAGAGAGAGAGGGAGAGAAAGAGAACTGAGTAAATATTTAGTCACTCAACAAAACTTTTAAATTTTTTTTCTTCTTTTTCATTTAATTTTTTTTCTAGTACTCTAGTACTGTGTGTGTGTGTGTCTGTGTGTGTGTGTGCGTGTGTGTGTGTGTGTGTGTGTGTGTGTGTGTGTGTGTGTGCAGAGGTGCTTGAGTGTGTGTGTGTGACAGAGAGAGAGAGAGGGAGAGAAAGAGAACTGAGTAAATATTTAGTCACCACAGTTAAGTGTTTATACTCTTGTGGTATAAATATAGCTATGTCTCAGTTAAAATATTAAGTATACACATTGTTAATTTGAACAGAGTTTAGAACAGGTAAAAAAAAAGAGACTTTAACCACCGAGGCGGTGGTTAAATGCATACGTACGTGCAACAACAACAAAAAAAAAAACAAAACAAGAAAGTTCACCACATAATCAAACACCAAAATAGTGGCAAGCTGAAGAAAATCTACAGGTAATAAGGACAGTGAAGCCACGAGGCAAGCTGAAGAAAATCTAATAAGGACGTGAGCAACAGTGAAGCCACCAACAGGCAGATCACTAACTGCGCGTACCGGACACAGAGAGTGAGACAGGGAAACTCCACTCTAACTGCAGTCTGTAGGGAGGGGCGGGACGTATGTGTGACTGGCCAATCACAGAGCGGGAAAACAGTCCTCCTGATTTTCCTTCAGTCCGATC
This sequence comes from Antennarius maculatus, assembly GCA_013358685.1. NCBI lineage: Eukaryota > Metazoa > Chordata > Actinopteri > Lophiiformes > Antennariidae > Antennarius > Antennarius maculatus. The sequence continues at coordinate 10,369,509 of CM023608.1, forward strand.
ACGAGTATTAATGGGCTTTATTCCTATTCGTACTTGTACTCGTCAAAATGCATTATCGTATGAAACGAGTATCCGGCTCAACCCTACTAGATACTGTAGGTCCAGCACACACGTGTTGGAGCGCGCATGCAAACGAAACAAAGCAGTACTACCTAATTAGCCAAACAGCACTTGATCACTTATGCTAACAGACAACTGCAAAAAAGATAAATGTGATGAGACTTACCTGTAACCAGGGTGCAGTTCCTTGGTCCCGTATGGTTGGGAGTGATCCTTGAATGAGGCTCAGTCTCAGGCAAAGCCACTTCTGTACCTCATTGCTAAAACAGGCTGGAGTGAAGTGGTTCGCACACACAAACAAACTGCAGGCGATGTAGCCGCACAAAGCCATTAAAAATGAATGCAACCATGGTCTCTTCTGTTCTACTTTGGATGGGATGACAAATAAACTCTGGTGTTGATTTGTACAATCAACAACTGAGCAACTTTCATGTCTTCCTCTTACGGATAATATTTCAACAGACCGCTGCCTCATGTCTGACGCAAAGAACTCCGTCTTGGGGATGGCCGTGCCCTTGGGCATGTCAACCAATCCATGTCGTCCAATATTCTGTCCAATAGCACAGAGTGTCTAGTCTGATGTCAAGAATGGCTATTCTAGCGCAATATGATCGATTTGAGTCGTTCAGAGCCACGACTTCCTAAAACTCCAAATATCTATTGATGCAGGGAGCGTTTGTTTACCAGATTCTAGGAGTTGGTCGGGTTAGGGAGGACCACTATGTATATGTAGAGACCTGAAAAAGTGTGGTTTTCATAATAGGGCCCCTTTAATTTTGAAGAAACATATTTTCAAGCTCTGTTGCTCACCCGGTAGAGAATAATAAACCACACATGTCATATTTAATTTGCAGGGGAAGTGTTTGCTTTGTTCCCAGCACCTGACGTACAGTAACAACACGTCATCAATGATGAGGCGTTACTGAGCTAGACATGAGAATGAAGCCGGTGGTGCTGTTGTGATAACGTCTTGGAATTCCAACTTTTATCTCATAACATAAACCTTGTTTTTTTTCCAGTGACACTAATCATCCTATGCAACTAACGCACACCAACACATATTTATATATTTATATTAAATATAAATGTATGAACATGTGATGTATATCTCTTATTGCTTTACTGAACCTTGCAAGGACCAATGATCATAAAACAATTTCTTTTAATATATGGCTACAATATAGCAATGAAGGATTAGATTATATTCGATTTAATTCAAAAAAATATATGCAATACAGGAAACGTCAAAGTGCTGTCTTCTGGGGTTAACGACCGTTGTGTGGTTGCAGTACAGACACCCTGCTAAAGAGGGTGCCCATGTTCCCAAACAATGAGGCGCTGAGTACAGTTTTTGGCACAATTGTCGCAAACGGTTCGAAGCCCCATGGGGTGCCATTCAGACATCACTATCCACAGCTGCCCTGGGGCAAACTGAAGGACACCCCACTTTTTTTGCACATAAATCATGTTTGCCATCCCCCCTTCCTGTGACTACAGTGCGTAAATGTCTTTTTTCTTTCAGTCAACTAAACTCCCTACAAAACAATTAGTTGTGTATCCAAACAATACATTTATGTTTCCTATGGCTCTTGCAAATAGTGATGTGTGTGTGTGTTTATGTGTGTGAGCGTGTGTGTGTGTGCGTGTGTGTGTGTGTGTGTGTTTTACTGTTTCCTGACATTTAAAGGCCAAACAACTAATCAATGATAATTTTTTAAAAATGCCACTTGCAGCCTCATAAATAAATTGGGTACTTGTGTTTTCTTTGTGTACGACGAGTATAGAAACACTAGTGAAACTTCTGTGAGTGACAGAAGTCAAACCTGTCATCGCCCTTCAGCAATTTCTAAATATTACATCTTTCAGTGAACATTTCTCATATTTTATGCTACTGTTCATTACCTTTTTGTAATCTATTGCTTCTCCACTGTGACTAATGGTGATGATGAACAAGATAATTTTCAGCAAGAAGGAATAAATGTCATCATGTATGTGATGAGAACACATCTCTTCACACCTGCAGCTGAAAATTTATTGAATATTGAATCATAACTGCATAAACTGATAAGACAGCAGATTCATCTTCGAGTGAATTAATTCCAACCCCAGGTGACAGTGGTGAGAGAAGGACGGCACACTTTTTCTGGTCACATGAGTGAACATACATAGAAACGTACAACTTCCATTCATTGTCACCAATGGGCATTTTTGAAAACAATATTACAAATCTTACAATTCTTTGGATTGTATAAGAAAGTTGGAGAGCCTAGAGGGAACCCATGCAAACACAGGGTGACAATATTCCACAAAAAATGACCCACTTTAGTACTCCCACCTTATTTCACCCATGTCCATTTGTTATTGGTTTGTCAGCAGCCTTGCACCAAAACTGCAGAACAGATCCCAATGAAACTTTTTGGGAGATGGGTAACACTTTTTCACTTTATTTCACATTGTAGTAGGAGAAATATGGCTTTCTGTCCCAGTTGGCAAAGTATTTCCCTGAATTGACCCACCTACAGCACCCAGAGAGCGAATTGGCATTCAATTTTTTTTTTTTTTTACTTTTACATGCTGATTTTAATCCCTGCAGGGAAATTAATGGCACACTCTAGTTAGTTTGAATCACGCATATACAGTACTGTATATGTGTGTACAGGCCCTGAAAACACAAACACACACACAGGTGGCATGTACACATGCAGAGGAGGTAGAGTGGCGGGCAGCTCCTTCGTGGTGCGCCCAAATGAGCAACTTGTAAGGGGGATGGCGCCTTGCTCAAGGGCACCTCGGCAGTGCTCCGGAGGTGAGCTGACATCTCCCACTGTCAGCTCACCTCTGTGTGTTTTTTTGGGTGGGAGCGGGAATCGAACCGCCGGTCCTAAAACATTGGACAACCTGCTCTACTGTGGGCTCTACCACTGAGCTGCTGCTGCCTCCTCTGATGTTCTTGGTCAAAGACACTTTGTCGATTGAGTGGCATATAGGGGATGGAATGTGAACCATCAACCTTTTGTTAAGATGACGACTGAGTCACCTCCATAAAGTGGCTGAAGAAGAAGAATGCAATTATTTTTTCACTCTTTTTATATGTTATTACACATGTAGATGTGCATACCCAAACGCGCGCACACGCACACACACACACACACACACACACACACACACACACACACACACACACACACACACACACACACACACACACACACACACACAGAGGATGATGGTAGAGCGGCAGGCAGCTCCTCTCTGGTGCATCCAATCAGCAACTCCTTCGGGCATGGTGCCTTGCTCAAGGGCACTGCAGCAGTGCACAGGAGGTGAACTGTCACCTCTCCAACTACAACACTCCGTGTTTCATCTTTACCGTCGTCTGTACCGCCAAAGTCTACTACAAGGATCGCATACACCAGGAGTGATTTACTTAGACTGAGAAACAACTCCACGGACTTTTCAGGACGTAATCTAGTTACGGATCTTGAAACTCTTTTCGGACTGGGAATCGTTCTCCAGCACGACAACAACGGGACCTCCAGGTCAGCAGATCACTCCTCCCGCACCAGCTGACACCGGAAACAGCTGAAGCGGCAGAGGAAATCTATCTCGTCTCGGCGGCGGTGCGCTAGATCCAGCAAGTGAGGAGTTGTGAGATCATCTCTCTGTCATGCTAATTCCAGGCTATACACCTCTATTGACAAGGAGCAAGCCAGTCGTTAAGAAGATCAGGGTCTGGCCAGAGGGAGCCACAGCAGCTCTTCCAGACTGTTTTGAGTGTACAGACAGGTCTGTTTTCAGAGAGGCGGCCACCAGAAATCAGCATGTTATCCTCACTGAATACACAGACAGAGTAATTGGATACATAACAAAATGCATTGAAGATGTAACTGTCACCAGGAACATCACAATAAGAGCAAACGAAATACCCTGGTTCACCAAGGAAGTATGTGCGCTCCTGAGAGCTCACAACACTGCTTTCAAGTCTGGAGACAAGGAGGCCCTCAAGTCAGCCAGGGCCAACCTAAACCGGGGCATGAGAGCAGCCAAGCGTGCCTATGAACACAAAATCAACTCCCATTTCACAGACCCAAAAGTCTGTGGCAAGGCATCCAGTCAGTCACAGACTACAAGGCAGCCCCCCACCGTGTGAGGACAACACAGACTTCTTCAACACACTCAACACCTTCTTCAGTCGATTTGAGAAAAACAACACAACTACACCCAAAAAAGGCCCCATCAGCCCAGACAGCAAACCACTCCAACTGGACCCAGCGAATGTGAGGAGAGCCCTACAAAAGGTGAATCCCAGAAAGGTGGCAGGTCCAGAGAACATACCCGGGCGTGTGCTCAAAGACTGTGCAGACTCACTCACCGACGTACTCACAGACATCTACAACATCTCTCTGAACCAAGCCACAATACCAGCAAGCTTCAAAGCCACCACCATTGTATCACTTCCAAAGAAGTCACTGGCACCATCACTAAACGACTACAGACCAATAGCACTTACTCCCATCATGATGAAGTGCTTTGAAAGACTAGTGAAGGCCCACATCACATCCACCCTCCCCACCACTCTGGACCCATACTAATTTGCATATCGCCCCAAACGCTCCACTGAAGAGGCCCTAGCAATAGCACTCCACCTCTGCCTTCAGCTCCGCTTTCAAGTCTGTCATCCCCCAACATTTGGTTGACAAGCTGAGTGATTTGGGGATAAATACGTCACTGTGCAACTGGCTGCTGGACTTTCTCACAAACAGACCACAGACAGTCAGAGTCGGCAAGAGCTCCTCAGCGACCACCATCATCAACACCGGCATGCCTCAAGGATGTGTCCTGTCTCCTCTGCTGTTCATACTGATGACTCACGACTGCCAGATTTGAAATGAATCACATCTTGAAATTTGCGGCTGACTAACCGTGAGTCTGTGAAGAGCATAAAATTCCTTGGAGTGCACATCACAGACGACCTCACATGGACTACAAACACCACCTCCCTGGTCAAAAAAGCTCACACAAGACTTCACTTCCTGCAGAGGATGAGTAGAGCGAACCTCCCCACATCTGCACTCATCACCTTCTACAGGGGAGCCATTGAGAGCATTCTGACCAGCTGCCTCTCTGTCTGGCACGGTAGTTGACTAGTTGCAGACAGGAAGGCACTCTAGAGAGCGGTGAAAGCTGCAGAAAAGATCATCAGATCACCACTACCAGCCATTCAGGACCTGTACACTTCACACTGTTCCAGGAGAGCTGTGAACATCATCAAGGACCTCACCCACCCAGCACACAAACTGTTTTCCCTTCTGCCATCAGGGAAACGATACCGCAGCATGCAGTGCCGCACCAGCAGACTGGGAAACAGCTTCTTCCCACTAGCCATCAGGCTAATCAGCAGCTTGAAGCAACCCATATGATCACTGTTCAGGACATTATATTTATTAACAGACCATGTCATGCAATTTTACACTGTTTAAGCCTATTGCACACTGCTTTTGTTTTTGGTCACTTTACTGCACTGTGTGTGTGTGTGTGTGTGTGTGTGTGTGTGTGTGTGTGCGTGCGTGCGTGCGTGCGTGCGTGTGTGTGTGTGTGCGCCCATGGTATATATATGTATTTCTGGTTGTCAGCGTTGCATCAACGTCTGTTCATCCATTTGCTGTTTCTTTTTATTATTATTTTATCTTATCTGCACATTGGAGACTGGTGAAACGAAATTTCAATGTCTGTGCTAACATTCTTGTCACATAGATTTTTGACAATAAAGGCTTTGACTTGACTTGACTTGACCCTCCGGTCCCCAGGCCAAGACTTAGTGGACTGAACTACTGCCACCCCAGTAGACAAGACAAAATGATTACAGTCATCTTGTCTACAAGAAGATGGATGGATGGATGGATGGATGGATGGATGGATGGATGGATGGGTGGATGGATGGATGGATGGATGAATGGATGTAAGGGATTGTCAGCCTGAGGATAGAATTCATTCAGCAGAGGTAGAGAGGTAAAAACCAGAGGGGGAATGAATAGATCCCATGAATATATTTTATCCTTGATGATTGAATCATCTGTTTCATCTGCAAAATGTATTTTTTTGCATGTTTATTCACATTTGTGTTTAACACTGTTAAATCATAGTCACATTTTGAATTAGGTTTAGGATTATGTTTAGGGTTAGCTTTTAGTTTTTGGTAGGTTTTAGGGATCAGGGAACAATCTAGCTGCCCAAAAAGGTAAAATGTCTGTGAGCTCTAGATTCAAGTGGATGACTTTGATTGCACCGTTCACAACACACTGGAGGGCATGGAGCATTTCAGAAGGAGGGACATCTCATTCGCTACTGTCCAGAGAAAGAGGGAAAGAAACAGCCACCAGCTGTTGGAAAGATGGTGGATGCAGCCACAAACTCCTACAAACTCATCTCCAAGGTCGTTGCCAACAGGTTAAGAAAGTTGATGGAGCAGGTTGTTTATGTGGACCAGACTTACTGTGTACCAGGCTGGCATATCACAGATAATATACTTATAAGTCAGAATGTTTTGGAATAGGACTTGGTCTTATTTCCATAGACCAAGAAAATGGTTTTGACAGAGTTGAACACATACCTGTGGCATACGCTTGAAAGTTTCGGTTTCAGCTCTAACTTTATTGCTAAGTTCAGACCCTGTATGGAGACATTAAGAGAGTACATAAGGTTAACGGTGGCTTAAGCGCTCCTTTTAAAGCCCAGAGGGGCGTGATGCAGGCTTACCCCCTCTCAGGGATACTCTACTCTCTGGCCCTGAAGCCTTTTTTAAAACTACTAAGGGTGGGCCTCTCTGGTTATAATATTCCCAGTTTTATTTATGGTTTTAAAATTTCTATATATGCCGATGATATTGTTGTTATTAAAAAACAGAAAAATGTAGACTTTTTAGAACAAACCATGCTGAGTTTTAGTGAGATCTCTTTTGCCAAAGTCAACGCTATATAAATGTAATCCATTATTATTATTATTACTATTATTATTATTGTTGTTGTTGTTGTTGTTGTTTTTATTATTATTTGTACCTTTTGTAAAAGAGAATTTTCATGTCACCAAAGCAGCTCCACCATAACGTATCATTTAAATGCAAAACATGTCAAGGACAGAGTTGAACGTTAGCTTACCCTTTTTAAGGAAAAGCCTGTTGGCATTTTACTATTAATGTTGCCTTATTTAGAGGCATGTTATACTATTCATTTTGAATTGCTGTATTGAGTCAGCTTTAATATTCATTTGATTGAAAGTCTGCTTATGTGCCTATTTGAGACTCAGCCTTATTTTATTTCTGAATGTTATTTATTTAATTTAACTATATTTGTATTGCATTTTTGAGGAATGCACCTGGCCTAATTGGTTTGCTGATGTGCTTGACCTTTTTTCTTTTGAATTTCATTTATAAAGCAAACTTAACCAATAAAAATGTGGATTTCAAATCTTCTCTTCTTGGTGTATTCTATTGATTAGTCACTACAATTTTGTAATGTCCTAGAATTCAAATTCTTTATTTGGGGGCCTTGAGCAGGTATGAGATTAAAATGAAATTAATTAGATTAATTAATTACAAATCCTGTAATTAATTAGATTACGTTTTTAATCACCTGACAGCACTAGTTTTAATCATTAGGGAATGGCATATTTTACATTTTCTTCTCAGTCAAGGAAAGATGAAAATTTATTTATAAATTTATAAAAAAGGTCAAAGGCTGGTTAGACTGTAATACAGTCTAATGAAATTGGTAAAATAAAGAATCAGAATTAACTTGAATTATTTCAGAGACCTGAATGATTTGGCTACTTTTAAAGTTTGTCTTATGTTCTGTGTTGAGTGTTCTGTGTTCTGTGTTGAGCTTGTGATGGGTCGTTGGATGGTTTAATCTCCCCACCTATATATTTGAATAAGCTCACTTGAAAACCTCACACCGTCACGTTTTAACTCCACCCACTACCTGTCAGTCAAGTCCCCAACCAATCACGATGCCCAGCCAATCACGGCACATCTGCCAGAGGGAATCACGTGAACAATATGGCGTAAGACTTCAGGCAGCAAGGCTTTTTGTTGCGGTTACGCCTTTCGTCCACATGACAACGCAGATATCCGGGGCAAAAACACTGGCCAAAGTGAATTTTTTTGAAAAATGCCGGGTATGCGTTGTCGTGTGAACACTGTATCCTAAACTTATTCTATCCGGGGGGCGTCTCCCTGCGAAAAACGAAAACCGCTGTGACGTTAGTGTGTGTGACCCGTGTCTACATGTACACACAGAATGGACAGACTTAAAACCGGTTACTTTCTGACGTATAACAGGTCCACGTCAAAGGTGCGTTGATCAACATGCTCGGAAGTTGGCTATTTGTTCGTCTGTTTCGTTCTTTATGAGTCATAAAGTTTATATATATATATTTATTTATTCATTCATTCATTTATTCGTTCCTCGCCAAAGACGCCGACGCCAGTTCTGGGTCAGACCGGGATGCGCTGCCTGCTGGTGGGAGAACTCTGTGATGAGTGCGCTTGGTTTATAATACCAATAAATTTCTTTTCATATATTTGGTATAAAGTGTGATATGTATATTTGTTTAGTTTTTGTTATTACTTTTTCTATTTTTTTGAATGTGAATTATTTTTTGTCCGAATCTTTTTCTCTTTCTCTTGTCCATAGCCTTGTCACCTCTCGACTCGACTATTGCAATTCTCTGCTATCCGGGCTCCCTCACAAATCCCTTCATAAACTACAACTGGTCCAGAATTCAGCTGCCCGCATCATAACTCGAACCCCCTCCATTCACCACATCACTCCTGTCCTTCAACAGCTTCACTGGCTTCCGGTCCAGTTCCGAATCAGTTTTAAATTTCTCCTTCTCACGTTCAAGGCCATCCACAACGTCGCCCATCCATATCTCTCTGACCTTCTTCATGTTACCACTCCCACCCGCTCCCTCAGATCCTCCTCCTCCTTACACCTGTCTGTCTCTTCAGCCCGTCTCATTACCATGGGTTGCAGAGCATTCAGCCGCTCTGCTCCCCGTCTCTGGAACTCACTACAACCCCAACTTAGAAATATCGATTCACTACCCCACTTAAAAACACAACTCTATTTAAGACTGCATATTCCAGCTGAAATCTATTGCTCTTTGTATTGATTTTATTTATTGTTATTTTTTGATTCTAAAATGGACTTTGTGTAATTCTGTACGGTGACCTTGAGTGTCGAGAAAGGCGCCTTTAAATAAAATGTATTATTATTATTATTATTGTTGTTATTATTATTATTATTATTGTTGTTATTATTATTATTATTATTATTATTATTATTATTTTAGTTTTTTATGAGTGTGATTAATTTATAGATTTGTTTTCTGTGAACAATTGTGATTTAAAAAAATACTTCTATCCATCAGTTTCTAGAAACAAAAGGGGTAAAAAAAGGACTGGCTCAGTGAAACCCATTCGTATCATGCGGCTGTCACCCCCCAGAGCTTTTGACTTTTCCATCTGATGGATACAATCTCTTGTCTTCTCCAGTCTGCTTCTACACAACAAATAACAGAACAAAATCTCTACAATCTTAGCCAATCCATATTATCCTCACATCTCTGCCTTTCACTTTCACTCTTTCTCTATTACTGCATATCATCAGCTACACATCACTGTAATAACGCTGTGCGACATCTTTGGAGGGGTTATTGATTACACAAGGATTTCACCCATTTTGACTACAATTAAAGATAAATGAATCATTCGAACATGACAAGTTCTAATGAAGGAGAATTTTTTTTTTTTCAGCAAATGTTACTACAATAACGTATGAAATTTGATGAAATTAGATGAAAGATTCATACATTATAGCACTACGTTTCATCTGGCTGACTCTGTATTTCTATACTGGATGAAGTCTGATGATCAGTGTGCCATCACATTTATACACAGGATGAACTTGGATCATCATACCACAAATTTTCTAGCTGACAATATTGTTGTGAAGGTTTCTCTAATGAGCAACTGTATGTGTGAACAGGAATTAATAACTCTTCTCGCTAATAGGTATGCATAAAGACATAGCATACTACCTCGTTTGGATTAATAATGCATATATTAGCTGATAACATGAAACCTTGATGTATAACAATGGCAGTCACCTAATGATAAGTGGCTGCTTCATCAGTGTGCTTTGCATAAAGATGGAGCAAATGCACCCTTGAATCAAACCAGAGGGTAGAGACAAGCTGGTGCTACAAAACACAGAATATATTTCATTTATGGTGGGGAATATCAAACAGCCCTTCTGCCAGGAGATGAAGTCGATGTTATAGTGGAGGGCAGTGCTGAGGGCACTGGGTTGGGCTTCCTCCTGCTGAGTGTTTTTATGAAGTGGTTTTGCTAGTAGTGGCTTTATATGAAAAGTTGAGCCAAAGGACAGAGTTGTTGCAGAAAAGTTGTTATACTGTGGACAAACAATCATTTCAGGTTTTACGCTTGATGTTTTTTTATGGAGAAAATTACACCTAATGACAGTAAGTCATCAAAAATTGTTACAACTCTCAGACAGCACAATTTTTGCTAGTCTATATTCTAGACTGCCTAGATTGCCTCCTAAATGTTCACTTCACATATCTCACACTGTACTGTACATAATAACTTTTAGGCACACAGTTAGGGCTTTGGGAACGGGTGGGGGCAAGGGCAGTGGGCTCGGTTGTGGGACGGATTGCAGTGCTCTAAGGCGCAGCAGCCTCCCCATATACGCCCCACTTGTCCCTCCTCACCCAATCCTCCAATTTTAATGCAACACACACACACTTTGGAGGGGGCCCTGCGGTATATGGAGGAGTGTGGACAGTGCTGGGCTTCCCTCCAGACTTTCAATGCACTACATTCCACACAGGGTAGCACAGTAGCACAGGGTTGGGAGAATGCTTCCTCATCGGTGATCGGGGAAGCATATTAACAGGGAGGGTAGTGGTGACTTCAAATGAGGTGGCACTTCTGGTGGGACTCTGGGGCCTACAGCTGGGGACTTCTGTTGGGGATGGGCTGCTTGGTCTGGGCCCACAGCTCGGCTTGGTTTATTGGGGAATTGGGCTTGGTTACGGGTGTTTCGTGGTTGTTGATGGTTGTTGGTGGCTGCCATTTGGGGATTGCTGGTTGTCGCCATTGACTCGCCGCGGGGCGGTCGTGACTGGGGGAGCGGCACTGCTGTGGGGTTGGGGCGATGTGTGGGCCATGTGGCTTGGCCCTGGGATCGGGCTGCAGGGGGGCTGGCTTGGCGGTATGGGGGGGATTGGCTGGTGTGGAGTCATTGCTGCTTTTGGGGGCGGGATGGTTGCTGGGCGGCTTGGCTTCTCTCCCAAGGACCTTGTCTCCTGTTTTTCTCCTGCTTCCGGCCCGCTGGAGATCTCTGCTGTATTTGGTGGGTTGGTGTGGCCCCTATCTCTGGTCTGTCCGGGCTTGCAGAATGCCGGACGGGCATGTGGGGTTGCGAGACCCCATACTTGGGTTGGGAGGGCTATGGAGGGGGATGGGTCCCATGTCGCTCGGTCCCTGCGGCTGGCCCCATGGGCTGCAGGAGGCCTTCCTGTCCCCTGGGGATGGGGGATCGGGCAGGATGTGGGTGTGGTGGATAGGGGTGGGTGTTGGGAGGTGAGGTGGGGTGGAGGGGGAGTTGGTGGGTGACAGGTGGGTCTCCTTACCCTGTTCCCCCTCAGCCTGTCCTGGGTGCCTTGACGGTGGCAGCCACTTCCTTCTCTTGGTCTCTGGGTCTACTTGTTTCTTGGCACCTCCGGTGGCTCTTCTGGTGATGGCTGCTGGATGCTCCTGGCTACCCTGGGTTGGGGGTGCTCTGCTAGCCTGGCCCTGATGGGTTCTGGTAGCCTCTCTGGGCGTTGGTTTCCATCACACATGCATGTTGGTTTAGGGCTTAACAGCTTCTGTTGAGTCCAGTTGTTAAGAACCATTGGGTCCCGTTAGAATGTGATGAGTCTCTCTTCAGACATCACAATCTCATGCCCTTTATCTTCCCTCTGCACTGTTTTCTTCTGGTGCCCTATTCTATACTGTCAGGACCTCCACTTACCTGGTGTTTTATAACATTGGTATTAAGGTATCAGTAGTGAGATATAGTAAAACAGCTCAAACCTCTTCCACTCTAACAGCCTGCCTATCCACTACCTTGTTTGTGTTTTCTCTCCCTGTCTCCTTTTGGTTCCCCCCTTAACTCACAGAGGTGCAACACTTCCCTCTCTGGCTCACAATAGGAAATTCCAATAAAGACTGACAACTTAGATTCCAGAGAGGACTGGTGATGGTCACATGCACGCATTAAAATATATAAAAGATTTTGCTGCAAGACTAAAACAAGTATTGATCTCATAAAAAGTCGACCCCTTTTATGTGGTTAAACTATGAGAATACATACAGACTAAATAAATAAATAAATAAATAATCAATCAAGCAAACAAATCCTTGATATACAATAAGGTGCTTGCACACTTAGTGCTCGGGCCCTAATTGAAGCAAAAGAAAAGAGTTTCCAAACTGAATGTAGATGTTGTTCCGTGAAAAGTTAGTCTTTTGAAGCACATCACACTCTTTATAAAGCTCCTCATCAGGCCAATAGATGCAATAAATTTTCCTGAGGCATCCACTGTAGAAGTCATTGATCTTGTTTATATTACATGTTACTACGCGCCAGCATTCAGGGACAAGCAGAACAGATTTGACATTGTTGTTACAATGTCGGACCTTTTTTTGAGGTGGTACAGCGTTAACTATCAGATGGGCTGAAGTCTTAGAGATACATTTCATACATCCACAAATGTTGCTCTGTTGTCCTATTTTGCTACTTTAGTGAAATCCTCAACATAACCAAGTGGATCACCATTCACTGTGATGGGTTCATCTGAGGTGGAATTCATGCAACATCACTTGAGTTTTGGAAGCTCTAATGTTTAAGCCTGTCTGCTTTGCACCCTGTCAAACCTAGAGCAGCTACACCATCAGCAAAGTCCAGAGGCTCCACTGAATGCCTCTGGGTCTGTCAGCTGCTGCCCTCCAATTGCTATCATCAAAGGCAAGTGGGAGGAGGATGGAGGCAGTGCTAAATCCATGTCTTACACCGGATTCTAAAAGACCCATTCTAAAATTCAGGTTTGGTTCCTAATGGTGCCAGAATGTGTAGCACTACTCAGATCACAGGAGAAAACAATATCCAAACCAAAGTATTTTGTTCTTTTTATTTTTGTTTGAAGGCAATATGAAACGATAATTATAGGACATGACATTTTTTTTTTATTTTTACCTCTTTACCCAGTAAATGCATTTGTTAATGCAGTAAGCAATAACTATGTGCTTTTTTAAAAATATAAAAAATCTAGCAAAAAGATTAATAATGTCTTTACAAACCAGCCTTTAAGTCAATAAAGTTCCTTCTTGATGTGTATTTAGAAAGTTATTAAGGTTTTGGTAAAATTCACTCAAACTGTTGAGTTTTACTTTTCCTCCCCATTACTAAGGATTTTGTTTCCAAAAGTTTTTTGTTTTTTTTTTGCTTTCAGTATGCACACTTCCACCCAACTTCAAGAAAAATCAAGTCCTAGCATGATCTTGGACCAAGCTGTGATTACAGTATTTAGGACAACCAAGGTTACTTTATAAAAGTTTTTAAGTTGTTGTGACGCAATGAAAATTTCTCAGCTATACTATTTTCTGTGGTGTAATTGTATGCTTAGCTCTAAGCTGAAAATGCAGCTCTACATACAAGGGCAAAGGAGCACTGTAACAAAAAGAAATTTGCAGCCTACACACTCGACAGCAGCTGTGTTTGTGAAGATTTCAAATTTCTGTTATTTTAAGGATGATTCAGTTTGATAACAGCAGCTTTGCATATGCTTGTTTTGTGGTGCTGCAGCATGAGGCTGGACACAAACACATTTTAAGCTGAGCTATGTATGAACAATGGCTTGAGGAAAGATGTGAAAAATGTCAGAAAACTGTAATTCTGCGTGAAGTTGAAGTTGTTGGAAGTAATTTGAAAACAGCATTTCTTACAAGAAAATGATGACACAATACCAAAAGCCCCTGAATGGAAAGAGCAGCCTCCAAAAGAGGAAGTGGTAGAAATTGTATAGTTAATATATTTGGTTTCGACAGGCTGTCTTTTTTGTGATAATTAATGTACAGTAGACATATACTATAAACAATTTAGTTTATAGTGAATAATGTATCTTTAAACTGTTGATGGAATATCAATAACTTGAAAAAGGGCTTTAGCCTGAGTTAAAGACTGCAGAAGTCTGTGGTAGTTGTGTTCCTGTGCAGGTTATATTGTGATGAAGTTTTCTACTTTGACATATTTAAAAAATGGACACACCCATTTACACCCAACCAGGACTATTTGATAAATTTAGTTTGTAGTATTCAAAATATCTGAAAATGTACAAGCTCAGTTAAAGTAGCAGGAAAAATAATCAATTTGTCTGTTTCTATTTACATCTTAAATCCATCCACTTTGAAAAATTAAATTTTTTCATGTCTTACCTTTAAATAATTTCAACAATATCAATTAGTATGTCTATTACATCCACACCTAAATAAATTTCTGAAATATCTGAAAGGATTAAAATATATTTACTCCTGTAAAACTTAGCTCCTCTGTCATTAGTTAACTGCAAATGAATTTATTAAAATAGGACCAACTCAGGCAATGCTTAATTTTGTGGAAAACAGCCAGATATGTCCGACCCTCAGGAGGAGGAGGAGGCAGAAAAAGGACCCATCAGTAAAATTGTAATTGTGGAGGGTAAGTATACCCGGTCAGGCTGACTGACTGTTGCGTGACACTGGACCTGAGACCCAAGGTGTGAAGAGGGCATTAAATAAAAGTAGAACTGATAAAGAGGAGCTATACAAAATGAAATGTTGTTATATCATAACTGTAGAAACATGAGTTATTATATGTTAGTTTAAATTTTCACTTATCTAGACATACAGTAAATGGTGCTGCTTTCACAATAAATTTAATAATCTTTGTAATAAAATCAGTACAGACTGAAATGTAGTGGAGTGTCGCTTTTCTGACTCTTTCCTTTATAAGATCATACAGAATGTAAATGGAGTAATGTTCCAATCTCTATCAATGCTGTCACAGAGAGACAGGTGAATGCATGTAGAAAAGTGTCTTAGCCTGGATAACACCAGAAAAGCAGTCAATCTGGCCGTGTAATTACCCATCATGCTGTAACTCATAGCCGCTCGTCTTCCCTGTAGGTGCATAGAGACATAAAAGAAAACTAATCCCTCTGCATCAAACCAAGCTTCATCTTACAGAGCTGACTGTCGCCCTAGAAACTTGAGGCTTAATTCAAGTTAAGGAAAATTCATCATTCATTCATTCATCATCTGAACCGCTTTATCCGCTTTAGTGGGTCACGGGGAGCTGGAGCCTAGCCCAGCTGTCTTAGGGCGTGAGGCGGGGCAAACTCCAAGCAAGGCGTTAGTGAAAATAAAAATATTAAAATTGCAATGAAGCAGTGAAAGAAGCTGAAACATTGCTCTTTGTTCATGATGTCACAAATAAGAACATTCGAGTGAAGATGAAATGTAAGGAAGGGGTTAATGGGAGGGCAGACCTGGCAAACACTAACCATTTGATAACATAACTGAAAAAATGTGTTTCTCTAAACTAAGTTAAAACGAATAAAATGACATTGACATCATGAAAATAAAATTGTTTTTAATTCATTATTGTCAATTTTACACTTATAGGTAATTGCATTGTAAAGCAGTATTCGGTACATAAGGCTCACACAGAAAGGGTGGATATTTCATATACTGATACAGTTAAAGTATGTTTGGTGAACACAAAATGTAATAAAAAATGTACATCCCAAAAGAAATGTACCTATAAACAAAGAGGATAAGCATCCTATCAACATATTTAAAAATGTCATGATGAACAGAACAGACTCCTGGAATTACATAACAAATGTATAGACTCTTATTTTATTTTGTGACTCAGCACAGCGTGAGCAAGCCATGCAGGTGATGAGGCGGTCAGGGAGGGTCATGTAAAGTACAGATCCAGCTGCACAGGGCAAAGCTACAAGGATACTCCCATGCTACCATCTTGCCAAATTAAATTATGGGTCTGCATCTCAGTATATAAAACTGCAGGGGTTGGGGAAGGCAGCTCTGCAGCAGATCTGCTTTTTCCAGCCCAGAGGACATAGAATAATGCTCATCTGTGGTGGGTGTCACTGCAGCCTGTGGAGTGATACACACATCGCCTAAAGTCACTTCACGAGCGGTCATCCATAATGACATGGGGTCATGCTTTAAAGCTCACACCAACAATTTTCAAATACAAACGAAAAACATATTGTGCCTTTGTGTGGTAAAAAAATCTAAAACAAAAAAAACTTAATTATCTTATTATACTTCATTACAGGACAAACCAAGGAAATAAGAGTCTTTGTCAACCAAATGAATATGGTGTGACTGGACACATCTTTGTGATGTTACTTTACTACGTAAAGTGATCCCAGCATCGTCAAACATTTCTCTAGAAAAACTAGTTGACTTGACAGGTGGCAATGGCCAATTCCATTGGTACCCCAGTCAATGTGCAGAGGTGCCCTCCAGCAGCAAATGCCTGAGTCCATTATCCATAAATACAGTTAACAATGAAAGTTGGAATGGGTTGTTTGTGTAATGAGACCTACTGTTGCCCCCAAGAGTATGTGTTGCAACATAGGCCAAGGCTCAGCCCCTTTCACGTCAGTATGTAATGAACAGGAGCTAAAAAAAAAAACCAATGGTCAAAATAAAAAGATTTTATTCATTCATTCATTCATCTTCAATCACTTCTTTTGCTTATTGCAGATCACGGGGGTTGCTAGAGCCTATTCCAGCTGATTTGCGGGTGAGAGGCAGGGGACACTCCGAACACGATCCCAGTGCACCACAGAGCCACATGGAAGACAAACAACTGCTCACGCTCCCACTCACACCTAAACGTATTTTGGAAGGGTCATTTCACCTAAGGTGTATGTTTTTGGAGGTGGGAGGAAGCCAGCGAACCAGGACAGACACAGGGAGAACATGCAAACTCTGCACAGAGTTGGACTGGAACCTGGAACCATCTTGCTATGCGGCAACAGCAAGATCCACTGCGTCACTGTTCCACCCACAAGATTTTATTATTCATATTATATTTTATTTTATTTTGTGTGGATGCACATTACATTCAAAGTAATTGAAACTTAAAATTACTTTTAGAATTGTTAGAATGTTAGAATTTACTCAATTCTGTCTTTGAATGAGGCGGCACGGTGGCGCAGTGGGTAGCGCTATCGCCTCACGACAGCGCTCCCTGCGGGACTCTGTGCATGTTCTCCCTGTGTCTGTGTGGGTTCTCTCCGCGTTCTCCGGCTTCCTCCCACCTCCAAAAGCATGCACTTCAGGTTGATAGGCCGGTCCCAAATTGCCTGTAGGAATGAGTGTGTGTGCATGGTTGTATGTCTTTGTGTGTGGCTCCGCGGTGCATTGTCTCGTCGCCAGTTCGTTGTAGTTCATGCTCACGTCCCAGCCTTTAGTCATAGTTCTTGTCATAGCTTTTTGTGTTTTGAACCTTGCTTGTTTTTTGACCTTGCCTTTTCGCCTCCCGCCTTGGATACCTCTGCCTGGATTGACTGCCTTACCTGTGTACCAAACCTTGCCTGGAATAAACCTTGTTTTCCGATTTTACCGCTCAGTGCCGTGCACTTGAGTCCTGCCTCCCTGCGCTAAGTTCATGACAATGGTCAATTTGGGATTGGCCACTTAACCTGAAGCGCATGTTTGGATGTAGGATGAAGCCTGATAAAGATGGTGAATCGATTTTAGTGCAGCCACTGCTGCTAGTACAGCCTGCAGAGCAGTTTTCAGTCATCTGTTCACATTTTAACATTACACACTGCGTTGAAAATGAAAAAACTCAACAAACCAAAAACAAACAGAAAAACCCCCAACAGCCAGTAATGACCTCTCTACGTACAGTAGAGTTGTGCAGTGTATAAACAGTGAGTGGGACTGGAAGTTCAAGGCATGTGAGAGGAAGGAGGGTTTGTGTATGTCTCTTGCAAAGAACATCTTCCTGAGACAACATCTGACAGCACAAGGTAAATGTAGCTACCAGACAAGCACACCAGTCAGTCTTCAGGACAGCAAACAGCAGAGGTACAAAGCAAAACAGAAACTGGCAGATGAATATGATCTGACGGACTCAGCTCCATTGTGCTAGTCTTTGCTCCCCAATGTATCCTGCTGACTTTCCCACCTTCAACTCCTTGACAGAAAACAATATTCACTCCAAGCACCCCAACAGGCTCTTGGGTTTAGTTTTGCTTATGTGCTTATAAAATACATTGTTATACAAGTGCTCCACATTTAAATTGCTCAGAGGAGTTTTGAGTCGCCATTATGACACTTATCCATTCTGAACAACAAGAAAGAGAAGAAAATGCGAAGATGATGATGACTTGACTGGACCTTCTCTAATTGAGAGGTCTCTTGGCCTGAGGCAGGAGTGCATGCGTGCTTGTCTGTGTTGACTCATTCATGTGCATACTCATTCTGTGCAGGCTAAATCATGGTAATGGACATCTTATCCCTGAGGATGTCAATGGGACAGAACACTCACAAAAGATAGCCCCTCAAAAGAAAAGCCATTTGAAGGCAAGTAGCTTTTATGTATGGATCCTCTGTGAAATGCATTATGGGCTTGAGTCTTCATTCCTCCATTCTAAAATAGTCTTAAACAATAGGCATGACATATTTAGACAGCTTTACTAAAAACGTTAGATTTATATATTAACAATCTGACTTTGGTGTTTGCTGGTGTCCACCAGAGCAAAGTTTGTTTCTTTTTGGAAATGTTAATGGCAGAAAAATATTTCTTTTGCTTCAAGCACCACTTAAAAAGAAAGATTTATAACTTTGTTCATCAATACACATCTTACTTGACAAAAACAACAAAGGGGGAAGCAATCTCTCCAGAAGCTTGGGCTGCAACTCTTTGCAAATAAGAGGTCATCTACCTGTACATTGCAACCAGTAGACAATTAGAACTACTGTATTGCTTTGATGTGAAATTATAGCCCTGATGTCTTTGTGTTACTTCTTATGGACAGAATTTTAGTGGACTAAATGTACACAAGGAAAACAAATGTCCTTCCAAAATAAGAATCACTTAATCACCAACTAAAGCTAAGCATCTCCCAAAAAACTAACAACAGATGTGTGTGTGTGTGTGTGTGTGTGTGTGTGTGTGTGTGTGTGTGTGTGTGTGTGTGTGTGTGTGTGTGTGTGTGTGTGTGTGTGTGCATGCGTGTGTGCGTGCGTGCATGTGTGTGTGTGTGTGTGTATGTACAGAAATTATGCATAACTCAGCTCTCATCATGTGGGTTCGATCTGGATGTAATCTGTTCTCATCAGCTGGTCGCGTGTCCAGTAGCACAGTGATTGCATTCATTGTTAATTTGCTCTAAAACTGGTGTGCTTTTTCAACAAACAATTAGGGCAAAGAAACCCTGTCCTTTTTTGATACCCCATTAATTAGCTAATGATGGGTAACGTTTTTTTCTGACCATGAACAACTGTCTTTTAACTTACTGATCTCAATATGAAATGCTCGTTGGCAGACTCAAACACAAGAGGGAAATTTTCCATTTTGCTGTTAAAATAATGCATGTGATATAATGGCTCTAAACTGGACTCAAATGGAAATATAGATGATAGGTGAAGATTGTTTAAAAAAAAGTTTGTTGTTGCTGAGATGATGATGTCTGACCTGAATGGACTGATTTAACTGAATCACATATTGCGAGTCGAATGAAGCAAGCTGTGAGTGGAGCAAATTTAGAGCCAAAGGCAGAGGGGGAACGTGGGGAGCAGGCAGGTCTGAGCTGGTGGATGAAGTGAAGTAGCTGTTTGTGGCAGCATGACAAATCTACACAGGCTAAATGAAACTTAGAACGTTTCACAAAAAGATGAAAAAGGAAAGGTAACAACAATGACTGGAAGCAGTGTTTGTCAAAGCATTCATACTGCATAGAAGACTGCATGATGTGGTAAAACTTAATGCCTGAGACACAATTACCTGCTATATATATATATATATGTATATATATATATATATATATACACACACACACACACACACATACACACACACACACACACACACACACACACACACACACACACACACACACACACACACACACACACACATATTATCACATTCTAGAATGTGTAGACATTTACTGCCTGTTTATAACATGATTTCAAGTCATAAGGACAATCGTCTCATCAGATTTGCACCTGCAAAGCCAAATCATGCTATCCAGAATACTTTAATATTACAAATACAAAAATAGAGGATATGGATAAAGTAGCTAATAAATTTAATGAATTCTTTGTGCGTCTCAGGCCTGAGCTGGCAGAAAACATTCCTGTCTCACACTTGCACTGGGATTATTTAGACGACATTGCGGGAAGGAACCCAAACTCAATGTTTCTGGCACCAGTGAAGGACAGCGATAAAACACCTGGTCAGCCAATGCATAGCAAAAACGTCTACTGATGTGAATGGATTTGATATGAAGCTAATTAAGGACATACTGGATGGAATTCTGCAACCATTTACACACATATGTAATCTGTCATTTCAAACTGGGGTGTTTCCTGACAAAAGGAAAATTGCAAAAGTGGTTTCGATATATAAAAATGGGGATGCTTGTGAATTTACAAATTACTACCACAGCTGTCAAAAATCCTAGAGAAGCTGTTCAATAATAGACTGGATAAGTTCATAAAAAAGCACAATCTCCTTGACTGTAGTCAGTTCGGCTTCAGGAAGGAACATTCGACTGCGTTAGCGCTAACAGAAACAATAGAACTCATTACTGATGCCATGGATCAAAAGATGTACTCCATAGGAATCTTTATTGACCTTAAAAAAGCTTTTGACACAATTGACCATAAAATTCTAATTGAGAAACTACAACGATTTGGCTTTAGGGGTACAGTACTAAATTGGATAAAGAGTTATTTACATGAGAGATCTCAATATGTCACTCTGGGCGGGAGGACATCAAAAACATTAGACATTGTGTGTGGGGTGCCACAGGGGTCAGTGTTGGGTCCAAAATTATTTATACTTTACATTAATGATTTATGTAAGGTTTCAAAGGTACTTAGAATGATACTTTTTGCGGATGATACAACCATCCTTTGCAAAGGAAATTATATAAATAAACTAATTCAAACAGTTAATGAGGAATTAGCCAAGATGCAATTATGGTTTGATATAAACAAATTATCTTTGAACCTAACAAAAACTAAGTATATGTTATTTGGGAAGAAAAGCTGCAAACACAAAATTAATATTAAGGTGAATGAAGTAAAAATTGAACGGGTTAATGAATTTAAAATGCTAGGAGTGACTATTGATGAGATGCTAAATTGGAAACCTCATTTAAGAATACTGCAAATAAAGTTAGCCAGAAGTGTATCCATACTCTGGAAAACCCAAAAACTATTAAATCAGAAGGCACTCCATATAATATATTGTGCACTAATCTTGCCCTATCTGAACTACTGTGCTGAAGTATGGGGAAACACATAAAAAAGTGGCTTGCAACTTTTATTTCTGACCCAGAAAAGAGCCTTGAGAATTATTCACAATGAACATTATAGAGCTCACACAAATTACTTATTTATTACATCTAAACTACTGAAAATACATGACATCAAAAGCTATAAAACTGTACAACTTATGTATAAAGCAGCCAATAACTATTTACCTCCAATATTTTATTGGAGGTATATATTTACCTATATTTCTGACGTGAATGATGGTTAAAGGACTGCACTGTTATGGCGAATTAAACTTCATGTTGTCAATCCTGTGAAACAAATGTTACTGTAACTTTTGTGCAGTAACTGAGCACATGCAAGATGTTATGACTGCTACGAAAGTGGAAAGGCAAGACATTCCAACGGCGCTTAAATCATAAAATTGACCAGAAACAACCCTTGAAAGGAATAACAAAATGAACATTAACAAAATTTGGACTCTTCTCAAGAACTAACAAAGAGGTGTGCAAAGATGCACGCCTATTGGACAAAATGGACGGATTAAAACAACAATGTACCCGAATAAAATAACTGAAATTGATTTGTGACATGCAAAGTATGAATTGGTTGACAATGTGCTGCAATGAGAGAGATGTTGTTGATTTAGGGGACGGGAACCTTACAAGCCAATGGCTTCTACCCGTCAAACCTTTTTTTTCTTTTCGGATGTTGTTGCTGATGTCTCAACATTGATGAAAGTAAAATCTGTTGTAATAACATGTCTGGAAAGAAGAAAATAAACTGAATAAATAAATAAAATAAATCATTAAACATACAAAAACAATGTCATTCATTCCTTCCCCTCCAGCTGAAATGATTATAATTATTTAAAAACATTACACATATGTTAAAATCACTTTTCAAAAATGATTCTCCAATGTGTTCCAGGAAAACCTGTCAGTGAAAATGGTGTAAATTAAATATTATCATGTTTTCACCAAATGTATGATTAAAAGTACTTGGGCGAACAAAAATATTGTCTCATCTCAACAAAGATGAGTCTGCACCAAAGGTGTTCTTCTCTTTTTATATTTGTTGTTGTTGTTTTACCAAGACTGGACAAGCATCATTTTGATGTGGAGGTATCAAGCTGTGGAGGAGCAGATCGAAGGGAATTGAATCTGTCAATCCCAAACAACATCTGTCTATGTACACATACTGTAGATAAAGAGAGAAAAAAAACATTTGACATCATAGAAAATATGTGTGTGAAAAGACAAAGAGAAGCCAAGCAGGTGAATGTTGTCCACAACCGTCTGGTTCATCTGGTTCTCACATGTGGACGCTACTGGTATAATAATAATTTTTAACTGGTCACAGAGTCACAGGCTTCAGAATGCTATGAATCCATTTAAAGGGTTCCTATTATGAAAATCACTTTTTCCAGGTCTCTACATATACATAGTGGTCCTCCCTAACCCGACCAACTCTTAGAATCTGGTAAACAAACGCTGCCTGCATCAATAAATATTTGGAGTTTTAGGAATTCATGGCCTGTACCGAATCAAAATCATCAGATTTTGCTAGAGTTGAACTTTGTGACGTCACAAAGGGCAACTCTGTGATCGGACAGAGTGATTGACAATATTGATTGGTTGTCATGCCCAAGGGGCGTGGCCGTACCCGAGGGGGAGTTCGTTCAGGCTATGGTAGCATTGTGCGGTAATGTCCTAGCTCAGAGCTACACACTGAAAGTTTCTCACAAACTGTTGAAGTCAACTCGCATTTGGCTAACTAGTCATGTGGGTGTGTGTCTGCTAAAGGCGTATCCTCATCGTCATAGAAAACACAGCTCCGTGTGTCCACACTGCTCATAAACAAACAGACTCAGCCTTTATTTACAGCCTAACAGATATTCACTGTCACCAGTCAAGTGTTACGTTCAACTGACCTAAACCCTGCATGTGAAATAATCCAGGCAGAAATCAAAAGGTGAAATTATCACTCATTCCCAGTTTTGTGAGAGACAATGGGTGGATACGTTCACACACACACACACACACACACACACACACACACACACACACACACACACACACACACACACACACACACACACACACACACACACACACACACACACACACACACACATTACGTGTCCCATGTTTCATTTAAACTGCGATAGTTTCGCTCCCAGCGATCTCACTGTCCGTAAACATCTTCTGTCATCTCCACTGATTTTTGTTCCATTTGCGAACACTGTGTTCTCAATTCTTTGCAATGTTTACCAGTGGCCTCAGTAGGATCAGCCCATGTATGGAGACATGTTCGGCTGAAAGCAGCTTCACGCTCAGCACAGTGAAATCAACAGTTATTAACACGAGAGACAAACACGCAAAAATAATCAATCAATCAATCAATCAAGTTTTATTTATATAGCGTTTAATCATGGCAACAGACATTTCAAAGCGCTTTGACAGACAGAGAAACCCAACTGAATCCTCCAGAGCAAGCATAAGCGACAGTGGCGGGGAAAAACTCCCTTGATGAGGAAGAAACTCCGGGCAGGACCCAGACTCTTTTGGGCGGCCATTCGCCTTGACCAGTTGGATGGAAAAGAAATAAAAGGAGGATGAGAATATGGTAAGAGAAAGAGAGACAGAGAGAGAGTGGCAGATAGGCCAGATAGAGTCAGTTTCAATGGTTAAAGTTAGAGGATTGGGGTTGTCTTCAATACGTTTCCCATTGGTAAATTCAAGGCACAATTACAGCTGTGTGGATGACTGTATGGTGGCACGGAGGAAGAAAGGAAGGAGGACCCTAGCCGATGGATAGATGAGGGGTGGTACCAGTGGGCTTGGAGGAGAAGGTCCACAGAGGATGGTCCACAGCGGATGGGCGGATGAGGGGTGGAACAGTGTGGTGGCGCAGAGGAATGATACTGGTGGGATGGGGTGATACTGGTGGGATGGGAAGAGCAGGTCCACAGCGGATGGGTGGATGAGGGGTGGACCTGAAAAAACCTAAAAGGACATAGAGCACAGAGACTCCAGGGAAGAAGTTGAGTTAGTAGGGTGTGATTGGAGACTTGGAGAGTGAGATCAGAGAAGAGGAGGAGTAACAGAGATGGTCAGAGAGAAGGAGGAGGAGAAAGGAACTCAGTAAGTCTGAATTTTGAGTCTCCAGCAGTGTAGGTCAATAAGAAAAAATGTAGCAGCCTAAGTTGCCTTAATTGTAAAATTTGTGAAAAAGAAAAGTTTTAAGTCTAGTTTTAAATAATGAGAGGGTGTCTGCCCCCCGAACTGAGGTAGGGAGGTGGTTCCACAATAGAGGGGCTTGATAGCAAAAAGCTCTAGCTCCCGTCCTACTTTTGTAAATTCTAGGAACCACCAGTAGGCCAGTATGTTGAGAGCGTAAGGCTCTAGATGGATTACATGGAACTAAAAGTTCCCTCAGATAGGTTGGTGCCTGGCCATGAAGGGCTTTGTAAGTGAGGAGAAGTATTTTAAAATCTATCTTTCAGAGGAAGCCAGTGCAGAGAAGCCTACACAGGAGAAATATGGTCTCTGGTACTGGTCCTGGTCAGAACACAGGCAGCAGCATTCTGACTTAGTTGAAGAGTCTTCAGGGACTTTTTGGGGCAGCCTGAAAAAAGCGTGTTACAGTAATCTAGTCTGGAAGTGATGAAAGTAATAAGTGCAAAATACATAGTAACAAAGTTACTGAAAGAAGAGTTTCAGACTGACGACCTCTCTGACACTGGATCAAAATAAAACGCCCATAAACGCATGGGGGGAGAGGCATTGTTCACAGAGAAGGCTCGGGGGGGGATCTGAGAGCTACAACCCCTTAACACAGGGCTTTTCAAGGTGGAAGAGATTTTATCAATATTCAATCAAAGATATTGAGGACCACGGAAAACTAAGCATAATATGGGACCTTTGACATTCACTCAACAAAAAAATCCTGAAGAAAGTTAGTGAGAAACTGTTCTAATGCAGACATCCCCAAAGTCAAGGTGATGCCTGACAACCTGAATCAGGCTGTCCACCCATAAAATCATTATCTAAATGAATACTTTTAGAATTCAAGAATGTACAACGTTCTTTTTCTTGTTACATCCTGCAAAGCAGTGATGTATTGTAATTGTCAGTGTTTGTGTGTTGGTCCATCCACCAAATATCTTCACAATCCTTGCAGATGGAAAGATGAAAGAAAAAGCACATTACTCGGGCGGCAAAGGGGATGAAAATTAGATGATAACCTTGACCTTGAGAAAACTAGGTCAAGGTAAAATTTCAACTTTTGTACTCATCGCAGACTTCTGGAGGGCAGTCACGTGATACCGTACGTGCATTCTATTGGCTGACGTTCTGTGAGTCTTGAAGCTAGTACAATTCCTTGAGACATAAAAGTGCTTTAAACAGTTGATAAGAGTTTAGGAAAAGGTAATACAGATAGAAGGTGGTTTAATATCAGTATGGGGAGGGTTCATAAACGCTTAAATTACCGTAAATACTAAGATAAATAATTTGTCGTTCTATCAAGGAATTCATTAATCGCATGTGGTTCCTGGAACGCATTAAATGCGAGGAATGACGGCGAACTGTACCTTCTTAGGTACTGAAACCTGATGAAACGTAATCACAAAACAAAAAGCAACATTTTCAGGAAGCCAGAGCCACAAAAATGTGTAGGTTAGGGTAAAATGTTGAATTCAGGGGTGTCGCAGGATGTTGCGGTCTCTGACTGCATTGTTGTATTTACTTGAGTAATACGAGTTGTGTAGCAATTATTTAGACCAAATTTTAATTTAGTTACTTGGTCCTGAGGAAATAAAACATGTAACAGAAACATGCAGTAAAAACATGAAATAAAACCCCAAACTGAAAACAGCTCTATGACCTGAAAGAAAAAAAAAAAGACTTACTCTATCCAAGTAATAAATAAAATTTAGTCACTTCTTACTTCAAAAGAAATTTTACCAAGACTCCTGTTTAACATCTATCCATCAAATGAAATTACAGTGAAGCAGTTTTCCAAGACACAACCTAATTTTAAATGTACTCTGGTTTTGGGAATCCTGTATTTGTTTACTGTCTTTGTGGTTTGCACCTGCCACAAAATTAGTAGTCAATTTCCAAATAAAGTGTGGGAAGCACTGACAAAGTCTGTGGGACATGTCCCACATGTAAATGTATGGTTTCTGTTTGCTGAATTTATGTGCCAATGTCATTCGTCAAAATAAAAAAATTGGTAAATGAAAAATCTCAAATGCCTGTACTGTAAGAATTTGCACAAGTTAAGATACTTACTGTGTGAAATACTCATTAGTAGACCATTAAATAACAATATGTATTATTACAGTGAGACGGTAAAAAGTTTTTTTTCTTAAATTGAAACACTATATATTAATTCTCATCCTGACTTTTTCTCTGGGGAAGGAGGACCATAAACACTAAGTTTAGTAAATAAATGAGATTATGCTAAATGTGTTAATGTTTCGACAGCACTGCGTTGTATGTGTGAAGACGAGAACCTTTACCATGGTTTTGCTGTAAAGGGATTTCCTTGAGTTCAACTGTTGTGTAGCTACTGGGCACCAGCGATTCTTGACGTGCTGTTGGTTGTCATGGCGTTAATGATACGCTGTTGCCTGCCATGAAAAGAAAAAGCAACCTTAATACCATTGTTGCATGCTGTTCATTATAATTAGCTTTAGATTGCCCTCTATTCTCTGAGGGCACAAAGAAAAAAAAAAGTGTTTTTGCTATATTTTGGAAGATTTTTTTTTGATGGATACCTTTTGTGTTTGCTCCTTTTGTGAGGCTTGAATTCTTACATCTTAAGTACGATGCATATCAAGAGTTTGCAAGAAACCAAAAACAACAACGCTTTTAATATCACATAACTAGTTGATGTCACACTGAGATAATTACCTCACATTGCTGCAGAATATTTTGTATATACAGTACATATAAAATATGTTAGGACGGCTCATCAAAGCTTAAGACACTTTCTTTTAAAGACTAATCTGTCTGCTTCACTCCAATTTCCATGGATAATTGCACAACTTGAGGTCTAAATGCAGCTACAGAACACCACAGGGTGCTTATTCATCTCATCAATGATGACAGTGTAAATATAAAATTTCTCGTTCTTGGCTTTCAGTATAAGTTATAGTGGATGTACTGAAGCAAATGCAAAGGAAATCATAAAAGGGCAAAGAGGCATGCTGCTGTAGATTGTGATAGTTGCCACGCCGCAGATTCACCGAGATTATCTCTAACATCTCCAAAGACAAAAAGGTTTACTGTGATTTAAAATGTCAAGCCTTCATTATAAATATGAAATAGTTTGCAGCTGACTTACCTACTTGAATAAAAGTAAAATAAAATTGAATATCGCTCTAAATATTAAAACCTGTGGTGATAATGGCTTAACTATTATAACACAAGTAATGATGTCATGTGATGCCTACTGCAGATGATTAAACTCATCGCTGCAAATTTTACTTTGGCTGTATTTGATGCTGTTTCATGAGTTTGAGATCAGTCTTATGATCAGCAACAAATCTGACATGAAGCCATTTTCAGGCCACCGCAGTCACTTTCTAATAGAGTTACTGAATGACAGTGGAGTTCTTCTATTTCAGCTGCTGGACATCACTGAAGAGGTAAAAGCTGCAGTTATTTGGTGGACAAAAGCACAAACTTTCTACTGTCTAATACTCGGTACTAGGATTTAATTTTATTCTGCTATTTAAAAATGAGTGGATGTGTTTACCTTTCCACAATGCTCTACTGTTGACAGCCATGTATTATTTCTCCTTAATTGCATTGCTGCTGACAGATGTCAGAATATGGCATTAATACAGCAGAGCGCTGCTCAAACTTCACTGTAATTTTGTGGAAAGAAAATATCTATATCATCAGTCTTAATCGAATGTCTCCACATCTTTCTCACTCCTTGATTTATAGTGAGTTATAACTCGTAGCAGCAATTGTCATGATATTTTCATTAGACTGGATAATACCAAATGATGTTCACTGGAAAGGAATTTATGTTAATGTAAATATGAGGAAAAAATACAATGTAGTTAACGTTGACTTTTTGGGTGTTATTTTTTATCTCCGTTGCTGATCAAAAATTATTTTTCCCCTTCATGGATATAAACACTTTGTGCTATGGGCAGTAAAACTATTGCTTGTTGCACATTTAATGGATGAGTAAATTTACAATGTTGTATCCTCATAAAGAACAACACTAGCTTAATGATGTTCCTTGTATGCCCAACAGCCAAACCTTTCACTTCTACAGCACAGTAAGATGCTCACACTCACAAAATCAGCTTCTACTGTTATGATTTGTGAAGGTCAAAACCAAAAAAGGAGCTAACTATCTACCACGTCTGACAATATCAAGCTTCTTTTGCCCTTGATAATATTCTTTTTGCAAACGATAAAACTGCACTGGTCAAAGTTATTTTAAAGCTGACAAGACATTCTATGTTAATGGCCCAGTCAAAACTATCTAAATACTGTCTACACCCATTAAAAGGGTCACACACTTGACCTTATTGAAATAAAATGATGCATTCTCCAGCTAAATATCACTACTTCCTATTGTGAGAATGCATGCTGCTGACTGACGACATCCATACATACATCCATTTTCTTGATAACCTTAATTCTCCGCCTTGCAGGTCACGGGTCTGCTGGAGCCTATTCCAGCTGGCTTCGGACAAAAGGCAGGATCCATATCATACGACACAAGCTCATCGTGGGGACACAGGAAAGATAAACAACTAACATTCATATCTATGGATGTTGTGGTATGACAGTTCCACTAAGCTGCATATTTTTGGAGGTGGGAGGAAGAGAGAACCTGAAGAGAACCTTAGAAGACACGGGGAGAACAAAAAACTGCACAGAAAGGACTCAAACCGAGACACTTCTTGCTGTGAGGGGATATATTCTAAAATGAAATAACACAACACATGCACAACCGCTTTAAATATAAATAAAAAAATATAATTGTATATGTAACATGTTTATTATTAATTCCATGTCAAGTAAACGTTTCATACGTTGCTTCTTAATTACTTTGTACTGCTTGGGGAAAAGAAACCCTGATGGAAGTAGCTGTAAAAGCAGAAGCAACATTTTTACGGGCCTTTTTTCAATTTCCACTCTATTTCAAATACAGGTTGATGTATATCTTCCTCCCTGAAGCAAGCTCCCACCTGTGGTGCAAAAAATAGCTTTGAAGTGTTTCTAGTAATTGTTCCTGTGCCACACAGAAATGAAAAGCAAACATTTGTGAAACACAAGACTTGTACCTTTAAAGGCTCTAGTTTATTTTCACACATTTTCTTTTCTTAATATAAAAACTAGTCTGGATCCTGTGGTCTGGTATTTAAGCAAGCAGCAGTACACAAATTGACCCTGGAAATTGCTTTGATTTCTATGTATTCCTGTTCAGCTACCATCTTGTTAATGATGTTCTGAAACTCAATTGTGATCACACAACAATTTTTATATCTATCTGTCTGTCTGTCTGTCTGTCTGTCTGTCTGTCTGTCTGTCTGTCTATCTATCTATGGGTAGAGCTATTGCCCCACAATACGGCGGGTCCGGGTTCGAGTCCCGCTCTGTGCGGAGTTCGCATGTGTGTGTGTGCATGGTTGTCCGCCTCTGTGTGTGGCTCCGTGGTGCACTGGCGTCGTGCCCGGAGTGTCCCCCGCCTCACGCCCTAAGACAGCTGAGTTAGGCTCCAGCTCCCCGCGACCCGCTATGGCGGATGAAGTGGCGGAAGATGAATGAATTAATTAATATATATCATGGAATTTCCATATATATAAATAAACACAAGGTTTCTAAAGTGCTGCACAGTAACTAGATAAAAAACAGAACAGACGCGCCATAAAACCATGAATAAATAAATGAAATATAAAATAAAAAATCCAATAAAACAATTTAAAATAAGTTAAAAGCGGAAATAAAATCAGATAAAAACAATTAAAATAATGTGAAATTATACACAAAACACTCTAAAGGGTGTCAAACGCCAGGGAATAGAGGTGGGTTTTAAGAAGAGTTTCAAAATGCGACAGTGAAGAAGCCTGACGAATATGCCCAATTATGGAATATGCCCATTCCATAATTTAGGAGCTGAAACCGGGAAAGCGCATTCTCCTCTGAACTGACTTTAGGATGTGTGAGGAGTAGCTGGTCAGCTGACCTGGTTTGATTGGAAATGGGTGGGGCTTAAATCAGTATATTATTTTAAGTCTGAAATTCAAATGGATTGATCAGAAGTTGCAATATTTATTGTTTATTTTAAAACTATTTACAGAACAGCCTTAAAATTGATTCAATGCTTTTGATCACAATAGTAATGGAACTATTTACAGAACAAGATTATTTATGAACTCAGAACATGAAGTGCATTAATGAATACAACACATGCAATAGGAAATTATGAACAACAAAGTATGCATGAACAAGAATTGTCATATTCAACACAACTTTCAAATTTTTTTCCTTTTCTTTCTTAATTAAGCTTTTTTAATGTTTATGATCAAACTGTTTTTTTCCAATTATTGATTTTTCTTTTTATACACAAAGTTAAACAAAGTTTATTAAGATGTGTGTGAGTGTGTTTGTGTGTGTGTCTGTTTGTGCATGTGTGTGTGACTGAGTGACTATGTGTGAGGGAGAAAGAGAGAGATAGAGAGAGAGAGCACGTGTGAGTGTGTGTGTGTGTGTGTGTGTGTGTGTGTGTGTGTGTGTGTGTGTGTGTTTGCACACGCTATGTAACAATAAATTATCTATAAAGTACATAAATTATTAATTTGAACTGAAGTGAGAAAGTGTCAAACTAAGAGCAAGCAGGCAAAAAAAAAGCAGTTTCAGCTCTGTCTGGTCAAATGCACCGCGTACGTGCAACAAAACAAAACAAGAAACAAGTTCACCAATTAACCTTAAATAGACCGAAATAAAGGCAAGCTAAAGAAAACCTAAGGACAACAACGTGAGCTACAGCAAAGCCACGCACAGAGAGATCAGTCAACGTCTGTGTGTGTGTGCGAGAGTGTCTCTGTAGGGAGGGGTGGGCGCTATGTGTGACTGGACAATCACAGAGCATGAAGACAGTCAGTTCTGGGGATTTTCCTTCAGCTATTCAAGCTGGGATAGGCTCCGGCTCCTCATGACCCACGCAAGCAGATGAATGAATGAATGAATGAACAAGAATCAGTCTTGACGAGTTTTACAAGTACGAGTAGCATGCTCGTACTTGTCAAAAATACATTATCCGTAATGGATACTCGTCTGAAACAAGTACCTGTCTCAACCCTAATATTAACCCTCAGGGACTGGAATTGTTGTAATTTGTGATCATATCAGGAACGCTGTCCCACAACAGAGAAACTGAGCAGCGATCTGCCTCACCAGCTCATCTCTGCTGTCACCACTGCTTCCCACGGTGGCTCTAACAGCTACTGTCTCAGCCAGCAGTGAAAACTACTGAACATTAACTCCCATATTCCTGTTTTCCACATGCAGCCTTGTGTCAGGTTTAAAGGTTTATTTGTCTACACAGAAGTTTGAAATGATTAACGACAACATTAATGACAGCTTAAGTGGTGACTGAATTCATTCTTTTTCCAGAAAAAATGGTTCCAAAAATCTCGGATAACTCACATCAATTGGATTGTTGGCAGCATGACAACAAACTAAGCATCATTTTAATGTATTTAATTCTGACTTAATCTTCTCTCATAATTTCAAAACTCTGCTGTTGGGTTTTACATGGAACTGTGATATTTCATTAGGTTGATTACTTTGTTAATGTTCCACTGTAAAGCCTACAGACTGGAAAATGAGCTTTACCAGTTTGCACGTAATATTTCTTTTGTGTTTATGGAAGCATGGATGGTGACTGCGGAGCTAGATCATCAATCCTTTTATGAACAGTACTTGCTGGACCGTAATTTTAAGTCCAAGTGTGCCTACGAGCTCCAAAGACTGTGTAGCTCATAATACTCTTAGTGACCTGCCATCTGCTTTAAATTTAAGTTGTTTTCCTTTGCATTTGTATCGCTTGGCTTTTTCTCACATTTCTTTCACAAATATGTTTGTATGTACAGTATGTCTGTTTGGTACTGATAAAAAAATTAACTTGTTGACTCAGTTTGTGAAAGCTTTTTCTTTTGTTGTTCTCAGCTGACAGTATCTATTCAAATAATCATCTAGTGGTGCATCCAGACACATTTTTGTCAAATTGCATTCACTGAGAATTAAGTAGGTGACAAGTTCACATAGTATCCTCCTCAGTAGTTACCTGGAAATGACGTATTTTTAGGCTCCAACTCAATCTCAAAATGTAATTAACACGGGCCAGCACTATTATTTCTTGGCAGTCACAAAGTTTCACCAAAATGAGATTAGCTCATATGAGGAGCTATAAGATGTCCTGCATATATTAGATGTACTATTTTCTGTAAGCAGCTGTAATTGTTACTACAGAAAGAAGGGAGGAATACAAACGTGCTCCCATTGCAAACCCATGGAGGAAGACCTGCTTTACTGCCTGAGTCATGTGGTTGTAACTGACTAGGACATACTTCTGGAGTTGTCAGGATACATAGCTGGATAGATAGCTACTTTATTGATCCTTCAGAAGAAGCTACCATTAACAGTAAGTCTTCACTACTCATCCAAAGCTAAATCCATTCTCAATGTCCTGAAAGTCTTGAAAGCAACTAGCTTTGGATGTGAGGAGTAGATCTTTCATGTTTTTTGAGACTTCGGGGTAAAATTATCAAGGCATTATATCCAGATTTTGTCCACACATTGTTAGAGGGCGGAGACCAACAAGCAGGAGAAATGGAAAAAGCAATTTAGCCACCTAGCCAATCTTTACCAGTCTACACTCGGTTTAAAAAGAGATGGTTATTAGCTGTCCTCATGTTTGGAGCAGATCACAAAACTGGTGTTTGTCTTCCTTCAATAATGAATTCTTCCTTCTATTGGTAGTTGAGTTTTGAGAAGTTTTTAAGGTAATATACACACTAGCGGGAGCCCGTGGAAATTCCACAATAAAACAATGATATCAGACTTCATACCAAACATATGAAAACAAATGTATTGGTATTTAAAACCAATGTTAGCAATCTCACTGGAGAAAGAAAGCTAGCTAATCGTGAGATTGGGAAAGGAGCTAATGTCAAAGGAAAAGGCACCTGTCAAAAGAGCAAGTGGAAAAGAAATTTTAGAGAAGTGATAGTTCTGTTAGCTGACTATATGAGAACTGTATGTAGTTACTTAAAGAGCATTTTTGTCAGATGCCCGAGGAGCATTTTGGATACTACATGAATCGTCCCATTCAAACTGGAAACCGTAGCTGGACAGACTGTTTGTGCTAGCCAGATAGTTTCACTCAGAAATCGTTGCCGTTTTCTGTGTCGTTCCTGCTGTTTGGACTTTCTGCTCAAAAAACATGAAAACTGTTTGAACAGTTATGACACTCTAAAGTTATGTTAAATGGGAAGTCCATGTATAATTATTTCTTCTCCTAACATAGCAGAAGCCTTACGCCATATTGTTCATGTCATTCTTTCTGGCAGATACGCCGTTATTGTTTGGGTGCCGTGATTGGTTGGGTGCTTAATTGACAGGTAGTGGGTGGAGTTGGTGACAACGTGACAGAGTTAGACTTTCAAGTGAGTTTATTCAAATATATAGGTGGGGAGATATATGATATCTTCCTATTTTGGCTGTCATTTCAAGCAAAACTTTAGAATGAATGGACTGCAGTGTTACATCCCCAAGTAGAACGGCAGCAACGTGATCCTCTGTGCTCTCGTACGCCGTCTTAGTGAGGCAGAGCACAAGGAGAGGCAGTCTGCCTCACCTTGTGCCTATTTATATTTTATCTCTGTAATCTGTGTTTGTTTGTTCAGGGCCTGTACACACTAACATGTGATTTGATTTGAACTAGAGTGTGCCACTAATTTCCCTTCGGGGATTAATTGAGTATATATAAAAATTTTAAAAAAAAAACTAAATATATGAACACACAGATATGAAACGCTTTAGCCTGAATGACTGAAATTAGAGTGCTCATTAAAAATGTCTAAAAATATTTTTGGAGATGTGAAGAGAGACAGAAACAGGCACCTGATATTTCCGAGCTTCAGCCCAGCAGGTGAGGGATTCACTTCCTCGCGTCACATCTCATCCATGTACTTGAAAATAAAATTCAGCAATTTTGACTATGAAGCCATGCACATTATTATATACAAAAATAAAATCAATATAAAGCACAGATCAGAGAAATAAAATTGGAAAAAAAAATTTTTTAGCCGTTACTTGTTTAGTGTTTACTCCTCAGGATGTTCCTCTGCCCCACATGCTTCCCCTCATCTCACATTCCTGCTTCCAAGAGGGGGTGAGTGTAGACACAGAAAAAAAAAGGATGCGTAACATTATGCAAAAGAACTCTCAATATACACTGCCCGGCCAAAAAAAAAGTCACGCACGCTAATATTTCGTGGGACTGCCTGTAGCTTTGATTGCGGTGCACATTTGCCGTGGCATTGTTTCGACAACCTTGTACAACGTCCCAGCATTTATTTCTGTCCAGAATTGCATTAATTTTTGGCCGAGTTCTTGTATTGAGTTCTTGTATAGGAGTCAAACCACTCTGCAAGATCTTCTCCAGCACATCCCATAGACTTTGAATGGGGTTAAGCTCAGGACTGTGGGGGCCAATTGATGTGTCAAAATGATTCCTCACGCTCCCTGGACCACTCTTTCACAATTAGAGTCTGATAAATTTTGGCATTGTTTTCCTGGAATATGATCCTGCAATCCGGGAGAAAAAATTGCCTGGTCATTCAGTACATTCAGATACTCAGCTGACATAATTTTTTTGCTGAATAATATTGCTGAGCCTAGACCTGACCAACCGAAGCAACCCCTGATCATCACACTGCAATTTGCTTATTGAAACCCAAACGGTGACTTTTTTTTTTGGCCGGGCAGTGTATGTATTCAGCTTCTGATAGCACGCAAATGTTCACCACAGACAGTCATAGGTTCAAGGGAAAAGTAGAAGTGGTCTCTGAAGGGATAAGTAGGTTTGCTGTCTCTTTCTCTCTCTCTCTCTCTCTCTCTCTCTCTCTCTCTCTCTCTCTCTCTCTTTCTCTCTCTCTCTCTCTCTCTCTCTCTCTCTTTCTCTCTCTATCTCTCTCTCACACACACACACACACACACACACACACACACACACACACACACACACACACACACACACACACACACACACACACACACAGCCTTCATTCCTCAACTCAGAAACTGTGTTCTTTCTTTTTGATTGCAACAGAGATAAGATGTCTCTTCCCTTAATTAGATTGGCAGAACAATTCACTTCAAACACTAGAGTGACTTTTAATTCTAACAGCTTTACACAGCACTCCACTAAATTTTATTTGACGATGAAGCACTGGTTAATTGGCAATAAATTGTGTATATTGTTGAGAGAGTTGAGAGTTGAGAGACTAAATTTTGAAAAAAGCAGAATAGGCTAAATCTGATGTATAAAATGTTATTTTAGTGTTCAAGCCTGAACATGTGTCACTTAGTCAAGCAACTGTGATTTTAACAGCGAGAAGAAAAACTTTTTATTTCAATTTGGAACTGGATGAAAAGTCACTACCAAGAAAAAACCTCCTCTTTCACACAAAAATCAGATGGACTTTAGAAGGTAAGGATTGTTCATATTTCAGCCTCTTTTTGTCTAACTGTGACTCAGATAAAACGCAAGACAAAAATAAAGAGGATGTTTAAGTTTTGGTGTTAAATGCATATTCATTATGGGACTGTGATTAGTTTGTGGATAGTTAAGGAATGTGAAAATAATGAGACAGTTTGATATGTGTGCCAAAGCAACATAATAAATGCTTGAATGCAGATATCAGGCAGTGATATTCTTCATCCTTGTCTGTTTGTAGCTCACAAACAGATGGATGCTGAAGGAACAGGCAGCAGTCCTGGCAACCAGCAGGGGTACCGACTGAACGGCGAAGAGATGTGAAACTGCAGCTGTAAGACACTGCTCCAGTGGGAGGGTCTGTTCAGTGATTCTGTCACGACTTAGTTTGAACATGGACACTAAAAGTTTAAGTTAACAAAAGAGGTGACATTTATGGCTTGTGCCAACATCTGCAATGGAGTTTAGGCTTATGGATGAGTCGTCTGATTGAAAGCAGAGGATGATCAAATGCAGCAATCAGGTGCCTGTGGCCTCATCCAAACCAATGATGCACTGCAGACACACACACACACTCACACAGAGACATATACAGACAAACACAGACACAGACAAAGGGAAACAGAAAGGAAAGTATTATTGAAATAGAGAAATATAGTTTTTGTACTTCTGTACCTCTTGAGCTGGCTGTTTGAACTCACTAGCCTTGATACACACAGTATGTGTCAACATGCTTAAAGGAAGTTACTAGTTAACTGCGCACCTCCAGCCTGCGCACACCACCATTCAGTAGCTTTATTTGTGAATGGTGGTGTATACGCCAGATTTTTTCCTCTCTTGCTTCTGCTGCATTGCCCCTGATGATTGTCGTACTGTGTTATTCATTTTCTTTCAAATAAAATTCACAGGTTGGCCTTATATGATGTTGATCAAATTATGTCCTAACAAATCAGAATGTGGGTCAAGAAAGACTTCAAAACAAAATCTTCATGAAAGGTGAATGTCTAAAAGTGGTGATGATGACAATAGCTCAAAAACTCTAGAGCAGTGGTCCCCAACCCCCGGCCCGTGGACCTGTACCGGTCCGTGGGTCATTTGGTACCAGGCCGCACAGAAAGAAAAAATCATTTACATTACTTCCGTTTTATTTATTTCGGAATCTGTTTTATTTTGAAAAATTACCCGATTCTCCGTTACATCCGTCTACGTCAGTGGTCCCCAACCACCTGGTCGTGACCCGGTGCCTGGTTACGACACAGAACGTTTTTTTATTGATTACCAGTCTAAAGATGTTTTATTTTGAAAAGTGACATCATGTGTGCGTCTGTCCGGTTTGACAGGTCTCGGTCACGTGACAAGTTACCAGCTGTTACCCCTAAATTAAGTGTCCACAACTGCGCCAGTGTTCTGGATTAAAGTCAAGGCAGATTATCCTGAGATTGCCCAAAAAGTATCGAAAACCCTGCTTCCGTTTCCAACCCCTTGTCTTTGTGAAGCGGGATTTTCTGCAGTGATCGTAAAGAAAACCAAATGGCAGAGTAGACCGGACGTCACACTAAAAGGTGTCATTCTCTCCCGTTACCAATAGATCAGTCACCAACCACTAATTCTCATTATTGTAATTATTATTATTCATTTGACTTATTCACCCTTTTATTGGAAATGATCAGCATTTCTCCTACGCTGAATGCACTGATTATAAGTCGCTATATTTCAAAACAACCTCAGTGCAGTCACTTGAATTGAGTTTCTAATATAATTATTTCGTACAATTATTTTGTTTACAGAGATATTGATGATCAATTTATGGAAAAAAAAGGTTGTTTATTGTCTGTTGATGTCTAAACATAAATACAGACGGTTGCGTCAGGAAGGGCATCCGGCGTAAAACTTTTGCCAAATCAAAGGTGCGAATCAAACCTATGACTTCCATACCGGATCGGTCGAGGCCCTGGTTAACAACGACTGCCATCGCCGCTGTTGACCTACAGGGCGCCGGTGGAAATTGGATTACTGTTGGTCGAAGAAGGAGAGGAGGAAAGTGCGTTCGCACGAAGAAAGAGAAGAAGAGCGCCAAGAGTATAGGACTAAGAGTAGGGACGTTGAATGTTGGAACTATGACAGGAAAAGGTAGAGAGTTGGTTGACATGATGCAGAGGAGGAAGGTAGACACACTGTGTGTCCCGGAGACCGGGTGGAAAGGTAGCAAGGCTAGAAGTTTAGGAGCAGGGTTCATGTTGTTCTATCATGGTGTAGATGGTAAGAGAAATGGAGTAGGAGTTATCTTGAAGGAGGAGTTTGTTAGGAATGTCCTGGAGGTAAAAAGAGTGTCTGATAGAGTGATGAGTCTGAAGCTAGAAATAGAAGGTGTGATGGTCAATGTTGTTAGTGGGTATGCCCCACAGGTAGGATGTGAGCTGGAGGAAAAGGAGAAATTCTGGTTGGACTTTGATGAAGTGATGCAGAGCATGCCTAGAAGTGAGAGGGTTGTCATTGGTGCAGACTTCAATGGACATGTTGGTGCAGGTAACAGAGGTGATGAGGAAGTGATGGGCAGGTTTGGTATCCAGGAGAGGCACGCAGAAGGACAGATGGTAGGTGACTTTGCAAAAAGGATGGAAATGGCTGTAGTGAATACTTTCTTCCAGAAGAGGCAGGAACATAGGGTGACCTATAAGAGTGGTGGTAGGAGCACACAGGTAGACTACATCTTGTGTAGACGGTGTAACCTGAAGGAGATCAGTGACTGTAAAGTAGTGGTAGGTGAGAGTGTAGCCAAATAGCATAGGATGGTGGTGTGTAGGATGACTCTGATGGTGAGGAAGATGAAGAGGACAAAGGCAGAGCAGAAGACAAAATGGTGGAAGCTAAAAAAGGAAGAGTGTTGCATGACTTTTAGGAAGGAGTTAAGACAGGCTTTGGGTGGTCAGGAATGGGCTTTCAGATGACTGGACAACTACAGCTAATGTGATCAGGGAGACAGGTAGGAGAGTACTTGCCGTGTCATCTGGAAGGAAAGTAGACAAGGAGACTTGGTGGTGGAATGAGGAGGTACAGGAGTGTATACAGAGAAAGAGGTTAGCTAAGAAGAAGTGGGACAATGAGAGGACTGTGGAGAGTAGATAGGAGTACAGGGAGATGCAGGGTAAGGTGAAGGTAGAGGTAGCAAAGGCCAAACAAGAAGCTTATAATGACTTGTATGCTAGGTTGGACAGTAAGGAGGGAGAGACTGATCTATACCGGTTGGCAAGACAGAGAGATAGAGATGGGAGGGACGTGCAGCAGGTTAGGGTGATTAAGGATAGGGATGGAAGTCTATTGACAGGTGCCAGTAGTGTGATGGGAAGATGGAAAGAATACTTTGAAGAGTTGATGAACGTGGAAAATGAGAGAGAACAAAGACTAGAAGAGGTGACTGTTGTGGACCAGGAAGTTGCAAAGATTAGTCAGGATTAAGTGAGGAGGGCACTGAAGAGGATGAAGAGTGGAAAGGCACTCGTTCCTGATGATATACCTGTAGAGGTTTGGAAGTGTCTAGGAGAGGTGGCAGTAGAGTTTCTGACTGGGTTGTTCAACAGGATCTTAGATAGTGATAAGATGCCTGAGGAGTGGAGGAGAAGTGTGCTGGTGCCCATTTTTAAGAACAAGGGAGATGTGCAGAGTTGTGGCAACTACAGAGGAATAAAGCTGATGAGTCATACAATGAAGCTATGGGAAAGAGTAGTGGAAGCTAGACTAAGGGCAGAAGTGAGCATTTGTGAGCAGCAGTATGGTTTCATGCCAAGAAATAGTACTACAGATGCAGTATTTGCTTTGAGGATGTTGATAGAGAAGTACAGAGAAGGCCAGAGGGAGCTGCATTGTGTTTTTTTAGATCTGGAGAAAGCTTATGACAGGGTGCCCAGAGAGGAATTGTGGTATTGTATGAAGAAGTCTGGAGTGCCAGAGAAGTATGTTAGAGCGGTGCAGGACATGTATGAGGACTGTAAGACAGTGGTGAGGTGTGCTGTAGGTGTGACAGAGGAGTTCAAGGTGGAGGTGGGACTGCATCAGAGATTATCTCTGAGCCCCTTCTTGTTCGCTATGGTGATGAACAGGCTGACAGACGAGGTTAGACAGGAATCTCCATGGACTATGATGTTTGCAGATGACATTGTGATCTGCAGTGAGAGTAGGGAAGAGGTGGAGGACAAGCTAGAGAGGTGGAGGTTTGTCCTGGAAAGGAGAGGGATGAAGGTTAGCCGCAGTAAGACAGAGTACATGTGTGTGAATGAGAGGGACCCAAGTGGAAGAGTGAGGTTACAGGGAGAAGAGATCAAGAAGGTGGAGGATTTTAAGTACTTAGGGTCAACAGTCCAGAGCAATGGAGAGTGTGGAAAAGAGGTGAAGAAGCGTGTACAGGCAGGATGGAACGGGTGGAGAAAAGTTTCAGGTGTGATGTGTGATAGAAGAGTTTCAGCTAAAATGAAAGCAAAGGTGTACAAAACTGGTGAGACCAGCGGTGTTGTTTGGTCTAGAGACAGTGCCATTGAGGAAAAGACAGGATGCACAGCTCGAGGTAGCAGACATGAAGATGCTGAGGTTCTCTTTGGGAGTGACCAGGAAGGATAGGATCAGGAATGAGCACATCAGAGGGACAGCACATGTTAGAGGTTTTGGAGATAAAGTCAGAGAGGCCAGACTGAGTTGGTTTGGACATGTCCAGAGGAGAGATGGTGAATATATATTGGCAGAAGGATGCTGAGTTTTGAACTGCCAGGCAGGAGGCCTAGAGGAAGACCAAAGAGGAGGTTTATGGATGTAGTGAAAGAGGACATGAAGGTAGTTGGTGTGAGAGAAGAGGATGCAAAGGACAGGGCTAGATGGAGGCAATTGATTCGCTGTGGCGACCCCTGAAGGGAAAAGCCGAAAGGAAAAGAAGAAGATTGTCTGTTGATGTCTGCATGTTACATAAAACCACTGCGGATGATTTATTATTACACAACAGCTGTCCTGGCGTCATCAAGAAAATGAAGGCCGGTCCGTGAAAATCTTGTCTTTGATGAAACCGGTCCATGGCGCAAAAAAGGTTGGGGACCACTTCTCTTGAGTGTCCACAACAGTAGAAATGAGAGTGTGCAGATGTGCTTTGAGCTAAATACTAAAATGAATGTGCTCATGCTATTACCGTATTGGCCCGAATATAAGACGGTATATTTTGTATTGAAATAAGATTGAAAAAGAGGGGGTCGTCTTACATTCGGGGTCTAGACATTATACCCATTCACAAGGCTAGATGGCGCCAGATATCTTTAAAGCGAATGCTGAACTGAACTCCCCAGGCCAAAGCGAACCCCTGTCGCTAATACTAAAAAAAAAAAAAAAATAGCGATAAGAAAGAAAAGAGAAAAAATAAGGGAAGACATAACAGGAAATGGAGAAACGTAGCGAAAATATGAAAAGTCAGAGAAAAGCTTTCGTGGTCGTCAGAGCGGCCGCTTCCAATAGCTCCACGGGAGGGTGTGCGTACGTGGACAAGAAACGAAAGAACGGGATGCCCATCAGATATTAAGATGTGATAGACAGTTTTTGCATCATTTGAATGAGGCAAAATAACATGCTTTTTCTCTTGAATATATTGTTATAATCATTTGTTTCAGGTGTACTGTAATTATTTTCTGTATAAAAATTTAATTTGGTGTTCAAAAAGTATTTTTTCAAACTTCAGTCTTGAAAAAGAGGGGGTCCTCTTATATTCGGGCCAAGCTCTATAGCATGATAACATTTCATAATTAGCCATTGGATCACAGTACCACAGAGGCAGTTGGAAATTTTATGAACCAAACTATTCAACAGATTATTATTTGTTTTTCCAAACGATGGTGCTACAGGAAATTTTAAGAGGTGGCCACTGATTTCCGCTCATCCTGGGGGTTAACATTAATGTTATAACGCTTAGTCAATCCATTCTCTAGGATTGAAACTTCATGCCAGACAGATGTTTGTGAATTCATTTGTTTGCCTTTCGCGACAATTCCAGAATCTCTGAGACTCTCTGTGACACATACATAAAATATCACATTAAAAAATTTGCTTTCCTTTTCTGATGATTATTAAAAAATATACAACATATTAAATATTTTATCAGATTAAATTCGTTTTTCAAATATATGTGATTTTTTGGGGATGGTAGTATTTCAAACAGGAACTGCAGACTGGGAATGTTGCAGAATCTTTGAAAGAGAGACATTTGGGATTTTTGACAGATAAGCAGGTTAGCTTAGCTATGTTTACAACTCTGATAACAGAAACTTTAATAATTGATGACTGTCAGATTTTGAGGAATAAACATGGGCTTCCTCTCTTCGCAGTTTACTCTCGTGAAGGACAAAGTTGACAGGTGGTCAACAGAAAAATCAATCACAAGTCAGACGCTGATCGATCAGGTGACCTCCCAGTTCCACATACACAGTAATCAGTCCTGAAGTACTGTAAAGATCAAATGTCCTTATGTGGTCTTCTCTTTCTGTGTTCCTGCATAATGTCTGACCCTAGATCCGCCCCTGCTTCGGACCCATTGTCATTAAAATGCCACTTCATTTAAGTATGGATTTATTATGATAAGTAGTAATTGTTTTCACAGTGAACATGCTGAGATGCTTGACAGACCAACTAGAAAAGCAGACAAGACTCAGATCATGATAGCAGAAAAATAGGTTATGCATGAGAGGTGTGAACAACAAAATGGCACAACGAAATAAACCAAGGCTCAAGTGAGGAAAGATTTTTCAAAAGGCAATAATAACTTTCTTGTTGTCCATTAGATACACAATACCGAACATTTTCAGCAGAAATATCATCCAAAACACTCAAGCTTTTTTCAGATATTTTTCCATGAATTGAAATGTAATGAAAGTCAGTCAGTCAGTCATTAACTTAACCCGCTTAATCCGCTGACGCGGGTCGCGGGGGAGCCGGTGCCTATCCCGGCAGTCTCAGGGCGTGAGGCGGGGGACACTCCGGGCACGACGCCAGTGTACCGCGGAGCCGCACAGAGACAAACAACCACTCACACACA
Organism: Antennarius maculatus; assembly: GCA_013358685.1. Classification (NCBI taxonomy): domain Eukaryota; kingdom Metazoa; phylum Chordata; class Actinopteri; order Lophiiformes; family Antennariidae; genus Antennarius; species Antennarius maculatus. The sequence goes on from CM023608.1 coordinate 10,413,053, forward strand.
CATTCACTTCTACGGTCAATTTGGGACCGGCCAATCAACTTAAAGCACATGCTTTTGGAGGTGGGAGGAAGCTGGAGAACCCGGAGAGAACCCACGCAGACACAGGGAGAGCATGTGAACTCCGCACAGAGCCGCACTAACCCGGGTCCGCCGTGTTGTGACACGGCGGACCCGGGTTAGCGACAGCGCTAAACACTGCGCCACCGTGCCGCCCGAAATGAAAGTTAAATGTTAATAATTTTTCACAGACTTTTTCAAAACATTTACTCTACTGTTACCCCTCAGATACAGATTAGTTCATAAGCCACTCATTGCTTTCTAGCAACTTGTCTCCAACGGGACCTCTGTATCACTGAATCCTAATCTTAATCAACTCTGCTGGATGCCTGGGAGTACCTGTGGAGCAAAAGAAATCAATGACTGGCCCAATTCCCTCTGCACCCATGAGGTTCCTCATTTGATCTCTATCACATTTTATAGCTTCAAACTATGTTCAGAGGCTTAATGTTGCAAAGGTACCATCCTCTGGTTCTTCCTATTGAAGATGTCACCATTTTTACCTACCAAATTCAAAAGATGTTTAAAACCAAGTTTCTTAAAACATGGAGCATTCATATGCTGCCTGAGCACCATCCACGTTCATGTTAGTCTTCAACAAAATTCTATACATTTGATAAACAATCTATATTGTCAACATTGTAAGAAAGACATCACCACACAATTTGGATTTACAAGAACATGTGCAGCCTTTTTGAGACAAAATGATGAAAGCCTATGAAAACGAAGCAACACAGCTGAAAGTCAAAATGGGTCTTCATGAAAGTGTGTTTTATTCAAATGCTGACATACGTAACAAAAGGACTTACAGTTAAGAAAGTCTTGTGCAGTATATGTATCTTATGTCTGCATCGTGTACACACACATCTAGTTGTGTTTAAAAGACACAAATATTAATAAACAATAATAATGATAATAATAACAATAATAACAATAACAAGGCAGGCAGAGACTGCAACATCCAGCGACATCATTACATTTTTGTGCCTCTGGCTTCCTGAAAATGTTGCTTTTTGTTTTGTGATTATATATCATCAGGTTTACCTAAAAAGCCATGAAAGTGAAAATTTGACCTTGACCTAGTTTTTCAAGGTCAAGGTTGTGATCTAATTTTCATCCTCTTGCCTCCCTGAATATAAGGCCTTTTGTTTTGTTTTTCTATCTTATCTGGTTCCTGAGATCTGTGAAAAAAATGTACAAAAATTGAGACTTGACCTTGAACTACTTTTCTCAAGGTCAAGGTTCCCAAATCATTTTCATCCCCTTTTGCCGCCCGCCGATTAATGTACTTTTTCTTTAATCTTTCTATCTGCAATGGTTGTGAAGATATTTGGTGGACAGACGGACGGACACACAAACACTGACAATTACAATACATCACCACTCTGCGGGATGTAATAATAATAATAATAATAATAATAATAATAATAATAATACACACACACACATGCACAAATACATTAAATTGAGTAGGTAAGCTGGTGGGGAAGTTTCTTTCATACTAAGATTTTGATTGTATTCACTGCCTTAATCTTACCCCAATATCCTCAAGGAACAGCAATTCTTCAGGTAATCATGTAGCATTTGTGCTAGCCTCAAGCAAAGGTGACCTTCAGGAACCTTTAACATGACCCCCAAGTGCGGTAGAAAATGTGTTTTTGGTTTATTCCCTTAGAAAAACAGAGGTTTCAGGGGTAAAGAAATTTAAATTAACTCTCAATTCTCAATTTGTTTGACCTCAGGGAACACATAATATGAATTACTGTATCCACGGCAGTTTAATTAATTTAATGCTCAAGGGAATGAATGTCATTTTAAGACCGATCAGAAAACCTATAACATGTTTGAGGGGGAAGGGTGTAGGCCTTGTATGCTAGCACCCTAAACTGACATTCTGAGAACCTCTGTTAAAATACAAAGACATTGGTGATGCGCTCTGCGGCTTTTTGGCAGTGCATTAGATTAGGCTGTCATGACTCGTTTGGAGTTTGAGTCATGAAGCAAACAGAGAGCACTCAAATGGCACATACCAACTCCATCAATCCTTCTCTAGTGACGACATGACCTTCATGTTTCACTGAGAGAACTTCAACTACATGAGAAATGTCACTGTCATACATAGCAAGCCAGTGACAGAGGAGGGTGGGTCATAGCGTCACTGTAATTGAATCTAATTTTTTTTAATTAATTTTAAAAACTACAAGATCTACAGTATTTAGTCTTACAGATAATTTTCAAAATCCAATCACCTGTTATTCTCCCTATAGTCCACCCTTCCTCAAGACTTCTTTGAAATCTGTTCACCTGCTTACAAGCAATAATCAAAACAGCAGTCACATGATCCCACTTAAGTCTTTGGAAAATGTAAGTAGAATTGCCTCCCAAAAAGGCTAAAAGAAGACAAAGAACGGACATGGGTCTGTTTGGCATTTACAATGCCCCCACCAATATGTCAAAGCTTATGTTGTATTGTTCAGGTGAATTTGATGTACTGAGATTGATGTGCAAAATTTACATCAACAAATGAAATGGATCTTTTATTTGACATTTCTCGTTTGATTTACAACAAATGTAAATGTGGTCCTAGCCTCACTGCCCCAAAAAAAGAAATACATACATACATTCAAACATACATAAATACATGCATACATAAATACAAAGTATACATACAGTATATACATACATACAGTGCGCCCTCGTTACTCGAGGTTAATGTGTTCCAGGAACCACACACGAATAGCGATTACCACGATATCGCGACAAACTATTAAACTGATTATTTATGGTAATTTAAACGTTTATGAACCCTCGCCTGCTCCAGAGGCCTGCTCAACCACTGACCCGCACTCCTTCTTCCAGTGCCACAGGCACTGGAAGCAGAAGCGGGGCAAGCACGGAGGCATCCGGGCTAGGCTAGCAGCTAGCTCTCACCGGCCGGCTATCCCAACCATCACACTCGCCAACGTACACTCGCTGGACAATAAACTGGACTACATCCGTCTGCTCCGATCATCAACAAAGTCTGTGGATGAGTGTTGTGTCTTTGATTTGTGGAAACATGGCTCACTGACAGCGTCCCAGACTGTGCCATTCAGCTGGACCGGCTGACGTGCTACCGGGCTGACAGAGCGCTCAGGGGGGAAGACCTGCGGTGGGGGACTCTGTGTTTACATCAGGGATGCTTGGTGCTGCGACGCTGCTGTGGTTTGCACATACTGTTCTCCTCTGGTGGAGCTTATGATCATCAGATGCCGGCCATTGTACCTGCCCAGGGAGTTTTCTGCCATATTGCTGGTGGCAGTATACATCCCTCCCACCTCCAGCAACAACAGGAGTGAGGCACTGAATGAACTCTACCATCTCATCAGTGAGCAGTAGACAGTCCACCCAGATGCCTTCCTCATTCCGGCTGGGGACTTTAACCATGCAAACCCCAAGAGTGTGTTTCCAAAATTACATGGATGTATCAACTTTGCCACCAGAGGAGCTAACATCCTGGACAATGTCTACACAACACATAAAGATGGCTACAAGGCCCGTGCCCTCCCCCACCTTGGGGGTCAGGCCACACCACTGTTATGCTAACACCGGCATACAGACCGCTTGTTAGAGTCGTCAAACCTGTGAAAAGGCAGATACGGGTGTGGCCTGATGGGTCGTCTGAGGCACTCCAGGACTGCTTCTCAACCACAGACGTATTCAAACACGCAGCCACCCACAACAACACAACAGGCCTCCAGGAGTACACGGAGACCGTCATGGCATACATGAGGAAATGCATGGATGATGTCACGGTCACCAGAACCATCTCCATTTGAGCCAACCAGAAGCCATGGCTGACAGGGGAAGTCCACAGGCTCCTGAGGGCATGGAACGCGGCCTTCAGAGCTGGGGATGAGGTGGGCCTAAGGACAGCGAGGGCCAACCTGTCACGAGGCATCCGAGTGGCCAAGAGACAGCACTCCAGGAGGATCGCCACCCACTTCAGCAACAGCAGAGACACCAGGAACCTGTGGCGGGGGTTTCAGTCCATTACGGACTACAAGCCCCTTCCACAGTCCTGCAATAGCTCCACCACTCTGCTGAATCAGCTGAATGACTTCTTTGCGCACTTTGAGGCAGACAACAGCATCCCGGCACAGAAGAGTCCACCCCCTCCTGGCGACCAGGCGTTGACGCTTTTTCCTTCTGAGTCCTCAAGTCCTCAGAAGGACCAACGCCTGAAAAGCCCCAAGTCCTGACAACATTCCTGGTCGTGTCCTGAGAGACTGTGCTGATGAGCTCACAGATGTCTTCACAGACATCGTCAACATCCCCCTGAGCCAGGCTGTTGTCCCCACCTGCCTCAAAGCCACCCCTATCATCCCAGTCCCGAAGAAGTTGCCCCCATCTGGCTTCAATGACTACCGCCCGGTTGCACTCATTCCCATCCTCATGAAGTGCTTCGAGCGGCTAGTCATGCACCTCATCAAATCTGCCCTCCCTTCAACCCTGGACCCTTTTCAGTTTGCTTATCGGTCCAACCGCTCGACCGATGACGCCAGCTCCACTGCCCTACATTCAACCCTCACCCACCTGGAGATCAAATATTCGTACACCAGAATGCTGTTCATCGACTTCAGCTCAGCATTCAACACAATCATCCCCCAGCAGCTCATCCACAAACTGGACCAGCTCGGACTCAAAACCTCCATACGCAACTGGCTGCTGGACTTCCTGACAGATAGACCACAGGCAATTCTAGTCGGCAACAACACCTCCAGCACCATCACGCTGAACATGGGAGCCCCCCAAGGATGTGTTCTGAGCCCCCTCCTCTTCACTCTGCTAACCCATGACTGCACACCGACTTCCAGCTCCAACCTCTTCATCAAGTTTGCAGACGACACGACTGTAGTGGGTCTCATCAACAACGACGATGAGACAGCCTACAGAAATGAAGTGAGCCTCCTGGCTATGTGGTGCAAGGACAACAATCTACATCTGAATGTGGAGATTGTTGTAGACTTCAGGAGAACACGCACTCAGCATGGTACACTAACCATCAACGGTGCTGCAGTGGAAAGGGTCAGCAGCACCAAGTTCCTGGGTGTGCACATCTCTGAGGGCCTGTCCTGGGACCGCAATACCGCATCGCTGGCCAAAAAAGCCCAACAGCGCCTCTTCTTCCTCCGCAAACTGAGGAGAGCAAGAGCCCCACCCCCCATCATGCTCACCTTCTACAGAGGCACCACTGAGAGCATCTTAACCAGCTGCATCACAGTGTGGTACAGCGCCTGCACCGTTTCCTGCAGTAAGACCCTGCAGCAAATCGTGAGAGCAGCTGAAAAGATCACTGGTGCTCAGTGACGTGCGGCCTCACCTGCCATCATGAAAGAAAAAAATGGAAAATGGAATAAATAAATTAAATGCTAATATTTATCCAGCGATGTGTATTATAAACTTATTTTCTGTTTAACATCACCAATTTTAGGTTATTTTTACTCAAAATCGCTGAATTTTAACATTTTTGTCTGAAATACGGAGTAGAGACCTGCGGTGAGGCACCAGCCAGCCGTGCCTCACCATGGATTGCGCAATAGCTCAGATACTGGTATGCTATACAGTGAGACCGTAATGTTATCTCTCTATATGTCGCCATTAAAATGTTCAAACACGTTTGCTCTATAAACTAAATTCCCGTAATTTAGCTAATGTATATAATATACAGTGTTTTTGTGTCAACAGCAGCATGTGTGTAACGTCTTTCTTGAGTTGAGCGGTCCTGAAACCACTGTTAAAAGGCACTGGGTGAGGTACAAAAATACCCGGCCTCATGGATAGGGGGTGCTGGTGATCCCAGGGATTTGTCTTGGGACTCCTCAGCCGAAGAATAAGTGAATGCAGGCTACATTAAGTCAAGTGCAGCAATTATTTTTTTCCACTCGCCTATTCAAATGGAGGATTAAATATTACAAACTAAAGGAAGATATGGACAATTTCTACAAATAAGTTATTGATGCGTTTGTTCAGAGGGAGCGGCGCATGGATTTCATTTACAAGTAAACCTGACATGTTAATAGGTAGGTAACAACGTTACGTTTTTTTAATCAAATATGCTTATTTGTGTGTTACAGTTTGTATGTGTAAATAATTCTGCAATGAGACTTTAACATAACCCACTCACTGTTGCTAATTAAATGGTGAATAAGCTACACTGTAGGTTCATATTTTTGTCATCATGATCATGTGATCATGATGACGTCGGTGCGTCACCAGCCATCAACCTCACTGCACGTCACTGCTGGTGCCTCTCTCCCTCCCCTCTCAGACATTTACAACACCCGCCTCACCCGCAAAGCCATCGGCATTGCAGGTGATCCCACCCACCCCTCTCATAGCCTTTTCAGCCTGCTGCCATCAGGTAGGAGACTGCAGAGTCTGCGGGCCAGAACCAGCGGGCTCAAGGACAGTTTCTTTCACCAGGCGGTCAGGAGGTTCAACTCCCTCCCTGCCCTGCCCCCTGCCATAGCCTTGAACTCTACCGTCACACTGCCCTGTCCTCCCCCCAGCACCTGACTACCTATCTCTCTTTCCCCCTATCAACTCAGGGACTATGCACACGTCACTTCCCGTACGGGATTAAAGAGTGTATAGAGATGTTTACCATCCCTTGTGTTTCGTCCAATACTTCGTGCTGTACTGTCTGCTGTACTGTCTGTGTTGTACTGCCTGCCTGCCTATGTTGTACTGCCTGTGTTGTCCTGCCTGCGATGTCCTGCCTTTGTAGTTCTGCCTGTGTTGTACTACCTGTGTTGTCCTGCCTGTTGTACTGCCTGTGTTGTACTACCTGTGTTGTCCTGCCTGTTGTACTGTCTGTGTTGTACTACCTGTGTTGTACTGCCTGTTTACCGTGGGTCAGAGAGGACTGCAATTTAAAGCTGACTTGACTTTGACACACACACATAAGGGTGGCACAATGGTACAGAGGGTAGCTGTTACCTCAAAGCTAGAACGTTTTGGGTTCAAATCCTGTCATTGCAGAGTTTTTATGTTCCCCCCATGTCTGTGTGGGTTCTCTCCAGGTTCTCCGGCTTTCCTCCATCCACAAAAACATTCAGCGCAGATGAACTGATTACTCTAAATTGCTCGTAGGTGTGATTTGTGAACACGAGCTGTTTGCCAATAAGTCAGCTGGGATAGACTCCAGCAACCCCCATGACTCGCAAAAGCAGAACTAGAACCAAGGCATTCACAGACTGCAACATCCCGCGACACCCCTTAATTCAAAATTTTACCCTGACCTGACCCTGACAAAATTTTGACCTGTATAGGTCAAAGATCACAGCTAGTGCTCTGACCTACTTTCATAGATCAGAGCAATAGCTTTGTTGTACTCACACTGGCCTTCTCCCTCGTCTTTTTGTCTTATCCGGTTCCTGAGTGTACAGAAGTTGAAATTTTACCTTGACCTTGTTTTCTCAAGGTCAAGCTCATCATCTCATTTTCATCCCCTTTGCTGCCCAAGTAATGTGCTTTTTGTTTCATCTTTCTATCTGCAACATTAGCAAAGATATTTGGTGGACTAACGGACAGAAGGAAGAATACACAAACACTGACAATTACAATACATCCCTTTCACGGGATGTAATAAACAGTCACGAAGGTGAGATCATAAACAAATAAATAAACAAATAAATTTGATCAAACAATGGATATCATTATGTCCCACAGCTCAATTGGGAGTGAGTCCCAAATGGCTATCCTCCTACAGATTTGCTTACTGCAGCTTTACAAGAATGTTATTGAGTCCTCATCTCACTCAGTAATGTTTGGAGCCAATCTTCCAGAATCAAATATTTCAACTGCTATGTTTTATGAAAATTATCTGTAAAGGCACACTTTAGTGTCTATAACAATATTTCCTTAAATTCCTTGGTGGAGTGAGAGAAAAAGACTTGCTTGCAATTGTATTGTAATTGTGTGTTTGTTTAAACATGTGTATTTGGGGGTGTTGCATTTTTAGAGACAAATCCACACAGAAATGCACAAACAGCAATACACACAAAAAGGAATCAAACTCTATAGTGAAAGTAATCCTGTTATAGTATCTGGTCTTATTCACTGTAACCTTGGTTTTGCACAGAGAGTCACTCTGGTAACAAAACTGTTTTTTTTACATATATCCTCGTCTCTTCTTTTTTTCTTTGTCCCTTTACTTTATCTACAAGTGACATGTGGCTCCTGTGACTGGAAATCCTCATCGATGGCTGTTCAAAGCCCCGCCCACCCAACCATCCTTGAGCATGAATGTAGTAGATGGTTGCTCACACACACACACACACACACACACACACACACACACACACACACACACACACACACACACACCCACACACACACAGGCACACACACAGGCACACTAACACACAAGCATGCACAGACACACAAAGTCAGCTCCTATGGTTTTCTTCATATGAGAGGCAGAGGGTTGACACCAGATACTGGGAAGATTTTATGCGCCAAGGTTGTCCTAATCTTCAACCCGAACCTTCCTGTCATTTCAGCAGTGGTTCAAAAAGCAGCAATAAAAACAGTCACAGGAGGTTGTGATGAAGTTACTCCATCCGGGAACACTCATGGTTTGTGACTAACAATACTGTATTGAAATTGCTGGGACACCCAGGAGGGAGAGGCATCATGGAGTGCTCTCAGCTTCAATACAGTGCCCATGTGTGCTAATTTGACTTTTGTGTATCAGTGCACAGAGCTGCACAGTCAGCCTGCAAACTGCACCAGCTGGAGTTATTTTATCTCTGTCTGCCAAAAGCAAATATGACAGAAAAAAAACCACTGATAACCTGCTATAAACAGCATCACTGTAATTTGGGATTAATGTATTCTACATACTTGTCATTTCAGGTATTTATCAATTGTGTATTCCTGAGCAGAGAGAGCAACAGACAGACCACACACACACACACACACACACACACACACACACACACACACACACACACACACACACATATACACACATATATTGAGTCCTTGCAGAGTATCCAACAGGCGATAGTCATTTTAGCTTCATTATTGTGGAGCAAGCAAGGCCTTCTTATCCAGAAAAACGTGAAAGGATTTCATTAGAAGTTTGTACGGTTTGTATGAAACTCTATAATGTGTAACCTCTATTTGAAGAACATTCTACTCGTTTAATCTAATACTGTGTGACAAGCCATAGACTGCACTACAGTCTGGAAAAAAACATACAGACATACTTTTAGGAGAATTTTGTACAATGCATTTAAAATTGTGGTACTATCAGATTAACATTCTTTAGATAGCCTTAAGATACATACTGCAAATACTTTTTGACAAGGAGTGTCCTAGATCATTCTGTATCTTGAACTTCACAAAGGATGTTATTGTTAGCCCTGAGTTTGCTTTACCTCTATTTTGCTTATTTATATGTGAATATATAGCCAACCTGTGTGCAGCAGTGTTGGAAAATCTATTCATGTTTGACATATGTCAGTCAGCCTCATCACTTCTGGCACAAATCTGTTGACGCTTTTCTTTCTCCTCCTGCCCTCTGACTGACAGCTCCCATCTGTGGAGGGTGGGGGAGGGAGGGAGAGAGAGACAGACAAAGAGAGAGAGAAAGAGAGAGAGAGAGAGAGATGTAAAATATAAAATGTTATAGATATAGCTAGGAGACAAAAGAAGTATTGACCTTAATGTTAAAGGTATCATCTGAAAACAGATTCTCTAGCTACTGTTGAAAGTTTGCACTTTTTCCACTTCTTCTTTTCCTTTTTGGCTTTTCCCTTCAGGGGTCGCCACAGCGAATCAACCGCCTCCATCTAACCCTGTCCTTTGCATCCTCTTCTCTCACACCAACTACCTTCATGTCCTCTTTCACTACATCCATAAACCTCCTCTTTGGTCTTCCTCTAGGCCTCCTGCCTGGCAGTTCAAAACTCAGCATCCTTCTACCAATATATTCACTATCTCTCCTCTGGACATGTCCAAACCATCTCAGTCTGGCCTCTCTGACTTTATCTCCAAAACCTCTAACATGTGCTGTCCCTCTGATGTACTCATTCCTGATCCTATCCTTCCTGGTCACTCCCAGAGAGAACCTCAGCATCTTCATCTCTGCTACCTCCAGCTCTGCCTCCTGTCTTTTCCTCAGTGACACTGTCTCTAGACCAAACAACATCGCTGGTCTCACCACAGTTTTGTACACCTTTCCTTTCATTTTAGCTGAAACTCTTCGATCACACATCACACCTGACACTTTTCTCCACCCATTCCATCCTGCCTGGACACGCTTCTTCACCTCTTTTCCCCACTCTCCATTGCTCTGGACTGTTGACCCCAAGTACTTAAAATCCTCCACCTTCTTGATCTCTTCTCCCTGTAACCTCACTCTTCCACTTGGGTCCCTCTCATTCACACACATGTACTCTGTCTTACTGCGGCCAACCTTCATCCCTCTCCTTTCCAGGACAAACCTCCACCTCTCTAGCTTCTCCTCCACCTCGTCCCTACTCTCACTGCAGGTCACAATGTCATCTGCAAACATCATAGTCCATGGAGATTCCTGTCTAACCTCGTCTGTCAGCCTGTCCATCACCATAGCGAACAAGAAGGGGCTCAGAGCTGATCCCTGATGCAGTCCCACCTCCACCTTGAACTCCTCTGTCACACCTACAGCACACCTCACCACTGTCTTACAGTCCTCATACATGTCCTGCACCGCTCTAACATACTTCTCTGGCACTCCAGACTTCCTCATACAATACCACAGTTCCTCTCTGGGCACCCTGTCATAAGCTTTCTCCAGATCTACAAAAACACAAGGCAGCTCCCTCTGGCCTTCTCTGTACTTCTCTATCAACATCCTCAAAGCAAATACTGCATCTGTAGTACTCTTTTTTGGCATGAAACCATACTGCTGCTCACAAATGCTCACTTCTGCCCTTAGTCTAGCTTCCACTACTCTTTCCCATAACTTCATTGTATGGCTCATCAGCTTTATTCCTCTGTAGTTGCCACAACTCTGCACATCTCCCTTGTTCTTAAAAATGGGCACCAGCACACTTCTCCTCCACTCCTCAGGCATCTTCTCACTATCTAAGATCCCGTTGAACAACCCAGTCAGAAACTCTACTGCCACCTCTCCTAGACACTTCCAAACCTCTACAGGTATATCATCAGGACCGACTGCCTTTCCACTCTTCATCCTCTTCAGTGCTCTCCTCACTTCATCCTGGCTAATCTTTGCTACATCCTGGTCCACAACAGTCACCTCTTCTTGTCTTTGTTCTCTCTCATTTTCCACGTTCATCAACTCTTCAAAGTACTCTTTCCATCTTCCCATCACACTGCTGGCACCTGTCAATAGACTTCCATCCCTATCCGTAATCACCCTAACCTGCTGCACGTCCTTCCCATCTCTATCTCTCTGTCTTGCCAGCCTGTATAGATCAGTCTCTCCCTCCTTACTGTCCAACCTAGCATACAAGTCATCATAAGCTTCTTGTTTGGCCTTTGCTACCTCTACCTTCACCTTACGCTGCATCTCCCTGTACTCCTGTCTACTCTCCTCAGTCCTCTCAGTGTCCCACTTCTTCTTAGCTAACCTCTTTCTTTGTATACACTCCTGTACCTCCTCATTCCACCACCAAGTCTCCTTGTCTACTTTCCTTCCAGATGACACACCAAATACTCTCCTACCTGTCTCCCTGATCACATTAGCTGTAGTTGTCCAGTCATCTGGAAGCACCTCCTGACCACCCAGAGCCTGTCTTAACTCCTTCCTAAAGGTCATGCAACACTCTTCCTTTTTTAGCTTCCACCATTTCGTCTTCTGCTCTGTCTTTGTCCTCTTCATCTTCCTCACCACCAGAGTCATCCTACACACCACCATCCTATGCTGTTTGGCTACACTCTCGCCTACCACTACTTTGCAGTCACTGATCTCCTTCAGGTTACATCGTCTACACAAGATGTAGTCTACCTGTGTGCTCCTACCACCACTCTTATAGGTCACCCTATGTTCCTGCCTCTTCTGGAAGAAAGTATTCACTACAGCCATTTCCATCCTTTTTGCAAAGTCAACTACCATCTGTCCTTCTGCATTCCTCTCCTGGATACCAAACCTGCCCATCACTTCCTCATCACCTCTGTTACCTGCACCAACATGTCCATTGAAGTCTGCACCGATGACAACTCTCTCACTTCTAGGTATGCTCTGCATCACTTCATCAAAGTCCAACCAGAATTTCTCCTTCTCCTCCAGCTCACATCCTACCTGTGGAGCATACCCACTAACAACATTGAACATCACACCTTCTATTTCTAGCTTCAGACTCATCACTCTATCCGACACTCTTTTTACCTCCAGGACATTCCTAACAAACTCCTCCTTCAAGATAACTCCTACTCCATTTCTCTTTCTATCTACACCATGATAGAACAACTTGAACCCTGCTCCTAAACTTCTAGCCTTGCTACCTTTCCACCTGGTCTCCTGGACACACAGTATGTCTACCTTCCTCCTCTGCATCATGTCGACCAACTCTCTACCTTTTCCTGTCATAGTTCCAACATTCAACGTCCCTACTCTTAGTCCTATACTCTTGGCGCTCCTCTTCTCTTTCTTTGTGCGAACGCACTTTCCTCCTCTCCTTCTTCGACCAACAGTAATCCAATTTCCACCGGCGCCCTGTAGGTCAACAGCGCCGATGGCGGTCGTTGTTAACCCGGGCCTCGACCGATCCGGTATGGAAGTCATATGTTTGATTCGCATCTTTGATTTGGCAAAAGTTTTACGCCGGATGCCCTTCCTGACGCAACCCTCTGTATTTATCCGGGCTTGGGACCGACACAATAAGACACTGGCTTGTGCCCTCTTGCGGCTACATTTCCACAATTATGGACAATTCCCTGGCTTTTGATGAGACCATGTTGAGGCCCATGGTGACAAAATAGTCAGTTGTTTTTATTGTGATGCAGGATAGAACATCACCCTGTGTGGCCAGAAATCTTCTGATACATTCCACATTTTATTCATCCACAGAATGATTTTTATCATATGGTAGGTTTTAAAGAAACATACCATAATACTGAATGTCACAGCCACTGCTCTGCCTTCCTCATTGTTAACCCTGTGTTGTGTAGATAACTTACGTAAATCACAGTGTTTGTTTTCCAGCTCTTGGCTAGCTCCAACAGAGGGAGGCATGGACTACCTCGACATTGCACTACAACATTGTTTGGCCTGCTGACTGGCATCGTTTTTCGTTCATCCACTAGTCACTGGGATTCGGTTGGGGCTTAGACTAAATCAACTCTACCTGCATGTCAGTCAGGGTAATTCACTGTGTGTTCTTCTCAGAATTGGAGGAATTTGCTTTATGTTTACTGGGGCACTTTTGGCATTTGACATCATCCCTCGTAGTATCTTGTGGAGAGGGCTCCAGGAGTATAGAGGTCGGAGCCTTTTGGTAAAGGCTGTGTGATCCCCTTATGAGCGAAGCGGGAGCTTCATGCGCATTTTCGGCAGTAAGTCAGACCTATTCCAGGTGCATGGTGGCCTGTGGCGGGGCTGCCCTTTATCACCGGTTCTATTCACAATCTTTATGGTCAGAATCTTTTAGGCACAGCCTGGGGGCAGAAGGCGTCTGCTTTGTGGACCGAGGGATTTCATCTCGGCTTTTTGCAGATGATTTTATCCTGTTGACCTCAACAGCCTGGACTTTCAGCGTGCACTGGGATGGTTTGCAGCTGAGTGCGACACAAGTGTGATGATGATCAGCACCTACAAATCCAAAACCATGGTTCTTGCCTGCAAAAAGGTGGTGTGCCCTCTCCAGTATCAGTGGGGACTCTTTGCCCCCATTCGAGGAGTTCAAGCATCTTGGGGTTCATGAGGCATGTCCTACCGGGAAGAGGCCTTGGTGAAGACCTAGGACACGCTGGAGAGACTGTCTCCTGGCTGGCCTGGGAACACTTTGGGATATCCCAGAAAAGCTAGATGAGGTGTCTGGGTAGGGGGAAGTATAGGCATCTCTGAATAGATTGTTGCCTCCATGACCTGGCTTCAGATAAGTAGTTGAAAATGGATGGATGGATGGATGGATGGATGGATGGATGGATGGATGGATGGATGAATGGATGGATGGATGTTAGCCATAGTTAGTAAAAATGCTTGAGGCATTTTAGTCTACTTATCAAGAGTAAGAATATACAAAGTTTTCACTTAGTTAAAAAAACAAAATAAGCTATTGAGTTTTTCCAAGATATTCTATTTTTTATTGATATACACTCAACACAGGGCAACCTTCTAGCAGTTCAGTTTCCTTGTTAACACAGCACAAAGTTATCAAGACTCAAATAGGTGGATTTATGGGGAAAAAAATCCCTTCTTTCAATGTTAAAGAAAGTAAAGAAGAAATCTGCAGATTAACCATTTTATCTGGATATAATACAAATTTAATTTTTTATACCAATGTTAACCAAAAAAATATGACATACAATAACATACAATCAATAGGTTTGCCCAGTGCTATACAGCGGAAATTGAATATTGTGTTCAAGGGCACACTGGCAATCAGAGTTATTGGAAATTTTCCCACTTGAGTGGGCAGACAAAACACACAGTGTAACATTAAAGACAAAAACAAAAAAAATAAAAACTCAAGTTGAAAAGTGGTTTTATGTACCTGGATCAATATTTATGATGTTGTGTGGTCAATTGTTTATATGGGGATAGGAAACTGAATTGACAGAGCTTCAGGCAGTGATGAATATTTTTAGCTGCAAAAGATATGAGCAAAAATTATTTCTGTCACAGTTCCTGCCTCTCACTCTCCTCCTGTCCCACTGCTGCAGTATTTTTCCACTCTCCCTCCCTCTGCTCCACGCTACCTGCCGGCCACGCCTACTGCACCAGCCCACTCTGCTCACCTGCTGCAGATCACTGCAATCAGGCCTGCATATAGTCTCTCCAGCACCTTCACTCCTTGCCAGATTGTTCTTCAGCGTCATGCGAGACTTTCCAGCGTTCATTTCCTGTCTGATCTCCCGGTGTCGACTCTGCCTGTCCCTGACCTGCCATCCTCGCCTGCCTGTCGGTAAACTCACTTGCCTTCCGTCCCTGACCTCGTGCTCTGTCTCTGCCTGATATCTGCCTGCTCGCCTGGTTTTGACTCCTCCGCCTGGCCTCGTCTCGTCTCCTGCCTGCTCCCCAACGGTGCCTCTGTCTTCGCTGACTACTCACCTGGCTACGACTCCCTGCCTGTCTCCGACCTCTCTTCAGCTCACTCCTTGTCGGCCTCACAGCACGTGCAGCCGGCTCTCCTGAACGCAGAGCGTACTGCTCGTCATCTTCGGCTGACGTAAGCTACGTCTCTTCCCCTCTCTACGAAAGAGACTTGAACTGTGTGGAACCGGGGGCTTAGAAGCCTCCCCTTGGTTCCGCGGCTAATCCCAGTCGTCTCCTTTTCCCTCCTCTGGGCCCTAGAGACGGTGCGAGGCCTCTCAGCCCAAAGAACAAACTTTATTCTGTAATAATTCTGCATGCTGCATACCCTGTTTGCTGTGGTGATAGTAAAGGTTATTACCAACTGTTCCTGTGTGCCTGTGTACTGCATTTGGGTCCAAACAACCCCGTTTCAATTTCTTATTTAATCCAAATAGCTTTTGGAGCTAACTGCTTCATGGTTCAGAAGAATATGTGTAAAGCCTGGAGTAACCATTATCCAAACTGACTGTAAAAACCATTGAGAGACCATTGCCCAAGCAAAAGGTCTCCTCCGAACCCTAGGTTTAGTCGTTGGTTTGGCCAGCCAAAACAGCCAAAATTGATAAACAGTTTTCAGTTCAGTGCAAGAGCGCTGTCTTTTGTTGTCTGGTTGACTTTAATTCTTGTTACCTGCCTCCTGTGTGATTGTCTTCACACCTGTTCTTCTCTATTCCACCTATAGTGTGTTATCAGCTCTTTATTTGAATCTGTCATCTAATCTTTAATGTATCCGTTTTGATGTCCCTGTGTTCTATCTTCTGTTCTGAATCCCTTGCAATACCCTTAGTCTGCTCATGTGAAGACTTTGTTTCTGTTGTTCTGGTAGACTAGTGATGCCTTCTGATCAGTTTCCACCACTAGTGCTACAGAACCAAGACACCCACACTTTCTCTTGATATACCTTTCCCTCCTGTTTGTCACAGATTCTGGAGCAAAATTAGGCATCACTTCAACTGTCAATAGAGGAAGGCAAACTTCAAAGCAAACATTATGGAATCAATGCAATGTTGGATCAGCACACACAGCAGCACAGAATCATTATTTCTATCTTTTCGTCTGTTGCTTTTTGCCTGGATGACGGGAGGGATTTCTGATATCTGACTCTTCCTTCAAAATGCTTCGGTATCATTCAACATGAAACACATAATTATGAGGGTAAACACTTTATTGAGTGTTGTCTATGTCAAAATGCTGACTCTTTTGAGATTGACGACCAAGCAATAAGTTTCTATTTCTTGAATCATGTTCTGAGATACAATATAAACATATTGTATCTCCAGTGGATGAACATTAGTATACTGCATTTCAGTGTTGTTTGGGTCATGGGAAAACTGTCATGTCAGAATATGGATATTATTTCCTGTTCAGCTTCTGACACTATTTCTCACTGTCCTGTCCTTCTTTTCATGTTTCCTGTTTTTCCTCCTCGTGTCTTTTTCCCTAATTAGTTCCTCTGTTTAGGCCACTACATTTCCAGTCTTTCTACTTCCCCTCTCCTTCCTTACCTATGTGGTTCCTGTCTAGTGTTTCTGGTTCCTGTCTTGTGTTTATATCTGTTTTCCAGCAGTACCTCAATGCACTGAGTCTTGTGCTGGGTACCAGAGGTGGCTAGTTCAAGACCCACATGGGGCAAAAAAAGTCTGAGTCTGATCTGGCTGTGGAAAGGTGTCAGTTCACCTCCTGGGTTCTGCCGAGATACCCTTGAGCAAGGCACCTCCCCCTTTATAAGTTGCTCATTGGGGGCCCACCACCAGCTGCCCGCCACTCGACCTTTCATCTCCATGAGAGGTAGGGAGAGAGTGTGTGTGTGTGTGTGTGTGTGTGTGTGTGTGTGTGTATCTGTGTGTACCTGTGTGTCACAGGCCTGCACACATATATACTATGCATATGATTAATAACAGACTAACACTAGAGTGGACAAATAATTTCCATTCAGGGATATATAAAGTTGATTTAATCTTTAATCTTCCCTTGAAGGCATGATTTTCATTTTCTCATGTTGTTGTGTGGGGAACCACAATGCTTTATTCACCAGACCAACTCACGAAGCCGGCGTCTACCCGGATGGCCGTAACGTTGAAGCGGCCTCCGTCTTCGTGTTCGTCTGTCCCACACATTACCCACGATGAAGCCATTACGGCTTCATTGGACACAGCGGTTTGTTTTCTTGTGACAGCGAAGAAAAAAAGGAAATAGATAAAGTCTGATATTATTGTTTCATTGTGGAATTTCCACAGGTCCGCGCTAGTTGAATTATCAAAAAAATGTCCTTCCACCTGATTTTTTTTACACCCATACCAATCTGTTATCCTTAGTCTCCATGAAATATGTAGGAAGAGCCGACTTTGAATGGTTTGTTTGTAAACAGCATTGACAAAATGTTGTAATGTAATACTTTTAAATGCAATCCATTAAATGTCTTTTTTAGTCTTGCTAGGATTTTTAGAATTAATTTATGGATTTGGGTCATATTTTCTCCATGTCCTGTGAAGATTTAGCTGAATAAAGAAGGTCTTGGAATTTGTGCTCCACATCCTTGATGGATGTTACGTCTCTGTTGTCAGCCTGCTATTGTACAAGTCTTCTGGCTGTAAGAAATTACCTTTAAGTTGCACCCTTGTTGGAAACATGGTTACTCAAAGATTAACTGGAAGTTAACCAGCAGCATTTTCAAGTACTGTGTCAATGAAAGGATAAAGTCAGATTTTTATTTTGTCGCTGAACATTTTTGGTTAGATTTGTGCAGCAGAGATCAAAATACATTGTTTTAAATTGATAATTTAAAAAAAAACTTCAAAGTTGATTCTATGGCAAACCTTTTTTACATCATCAGCTGCAAAATATTTTGTTCAGGAAATATCTGCTGCTAGTCAGACCATTGAAGAAGGTTCAGCTCATCACTGTTCTATATGCTGAGGCTGTTGTATGGTTTGTTGACTGGCAGTCTTCAGAGAACCCTATTATTCTAGTTGCACATTTATTACATTTCTTCTAACAATGGCCAAGAGTGATTCACTATGCTCTTCCACTTAATGTATTTATACCCTGCTACAAATCAGATAGGGATATAGCATTGGAGCTGATAAATCCCATTTATGTGTCTGTTGCATTTTTTTCCTAGAGCATAATTGTTACGACCCAGCTAGAGGACTGGGGAAATAACATAAAACAACCCAGACTTTAAAGGGGGGACATAAAACATTTATTTAAAATCTTGCTCTAAGTGCAAGTGTTTAACTAAGGTATTTTTTTTAACAAACTAAGGATGGCCAATGGGCACTGTTCAAGGATAACCAAAACATTCAACAGAGGACTAGCTATAATATACAAACTTTCCAAAAATCTTCAAATGGAACACAAAACCCCACCAGTTCTTCTTCAGAATCAGAATCAGTTTTAATTGCCATCGTTTGTTAAAAAAAACAGACAAGGAATTTGTTTTCGGCAGGTGGTGTCTCAAATTGTACATTCATACATTAAATGTAACTATGCTAAATACTGGGGTTGAGCCGGATACTCGTTTCATACGAGTATCCGGTACGGATAATGCATTTTGACGAGTACGAGTACGAATACGAATAAAGCCCGTTAATACTCGTGATCGGACTGAAGGAAAATCAGCCGGACTGTTTTCACGCTCTGTGATTGGCCAGTCACACATATTTCCCGCCCCTCCCTACAGACTGCAGTTAGAGCAGAGTTTCCCTGTCTCAGTCTGTCTCCGGTACATGCATTTACTGATCTCTCTGTTCATGGCTTCATTGTTGCTCACATCCTTATTAGATTTTCTTCAGCTTGCCTCTATTTTGGTGTTTGGTAATGTGGTGAACTTTCTTGTTTTTTTTTGGTTTTTTTTGTTGCACGTACGTGCAAGGCATGAGTAGAGTGAAATGTCTATAGTGTCTGAATTGTTTTTGGTGCATTTTTTGTGTCATCCCTCAGCTCTCGTGTGGAGTCTCTTCTTCTTCCCCCAGAGAGGAGTTGAGCAGTTTAATTGCTCGGGGGATGAAGGAGTTCTGTTGGAGTCTGTTGGTCCTGCATGTTGGGAGGCATAGCCTCTGGCTGCTCAGGCTCCTCAGGCTTCTCTGGTTGTTTGCTACAGTGTGCAGAGGGTGGCAGATATTGTCCATGATGTCCAGCAGTTTGTCCAAGGCTCTGTTCTCTGCCACCGTTGCCAGGGGGTCCAGCTTCATCCCGACCACTGAGCTGGCCCGCCTGATCAGCTTTTCCAGCCTGGAAAAATCCGCCTTAGTCACGCTCGCTCCTCAACACACCACAGCGTACAACAGGACACTGGTGACCACAGACTGATAGAACATCCACAGGAGCTTCCTGCAGACATTGAATGCCCTCAGTCTCCTCAGAAAGTGCATCCTGCTCTGTGCTTTCTTGTACAGCTCCCACAGCTGTGTTGCTTGTCCAGTCCAGCTTGATGTCCAGCCACAGCCCAAGATATTTATAGGCCTGCACAACCTCCACCTCGTCCGTTATTATCAGAACTGGTCTAGGTTGGGGTCTGTCCCTCCTGAAGTCAATGACCAGCTCTTTAGTTTTGGAGGTGCTGAGCTGCAGGCTGTTGCTGTGACACCAGTCAACAAAGTCCTTCACCAAGCATCTGTACTCCTCCTCCTCATTGTCTCTGATACATCCCAGCTGTGTCATCTGCAAACTTCTGGATGTGACACAGTTCTGAGTTGTAGCAGAAATCCGCCGTGTACAGGGAGAAGAGGATTGGGGACAAGACAGTCCCCTGAGGAGCACCGATGCAGCTGACCACAGTATCAGACGTGGCATCCTTTAGCCTGACAAACTGTGGTCTGTCGGTGAGATAGTCGTGGACCCAAGCAACCACGCCGGGGTCCACTCGCATTTGTAGGAGTTTTTCCTGAAGTATACAGGGCTGGATGGTGTTGAAGGCACTTGAAAAATCCAGAAAAAGGATCCTCACAATGCCGCCCTCCTTGTCCAGATGCAAGTGGGCTCGGTGTAGCTTGTGGAGGATTGCGTCCTCCACACCGACCTTTTTCCCGGTATGCAAACTATAAAGAGTCCTCAGCATGTTGTACCTGAGTCCTGAAGAGATTGAGGAAGAGTCGCTCCAGAGTCATCATCAGATGCAATGTGAGCGCCACCAGTCGGAAGTCGTTCAGCTCGCTGGGCCGGTTCTTTTTGAGAACAGGAACGATGCATGACGTCTTCCAGAGGGTGGGCACCTTCCTGAGATGCAGGCTCAGGTTGAAGACCCGTTGTAGCGGCTCCCTGAGTTCAGCGGCACAGGCCTTGAGTAAATGGGGGCTCGTTCCATCTGGTCCTGCTGCTTTTTGGGGCCGAAGCTTCCTCAGTTCTCCTCTTACCTGGTCCACCGGGAAGATGGGAGGAGGCAGTGATGGTGGTGGGTGCTGGGGGGTGGAGGGAGGGTGTCTGTGACAAAGAGGAGGGCTTGCAGGTGAGAGACTGAGGAGGGAGAACGGGGGGCTGGAGGGGGAGAGGGGCAGGGGTGGGGGGTGGAGAGGGGCCACTTTGCTGCTGTGGAGGGGGGAGGGAGGCCATGGGATAGGGATGAGGCTGGTTAGCTGCTGCTGAGGTCGTGGGGGTGGAGGGTGATAGGGGGTGCTGCTAGGGGGCCTGGTTGAGCCTATTGAAGATGTCGTTGGTCGTTGGCTCTCTGCACCCCTCCGACCTCTGTTCTTGTGGGAGGTGCAGAGAGTAATAATAATGTGTACATTATTTCTGAATGTTGAGAACCTAGATTTTGTATGGCTTTAAAACTGCCTATATTTTTTATCCACTGTGCCTTTGAAATACTCAGATTCTAGGTGCACTAAGGTGTGTTCTAGTTCCCATCAGTATGCTTTCTAAGTTAACCAACTTTTTATGGCACTAGTCATGTCTTCAGCCATTTATCTGCCTTGTGGGACACAGATCAGCTGGAGTCTGTCTTAGCTGGGTACAGGTAAAAGGCGGGACACACCCCAGAGATGCCCACTCATTGCAGAGTGGTCTAGATTTATTGCAGTTAATTATAGATAGTCCTCAAGCTAGTGTCTTATTGTGCCGGTCCCAAGCCTGGATAAATACAGAGGGTTGTGTCAGGAAGGGCATCCAGCGTAAAACTTATGCCAAATCAAACATGCGAATCAAACCTATGACTTCCATACCGGATCGGTCGAGGCCCAGGTTAACAACGACCGCCATCAGTGCTGTTGACCTACAGGGTGCCAGTGGAAATTGGACTACTGTTTGTCGAAGAAAGAGAGGAGGAAGTGTGATCGTAGGAAGAGAGAGAAGAGGAACGTCAAGAGTATAGGACTGAGAGAAGGGACGTTGAATGTTGGAGCTATGACAGGAAAAGGTAGAGAGTTGGTTGACATGATGCAGAGAAGGAAGGTAGACATACTGTGTGTCCAGGAGACCAGGTGGAAAGGTAGCAAGTTTAGGAGCAGGGTTCAAGTTGTTCTATCATGGTGTAGATAGGAAGAGAAATGGAGTATGAGTGATCTTGAAGGAGGAGTTTGTCCTGGAGGTAAGAAGAGTGTCAGATAGAGTGATGAGTCTGAAGCTAGAAATCGAAGGTGTGATGGTTAATGTTGCTGACATCCTACATGCTCCACATGTAGGATGTGAGCTGGAGGAGAAGGAGAAATTCTGGTTGGACTTTGATGAAGTAATGAAGAGCATACCAAGAAGTGAGAGAGTTGTCATTGGAGCAGACTTCAATGGACATGTTGGTGCAGGAAACAGAGGTGATGAGGAGGTGATGGGCAGGTTTGGTATCCAGGAGAGGAACGCAGAAGGACAGATGGTAGTTGACTTTGCAAAAAGGATGGAAATGGCTGTAGTGAATACTTTCTTCCAGAAGAGGCAGGAACATAGGGTGACCTATAAGAGTGGTGGTAGGAGCACACAGGTAGACTACATCTTGTGTAGACAATGTAACCTGAAGGAGATCAGTGACTGTAAAGTAGTGGTAGGTGAGAGTGTAGCCAAACAGCATAGGATGGTGGTGTGTAGGATGACTCTGGTGGTGAGGAAGATGAAGAGGGCAAAGGCAGAGCAGAGGACGAAATGGTGGAAGCTAAAAAAGGAAGGGTATTGCATGACCTTTAGGAAGGAGTTAAGACAGGCTCTGGGTGGTCAGGAGGTGCTTCCAGATGACTGGACAACTACAGCTAATGTGATCAGGGAGACAGGTAGGAGAGTATTTGGTGTGTCATCTGGAAGGAAAGTAGATAAGGAGACTTGGTGGTGGAATGAGGAGGTACAGGAGTGTATACAAAGAAAGAGGTTAGCTAAGAAGAAGTGGGACACTGAGAGGACTGAGGAGAGTCGACAGGAGTACAGGGAGATACAGCGTAAGGTGAAGGTAGAGGTAGCAAACAAGAAGCTTATGATGACTTGTATGCTTGGTTGGACAGTAAGGAGGGAGAGACTGATCTATACAGGCTGGCAAGACAGAGAGATAGAGATGGGAAGGACGTGCAGCAGGTTAGGGTGATTAAGGATAGGGATGGAAGTCTATTGACAGGTGCCAGTAGTGTGATGGGAAGATGGAAAGAGTACTTTGAAGAGTTGATGAATGTGGAAAATGAGAGAGAACAAAGACTAGAAGAGGTGACTGCTGTGGACCAGGAAGTAGCAAAGATTAGTCAGGATGAAGTGAGGAGGGCATTGAAGAGGATGAAGAGTGGAAATGCACTCGTTCCTGACGATATACCTGTAGAGGTTTGGAAGTGTCTAGGAGAAGTGGCAGTAGAGTTTCTGACTGGGTTGTTCAACTGGATCTTAGATAGTGACAAGATGCCCGAGGAATGGAGGAGAAGTGTGCTGGTGCTCATTTATTTTAAGAACAAGGGAGACGTGCAGAGTTGTGGCAACTACAGAGGAATAAAGCTGATGAGCCATACAATGAAGTTATGGGAAAGAGTAGTGGAAGCTAGACTAAGGGCAGAAGTGAGCATTTGTGAGCAGCAGTATGGTTTCATGCCAAAGAAGAGTACTACAGATGCAGTATTTGCTTTGAGGATGTTGATAGAGAAGTACAGAGAAGGCCAAACGGAGCTGCATTGTGTTTTTTTAGATCTGGAGAAAGCTTATGACAGGGTGCCCAGAGAGGAACTGTTGTATTGTATGAGGAAGTCTGGAGTGTCATGAAGTATGTTAGAGCGGTGCAGGACATGTATGAGGACTGTAAGATAGTGGTGATGTGATGTAGGTGTGACAGAGGAGTTCAAGGTGGAGGTGGGACTGCATCAGGGATCAGCTCTGGGCCCCTTCTTGTTTGCTATGGTGATGGATAGGCTGACAGACAAGGTTAGACAGGAATCTCCATGGACTATGATGTTTGCAGATGACATTGTGATCTGTAGTGAGAGCAGGGAAGAGGTGGAGGAGAAGCTAGAGAGGTGGAGGTTTGTCCTGGAAAGGAGAGGAATGAAGGTTAGCCGCAGTAAGACAGAGTAGATGTGTGTGAATGAGAAGGACCCAAGTGGAAGAGTGAGGTTACAGGGAGAAGAGATCAAGAAGGTGGAGGATTATAAGTACTTAGGGTCAACAGTCCAGAGCAATGGAGAGTGTGGAAAAGAGGTGAAGAAGCGTGTACAGGCAGGATGGAATGGGTGGAGGAAAGTGTCAGGTGTGATGTGTGATAGAAGAGTTTCAGCCAAAATGAAAGGAAAGGTGTACAAAACTGTGGTGAGACCAGTGATATTGTTTGGTCAGAGACAGTGTCACTGAGGAAAGGACAGGAGACAGAGCTGGAGGTAGCAGAGATGAAGATACTGAGGTTCTCTTTGGGAGTGACCAGGAAGGATAGGATCAGGAATGAGTACATCAGAGGGACAGCAAGTGTTCGAGGTTTTGGAGATCAAGTCAGAGAGGCCAGACTGAGATGGTTTGGACATGTCCAGAGGAGAGATAGTGAATATATTGGTAGAAGGATGCTGAGTTTTGAACTGCCAGGCAGGAGGCCTAGAGGGAGACCAAAGAGGAGGTTTATGGATGCCCGAAAGAGAACATGAAGGTAGTTGGTGTGAGAAAAGAGGATGCAGAAGACAGGGTTAGATGGAGGCAATTGTGGTGACCCCTGAAGGGAAAAGCCGAAAGGAAAAGAAGAAGAAGAATTATAGGTACTCCTCAATACATGAACACAGCTGGTTCCGAGAGGTTGTTCATAAACTGAATTGTTCGTAAGTCATCTTTTTTTTTTTAAATTGCAATCGGTGATCGCCATTTGAGGTCATTTAAATAACATTACTACTCAAAATACATGCACACACACATACACACACACATATACTGTATATGATGGGTTTTCTCAGGCGGATAGCTGGTGTCTCCCTTAGAGATAGGTTGAGAAACACTGCTATTCCCGAGGGGGTCAAGGTAAAGCAGCTGCTTCTTCGTGTGGGAAGGAATCAAATGAGGTGATTTAGGCATCTGCTGCAGATGCCTCCAAGGCGCTCCTTGGGATATCCAGCTGGGAGGAGACCTCAGGACAGACCCTGGACAAAGTGGAGGAATTATATCCCAACACTGGCTTGGGAACGCCTTAGGATCCCCCAGCCAGAGCTGGTGGATGTGGCTGGTTAAAGGGAAGTTTGGGGTTCCCTGTTGAAGTTGCTGCCCCTGTGACCCGACTCCAGATAAGCGGGATAGACATAGTGGATAGACGTAGCCTAATATTACTTTGGGAATGTAAAACTGAAAATATCCCATCACTGAGTTTGAATGTTAATGTCTAAAGGCTCCTGTGCACTAAGTGGAGGATTGTGAACTTGGATTGAGAAGTTGTATGAATTAATAATCCCATTCATAACTGACAGAGTGAGAGTGCCGAGGTCAGATTTATGATAAGATACAAAAGGTTTAGATTTCTGTAAATCTCACTGATAGTTTTATGTAAAACGATATCAGGTCCCCTGGTAGCTCATCTGTTTACTTAACTGCTGAATTTGATTTCTCAAACTTTTTTGAAGTTTTTCATTCCTCGATGAGCAACCTGAAAATGAGCTCTGTCCACAGTAACTTTTTCAAATTCACAGTACGAATGCAATATTTATTGATATTGCCATTGTTCTGTATCGTTACTAAAATTTCAGAGCTTTTCATCACAATCTTTTCTATCTATTCTATCCTATCTAGTTAAGCAACCTGTGACCCAATAAAATCTGGGCAGAGATTGGTTTTCATTTAAGTAGTCATAGACTAAATAGGAGTAAAGTAATAAATCTGGAATAATTGCTCCCATTTATGCTCTGGAAAAAAAGAAATGTACAATAGATTCAATGAAGAATTTGTATAAATAATAGAAAGAAATTAGGTTTAGCTCTGGCAATAGTGCTGTTTGTTGGAATACAGTAGAACATTATTGGGTGAAATGGGTGTGAGTATTACCCAGTTGTAGCACAGCAGACACACGGGTACCTATGGTAATGGTTTTAATGAAGATTGAATGAGGCATTGGGAAATGCAGAAGAACAATCCAGCATGAAAAGATTCACAAACCACACAAACTGAGGACAGTGTGGCAACGGACAGAGTCTCTGTTTAACAGGGTCACAGGTCATAGTGGAGAAACTCATGGTGCTGCAGCAAACCCGGAAATTTTCTAAATGCCACAGGATAAAGTAGAAAAAAAATAGGAGAGCAAAAACAGTACTCTTGGTCTGGGACGGAAGGCTGGATTCACCTGGTTAAAGGGCAAATAAGGTTGTCAACATGATCAGTCCAAGTCGTGCTTTGTGCAGTAAATTTTAGTGAATTGTTACAAAGGGTGTGTCAAACATAGTTTCAACTGTTGAATCACGAACTCTACACATACAAAATTTTCTGACTCATGTGCCTCTCACAGCTAAAGTTAGTCAATGATCCATAAATGTGAGCATCCATTACTGATTTAATTTTGCTATGAGGTCAGATAGTTTTACATAAAGTGTTTTACATTTAGTCATTCAGTTACAGTACAACTGGCTCATCATATGGATCAGTGAACATCGAGTTGATGAAAATAATTTAGTCAGGAGAGACTACTGATTGCAGTATAAAAAGATGTTTAGTGTATCAAATTATTTAGGATTAGTTGCATGTCAGAAAGTTTGTGGTGTCTGAAAGTCTTTAGTGCTTTCTTTTTCTTCAAGGAAATTTGTCTTAAAATCCAAACACTGGCTTATTGACATGTCTGTTAAAGTCAAATCAAATCTCCAAACCCTGATCAAAAGGGCTGTGAAAATAATCAGTATGCTGCCCCAATTCCTCCTCAGGAGATGTTTGCTGAGAAGGTGAATAAGTAGGGTCTTAAAAATCACCTGTGACCTAAAGCAAGTCTTTGAAAGGAATATGAGTTGATGCCCTCAGGAAGAGAGTGAAGGGTTATCAAACTACTGTATATGTTGAATAAGTATACATTTTCTTCAGTTCCACTGTCAATCAAACTGCTCAGCAGTACAAATTAAGTGTGTTCACTTGTTCACGGGTGCATGTGGTGATGGTGGCATAATATCACTCATCAACTCATTCTATCCATCTAAAATTTAGGTCTTTGGGCAGCAAAGTGATATTAAATAAGATAGATGAGGATCATTCTGACATGAGCTCTCCAACGTTTTTTTCTTCTTCTGTGTCATGCATCTTGTCTGGAGTATTGTGTGTGTATGTGTGCGTGTGTATACTGTATATATATATACAGTATATACACACATACATATATACATACGCACTCACACACACACATACAGTATATATATAGTTTTCAAGTGAGCTTATTGATATATATATCAATTGTTTGTTTGTACGCTGTAAATTAAACCTTTTCTATCCAGGGGGCGTCTCCCTGCAACGACCCGTGTGTGTGACCTGTGTCTGCATGTACACACAGAATGGACAGAGTTAAAACCGGCTATTTTATGACATACAACAGCTCCACGTGGAAGATGCGTTGATAAGCACGCTTGACAGTTGGATATTTGTTGGTCTGTTTCATAAAGTGAACGGCGTGAATTTCCACAAGTCACGGTTATAAACATTATAAACTTATAAACGTGTTGATAAACGCTCTTATGCGGCTAAGTCTAGACATAGCCTGATTCTGGTCGTAGTTTAGTTTGTGCCGTGAGTTTTGACAGCTATATAAGGAGGGTGTTTTCTAAAGCTGGAGAAATACTGTAAAAAAAAAAATGAAATCACATAAGACTTGCCCCAGTGGACAAAAATGTTGTTTTTGAATAAAAAACAATGATGTGACCCAAGCATAATCACTGGCTATACCGCAATGTTACAAAAGCACAATCATTGTCCATACCCCAACGAACCTCCTCTCACTGTACATGTTTACTGTATTTTCATTTTTTTTCCATACTGCCAGTGTGTGTGTGCGTGTGTGTGTGTGTGTGTGTATACTGTATACGTGTGCAAGCATTAGAAAAGTGATTTCCCTATAGGAATTATTAATAGATTTATTTATTTGTTTTTTATTTTTTATACACTCAAGAGTACTACAGATGCAGTATTTGCTTTGAGGATGTTGATAGAGAAGTACAGAGAAGTACAGAGAAGGCCAGAGGGAGCTGCATTGTGTTTTTTTAGATCTGGAGAAAGCTTATGACAGGGTGCCCAGAGAGGAACTGTGGTATTGTATGAGGAAGTCTGGAGTGGCAGAGAAGTATGTTAGAGCGGTGCAGGACATGTATGAGGACTGTAAGACAGTGGTGAGGTGTGCTGTAGGTGTGGCAGAGGAGTTCAAGGTGGAGGTGGGACTGCATCAGGGATCAGCTCTGAGCCCCTTCTTGTTCGCTATGGTGATGGACAGGCAGACAGACGAGGTTAGACAGGAATTTCCATGGACTATGATGTTTGCAGATGACATTGTGATCTGCAGTGAGAGCAGGGAAGAGGTGGAGGAGAAGCTAGAGAGGTGGAGGTTTGTCCTGGAAAGGAGAGGAATGAAGGTTAGTCGCAGTAAGACAGAGTAGATGTGTGTGAATGAGAGGGACCCAAGTGGAAGAGTGAGGTTACAGGGAGAAGAGATCAAGAAGGTGGAGGATTTTAAGTACTTAGGGTCAACAGTCCAGAGCAATGGAGAGTGTGGAAAAGAGGTGAAGAAACGTGTGCAGGCAGGATGGAATGGGTGGAGAAAAGTGTCAGGTGTGAAGAGTTTCAGCTAAAATGAAAGGAAAGGTGTACAAAACTGTGGTGAGACCAACGATGTTGTTTGGTCTAGAGACAGTGTCACTGAGGAAAAGACAGGAGACAGAGCTGGAGGTAGCAGAGATGAAGATGCTGAGGTTCTCTCTGGGAGTGACCAGGAAGGATAGGATCAGGAATGAGTACATCAGAGGGACAGCACATGTTAGAGGTTTTGGAGATAAAGTCAGAGAGGCCAGACTGAGATGGTTTGGACATATCCAGAGGAGAGATAGTGAATATATTGGTAGAAGGATGCTGAGCTTTGAACTGCCAGGCAGGAGGCCTAGAGGAAGACCAAAGAGGAGGTTTATGGATGTAGTGAAAGAGGACATGAAGGTAGTTGGTGTGAGAGAAGAGGATGCAAAGGACAGGGTTAGATGGAGGCAATTGATTCGCTGTGGTGACCCCTGAAGGGAAAAGTCGAAAGGAAAAGAAGAAGATACACACACACACACACACAAACACACACACAGTGTACTGCAATCACTAAAATATACTGTACATGTTT
Source organism: Antennarius maculatus (assembly GCA_013358685.1). Taxonomy (NCBI): domain Eukaryota; kingdom Metazoa; phylum Chordata; class Actinopteri; order Lophiiformes; family Antennariidae; genus Antennarius; species Antennarius maculatus. Next base: position 10,442,089 of record CM023608.1, read on the forward strand.
TGCATACTTCCTTATTTTGCTGATGGTTTTATTCACAGGATTTCTGACTTTTCTCACTCTTGTGTGTCTTACCTACCTTATCTCCTACTCCTCTGTCTCCTTCCTCCTTGCTGCTCCCTCAGTCTGTCATGCTCGACTCTCAACAGCACATATCTGTAGATAACTAATGATAATGGACTTTGCTCCCTGATGTGGGAATTCTGCAATCAGCCACTCTGCATGACATATGAGTTGATAGCCTTAATTTTCTCAGACTTGAATGCCCCTCAACTTCATTAGCATGAGGATAAAGATCACACAAACAAACATAGCTGATAAATCTTGGTCTGGCAATACAGACAGGTATGAACGTGTGTGCCACACCATGAAATCCAGTTTTAGGCTATAATGGTATGTCTTGAAGTCTCAATTTCTCTCCTGTCTTTGCTGATTCCACTGTTGAACAGATGTCAGAGAGAATGGGTTGTTGTGTCAAGAAGACACAATTAAATCCTGATGCTTTTCAGTGTTATTTTCTCCTCCAAGCATCACTCATTAATATGTCTATTGCGGATACTGTCACAACTCATTGCATTTTTTAGGGACAGTGCATTTATCAGTGAAAAAGGCAGTGATATTTCTTAGATGTGTTAATCTTGGCCACATGCATAGAAAACTCCATCTAAAGAGTCACAACAGTTAACGAAGTGATGTTGAACTTCACTGTGTGTGCATTTGAAAATATATGCGAAATGCATTGCCTTCCTCATGAATACAATGCAATACAATAAAAAATAGGCAGATTTTAATGAGACTTGGGAAAATCAGGTTGACCTAGAGACACATGCCTTGCTAGAAGAGGAGGTAAAGTGATATCCTTACCCCAGCCAGATATGACTGTTATGTCCAACACACACATCCTCTTGGTTTAACATGCAGTGCCATGGGAGGACAGATCATCCACGTGTCAACGACCAAACAACATATTCCCAATTAGAGATGGTTGCTGTGACTTTGCAGCAACATCAGTGGACTGCATCTTCCAGGAGGAGAAGGAGGATTAGTTCTGAATCAAAGCTGTAAAGAAAGCCACTGGGGGATAGCACTGGGAGCTGAGACAAGCTCAAGGTAGCTATGGCTATGGCAAGCGCACGCACAGTAGTTGGAACCAATCTGCAGGTGAAATCTAATTTAGCCTTTGCAGTCTCGCTCAGGTGAAACGTGTGGACTGAAAAGCTTTAGACACATACAGTAGATACCTGCTGATGATGCAAAAAGGGCTCATAACAATGCAAAATTCTGACTAGTTATTCCTAAGGAACAAGAGCAGGAACTTATGGAATTGTTTGTTTTTAAGTAGCCCATGAAGTTTATTGTTGTAAAAAAGCATCTATGATGTTTATTTCATCTGAAACTGCAATTGTTTACATGTTCTGCCTCTCTGACTGGTGTTACTTGGAAAGTTAGCATCATTTGTGGATTGGTATTCCAGTAGTGTTCCAATTAACAGAGAATTATGTTAAATGTAAGCATACTCCTTGTACTGGCAACACTTCCAGCTCAGGTGAGCTGACACCTCCCACCGTCAGCTCACACTCCGGAGGCTATCTTGGCGGGAGCAGCAAATCAAACCGCCAATGGCTGGGAAATGTCTGGTCTACAAGACGTCTGCTCTGTCGCTCATCCACTGCCGAACTCTATCTGATATGTTAGAGCTGTTGTACAGAGCGATGGCTTATGGTAGGAATGACTTCCTGTACACGTCCCTTTGACAGCAAAGCTGTAGCAATCTGTTGGAAAAAGAGCTCCGCTGTCTGTCCACTGTGTGGTGGAGAGGGTGAGCGGGGTTATTAATGGATAACAGTTTGTTCAGAGTCCTCCTCTCAACCACAGCCTCCACAGCATCCAGACTACAGCCAATCACAGAGCCAACCTTCCTGATCAGCTTGTTGAGTCTGTTGGTATCACTGGCTCCAATGCTGCTCCCCCAGCAGACCACGGCAAAGAAGAGTACGCTGGCCAGAACAGACTGGTAGAATATCTCCAACATATTACTGCATACACTGAAGGATCTTAGCTTCCTCAGGAAGTAAAGTCTACTCATCCCCTTCTTGAAGACAGCTGGATGTTGGATTTCAATTTTAGGCTTTGCTATTCTGCTCGAGGATGCTTAAATATGTGATAAAAGCACCAAATGTACCACTAATATCCTACCAGGGCTCCCACCTGTGACATAGTCATTCATTTTGGTGTAATGTTGTTGTAATTAAAAAATTGTGGATTTCCCTTCAAATTGACAATATAATTAAAAATGGCTTTGCTTGACTTACCACAAAGATAACATTTACATAAATCCAGCATCAACAGTCGGTTAGCTTTTTCTTCTTCATTGTAATCATACTAACATACTAACTTTCTAAGTGACTTCAGCTGATTGTCTTTTTTTTCCGTACGGCTCTAGACTGAGTATCTTAGTGCTGTCAGATGAGTGCTGGTTCTGCAGCCAAATCATGGAAGCGCTGCTGTTTGTGTGTCCAGGGAAAAGAAGCTGAAGTACTGGGCAAAACAACAATCCGACTCTCCAAACTGCTCCACTCCAGTTACCACAAAACAGAGCTAGCATCAAAAGACAGCTGCCATGCTTAATCCTCTGGACCAGCCTTGCCAGCATCTTGTCTGATCAGCCAGTCAGTGTCATCCAACGTGAATTTGTGTCCCAGTGGACAGGAAGTAAGCGATACCTCTGTGGTCCTCACACAGACTTAATTCTGTCTTTCTCTGTCATGCATCCTCAATCCTTTTGTCCCTGTTTATTTTAAATCTGTCTGTTTATCTCGTTCTCCAATTCACACAGACACAAACACAAACACACACACACACACGTGTAGTACGTCACTAGCAGAAGTGTCCTCGCCTGGGGAAAGAAGCAGGAAGAGGTTTGCGTGATGCCATAGAGGAGTAATGGCAGCTAATCAGAGGCATCTGCTCCTTCATAGTGCCAGCATCATCTCAACACAAGGCCAAACTGATGAATTGCTGAAAATATATTATCAAACACCTCCAGAAAAAAATAACCTCCATAGAAACAGTTTTGGTTTTTCCATTGACATATTTTCACACAATTTTTGATCAACTAGGTTTTGCAAACCAGTTTCCGTCCATCAAATCTTAAAGAAAAACAACAAGCCTTATTGCTGGATTTTTTTATTTTTTTTTAACACTGGCAACACTTCCAGCTCAGTTTATTTTTTCATTGTTGTCTCCACGGTGTCTGTGTCTTAGGTATGATTGGTGCAATCCTACCACTCAGTCCTCTCCACCTGAACAAAAATGTGGCATATGTGATGAAGGTCTAGAAGTGAAAACAAGACAATAAGCAGAGATGTCCTTGCCTTCCTGATTCAGATGAGCTAAAGTGAGACAGGTTTCTTAGACTCTTAAATGTTGCTGTTAACTCACACTAAAGGAATTGACCATTTACTGCACAATACAATTTCATTTTGTAAAAGCAGTTATATTCACACTGCTGGAAAAAATAGTATCTCTGAAACCATAATCCAGTTCAAAATAGAAGAAGAAGAAGTATACTTTGTTGATCCCGCAAGGGAAAATTACATAGTCACTCAGGTTAGTATTTTTAACAGTATACAGGCCCCCTGAACACAGCACACAAGGGGGCCTGTAAGCATGCAGTTAATACATACACATAAAACTACACACATTGGAAGGCAGAGTGACAGGCAGCGGCTTCTGGAACGTGCCCCAATTGAGCAGCTTGTAGGGGGGACGGCGCCTTGCTCAGGGGCGCCTCGGCAGTGCAATCTGTCTACGAGACATCTGCTCTACCGCTGAGCCACTGCCGCCCCAAATACCATGGCAAACTTGAGGATGCTCATATTGTACCTTCTGTAGCGATGTCCCAGATACAGAAATCAAATCAAAGCTTTATACACAGTAAAGCCCAAATGCAAAAGAAAAGACACCAGGGCATGCTTCAACCAAGCAAACCCTACCATGGCATATTTGTTGAATGCTTTCCTTATGCATGGTTAACACATCAGGTTTGACAAATGTTAAATATCAAGCTGAAATTTTTGTGATGAGTCATCAGAATTGAGATGAGGACCAAAACTCAGAAGACAGGTGTAACAAAATGGTTTTATTGTGTACAAAACTGGCAGCTAGTGAAGGGAATAATCCAAAGAATATGTGTGGAATGAAAACTCCAGGGTCCAGTATCAGACGTTCTGGAGCAGGGTAACAAGACAAGGTTGGGCACTGGGGCAGACGAAGTGGCGAGGAAAAACACATGAGCAGCATCGATTGTGCGACGGAATAAGAAAATAAATGTTGGTGAAAGATAGGAGACGGGTGTGGAGGTAAGTGATGTGTGATCTCTCGACTGCCCAGCCTGCAACACAAAGAAAACTCTCCACAGGAAAACAAAAGTAACGTCTTTTCAAAACAAGAGTTCACATAAAATACCACAATTTTTTGTAATGTGGCTAAACAGTACTTCAAAAAAGGGTTATAATTAAGTCAAATGAACATTTATTATCATATTATTTATATTATTTTATAACAAAAGAAACACAATATATATGTTGATATATATGTTGATTATAACACAGTATGTACGTTGATTATGACAGAGCTTTCAATTCTGTCATAACAACATACTATACATAAGAGTATTTACAAATCCTGGCTGAAACACCAGCTTTTTTCAGAAGCACTTGTTGCATTTGTAGCCTCTTTTTGTGGATATAGGGTAGAGTGGAATACAGAAAGGCAGCTACTGCAACGCTAGCAGCCTTTACAACAACCATCATGCTTCACAAATACATATATGTGCATTTAATCAAACACAATATTATTTTAAAATATTTACATGAGAAATTCTCCAAAAGGTATCAAAACAGGTGAGAGGTCAACGAGAGGATGTACAGTTACCATGTAGAATGCTAGGAATTTCAACAAGGAACCAGGCTGGAAACATGTATATCTCTGTCAAAACTGGACGTGAAGCAGATGTCTTAAGGGAATTGACCTGAGATAGCTTCTATTAGCCATTAGATGAACTTCAAGTTTCATTATTCTGCTCAAGAGTTTACAGCTGAAGAAGTCATACATTTTGCTGTAGAAGTATTGAATTTGTTTCCTGGAAAGATGGATAGGATTGTCAGTTAAACATAGAAAATGTCAATGATGTCCAGACAGTCTGTATGACCTTTTAAATATGTAACCAAACTACAATCTTTGTCTAACATAAGAAGTGTTCCAGCAACTACAAACTAAATTCCCATGGGATATAAACCAGTCATTGTCTTCAAACTCTTTCTAAATCCAATCGTTTACCCTGACCACTGTCTAGGGTTACTGTGCACTTTCATAACATTTCCTGGATTGAATACAAGCTTATTGCAATGCAAATAGTAACATTACCAATAAATTTATGTTTCAGCTCATATTTCCATCAACACATGATGTTTCTATGAGACCACTGACATTAGAAAGACAATTCATACAATTCAAAGTCCATAACTGTGAACTGTCATAAACCCAGAATTTCCTTCCTGCAAAACAGCCGTGCCTCAACTGTGTCAGCCATTCTTGAACAGCAGTTGATGGAGTAGGTTAACAGCATTTTTTTTTTTCAATTGACAGGGTTAGACTGTTAAACTTTAATGGTTAGTTAGTGTGTGGAGTGTGCTACAATAATCTCTTTACGACAGCGTCTCCACATTAACACTAAATTTCAGCTGGAACTTGGGCCAAAGGATGTCAGTCCCCATTTAGCAAAGTCTGTGCATTTTTTTAAAAAATATGTTGCTTTATTGAGACGAATATGCCTAAACCTGCCAAAGACACATGGCTTGAAGCTTGGATCAACAGCACATACTGTATGTAGGATTGAGAGGAGTTGTGTATTTACAACTGAACATGTTTGAAGTTTGCTGTGGGGCTCCTCTGAATGTGTCTGGATAGATAGCTGCTCTGTGGCTGATAGCCCCCTGAAGAAAATGTTGAGGTCAGTTGAAGGCAGCGTGCCAACAATGTCACAGAGTAATTAGGATGCAGAAGAGCTGAAAGATGAGGGACACCAAGAGTTAAAGGCGGTAGATGCAGCTTTGACTTTAAACACATTTAGTTTAATGTCCTAATAATTCATTAAGTCTTGCTGCAGTGACATGCTATACAGAGCACAGATGGTGGTAAGCTGGGAACAGTGTCTTCCCTACAGTTTTATGTTTTGTATCTGGTAGGAAACCAATTACATCTGTCAGATTTAATATCACAGGATTGCGTTGGGGTTAGGCACAATATGGTTGGGCACAAAATGTGCATTTTGACTCACCGTATTTGGTATCTAAACAATTCACCGGTAAAATGTCAAGCACTCACGATGTTCGATATTAAAATGACATGTCTTTTTCTGGAATACAATTCAGATATCATATAGACAGATTTCTCAATGGTATTGGTCATTGTTACAGTGACAGACGGTGGTTTTTTTGTTGTTGTGGGTTTTTTTTTTCAACCACTGAGTTGTGCATTGTGTTTTCTGATGTATTGCTAATGATAAAAGTGATGCAGGGTTCTGACATTCTGAATGGACAGCAGTCCTTCCGATACATAGTAACCATATTTTACCCAACCATCAGTAATTGAAAACATTATTAATCAATAGTAATGTCAATAAATTACTAATGGGTTCTAATAATCTGGGGTTTTTTTTAGATTACAGTTTCAAATTCAAGTTCAAGACTTGACGACAAAAGCATTCAGACAATCAAATAACCAACATACAAGAAAATAACAACTGTTTGCGTTGCCATCAACATTTACTCTTGTATATAGTACAAAATGAAATCCTGGACTAGCAATGGGATCAGAGTCTCTCACATTAACCTGAGCAATAACCTGGACAAGAGGCTTGATTTTGGCTGTTTTAATGAAACTTTGTATCATACAGTTTCAATAATGTCTTTTGTATCATCAAATAAATCAAACAGCTATTTATCTTAATTTCTCAAACTAAGGTGAGTACGAAAGTTTGTATCCCCAAACAAACAATTTGTGAAAAATTGCATCCCCAAGAATGAAGCAAGATTTCTGCTTCTTTTCAATTTACATTCATCGCCTCCATTCAATGTCTGTGCATAAGTGTCGTAAGGAGTCCGGTGTTACAGAAAGTAAACCTTACTGCTAGTGTTGTGTATACTTCGTACAGCCAGACCTCATGCATAACTTATTTGCAATAACCTCAGACCTTCCCTAATATTAACATACAGTTGTGGATTTTTGCGTGCACAGTCCCAGTATTGATGTCCTTCATGCCCTAGAACTCGACTTCCTTCTCTGATTTTTTTAGGATCATTTTCCATCATCATCCGAAAACTAGAAGACCATGTATTGAAAATCCTCAGTGTTGGATTTTTTTTATTCAGGTTAGATGTTAAAACACCCTCAACACACTCACTAGTAGAGCTGAGAGGGGGCGTTTTTACCTGAAGTTATTTACTCCTGTCAAATACACTATGTTAGAAGAACACACCAAGTCTACTGTTACAAACTCCTCTGTTCATACAAAGTAACCAGAGAGCAATAATCCCATGATAAATTTCCCATCGTAACACCAATAGCAAACTTCACCTTAACCAGCAGCCCAGAATGGCTGATGGCTCCAATAATTTAATTTAGAACCCGTCAGTGACTCGTTGAATTGCTTCAGTGGCTTTTAGTCTCCTAGTGGTTGATGTTCACACACTTCACTGTTTGACTAGCAGGAGCTGGCGGTGTGTTCAATGATTCTTCATGTTGACATCTATGAAAAAATGCAAAGCCAAAAAACTCAGCCTGCAGCCTCCAATGTCTGAAGATATATTAGAAAAAATATCAGATAAAATATGTAGAGAGTCGTTCCTCTAAGAGTTATGTGCTTCAAAGAGGAGATGGGGGGGGCGGGGGGGGGCGATATTTATACCACAAGAGTATAAACACTTAACTGTGGTGACTAAATATTTACTCAGTTCTCTTTCTCTCCTTCTCTCTCTCTCTCTGTCACACACACACACTCAAGCACCCCCGCACACACACACACACACACACACACACACACACACACACACACGCATGCACTCATACATAAACACAAACACGAAACACAAACATATGAACCATATTCGCATCTGAAATTAAAGTTCCCTGAGGGACTGTGACCTTCAGCAAGAGTAATAAATAGGTTAATATTTATATTTTAAATGTAAATCTAAACTTGCTTTTACAATAATATTATTTCTTGTGCTGCTGCTGTCATTTCAAACTCAAATCCTGCACCATTGGTTAGTTTGGATAATAGAGTGCAGGTATAGATCGGTAAAAGTAGTAAATTTAATGGACAGCTCTATTGAAGTGATTGTTTGGAAAGGACAAGGAGTCTTTCCCAGAACTGGACAACAGTAAATCCCTGGCTTATGGCTCCATGCAGAAGGGAGCATTTAAGTAGTTTTTTGTAAGAAGTTTGATACTCAGTGGCTTTTTGCAAATAACTTCTTTTATTCTTATCTTGAAAGATTCTCCAAGTTCAGTACTTTTTTAGTATATTTTGTTGTTTTTTGGTCAGAAAAGCTGCACAAATGTAAAAATAACTGATAAAGTCAGATTAAATTGATGTATCATTTAAATTAAACCTAATGTTTCTTGTCAAAATGTCACTCTGGTCAAAATGGTCACCAATATGGAGAGAAGACTATTATGATCTATCTCCCCCGTGAGGTCATTCATTTCAGTGTGTGTGCGTGCGTGCGTGCGTGCGTGCGTGCGTGCGTGCGTGCGTGCGTGCGTGAGTGTGTGTGTGTTGACACCAAATAGGCCTTAAGTGCCTCCCAGTGGTTTTTTGCCACAGATGATTATCACTGCAACAATTAAAGCTTGGAGTAAAGCACTCGTCAGGGTGTGCTGCTGCCCAAATGAGCAGCTCTGCTCAGTGGATGGAATGAATCAATGTGCCATTGATCCTCGGACAAGAAGAGGTGGACCTGAGGTGAGTGTATAAAACACACTCCATAGATTTTTGATATGCAAAACCTCAAATGTTGTTTTATTAAAAGCTCCTTCAAAATATTTTCAGAAACATCACCTACTGACTAACGTCTCAAACCCTCTAATTAACTCGAGAAGTTCATCATTACTCAGCAGTCCACTTAATCATTTTTCTTCTGAAATCTGTGAGTGTTTTTTGGAGTGTGAAATCACACAAATGGATTGACTTTTTTTCTGTAAAGGAATCACAAGATAATGGGCTCAGAGCTGAAGGCGTGAATGCTAATTTCACATCAATTAATGCTATTCAGGAAAAACCCAATAATTGATTACTGTTACACTCACACAAGCCGACCATATTGCTTTCATTTTCAGTGCCACTACAGGCTTGTGAACGTAGAGCTCCTCATAAATCTTAATCACGAAACCTTACTTCTCGAAATTACACCATGCATGTTTTTATGCACCCCTTTAAACCTGCATTGAGAAAACATCCAACCTAATGCTCATCAGAAAGAAAATGTAAGAAGAAAGTTGAGAACAGCTACATTCTGAAACAGCTGCCATAACACAAAACTTTATATGAACCGAACGCGTAAAAATATGACAGCACACATGATACAGATCACTACTCATTGTTGTGATCAGCCTTTGCCATTCAAAATTGGGCTTAACCTTTAAATTGCACAAACTGAGACTAAGGCTTATTTCTCCTGTGTCTCACTTTCTACTCAGGAGCAAAAAGACGCACTAAATCTCAAATTAGTCTCTTTTTAAGTTTCAGAAGAGATCTCAACAAGGTCTAATTTAATTCTCAGAGTTTCTAATAGTCTCACCTACTTCTCACAGTGAGTTTTAGGAGAAACATACGATAAACATTTTAGACATGGAAACAAAAATGAGACTGAGGTGAGAATCTCAAATTTGTCTCCTGATTTATAGAAGAGCAAGCTTTGAGCAGTAAAATTTTCCTCTGGGACGGTGTAAATGCATTGTTATGTTTGCCCAGAGCAAATCTCTTGAACACAAAACATAAAGAGTATATCTGTGTGGAGCTCAAACATTAGTCAGTAAGCTATTGCAGAATACTACTGTGGAGACAAAAAAAATCTCTTCCATAGACTCTAGTATGGGAATTCTAGAAATTAAACAACTTCTTGTTTTAAGTTAAAGGCTCTTGGATCCAAGATTAAGCCCTACAACTTGCCAAACAACCACTGATCCACGGACATTAACATGTGGCCAGGAATCAAATGTTTGTGACATTTTATTTAGATTCTAAGGAATAAACAACGTAAAAGCGGAGGTTATATGAAGATGAGGCAGCATTTGTTAGTAAGATTAAAGTGTTGACGGCACCAAAGGGTATTATGACTGCATGGGGACAAGTTTCTAGAAATAAGATGTATATGACATAAAAATATCCACATGCAAAAGCGTCAATATTTGCAGTTATGTGCACAATCAAGATTCATAATACATAACATTTACTGTACCTCAATACCATATCCTACAACATTAGAATCCTTATATAAGACTGAGACGGTTGGTTTAACTGGTTTAGCTTCTTGACAAATGTGATGTAGTCGTTGGAGAGCAGTTGATTAATGATTTCATGACAGAATTGCAGTTTTCTTTGACCCACTAGTTTCTTGCAGCAGACTATATAAAGAAAGCTATGACTTCTTCTTAAACCAGTTTGCATATATTTTTATATAAAAGCTCTGTAAATTAGATGTGTTGTGTTTTTGCAGCATTCAAGTTAAACAATATTGATTCCATTCAACAGCACTCCGTCTTCAGAGATGTCTGCCTTCTCTTAAATATAATGGAGCTTGATGGGACTAGACATTTAAAGACACTCAATGTTCCAGAACATATACCTGATAAACAGCAATGGCACAAGTCTTCCCAGAAAGAATTACCTATTTACATATATAATAATAAACAGAATCAAATGTGGTAACTACTTTTTCTTTCTACCGTGGAAATACACAGAAAGTCGCTCATAACTACAGTTACATATGTATGTATGTATGTAAACATTGAAGGCAACCTTCTGGGCTGACCTGAGCAGCTGTAAAGCTAGTTTAGTTAGCCTCTCATCAAAGAGTTGCTGCACACCTACATCTGATACATTTGGATAGTTGTATTTCGTTACATAGAAACAGTGTCTGCATGAATTTGCTCGTCAGAAGAGGGTAAGCGGTGTGGGTGAATTTAGGGGTAACATGTTTTGAACAGCTGTGATTTTTCTGTTTTCATACCTAAAATTGTTCAAACCTTTGTCTTTTTAATTTATCTAAAGGAAAGAATTCATCATAAACTCGATATCCATTTGAATGCCTCTGTCTTTGCCATTAATTGAATGCTATCTTAAATTTAAGACAAGGGTGACAATAAAATTTTCTGTCATGATTTCAGACTTTTTGGTCCCAATTCTATCATGCTCTCATCTGTGACACATAGCTAACATGTTCTCGACTCACACTGGCAGTTCACATTTGTCTACCCAAGCTGCTGTTTGTCTTACTGATGATATACTTTTGTCTGCAATTTAATGCAGCTTTCACCTGTATTTCCCACATGACAGGAATTTATTAAGTGAAGGGTCAATGTAAAGAGCTTTAGCATTGATTTTTCTCAGTTGCGTTGTTGATTTACAACAGCAATAAGGTCTTTCCCCACCCAACCTCAGATCAATACTCAGTCTTGACCCTGAATTCAATGTTTGTTTGTATGCATTGGCATGAAAATACATGCAGGCACTGCAGAAAATGTTGGCAGGCTGCAAATCCTGCAAACTAAAAGAGAAAACAACTTGGCAATGAAGGAAAATCAACTTGCGGCATCAGTTTTTTTCTGCTCATTCCAGTATTTTTATAATAGATTTAATGTGATGTCAGAATTTGTAGAGCACCGATCAGGCACACAGTGGTGACTAGATTTGTTGAAGAAACCTTGTTCAACCGACTGTTTCAAAGTCATAGGCAGAGACCCTGAAGGACATATTTAACACCCAGAAAGAAAAAATTGGCATCTCTGGTGCATTCACTAACTGGGTGATGAATGAATTACAGCTCCTAAATTTAACTGGGCAGTCTACCTTGAAGTGGGGCTACACTTCAATCTTAGAAGCACAGACAGGTTGCATATTACATCAGAAGCCATGACCTCTATTTCTACATTAAGAAAAAAGAAAGATTGATGTCTGACCGAATATTCCATGGCTGCCATAATGACACGTTGAATATAATGTGTTCCTCACACATTAGTCTGTCCAGTCAGGGTGTCCAATAACGTGTGCAAATAGAGTTTAGACAGGATATGCTGCTCTCATTTCATATATTTATTAAATTTCAGTTATTTATGTCACAACGTTTTATACTTTTTCAAATTAGACGGTTTAGGAAGCTGCTCGGGATTAGTTTTAAAACGGGAAACCCTAATGCCTTCACAACGAATATGACTAGTATATAGTATGTCCATATGATAACGCTTCTTCATATGTCTTTCAAAGAGATGTTCAGTAGCATTCGGTTACCTGTAAAACACATTTATGTGTACATTAGTTGGATATGAACACAATTTCATGGCAATTGTGTTACACTGCAAATGGTTTTTGTAAATTGTTGCACGCTATCAGGACAACTGACACTGAGGATGTCTGAGTACATAATAGAGTGTGCAGCTTCTACACAAAATTTTGTTGTAGAAAAGGGAAGAGACATGGCACAACAACTAGAGGTTGTTTTCAGCTGAAGAAATCCTCATTCTCCTCCCTTCAGGCCTTCCACCAAAGCCACTCGTCTAAATCACAGGGACATGCAGCACCTGACTCGTCCGAATGCCTTGTAACTCCAGCTCGGAGACGTGTGTCTAGTTTACCAAATTCAGCATGCTCGCTCAGCTCAGAGCATTGTCACAGGAACTCAAGCAAAATAGCAGCATGACTGTGCCTCAGACTGAAACCAACATAGCATTCAGGACAGCAATATACTTCATTCAACTCGTGTGTGCTTGACAGATATTTGTTGAGTATATAAAACAAAAGTTTAACTTCCCCACAGATGTCAGAGTGCATGAGTTATCATAATCGATATGCAACTATCTCACGTTTCATTTACATGTGAGGAAAAAGCTTATGATTGATCACTGTCAGAATGTGAAGATTTTATCACCAGATGAACACCAGCTGTCCTTGTTGTAAGGGTCCCCATGTAAAGTTGTCTGTGACGTAGATGAAACAGCAAGCCACAGCAATGAACTGCTTGATTATTTTGTCATTTAGCGTCTATTTAGAATTATTAATGTGATTCTGTAAACTGTGACCAAAATTAAAAGTAGTTGAGTAAAATTTATGATATTTAGTCCTTCTGCCTTAAAACAGACCAGGCTTGAAAACTAATTCTGGAATGTTACAGAGTTTGTAGAACTTCATTTGGAGCCCTGAAGGTCTTTTCCCATTCATCAATGGGATGAATGGGAAAATAATAAATAATCAGCAAACATTGAATAATACATGACACGACCATTGTTATGTTGTCTTTGATCGTATTTCCTACCATTTCAATTAATAAATTCCCCTGACTGTAATTCCATATTTAAATTCATATAAATTGCAATTATCACACTTAACTCACAAGTGATGTTGTGAGGAGACAGAAAAAAGAGAGGCAGAGTGAATTAGATTCTCTTTGAAGTAATGTGGTATAATGCAAGAAAAGATTGTATTTATATGATTATAAAGATCAATGACGTGCAGTCAGGGGAGGCAGGTGAGGCACGGCCATAAGGAGAGAAAAAAAATTAAAAATGGAAGAAATAAATTAAATGGTTATATTTATCCAGTGATGCGTATAATAAAGTTGTTTTCTATTCAACATCACCAATTTTAGGTTATTTTTACTCAATCACTGAATTTTCACATTTACCGCTGAAATACGGAGCAGAGACCTGCGGTGAGGCACCAGCCAGCCGAGCCTCACCATGGATTGTACAATGGCTCAACTAGCTGTGCTGGTAGCTAGACAGTGAGACCATAATGCTATCTCTCTATATGTCGCTATTAAAATGTTCAAACATGTTTGCTCTATGAACTAAATTTCCATAATTTAGCTAATGTATATAATGTACAGTGTTTTTTTGTCAACAACTGCATGAGTGTAACGTCTTTCATGAGTTGAGCGGTCCTGAAAGCGCTGGGACAAGGCTCTACGTGAGGCACCATGTGGGCGCTGATGATCCCAAAGATTCGGCCGAGGAGTCTTCTTCCTCGGCCGTAGAAGAAGTGACACCAAACTACAGCCATTCATTTGTTTTCCGCTCGCCTTGCCGTACTATGCAATTTTTTTCGCTGCTTTTGTTCAGAAGGATCGGCGCATGGACTTCATTTATAAGTAAACGTAACATATAAACTAACATGTAGGTAAATAATTCTGCTATGAGACTTTAAAAATAACCCACTTACTGTTGTTAATTAAATGGTGAATAAGCTACACTGTAGGTTCATATTTTTGTAAATCTAATTATAATGAGATCAGTGCCTCACCAGCCATGAACCTCCCTGCACGTCACTGATAATGATACTGAAGAAGTCACATGGAAACGATTCTTGGTAACTCCAGTGATAAACTTTAGCTTAACTTTCCCTTTTTAAAGAATTTTTTTAAAGAAGTAACCTAGCTGATAAATAACTCTTCTGAAACAGACCACATCAATCACGTTTAAAGCATCAAGAACAATATTTAGAGTGGATTATGGACAGGGTTCTTCATCTGGATCGATTTTCTCACATCTGTAATTACGGTCTTAAAAGTCTCGGCAGCAGTGGAACCCATATTTTGGATTTAAGAGAACATTTCTTGAGTTAATTTTTCCTTCTTCACAGAGAGAGCTAAAACTCATTTTCTCAGTGGACAGCAGCTGGAAAAGAATTCAGACTGACAGGACGTGTCTTTCTTTAATCTCCGGTCAGATGCCAACATTTCAATTAAATTTTATCTGCTCTCTTTTCCTGTGCTTGCTGGAGTAATCCTAATAAAAAAAATATTGAGGATAGAATAAATGGCTCATAAATGTGAATGATCTGACTCTTAAAAAACAGACACAGAGGATTAGAAACCCTCTGAACTGTTGAGGTAGACAGAGTATCTGACCATGGTTTTGGTTCTGTTAAGCTGTATTTATCCATATGCAGCTCTACAATTGGACCGATTGCCTCAGAGTGGTACAGATAAGACAAGTCTCCAAATGTATGTAAGGGTATGAAAGCAGAAGGCTCTTCAACAGCTATAACACAGATTCCACAAGCAGCTATCAGAAGATGGCATTTTTTTCCTTTTCCCCACAGAAATGAAGCAAATTTATATGAACATGAAATCAAAACTGTAGCAAAGGCAACCAAATACACATACTGTACATTCTTCAAGTTAATACAGTAAGGGGCAGCACTTGATTTTAAGCCAATCAAGCGCAGAGGTATCCGTACGAGAGTCTCAATCTTTGGAAGTAGAGATAAACCCAACTATACTAAACCTTATAAAAACCTAGTTTCACAATCAACCTCTTTTTAATTGGTTCTATATCATTAAATGGCAAAAAGCCCTTTCTTATAATTGCAAGTTGTCATTTTGAGCATTCAAACCTGAAGATGAAAAGAAAAAACAAGGCTGTTGATGAATCAGCAATGTGTCAGTCTGTGAGTGGACAAAGCAGTCTGTTCATGCTTGGTTAAGTTTCCACTCTCATTCTCAGTAGGGAAGAAGGTCATACCCACAGGCTTTAGATCACATTGGGAGTGTCTTTTGTGCTCACCAAGATATTTTCTTTGGTTTTCAATCTTCTTCATCCTTGAAAATATGAAATTATAATACATGTCTCAGTCAAATAAAACAGAAGTGACAAAAAGAAGAGCAGCTGAGGGCTGTTAAATCTGATTGTGGACACCGCAGCAGCTCAAAATAAATGTGAAATGATGAAAATATGAGCTGATAGTCCTTGTGCCTTTTTATGCTTTGGGAAATGCCACACTTGATTAAGCCTTGCATGTCTGCCGGAGTATTATGGCTGACATTAAGAAAGCTGTTCACCGTCTCTATCACCACTTCCACACATCTGTGACTCATAGGCACCCTAAGAATGCATTGTGACAGGGGCCTGAACACTCCTCCAAGAAAATTCCTTCACTGGCCTTTAGCGACAGCAAGTAGAGACAGGATTTATCCAGTTTGCGCCCTCAAAGCTCTACTCACAACGGTTAGAGGATGTGCACTGTCAGTCACAACTGAGGGCAAAAACAGTGTTCCGCTTGTATTTGGAGGCAATTCTGAAAAGGGAATGTGCTTTACTATGACACATCCACACTTGATTGGGTTAGTGTTCTCTCCAGATGTGTGTTCTTAGTCCTGATTTAGAACTGAAGCCTTTACAGGGTGCCTTTCTTCAGCTCTTTACATATTGCCAATAAGATTTTAAGACTCTGATGTAAAACGTGCTTTGGCAGAGGAAACTTTTCTATTGCTTAGCAGTAGCTCAGAGTGAGTAAGTGCACTTACTGTAAGTGTTTGGTAGTTTTTGTTAAGTGATGGGATTATCTCCTCAGAAGACTCGCTTGACATTCAGACAAACCAAAGGAAGAGAAGATGTCTCACTGTGCAAAACACCAAATCTGAAATTATAAATCAAAATGAGTGATGAGGTGGGTCGCTATAAGCACATAAAATTATATAAGTAGCTCAAATTAGACAAAAAATAAGTTTGAATATGAGCAAAAAAACACAAAGTCATAATTCACGCACACATAGTGCATTATACTACATAAAAAACAATTTCGGTGCTTGGGCAACAAATGACCTTTAATATTGAGATTGGTCTACAATAGAGATACAAAGGTTCTGATTGGACGACCAGTCATTGGTGTGTGCGTTCAGTTAGGCAGAGATAGGACCAAGGAGTGAACCCTGAGGCATTACATACATCAGCAAAGCAGTTGATAACATGTGGTCTCCCATGAAAACCAAAAATGTCATTTTGACTGTATGAGAAAAACCAATTTAGACATTTCTCCTGAGACACCAGCACATGTATTTAATGTGTTTATGAGGAAGAAAATGGAGAATCTGCATCAATTGAGACTAAAATGAAGAAGGCATGAGTGATCTCAGCAGTTTCAGTGCTGTGACTCAAATGAAAGCCAAATTGTAATTTGTGGAATGTATTGGTCCTTTCATAATTGACTGACTGAGGCCAGATTTCTTTATTTCTTTCTCTTTTTTTGTTACGGGGGGGCATTTTTCTGGTACTGTTCAGGGGGCCATGCCAAATGTGGAAGCGGGCCGCATTTAGCCCATGGGCCTTAGTTTGGGGACCACTGGACCAGACCATTAATAGCAGGTGCACTGGTTGGACTATTATATAAATTGAGATGATGGAATGAGAAGTTTTGTGCAGACTGATTGTTTAAAATGCAGCATTGTTTTTTTTCAGAAATGATAAGGATGCAGCTGGAAATAGAATACACTTATTGTTGATGAGTAGGTCAGACAGTGAGTGGGAGGTCAAGGTCTACTTAAGGGTAAATGTTAGCTCAAGAGTGTGGGTAGGACTGGAATCAGAAACATGTTGAAGGATGGTTACTCAGAAATTCAATTGCAAACTGGTGAAATTAATCAACAGCATGGATAATCAAATTCTATTAATCGTCAGGATTTGCAGTGGCTCCTTCTCTCTCTCTCCTCTTCGATGTCGTACCCGGGTCCCACCTACTTTGGCGTGGCCACTCCTGGCAGCAGAGCAACACATCTGTCTTCCATTTTCCAATCTCCAGGCCTTAAAAAAACCTGAAAGAATAACCAAATTTTTTCATATATCGTCTACGGTCAGGGTGTGATTGAAAACAACTGGTCTGTGCAACTGTGTTAAATATATTAATCGACATGTGTTCAAATACGCTCTAAAGACATCGATGATGTTCTTGTTCTCTTCAACAATCACTTTTGAAAGTTACTGTCATTCACTGCTCCCTGGATGCCACCATCCCAAGCAGAGCTGGAGCCCAGGGTTCGAATCATCCATATGCCTCACTAACCCCATGAGGTGTTTGTTCTAGTATATATATATATATATATATATATATATATATATATATATATATATATATATATATATATATATATATAATATATATATATATATATATATATATATATATATATGTCTAGTATTACATGTAATAATAAATAAAGATGTCAACATGTCACACAATAACCCTGTTTTCTCCTCTGAAACTGAAAATCCAAACATATGATTAATCTTTTATAGATGCGTGTACTGTACATGTGTGTATGTATAACTTACAGGGTTATCCAGGCATTCGACTTTGCAGTAGAGCGGTGGTTTGTTTGAAGCACCTGCCTTAAATAAAAATCTTATTTGTATTTATTTCAGATTTTTTGACCAGGGAAGCAGATATTCTGAGAAATTCAACAAATGTTCCACAAATGATTTGAGTGGTATTTCTTTTGCCTTGAATCCCTTGAAATATTTATACAAGAACTATGAGAAACAGTTTTAATATTCAAGCAATAAACTGAAGGTGAATTCATAAATGAGTAACAATGTCTTTGTTTAGGATTAGCATTAGATCAGTGTAAAAAATATGCATCTTTTGTTGATTTAATTGCTTTTAAATGTAATGATCTTTGTTGACAACAGAATGAGTTCAACCAAATGAAACAAGTGTTATGTTTGTTCGTGTGAATTGTTTTTGACTAATGGGTGCTTGAGAGGAATCTTTAAAGCCTTTCCGTTGTACTATTAGTCATGAAACTACTGAATGGGTGGCATTTAGCCCATCAAGGCTGCACATGCTTCACAGCCCCTTTAATGGTTTAGCATCCTTTCTGCCATTATCAACTTTTCAAACTTGCAGTCATTATTTCCAGCAGCTTTTATGCAGCAGATGCCCAGAAAGATATGACAGGAAAAATACATAGAATGGACAATTTTCCCCCTGAAAAATATCAGCTGTCACTTTCTAATGTATACTCATCCAGCCAAATAAAAATTTCAGTGGGGAAGAAAAAAGAAGCATATTCAAGCAGGCTGAGAGCTTTGTTGTTGTCTTGTTTTATCTTTGATTCATGTTTGGTGACTTCGTGAATCAAGAAAGAAGAGACTTTACAAAATTAATTTCTATTGCAATATCTTACGTCTATTGTTTCACTCTGATGAGATACAAGCAGGTCCCCTCTTTGCTTGTTGCAGTAAATTTTTCCTTGTTCCTGTCTGAGTTCAATTACTATCAGTGCTGCTACTGTATTACAAAGATACCGCAATAATGCCTCACCTGTTTGGAAGATGTACTAGTTAATAAGAGTGGTGGCAATTCCAGAGTGGGAACAAGTCTCTTCAGTCCCTGTGATTTAGATCTATAATGGAGAGGCTGGGTTAGCTTTATGCTCATAAAACATACAAAAGCCAGGATGAAGCTCGCTAGTGAGATCCATTCTTCTTAAAATAGAGAGGACAAAGCATTTCGTGGTCCATTTCCTGCTTGGTTTGCTACTGCAGATAAACTGCAACACAAACTGTAGTTCACTCCTAAGTACACAATCATGAGTGGCTCTTTGAGGCTTCAGTTAAGACATTAATCCTTTGAGCATAATAATATCTCATTATGTTTAGTGCAAATGTTATACCAGATATCTTAAATTTGAGAGTTAGAGTGACAACATTTACTGTCCAGACCAGACTCAGCAACCAGAAGCATTCACCAAGGCAGCTCAGTTTCCCAATGATTGCACCTGAAATCAATAGTCCCATGGTGCCCTGGCCCTCAGCCACAGCTAGGCTGTAGGATTATAATCTGTGATCTCCTACAATTGAATTTTCTGTGAATCTAATGCTTCTAGAATTAGAAGAATTCTAGAAGAATTAAATTATCCATTATTATCCAGTCCAGATCAGATGTTGAGTTGTGGAAAGAAGGTATGTACACATATTATGGCAAATCAGTTGTGTAAATATGCAAAGAATAATTTCAAAACATCCTGGATTCAGACGACAACATGAATTACCATCAAAATCTAATGAAGTTTTAACAAAAAATAACAGCAGAAAAAAGAAAAACACATAACCTCTTTGCTTGAGGTAATTAGCCATATAACCTTCGAGCTAAGTCTGATGAGGATGTCAGCAACTTGTTAGATATTTGGTATTTGATCATAATTCAAATGAGGACAAATTGGAAGTTTGACCTAATGATGGCTGCAGAGGTCTAAGGATCAGGTGCTCAGTGGGCGGCAGTGGCTCAGCGGTAGAGCAGATGTTCTGCAGACAGATCACCCCAGCCATCGGTGGATCGAATCCCGCTCCTGCCATGATGCCACCAGGAGTGTGAGCTGACAGTGGGAGGTGTCAGCTCACCTCCCAGCCACTGCCGAGGTGCCCTTGAGCAAGGCGCCATCCCCCCTACAAGCTGCTCAATTTGGGCTGCATTCGGAAGCTGCTGCCCGTCACTCTGCCTCCCAATGTGTGTAGTTTGTTGTGTGTATTAACTGCATGCTTACAGGCCCCCTTGTGTGCAGTGTTCAGGGGGCCTGTATATACTGTTAAAACTAACACAGATTGTATAGACTACCTGAGTGACATTGTAATTTCCCCTTGTGGGATTAATAAAGTGTACTTCTTCTTCTACAACTCTTCCCATGAGGGCCACGAGTGTATATAGTGAACTGCACAGCAGTGAATTCTGACTGTATTATCACCAAATATTTTGAAACTGCTGAGAACTTTATAACAAAAGCTTGATAGATCATTCAGAGGATAAATTTGAATTTATCCTCTTCTTCTTCTCGAGTCACTACATATCATCAAATGATTCCAGTCCATTGTTGGATGCATGGTCTGGCACTCAGGGTTAGATCAGCTAGGTCCTCTTGGGTGCAAGAAGTCGGAAGGAGTTGGCAGACAAGAAGATGTTGCATGGTCTGATCCTCTCCACACAGACAAGAGATGTCGCCATTCTCATTAAACCCCCACTTTGTCAAGTCTGTTTTGCATCGGCCGACAGCAGTTCTCAGGCGGTTACGGCAGGACCTCTGAAGATCATAAATGTTTGTAATATAATGCAATGCTTCTTTAATTCTAGACCAGTGGTTCTTAACCTTGTTGGAGGTACCGAACCCTGCTGGTTTAATATGCTCACTCACCAAACCCTTCTTGAGTTTTTTTTTTTTTTAAGACATATGTATGTATATATGTATGTACATATTTATATGTTTTACTGGTGTATTCTATGAATTGTGCATTAATGTCACCTTTTTCAAAGAACAAAACCAAGACAGTGCATGAACTCACATGAAATGACCTACCTGCAAATCAGTGTGACTTCTGCTGTTGTTATTGAGGGACCAGTTTAGATATGCGTGGCTTCACCTTGGCAAGTGCTACTCTGATGTTATTTTCACAGCAAAGTCTGTTTCTTTTGTTTTCCATGCAGCTTAAGGAAGTGTTCCTTTATTTTTGCCAGTGCGAGACTAGAGTTGCTCAACTTGACATTGCAAATCATGCACAACACTGACTCCCATCATGTTCCGTTATACAGTAGATGTAAATTCATGTTGCATATATTCATACGACCACTTTCTTTTTTTGCTCAACATAGTTACTATGAATTAAAATATTAAGAAAGCAATCATGACAGGCATAAATTGACTACTGAGTGCGCAAAATCCCCTGTAGCACAGGTAGGCTGATCGATGTAGCGTCACGAGATCAACTGCAGCCAGTGATGGCTAAGGGGGGCGTGTCATCACGAATTGACACGATGTGTCAAATGTACACAGTGATTCGTGTATGTTTGGCAAAAATACTTGACACATCGTGTCAACAAAAACACCCGACACATCGTGTCGGGTGTTTTGTCTTGACCTCCGTCTCCGCCGAACCCCTGAGACCGACTCATCGAAGCCCTAGGGTTTGATCAAACCTAGGTTAAGCACCACTGCTCTAGACAGTCAACCAACCATCTCATTGACATTACCTTTGGAACTAGGAGGTGCTACAGAGCTACCCACTGCTGCCCTCAGCTCGATACAGTTGCCTTCAAATAAGATAAATGCTTCAGCATTAGGCATTAAGCCAAGTCAAGCTAAGCAGAAAGAAACTACAGTATTTATTCAACAATTTAAGTAGTGTTAGGCCTGCCCATGTAATTGACACTCACACGCACAAGCACACACACAGACACACACACAGAGTTGGTAAACTCAGCTACATGTTAATCAAGTTCCTGTGAAATCCAGATAACAACAAATATCTTTATAAGTAAAGGCATCAAATCAACAATTTAGGGAAAGCATAATTACCTTTGTCTGTGGAGAATTTCATAAGAAAATGAATTCCATTTTTGCAGCTCTCTTTTAGATGGTATACTGCACCCAAAAAAGCAAAGCTAGATAAAGGGGAACGGGATCTGAAGCAATAACTTATATGATGACCTTGAATAAGAATCTGTTTTAATAATGTGACAATCTCATTTTCAGGTTGGAGAAAAGCATCCCCACTAGTCAAGAAGGAACAAAATAGTAATGATTGATTCGTAACATGTCAATACTGAAACCAAATGCATCAGAATACGCCAGATGTCTACTGTCAGAAAAAACATGTTTAAAAAAATTTAACAGGACTGATGGTGCTGTGTGGGCTTTCTGAAGTATTGACGAACAACTTTGATGTTTTCACATCAAGTGTGTGGTCAGAGTAAATGTACTGCTGTGTACAGACATATACTCAACAAAAATATAAACGCATCACTTTTCTTTTTGCTCCAATTTTTCATGAGATGGACTTAAAGATGTATAATTCATTCCAGATACACAATATTACCATTTCTCTCAAACATTGTTCACAAATTTGTCTAAATGTGTGATAGTGAGCACTTCTGCTTTGCTGAGATAATCCATCCCACCTCACACGTGTGCCACATCAAGATGCTGATCTGACATCATGATTAGTGCACAGGTGTACCTTACACTGCCCACAATAAAAGGCCACTCTGAAATGTGCAGTTTTGTTTTGTTTTTTTTTTTGCTTTATTGGGGGTCTGGGGACTCAGAACCAGTCAGTATCTGGTGTGACCATCATTTGCCTCATGCAGTGCAACACATCTTCTTCGCATAGAGTTTATCAGATTTTCAATTGTGGCCTGTGGAATGTTGGTCCACTCCTCTTCAATGGCTGTGCGAAGCTGCTGGATATTAGTGGGAACTGGTCCACGCTGTCGTATACGCCGGTCAAGCACATCCCAAACATGCTCAATGGGTGACATGTCCGGTGTGTATGCTGGCCATGCAAGAACTGGGACATTTTCAGCTTCCAAGAATTGTGTACAGATCCTTGCGATATGGGGCCGTGCATTATCTTGCTGAAACATGAGGTGATGTTCATGGATGTATGGCACAACAATGGGCCTCCGGATCTCATCACGGTATCTCTGTGCATTCAAAATGCTATCAATAAAATGCACCTGTGTTCTTCGTCCATAAATGATGCCTGCCCATACCATAACCCCACCACCATGGGCCACTCGCTCCACAACATTGACATCAGCAAAGCATTCACCCACACAACGCCACACACGCTGTCTGCCATCTGCCCTGAACAATGTAAACAGGGATTCATCCATGAAGAGAACACCTCTCCAACGTGGCAGACGCCATCGAATGTGAGCATTTGCCCAATGAAGTCTGTTACGGCAACGATCTGGAGTCAGGTTCAGACCCCGATGAGGACGACGAGCATGCAGTTGAGCTTCCCTGAGACGGTTTCTTACAGTTTGTGCAGAAATTGTTTGGTTAAGCAAACCAATTGTTTCAGCAGCTGTCTGAGTGGATAGTCTCAGACATTCTTGGAGGTGAACCTGCTGGATGTGGAGGTCCTGGGCTGATGTGGTCTGCGGTTATGAGGCTGGTTGGATGTACTGCCATTCTCTGAAATGCCTTTGGAGACAGCTTATGGTGGAGAATGAACATTTTCAATGTACGAGCAACAGATCTGGTTGACATTCCTGCTGTCAGCATGCCAATTGCACGCTCCCTCAATGATTGTGGCATCTGTGGCATTTTGCTGTGAGACAAAACTGCACATTTCAGAGTGGCCTTATATTGTGGGCAGTATAAGGTACACCTGTGCACTAATCATGATGTCAGATCAGCATCTTGATGTGGTACACTTGAGGTGCGATGGATTATCTCAGCAAAGCAGAAGTGCTCACTATCACACATTTAGACAGATTTGTGAACAATGTTTGAGAGAAATGGTAATATTGTGTATCTGGAATGAATTATACATCTTTAAGTCCATCTCATGAAAAATTGGAGCAAAAAGAAAAGTGATGCGTGTATATTTTTGTTGAGTGTAGATATCAGTCTTTATTTAGTCCATTTTGCAGAGCTTGCAAAGCACCACATTGATTAGTCTCTGTCCAAAACACTCCACACTCCTGAAGACTGAGGGTGAGGACTTGTACTTGCAGTTTGCAGCAGCAGTCAAGAGGAATGTAGATGTGTTCGTATCCAAATTGCATTTAATTCAACACTGTACCCCATTGGTCACTCAGCAATTCACAATACTAAAACAAGTAGACTACAAGTTCTCAGGGTTGGTGAATTACATACATGCTGCAGAGATTCCTCACATTACATAGTTCAGCAACCTTGTTGTATAGCATCCTTATTCAAACCCAAAACATTATTTCTTCTTGAACAGGTCTGTTACAAAATGTTTTTAATGATCTAAAAGAAATAATAATAACATAAGATAAGATAGAATAACCTTCATTCGTCTCACAGTGGGGAAATTATATAATGTGTGTGTGTCATCAAGCTTTATTATGAAAGTCCATTTGAGCATTCCATATCTTTTCCATTAACCGAAGGGCCATTCTTGTGGAGAAACTAAAGCTTGAGAAATCAAAGCCTCTAGTTTGAATCTTCAGGTTACTGACAGGGTGCTGTATTTGACAAGTGAACAATGAAAATGTGGGCCCTAAAATGAGACATGAATTAAAATCATTATTAAATAGTATACAGTAACTCACACAGATTTTGGGGCGATCTGTCTGCTGCTACGTGAGAACTGTCCTCATCAAATGCATCAAAAATTGCAGGCAAAGAAGCATGACCATAAAAAAATCCTACCAATCCTCAAGTAGTGAACTCACATTAAAGTGAAGTTCTTCCATCACAGTCAAATGTTTACCCCAGTGGTTTGTTTTATTGTCTCTGTCACATAATTTGAGCTGAAATGATAACCTGAACGTCTATCAGAGGTTCACAGCTGGGTGGGTTAATGTCTTCAGTCAAACGGGGTTCAAAGCCATATGGAAGTTTACATGTGGAGGGGAGAGGTTTGTTTGTGTAGGGTGTTTGGGAATCCTTTTTGCGCTCCACTTTCAAACATCTGCTTAGCCTCAAAGACTCAAAGTGTGACCAAAGAAATTCTTTACTCAAGGGTGCAGTGGAATGCCACTGTTGTGTGTTTGAAAAGGATAAAATAGCATCTATAATTTATACTCAAACTTGTAGGCAGCAAATAAGTACGGCTTTGTAGAAAACATTGCCAAGAAGGCTTCCATTGATGCACAATAAAGTATAAATCATTCCACAAAATTAAAAAAAAGTAGTGCACACCACAGGGCTGCTTCACAATCTTGATACAAACATACTGTAACAATCCCTCAGTGTTGTGCATGCGGACAAGGATGACAACTCCGGATTTCTTTGGTCAGCACCATCGAGAGCATTCTAACCAGCTGCATCACCGTGTGGTACGGCGCATGCACCGTTTCCTGCCACAAGACCCTGCAGCGCATTTTGAGAGCAGCTGAAAAGATCACTGGTGTCTCTCTCCCTTCCCTTACAGACATTTATAACACCCGCCTCACCCAAAAAGCCATCAGCATTGCAGGTGATCCCACCCGCCCCTCTCACAGCCTTTTCAGCCTGCTGCCATCAGGTAGGAGACTGCAGAGTCTGCGGGCCAGAACCAGTGGGCTCAAGGACAGTTTCTTTCACCAGGCGGTCAGGAGGCTCAACTCCCTCCCTACTCTGCCCCCTGCCATAGCTTTGAACTCTACCCTCACACTGCCCTGCCCTCCCCTCAGCACCTGACTACCTATCTCTCCCTCCCCCCGTCAACTCAGGGAATGTGCACACATCACTTCCCCGGGTGTTTAGAGTGTATAGAGATGTTAACCGTCCCTTGTGTTTCGTCTCATACTTCGTGCTGTACTGTCTGATGTACTGTCTGTGTTACACTGCTTGTTGCACTGCTTGTGTTGTACTGCCTATGTTGTCCTGCCTGTGTGTCGTGCCTGTGCTGTACTGCCTACGTTGTCCTGCCTGTGTGTCCTGCCTGTGTTGTACTGCCTGTGTTGTCCTGCCTGTGTTGTACTACTGTGTTGTACTGCCTGTTGTACTGTCTACCGTGGGTCAGAGAGGACTGCAATTTCATCTGTGCTGTATTTCATGCATATATGGTACATTTGACAATAAAGCTGACTTTGACTTTGACTTTGACTTGACTAATAAAAACATCCAGCTTTTACCATTAACAATTCCGAACTGACAAGCTCCCGCTTAACACTCACCTTTCACACTCACACTCCTCCTCCCAAGTCTCGGGAACATGCCGAACACACACCCAATTGAACACACAGAACAGAACACAGGGGATATCACATTGCCCCCCCCCCCCTTTATGAAGCCCCTCGTCCCCGAGGGGTCATTAAAAAGTCACCCGGTGCAGAACCATACCCCTGCCTCTAGGAGGAACTCGAACCCTGTAATCACCTCACCTACCCTCTCAGTTATTCTGAACGACCCGTCCCAATGACAGTCCAATTTAGGACAGCGCCCCTTCTTCCTCTTTGGGGCGGCAGTACTCAGTGGTAGAGCAGACATCTTGAAGACAGATCGCCCAGCCATTGGTGGTTCGAGTCCTGCTCCCGCCAGGACATCCTGCAGAGTGTGAGTTAGGGTGGGAGGTGTCAGCTCACCTCCCAGCCACTGCCGAAGCGCCCTTGAGCAAGGCGCCGTCCCCCCTACAAGCTGCTCGTTTGCGGCGCGATCCCTCATGCGTGACCCGTCACTCTGCCTCCCCCTACTGTTTGATGTGTGATGTTACTAATTGCATGCCTGTAAGCCCCTAGTGTGTTGTATTCAGAGGCCTGTATTCAACTATGTATGTATGCATGACCTAACCCATATGCTGCATGCAACTGTAGTGTAGAGTGAGAAAAACAATTTCCCCATTGAGGGATAATAAAGTGGACTTTCTCTTCTGTCTTTCTATAAACCTAAACCAAGTCCCCAACCCTGACGTCATTGCCCCTACTTCTCAAATCATTTGTTTTCTGCCTTATGCCAGCCTTCTCCATCTGGTCTCTGCCAAAAGCATGAGCCTTCTCTAGCCTGTCCTGCAGCGTTCTAGTATACTCCGGCCCGGCGGGGTGTCCGCAGCATTTGGTGGCCTCCCAAAGGCCATCTCCGCAAGCATTCGGATCTTCTTGCCTAGTATTAGCTGAGCAGGGGTGCAGCTTGTCGGCTCTGGACAGCGGACCAGTAGGCCATCAGCACAAAGGGAATGTGTCTGTCCCAGTCACACAGCCGTCTGGACAGAGCGTCAGCGTTGGTGTGCTGATCCCCCAGCCTGTGCTCCACAGTAAAGTTGAATGACTGCAGCTCCTCCAGCCGGCGTGCGACCTGGTCCTCGGGTTCTCGGAACAACATGAGCCATTTGAGCACTGCATGATCAGTCCTGACGGTAAAGGGCACCCCACACAGATAGTATTGGAAGTGCCAAGCCACCGTCATGACTGCCAAGCACTCCCGACTTGTCACACAGTAGCACCACTCACTCTTATTAAAGATGCAACTGAAGTAGGCTACCACACGCTCCCCCTCAGAGCCACAATGAGACAGCACAGCACCCATGCCAACATTGCTAGCGTCTGTATCCAACAGAAACGGAAAGGGCCGGGTCCGGGGATTTGAGGACCGGGGCCTGCAGAAGGGCCTGCTGGATGGTGGTGAAGGCCCTCTGGCAGTCCACCGACCACAAGAGGGTCTGGCCCTTCTATAGCAATCGAAAAAGGGGTGCACTAATGCACAAAGACCCTTTCACAAACCTCCAATAATAGGAGGCTAGCTCCGTCTGGTTATTAGGGACTTGCCAGTCCCTAATGGCACGCACCTTTTCCTCGAACGTGCTGATACCCTCGCTGCTCAATTTATGCCCCAAAAATTCTACTTCTCTCTGCAAAAAATGACATTTGTCCGGGTGCAATTTAAGGCCAGCCCTTGTGATCCTATCCAGAACCACCTACAAAGAGTCCAGTGCGGCCTGAAAACTCTTCCCATGGACCAGAACACCATCCAAATACACCACGCACTCCTGGCATGGAACAACCTCTAGCACCCTGTACATGAGTCTCTCAAATGTCCCAGGGGCGTTGCACAACCCAAAACTGAGGAACCTTAAACTGCCAGTTCCCCCTGTCTGTGCTGAACGTGGTTTTTGGTTGTGACTCAGAGGATAAGGGGATCTGCAGGTACCCACTACGCAGGTCAAGTGACGAGAGCCAGGCAGACCCAGACACCATGTCTAGTGTCTCGTCCACCAGCGGAATGGGGTAGCAGTCCTTTCTTGTCACCCCATTCAGCGGCCTATAGTCCACACAGAATCTCCACCTGGAGCCCTTTTTCTTGTGGACCATCACGACCGTAAACAACTGTGGACAACCGTGGCCTCAATGATGCTGGCCTTGAGCATAGCACGAACCTCCTGATCTGTAGCCTCCTGCTTTACCAGGGGCAGACGGCGGGGGTGCACTCTGTTGCACTCACAGAAGAAAGGAGACAGCATAGCTCCAAACGAAGGGAGGTTAACGAGGAAAACCGCTGGTTAACAATGAGTGGATGAAATTTATGTTTATTCCTCCGTCAGGTACTTCAAAACCATTTTACCTCATATGGTCTGAACACGTAGCATGAATTAAAAGTGGTAACATGAAGCGCCACTACGAAACAAAGAGCAGATCTTTTGCTTAGAATTATCCCCTGAAGTCCGAGAAAAATGCAAACAAATGTTCACTAAAGGCATGGTGGATTTTGGGGCAACATAAAACATCTTTTAGTGATGGGACAGTTGTGAATAAGTGCTTAAAAGCTGTTGTTGACATTTTTTTGGGGGGGGGGTACAGAAAGATGAGATGTGTGGAAAACCTCCCAATGTCAACTTCAACAGCAACCAGAAAATCAGAAATATTAACAGCTTGATGCAGCTACTCAGAGAGCACCATGCATATCTGTGGCCTTTGATGAGTTGTAGTTTTTTTGTGTGTGTAAGGTTCCTTCACAAAGGAGCTCTTTGCTGAGTGTAACAGCACCATGAAACACACACAAGGGGAGAGGACATACATGCAGCAATAAAGGTGCTGATCAAGTCCAGTGATCTCTTTCACCAACATTACAGAGACCACCACAAGGTGTGCACAGGCACACCTTGTGTACAAGGTTACTTGTGTATAAGTAAATTACTGGCAGGCCACATGCCCCTTTCTCTAATGTAGAAAGTTCTGTTTGCATTTTTCCCCTGAAAAAGCCAGTTTTTATTAATGCTTTCTGAACATGTTAATGTTTTTTTACTTGAAGTTTAGGCCTTCAGTTCTTCAGGCTGGGATGTCTTTAATTTACAAGAAAAAGGATTATTCAGCTCTTTTTGCACTTTATTTTTTAATTCTGAGGTTTGTGTGTTTCTCAATCTAACATAAAAGCTTAAAATGTATTTGAGTTAAAAGAGCTAGCTGTGCACTCACTTGAACATATCCTGCATTGAAAACTGATAATAAATGATAATGTGGATATAGTGGCTTGGCTATAAGACACAAACTGGAGCTTTTGAAGTTAGCTGTGAAAAAAATGACTGCTGTCCAAACAACTGGCTTTCTATTTCCTTCTCCTTTGTCTTTCTCAGCTCACTTTTCAGCATAAAGTTGCTGTTGTGGTTTCTATGAACAATCCGAAAATTCATCTCCACGTTTCCCTTCTTCTGTATTGAAACAGTAGAATATCAGATGAGGCAAACGCACTTCAAAAATATTATAGTGAAAAAAGTCCTCCTCTCATTTCACATGAAAGAGTTGAGTTTTTGTTTTCCCACTCAATTTTATACTTTTTCTTCAGTTTAACGCTAGAGAACCCACACCCATTTATCCTTACAGGAAAATTATGTGGGTTATACCACAGACCAAGTGGACCATACAGAACACATTTATGAAGTTTTTTTTAGAACAATAAGTTTTATTGTTATGAGTTTTATTATTATTTTATTATTATCTTATCACTATTTTGGAGAGATCACTTTCTGTCACAGACACATGACTGTCACATGGTCATAATACCAGGATGTTGAGTATACGTCGCTCAGGGACTTCATGAGTAATAATAAGACAAAAAGCTTTATAACGAAGGACTTGGATATTCAAAGCGTGTGACACCTGTGTCACCGTGGGTGCTCTCGGGTTAAGATAAAGAAAATGATGGCTAATAATTGTGGGTAGCTCGCTAGTTAACTTCTTGTTGTTGTTGCTGGCGTAGCACCATAGTAACAGAAAAATGTCAGATGTCATCTGATTGGCTGTACTGTATGTCAATCAGGTGATGGGTTGATGTCTGTTTTTTTTTTTTGTTCTATTTTAATATCATGGGATCCACCCAATCGCTAGCTAGCTTGTTAGTGTTGCTGGCCCAAGAGATGCAGTTTGCGTATGCGCACTGACCTAAATTCAAGACATCTATTTTTATAATGTCATGGGATCACCCAAACTACCATTGCGATCAAACATAACTACCATGGGGATCAACCTGTCAATTGTGATGGACGTATTGATCACCCCTGATATAGATTTCCAAAGCTGCCCATTCAAATGTGGCTGCTGTCCCCAGCATCACACTTTTGTCAATCATTGGCATGTTCGGCTACTGCCTGTTCAAAATACATGACGATAACATTTGTCTCATGAATCTGAAGTCGTACTGATTTGTGGACTGCGAACTGATCATGACTTCTTTTTACCTCTACTACCACAGGTAGCACACATCCCTGGTCGATTACTTTCTAAAACTCTGGATGATTGAAACAAAATGGATGTTTGCATGTGTGTTGGTAGCACAACCAAAATGGAGAAATAACAACATGATTGCATTTCCATAATTTTAAAACATACATTCTGACTGAAGTGAAAACTGAGCCATAAAATTCTACTTATGGTTGTATTCTGATTCTTGATTCTGAATACTACAGCACACATATAGCCACCTTCAGTCATACAGATGGAGGGAACCTGAATAGATTCTATTCTAGTAAAATAGAATTGATCCTTTCTATTTGTCATGCAACTACTCATCATTGTCTCGTTAGAGCAGATTTGATTGGGTTGTTGGCATCTATATTACTATGACTGAAATAACTGTAAGCATAATGTGACATTACGTACACATCTGAAATCTTCTTCCCTCAGTTTTTGTTTTTCCTGTTTGTCATTTGCTTGTTTCTCACTTCATTCAGAACACTGCATAACATACTGCAATTGCTTATGATTAAAATCCAACATGTGAAG
Organism: Antennarius maculatus; assembly: GCA_013358685.1. NCBI lineage: Eukaryota > Metazoa > Chordata > Actinopteri > Lophiiformes > Antennariidae > Antennarius > Antennarius maculatus. The sequence goes on from CM023608.1 coordinate 10,473,797, forward strand.
GCAGTGCCTGTTTTCATATGGTTGAGACACTGAGATGAGTCAAAACAATTTCATTACTGCCTAGAACAAATGTGATTTATTGACACATTGATACATGATCGTAGAAAATGTCCTACAACCACAGGGGATAATTTTTCTGGCGGTGAATGATATTTTCTTCCCCTGACCCTTTTTTTAACAGTCCAGTCTCTGATCAATCTAATCTGTCTGGCGCAACATTTTTAAAATTTCCCATCTTCACCCACCTTCAGAGGCCTGGTGGTGACAATTCACGGAAAGAGCTTTCCCCTCTTTCAGATACAGTATTTTCTTTTTATCTGTATAAATTGTGCATCACATGTAAAATGTGTGTGCAAATGAGACAGGTCACAGAATAAAAAGAAACATCTGTCCCTTTCTTAGCCATGAACTTCAGGGCAACAGCTCAATCGGCTCAATTAACAGAGCTGCCTATTCAACATCATGAAGTCTTTAATCTGACGAATCAAGAGAATCAACTGCTTAGATGTTTTTGTCCTGAAGATATATAAGTAATTAAAGGAAGGCATATAATTGCTGATGGCATTCATAAGATTTCACTTTGAGGAAAAGGTTCAAAAGATTTTCATTTTTCTTGTCTGTGAGTGAAATGGGGTAAAGTATGCTGCTTTTCTGAAAGACGAAATGGTAAAAATGCGCTTCTTACATTTACAGTGTGTTTTTAAATGAGCAGGTTCCTTCTAAAGAAAACCATTACGTTCTTCATCTCGCAAAAATGTCTGGTAGCACTGACTCTAAAACAATTTTGTTTCTTGAATGCATGAGATTGTCGTGGTTTGCTTAGGACCCAAATGCGCAAACGTCAGGTAAAAGGGAAAAAGATATTTATTTAACAACGAATGTGATGGACCAGATGAACAGGCTGGACAGGTGAATTGGCAGAAGAGAAGGCAGGCAGGCGGCTGGAATGGTAATAGGCAGCAGACCGGAACTGGAACACGGAGAGAACAGAGTTATCAAAAAAAGTCAAGGTGCAAGTTCAAGAGAGAGCCAAGGTGCAGATACTGACAAGCAGTACAAACGAACTGGCGATGAATGGTGGAAAGCTGGTCCTCATGAAGGTCTGTAGATTGGTGATTAGTCACAGGTGTGCTGCTCTGCTGCCAGGAACAGCCACACCCCGGTAGGCGGAAACTATGAGGGACTCAGAAGAGGGAGAGAGAGAGAAGCAGCTGCACATCCTGACAGAGATGTTTGAGAGCTTTTGGTGAACACCGGATCTCATAGGAGAAACTTAAAACTGTGAGGATACTGAGCATGAATACAAAATCTGTTTGTAGTTCTCACAAAGTTTAAAATACGTATTAAGAGGAGAGGCGTTTGAAGCTGCATTTCTTCTGCTGTAAATGGATTTTTGTTGTTTTCTTTACCCTCAAACATTTATTTGAAAAAGTGAGTTTCATTTTAAGGTTGAATTGGCATTTGGATATCTGAAATTTAATTAAATATCAGTCCCAGCTGGGAAAGTTGTCGTATTCTTTAATGGCACCAAACAACGAGGCTTCAGTTGTCCGTTTATTAAATCCTGTCAGTTGCTCATGAGTTCAATAGTGTGTGTACTGAATAACAAATACATTTTGACAAAAAAGGGCTGGCTATAGGTGAACCAGTGTCATCTTTGCTTGTAGTACTTATATAATGCTTATGTGTCTATTTATACACCTTGAATACAGGGAAGGGACACCATTCTATTTATTTGCCTTACATGTTTGTATTTGGACCTTTTCCAGCAAATCCTACAGGCGTTAGATAAAGGTGCATAACAATTTATTAAAATAAATTTTTCCATGATACTCTATTTTACTAAGTCTCTACTAAACATGAAACTCATATATTTTAGAGATGCATTACACACAGTGAGATTTTTCAAGAGTGTATTTCTTTCATTTTTATGACTACAGTTTACACTTAATGAAAACCCAAAACTCACGTCAGCTGCTGGTGTTGATCCACGGCGTTTTTATCAAGTCCAAACTCAACACAACCAATGATGAGATGTGTATTTCTTTTTCCAGCAGGAGTTGACCATTGCCCTCCAGTCTACTGGTAACTAGTTTGCTGATCATCATGTTTCTATACTTGACCAGCCAGTCAAGAGAGACTCTGTGAGGCATCGTCAATGGGAAGATGAGACACCAAACCCCACAATGCAGATGAGCTGTGAACCTGTTACCAACCCTGCTATTCAGATGGTGACAATATACAATCTAGTTTAAGGCAGCACTATCTTTCAGGCTGCCTTTGGTTATACTATGTACACATATCCAGGCTGTAATCAGGGCGATTCATGTCACTATCGTAGATGGTTTGAAAGGTCCCTCCAATCAAATGTAGTGCACTTTAGTCTCACCACTCAAATCAATTCAATTGTTCTTTCCCTACCTCACTCCACCCGACAGTGGGCTAACACAGCATTCATTACAGCAATAACAGTAGTGGAAACATGGAGGAGTCATTATGAGTTTGGGAAAATAAAGATATTTTTCTTTTGATAATTCTAATATACTTGGTCTCCTTGTACTCCTATCTGGTTACAGCCAAGTGTCGTGAAAAAAATTAGAGCTTTCTAAGTCATGGTTGTTCATGCTATATTTTAGAAAGATAGAAAGACAGTAGCTACCTCCCACTGCTTTATATACTGGGAGGATATAAGCATTTCAAGCTGTAGGAAAATTTTTCCTATATGGTCATAACAGTGTTAATACTATGAAAACATATGAGCAATGAACTGAAATAAGCATCAATGCTCAATATCCTTAAAAAGTTTAATAACTGCTTGCTGCTGAACTGCAGTAAAAAACTCTCAGCATCTCATACTTTTGAACCAAAGGGATATGAAAACATTTAAATGTTATTGATAAAGTTGACTCCTAGAAGTGTTTTTCAACAAAGCAATGTAAAGTTTTAACTATGGGTACAAAGTTGTTGCAAAGCATTGAATACACAGGTGAATAAATTTATAGTAGCTATGTTATTGAAGGTACAATCCAGTAAAAACAATACTCAACAAAACTTTGTCACTAAATCAATTGCCAAATTATTGCTATTGATTGATGAATTTTCCTTTAGGATGAAGTAAATTAATTCTACAATAACTTTGACAGCACAGTGGTGTTGTTCCATAGACAAGACTTTTGTCCTAAGTGAATATACATTTCCAAATGGAGAATGCAATCAAAGAGTATTGGCCATCCAGACTGACTGAATCTCTTGTCATCCAGCATGAATTGTTTTCTCCAGAGAGTCATAGCTTGTATTGTATGTCCTTTGAGGATGAATTTGAGTCAGAAAATACCTTTCTTTTAATCTGAATAAACTGTGTGAACTTAACATCCCATTAGAGGCTGAGATAATGAGATTGTTAACTATCTAAGAGAGCTTTCCACCACTTCAATATATGAGAACAAAAAGCTATACAGGACTTGGCTCAGTACAAAAAAAGGGAGAATGCAGAAGTTTATTAAACTGGGAACACACAGTGGGAAAATTGGGCCCCTTTTCACCATAATTTCCCACAAAAAAATCAAGCGATAAAGCTTTGGTGATCTGACATGGTAGTAAAACACCTCCTGATCAACACCAATCATTTTCTAAACCTTTTTGACATTTAGTGGTAAAAATCTAGACGATTTTATTGAAAGTTGATACTTTCAAAGTTATTATCTCTTTTCTGTGGACAGACAAAAATATTACTTTATGTGATGAGAGCAAAATCTGAGAGATTAGTGCAATATTCATACCTTCACAAACCAAATTGTCCTGATTTGTCACTTGGTGACGTCAGCACCAGCAAACTCAAATCACCCATTGGCTTTAAAATGATAATAGCAAAGTGATGAGCTGAGAAACATCGCAGAGCCAAAGACGTGAAATGCGTCTCCTTTTCCTAATTACTGCCAATGCCTTTTCACAGTGTCTGATCTGTTTTGGTTCTAAAGCTGCAACTGGAGCTTTAACACATTACGGCTGGAGCTTTGATGGAGCTTTAACCTATTAAAGCTCCATTTACTCCCAGTGGTTTTCCTCACCTGATTCAAGCCTCCCTGTGTGACATGAAGCCGTCATTAGTGCTTAAGAGATCAGGGGGAGAAAAAATCTGATGCAAATAATTCAGTCAGAGAGGCATGCTCATTTGTCGTGTTTTACACTTCAAATGTCGATCAGAAAGAAAGAAAGAGAGGAAAGAATATAGGCTGATGTGCATTTTCAACACTCAGTGTACCAGGATTCTGCAACTACTAGAACTATCACAGGCAGTCATTTTGACTGCTCGGACATTACATATATAATTTGAATTATCATTAAAAATATTTAAGAATAAATTGGTGAAACAGGTAAAAACACATCTGGACACTAAATTAAAACTATGATGATTGAATTTTTTATTTATTTAATTGACACAAAATAACTTCTCTGCAATTTCACATCCAAATTCAAACTATAAAATAAAAACAAATGTATCTCTGTGGAAAAAAAACCAAATGTATCCTGGTTCAAAATAGACTTCATTAGACCGTATCTATGAAAATTATCAACTATTATGAACATTCAATAATGCTGTGACGGCTGGCAACCAGCTGGAGAAACTGCTGTTACAACACTGTAACAATTTATTCTTAAATATTTTTAATGATAATACAAATTATATACGAATAATGTCCGAGCAGTCAAAATGACTGCCTGTAGTAGCACAGGAGCACAGGGTCAGGAGATTGCTTCCTTGTTAGGGATCGGGGAAGCAAATTAATAGGGAGGGTAGTGGTGTCTCCAGATAAAATGGCACTTCTGGTGGGGCATGGCCCTCTGGAGCCTATGGCTGCGGGCGGGCTGCTTGGCCTGGCCCTGCGGTACGGCATGGGCTTGGACTACTGGGGAGTTGGGCTTGGTTACGGGCGTCTCCATGATGGTGGATGGTTATCAATGGCTGCCAGTTGGGGATCGCTGGTTGTCGGTCGTGGCCATTGGTTTGCCGCGTGGCGATGGTGACCAGTTGGTTGGCACTAGGGTGCTGCTGTGGGGATGGGGCGGTGTGTGGGCCGTCTGGCCTGGCCCGAGGGTTGGGCTGCGGGGGGCGGGGGGATGGCTCATTGGTGGGGGGGCGGGGGGGGTTTGGGTGGTACGGAGTCATCACTGCGTTTGGGGGTGGGATGGTTGCTGGGCGGCTTGGCTTCTCCCCCGCAGACCCTGTCTCCCATTTACCTCTGGGTGCTGCACGGCTCACCTGCTGGCCTATCGGGCATGGCATGTTAGGTCGGCTTTGTAGCATGTGTCTGGCCGCCGCTGTTGGCCGGGGGTCGGCGGTTGATGGCCGGTCGTCGGTTTACTTTGCTGGGGTGTGTGCTGACATCGCCGTCGGTTTTCCAATGGACCTGGGCTATAGACGGTGCTCGGCGGGGGGGCGCCTGTGGGCAGGTTGGCTGCGGTGGGCCTCTGATAGGGCCTAGCATGGGCTGCCTGGGATGGCCGGCAGTGTTTCAGGGCTGGCGGCCTCTGGTCGGCTTTCCTCTGTGGGTGGCGGCATGGGGGGGCTTGCGGCCCGCTGGGGTTCTCTGCCGTATCAGGTGGGTTGTTGTGGCCCCTATCTCTGGTCTGCCCGGGCTTTTGGGAGGCACGACGGGTATGTGAGGTTGCAAGACCCTATACTTGGACTGGGGGGGGGGCTATGTAGGGGGGTGGGTCGCATGTCGCTCGGTTACTGCGGCTGACCCCAGGAGCTGCAGGGGCGCTCCTGTCTCCTGGGGGTGGGGAAGTGGGCGGGATGTGGGCGTGGCAGATGGGGATGGGGGGTTGGGGGGTGTGGTGGAGCGGGATGGGGTGGGGGGTGATTGGGGGGCCTCCTTGCCCCGCGCCCCTTGGGCTTGTCCCGTGCTCCCTGGCGGTGCCGGCTGTTGCCTCCTCTGGGTCCCTAGGTCTACGTGGTTCTCGGTGCCCCCGGTGGCTCTTTGGGTGATGGCTTCTTGATGCCCCTGACTGGTTGGGGGTACTCGGCTAGCGTGGCTAGCTGTTGGGTTCTACTAGCCTATCTAGGCGTTGGTTTCCATCACACATGCATGTTGGGTCAGGGCTTACCAGCTACTGTCGAGTCCAATTATTGAGAACCATTGGGTCCCGTCAGAATATGATGAGTCTCTCTTCAGACATCACAATCTTATGCCCCCTATCTTCTTCCTACACTGGTTTCCTCTGGTGGTCTATTCTATACTGTCAGGACCTCCACTAATCTGGTGTTTTTTAACATTGGTGTTGAGGTATCAGTTCTAAAATATGATAAAACAGCCTAAACCTTTTTTCACACCAACAGCACTGCCTGTCTATCCACTACCTAGTTTGTGTTTTCTCTCCCTGTCTCCTTTTGCTTTCCCCCTTAACTCACAGAGGTGCAGCACTTACCTCTCTGGCTCACAATAGGAAATTCTAATAAAGACTGACAATTTAGTTCCCAGAGAGGACTGGTGACGGTCACATGCACGAATTAAAATAGATAAAAGATTTTGCTGCAAGACTAAAATAAGCATTGATCTCATCTGAGAATACATGCAGACAAGACAAAAAAATGACCGCCTGTGGTAGCTCTAGGTAGTAATACTCAGATCTCTTTTGTGTTTCAAAATTTTAATGACCAAACAATGTTAGAATAAAATATACACATTTAGGAAAAGTCAGGGTCCTGTTGGTACTTAGGTTATGACATTTCAAATTTTGAAAGCAGTCAAAATCACTGCCTTGGGAGTTCTAGTGTTAACATTATAGGTCTTATTGGTTTAGAAGTTTGTCCATGTCCATGCACACATCACAATATGAGATATGTTAGTTGTCTAGTTTTTCAGTCAACATGTTTATTTCAATTAAAATACAATGAAATGTGAGTTAAACTCAGAATACTATGTGTGATTACTACCATTACATCATTACATCATGTCGTTACATCCCATCACTCGACAGACTGGGAATCAGGATCTATTCGGATTACCACATCCTCAGCCAACCCTCAGGGAACCTTGTTCCACCAGAGCCAGAACTAATTCTTTGTATTCACTGTTACTGGTGCTAATTTAACTATCATAGAGGCACATAGTATATAAGACAGATCATTAAATTCCTCCACTAAAAGTCCATCTGCTGCCCATGACTCACCAGTTCATTTGTCACATTTGTGGAAGCAGGTTAACAAGGAATACAGGAGGAGGACAAATGCAGATGACTGAGCCACAGTTTTATGATGTTCAGTTATTTAATAAAAAAACAAAATCTAAAAAAGAGCCCGAAAAGGAGGTTGAGAAAAGCAAAGGAACAGTACATCGGCGAAACGTCAATAGAATTTCAAAACTAAGATGCTTCAATAGAAAGAATCAAAATGACTAAGAGAAATGATGTCCAGAAAATCCAGTGTTTTTGAAAAAAACATACACTTAATACTGTAGTACGCTATAGAGCACAGGATAAAGAGCGGAATTAATGAGGGTTGTGCAAACAATGAAACAGGAAAATGGAGAAAGGAGGTTATGAAAAACAAAAGATGTGAGTTAGCATGTATTGCAGGACCAGCAAGAAGCTATTCCAATAAACTGTATAAGTCAATGTTATTGATTTATTTGGCCAAAGAACAACAGCAGAATAAGAACACATAAATATCAACATGTGTATATCATTTAATATAGTAAATGAGTTGTGAAGTTATGTTCCAGACGACCTGAGAAATCCAAATGATATTCCTCTACCTCTGGTTTGGTCTCCACCAGTTCCTCAAGTATCAAGACTTAAGTGACTGATTACTCCACTGGGTTAAACACTTTAGCTTACAGTATAACTTTCCTAAATAACAGGTGTTGCATTGTTGTTGTTACGAATATGTAAAAATATTTCCAAGTTGAAAAATGATAATAACATAAATAAACAAATAAAATCAATGTGCTGCAGCACAACAGCAACATGCATTTTTCCAACTAATATTTCTGCAGTAGTGTAGCTGTAAACTGAGGTCACAACTGACCTCAAAACATTGTTTTTTTATGCCCTGTCCACACAATGCTGGAACTTTTTGAAAACGAAATTTTTTTGTTGCATTTACGCCTTCTGTTCACACGACAACGCAGATATCCGGAACGAAAACGCAACTTTTTGAAAGCGCAGGCCAAGGTGGAATTTTTTGAAAACGCTGGGTCTGCGTTGTCGTGTGTGTTAGATTAATGTACATATGTTATCCCATATTTACTCGTTTTCATTTTTGAACCAATAAAGGATTTGTGTGTGAGTGTCTTGCTATGCCCTGAGTATGTTTAGATAGGGGTCAAAAAGATCACAGCTGAGGTAGCAGCTGACGACTAGTTTAAGATGTAAACCTTGACCTGCTGAAAATAAGACGAAACCATATAAAGAGAAGGGTTTTACTCTTGTGACAGTATACCATACATGGTGCATTGTTGATATTTTTAAATGTTCTAGGTTGCTTGAACCTGACAGTGTGGACACTGTATCCGCAACTTTTTCTATCCGGGGAGCGTGTCCTTGCGACGAAAACCACTGTGACGTAATGCATGTGACCCGTATCTAAATGCACAAACGGAGCTAAAACCGGCTATTTTCTGATGTATTAACAGCACCACGTCGAAGATGCGTTGATAAACTGCTTGACACTTGAATATTTGTTCGTCTGTTTCTTTATTTATGTGTCATAAAGTTTATAAATATATATATATATATTTATTTATTCATTCATTCAGTCACGTTCCTCGCCAACGACGCCAACGCCACTTCTGGGTCGGACCAGGAGGCGCTGTCTGCTGGTGGGAGAACTCTGTGATGGAGGTCGTCCTCCAGGAGGAATGGCGGTAATTTCCACACATCCCAATCCTCTCTCCTGTCGTTTTCAGAGTTGTTCTGCTTATAAACATGTTGATCAATGCACTGATGTGGATACGTGTGGATGGAGATTTTTTTTGAAAACGTTGTCATGTGGACGCGAATGATTTTCTATGCAGGGTGAAAAAAGTTGCGTTTTCAAAAAGTTCTGGCACCGTGTGGACTTGGCCTTAAACTTATCGTAAACATATCTTGTGGTAAACAGTTATTGCACAACCCCACAGCAAAGCAAGATAAAATTCACTGGCTAAAATGCTACTAATTGATAAACTTTTCATTATGATCAGATTCCCGTTATTCTTTTGCCCACAATGAATTGCAAGAGAACTGTGTGAGACGAGCACACAGAATAGCTTTTGAAAAGAAAGTCTCTTGATTCAAATGTCTAAATCAGAGCCATTGGCTTCATCATCCAGTAGGATCCTAGCAGCAGAAGTAGAAGAGGCTAGTAGCAAAAGCCAGCCTGATGGCATCTACTGTCAAATGCTTTTATCTCCACCAGAGGTCCATCATTTTCCTTTTGTGCCTGGTATTTGACATGTTTTTGCACCTGCTCTCAAAAGCTAACCAGAACAATATGCTCCGTATGGCATCTTCTTCTTCTTTTCCTTTCGGCTTTTCCTTTCAGGGATCGCCACAGCGAGTCAGTTGCCTCCATCTAACCCTGTCTTCTGCATCCTCTTGTCTCACACCAACTACCTTCATGTCCTCTTTCACTACATCCATAAACCTCCTCTTTGGGCTGCCTCTAGGCCTCCTGCCTGGCAGTTCAAAACTCAGCTCCTCCCCTTCCTCCTCCTTCTCCTCATCTGAGCTATGAAGACCATAGATTGGAGAAGCACCCAGTATTGCTCTCAGATCAAGTAGACATAACTTGAGGATCTACAGTTCAATAGCTTGACGTGAGCATTTGTGAGCAGCAGTATGGTTTCTTGCCAAAAAAGAGTACTACAGATGCAGTATTTGCTCTGAGGATGTTGATAGAGAAGTACAGAGAAGGCCAGAGGGAGCTGCCTTGTGTTTTTGTAGATCTGGAGAAAGCTTATGACAGGGTGCCCAGAGAGGAACTGTGGTATTGTATGAGGAAGTCTGGAGTGGCAGAGAAGTATGTTAAGCGGTGCAGGACATGTATGAGGACTGTAAGACAGTGGTGAGGTGTGCTGTAGGTGTGACAGAGGAGTTCAAGGTGGAGGTGGGGCTGCATCAGGGATCAGCTCTGAGCCCCTTCTTGTTCGCTATGGTAATGGACAGGCTGACAGACGAGGTTAGACAGGAATCGCTATGGACTATGTTTTCAGTACAATTACGATCTGTAGTGAGAGCAGGGAACAGGAAGAGGAGAAGCTAGAGAGGTGGAGGTTTATCCTGGAAAGGAGAGGAATGAAGGTTAGTCGCAGTAAGACAGAGTACATGTGTGTGAATGAGAGGGACCCAAGTGGAAGAGTGAGGTTACAGGGAGAAGAGATCAAGAAGGTGGAGGATTTTAAGTGCTTGGGGTCAACAGTCCAGAGCAATGGAGAGTGTGGAAAAGAGGTCAAGAAGCGTGTACAGGCTTGATGGAATGGGTGGAGAAAAGTGTCAGGTGTGATGTGTGATAGAATCGTCTCGGCTGTGGTGAGACCAGCGATGTTGTTTGGTCTAGAGACAGTGTCACTGAGGAAAAGACAGGAGACAGAGCTGGAGGTAGCAGAGATGAAGATGCTGAGGTTCTCTTTGGGAGTGACCAGGATGGATGGGATCAGGAATTAATACATCAGAGGGACAGCACATGTTAGAGGTTTTGGAGATCCAATCCAATCCACTTTATTTATAAAGCACAATTTAAATAAACACAAGGTTTCCAAAGTGCTGCACAGCAACTGGATAAAAAACAGAACAGACGTGCCATAAAACCATGAACATAATGCAGTTAGATAAAATATCAAAATAAAAATCCAATAAAACAATTTAAAATAAGTTAAAAGCGGAAATAAAATCAGATAAAAAACTATTAAAATAAAGTGAAGTAATACACAAAACACTCTAAAAGGTGTCAAACGCTAGGGAAAAGAGGTGGGTTTTAAGAAGAGTTTTAAACAGGGCTTTGAACCAGAATTTTTTGCCATTCGGTTCGTTCCGAACAGAAACGGAATTATAACGTTTCCGGTTCTGCGTTCCACCAATAAACTGACGTTCCTGAACCGGTTAGAACAAAAAAATAAAGTTCCTGAACCGGTTAATAATGTACCTTGTAAATATAAATATGTCGCTGCCGTATTTTGCGCACCATAAGACGTGCTTAAAAACCTTAACATTTCTCAAAAATCAACGCTGCGCCTTTTAACATGAAGCGTCTCATGTGTACACCGAGTTCCAAAATCTGTAAAAATGTTTTTGTGTTAGTCAGCGCTCCGCCAGATCGGCCATTGTCCACTGACATAGGACGTTATACGTCACTACGTACACCGGCAACGATAGACCAATCAGAGAACATGACGCGAGGCTCCGTCCGGCACACCTCAGGTAGGTACCAGTATACAGTACAGTGTATGCCGGTACTGTACCGCAGGTATGCTGTTAACCACATTTGTTTGGCTAAAGACCCCCGACAATGAAGTCAGCGAAGAGACACGCTTACGACGCAACATGTAAACTCCAGGCTATCAGTTCCGGTTGTTCCGGTTTCCGTAAACACCGGGGGGCTTTTTCACGCTTCGCCATCTCTCTTGATCGATCACTCCATGCACGCCCACACCACCGCTTCTGTAAAAAAACCACGTCAAGCGGCTGAATTCGGAGCTTGCCATCATCCTGGGAGGATTAACGAAAGAACTCCAACTGCTGGACATCGGTGTAAACAGAGCCTTTAAAGTTAAGCTGCATGCGTTGTGGAGCGATGGATGTGAGACGTGAACACACGTTTACCAGGACTGGAGGCAGGGCCGAGCGAGTTACACCCCCACAATATGTGTGTGGATTGTGGATCCTGGACTAACGTGTCTGCTTTGACTTTTGTCCAATGTTTCCCAAAAGCCGGCATCATTACCGGACAGCCACCTGGAAACGTGACGGTCAGCGATAGTGAAATCACCGAGCTATTCAATGGAGACCGAAGATGTGGACTTCGAAGGATTTAGCACAGATTTATAAAAAAATAAAGACATAAAAACATATTTAAAAAATAATGTCGGTGTATTTTTTAAAATTTAAATATGTAGTACAACACAGTTCACCTTTTTGCTTTCGTTAGCAACCATGTACCGAACAATAAGGTGCGTCGTGTATCCGGTTAAAGTACTGAAATAAACTCCGTTATTTAGACTGCGTCTCTTTATACAGTACAATGAGCTGAATATTGTGCAAAACACGGTAACTTAAGGACTTTTAAATTGGCAACTAAAGCAATTAGTTTATATACTATAGACTATAATTATAGATATATCCCTACTCTACTGCAAACAGTACCACAGCACTACACCTCTGCTTTATGCAAGTTGTATCACTGTAGTTAAGGCTTATGCCTCCTACTTAGACACTACATGAAATAAGACAAGAATAACTTCCACCATGTCATTTATTGCTGAACAACAGATCTTCATTGTGCTTCTCCCATAGCTCAATATTGCTACAAAGCGCTGGCACTACGGGGACACACTGCTCTGAAAATGACTGCAGCCAAAGAGTTCATGTCTAAATCATACATTTTAAGATTGACATACTGCAATGTTTACCTGTTATGAATAAATGATGACTGGGAGACTGCCCTTTTCCTAACTGCTGCTGATAGCCACTACTTCTCTCTGCTCTCATCCGGCGTCCAGTGAATGACAGGAAGTGAAACATGAGGTCAAATATATTTTCAAGAACAAAAAAACGGTATTAACCGGTTTACAGTTATTTTCTGTTCGATTCTGTTCCAGAACATTAAAAAATATAAAGTTTTCGGTTTTGTTTTCGTTCCTGCCAAAATACGTGAAGTTGCCGGTTTTCGTTTTCGTTCCATGAACCGGTTCAAAGCCCTGGTTTTAAAATGAGCCAGTGAAGAAGCCTGCCTGATGTGCAGTGGGAGCCCATTCCATAATTTGGGAGCTGAAACTGAGAACGCACGTTCCCCTCTGAGCTTCAGCCTGACTTTAGGCTGAGAGGCCAAACTGAGATGGTTTGGACATGTCCAGAGGAGAGATAGTGAATATATTGGTAGAAGGAGGCTGAGTTTTGAACTGCCAGGCAGGAGGCCTAGAGGAAGACAAAGAGGAGGTTTATGGATGTAGTGAAAGAGGACATGAAGATAGTTGGTGTGTGAGAAGAGGATGCAGAAGACAGGGTTAGATGGAGGCAACTGATTTGCTGTGGCGACCCCTGAAGGGAAAAGCCGAAAGAAAAAGAAGATAGCAAGCAGGGATTAACACATTGAATTAGACTATATTCGGTTTTATTCAGAAAATATATGCAATACAGGAACATCAAAGCGCTAAGTACATCATCACTAAATACAGAAGACCTGACAATTGTCAATCCATATGCCTCCTTTGGCAGAGACATAAGAACCTAGGAATCGGATAAAATCCAAGAAGTCAAAGAAAAGGTAATATGTAAAGCAAACTTTACAGATTACTTAAAGCATGACACAATTGTGTGTGATGAACTGCCAAAGTGAGAGCGGAAGACAAATTTATATACAGTATATTTCTTGCTGTCAGGGTGTGACATTATGTGCCTATTTGAGACTCAGCCTTATTTTATTTCTGAATTTTAATTATTTAACTGTATTTGTATTGCATTTTTGAGAAATGCACCTGGCCTAATTGGTTTGCTGATGTGCTTGACCGTTTTTTCTTTTGAATTTCATTTATAAAGCAAACTTAACCAATAAAAATGTAGATTTCAAATCTTCTCTTCTTGGTGTATTCTATTGATGTATTCATGCACTACAATTTTTTTATGTCCTAGAATTCAAATTCTTTATTTGGGGGCCTTTAGCAGGTATGATATTAAAATGCGATTAGATTAATTAATTACAAATCCTGTAATTAATTAATGTTTTTAATCACCTGACAGCACTAGATAAAATGTAATTTTTTTATTCCATTGAAACTTTTGTACCTCACTGAAAAATGATTCCCTGTGATTACATTAGGCAGTGCCGATGTGAGACAAAAAAAGAGAAAAATGTAATTGGAAAAAATGTTTGTTATGATACTGTATTAAGTTTATTTTGGTGAATGAAAAAGACTGATGGCTTACATCAGGAAGGAGTATTACTGAGCATTATCTCCACCACAGATGATGACAGAAGTGGTAAGCAAAGAGGAAGCCAATTTCTTTTGCATATTTTTATTGTTGCTCACAATATTGACAGTCACATAAATTAAGAATAGCCCCAACCTTATCCTTTTTTGACATACCATCATTATGATGGAGGTTTTTTAAGCACAGTTGTGCGTTCAGTGTGAGAGTAATTATTTCATAATCTGTTGTCAAAATGTAATTAATTAATGTTATGAGAAAGGTTGGACACAGAAAATTAACAGTCATCATAATCTACTCTCACAGGAATAAAAACGTGATGATTCACCAAAATGGGTCTATAACGTATTTAAGACCTGAAAAAACCTTGCATAAATACTCTGCAGGTGTTTTACCAAATGGCTCAATTCATCTCAGGAGTGCAGATAGCAGGTGGAGCATTAAATTTATTAAAAAATAATCTCAAGATACGATTAATGTCCCGTGCCTTGAAGCCTGGACTAGATTATTTCAGAATTTTTTATCGTTGCAGAAAATCTCCTCACATTTAATTGCAATTTTAATGAATTAATGACATATTTAATTATTTAATGATGTATTTATTTAATTTTGGCACTTTTAGTCCATGCATAAGCAGACTCTCAATCAAAATGAATACTAAAGCTGATTCAATACAGCAATTCAAAATGAATTGTATAACATGCCTCTAAATAAGGCAACATCAATAGTAAGATGCCAACAGGGCAGGCATTTCCTTTAAAAGGTTAAGCTAATGTTCAACTCTGTGTCCTTGACATGTTTTGCATTTAAATGATACATTAGGCTGGAGCTGCTTCGGTGACATGAAAATTCTCTTCTACAAAAGGTACAAATAATAATAACAACAGCAACAATAATAATAATAACGGATTCGATTTATATAGCGCTTTTCTGGACACTCAAAGATGCTTTACATCGGATCCATTATTCATTCACTCCTCATTCATACTTGGTGATGGTAACTACGTGTGTAGCCACAGCTGCCCTGGGGCAGACTGACGGAGCGCAGATTGGCAGCGCAGAATCACTGCGTTTTTGTTGATAGTCCCGTCTCTGTTCTTTTTATAAATAAACTTTCCGCCCAAAGA
Source organism: Antennarius maculatus (assembly GCA_013358685.1). NCBI lineage: Eukaryota > Metazoa > Chordata > Actinopteri > Lophiiformes > Antennariidae > Antennarius > Antennarius maculatus. The sequence continues at coordinate 10,489,048 of CM023608.1, forward strand.
TCCGAGTGGGCTTGCCACGCTCTCCTGTGTCGCGTCTACCTCTGTGGTCAGTCACCCTGCTTTTGACTAGTGGCACAGGTACAAGTGATGTGATGTGGCACAGGTACAAGTGATGTGCCACTGCAGCCTACGGGTCCCTCAATGGGCCAAATTTAAATGTTTGCGCATTGACATGCCACTCACGATTAATTGCGTTAAAGTTACCGGTCCCAAATACTGAGGGACGTAATAACAAATGAATGGTGGTTCTGAATGCCTCGCAACCTTAAAAAACACAGGAAAACAGTCACAGGAGTGAGAGAGACAAACCACCCTTGTTGCATTTCCAGTATGTTCTCTTTTTACTTTGCAATTATTCACAGCATTACAATAAACATTCATATCCCTAATCTGTCCCTAATGCAATAAAGTTCATGTCTCAATGTCCATTGTGTGGCCCTCATCTGTCCCTGCTTCAACTCCAGGACACAGTGTATTCCGTTCCATCTCACAGCACAGTCAGTTTAAGATTTTCCTCTTAAAACTCAAAATAAACCAAAAATAAATAAACATGAACCAGAGAGATTCAGATGGTACATTACTTTTGTCCCAAAAGCATATTTTCGGCATCTATGCTATTACCATGATATACTATGATATATAGTGCTCTAAAGTCAATTTCACATTTACTGTACCAAAATCCACTGAAAGCTACTTACAGTAGTATAAGACTGGCATTAATCTAAAACAGGAAACTCATTGCGTAGGGAATGTTAATGGACTCATATACAGTAAAACTAGCACCTTTAAAACTGACGAAAATGCAGTTTCACCCTTCATACTGTAACTATTCCTGAAAGGCACATGAAACTAACAGTGCCTTTTATAAACAGAAAATAGCCATTCAAAAATACATGTATCGGCTTGTGCAAGTAATTTCTATAATACTCCATAGTAAACAAAGATCCTATAATATTAGTTTAATCATATCCCAACAGAAACTCTCTATTTACAATGTTTGTCAGGTGTACAGGGCCAAAAGAGGGAAAACAACTAAAATCTTGCCACGCAATGTGCACGTATGCAAATGAACTCTGCTTAATATCTAACAGGTAGGTGCCACTTTCTGAAACTCCCGCCAAGGTGTTTTGCTTGCTGGGCGGAGTTTTCTAGCGAACATCAAACTTACACTGAGAAACGCCACCAACAGCATGTCACTAATGCTAAAAATAATTAACTCTTAGGAGGTAGTCATTTTGTGATTGTCACAGTATACTGACCTGAAAACAAGGGAAAACAGTCACAGGAGTGAGACGAACCACCCTTGTTGCATTTCCACTATGTTCTGAAGAGAGGGACCGAGGTCCGCAACGCGACCTGCACTTAGGTTCCGCCCTCCTGTATCCCTGCTACCCGAGTTACTTTGTCTCAAAATAAAGACGAAATTAATATCTGGGCGGACAGACGTTAATATAAAAATGTTTCATCAATTAGAATTGGCGAAAATAAAGTGCTGACAAATCAGTAAAATAATATGTAAACATTAATCCCCCAAAATAAAAACAAATATGACCATATATTTTGAGTATACCACATTAATTTTGTTAGCGCGTTAATTTGCAGCGTATCTAAAAGGCTTATAGATCATGTCTTTTTCATAAAACATCTGAGTGGCGGGGTAACATCTAAAAATGTATTTTCCTTGTCAAATAACTGAGACTGCAGTTTGTGTTCAAGAGGAAGGGATGGAAGAAAAGCAGTGCAAAGCAAGCAGTATCCCCAGAAAAATGATTTGCCTTGCTGCTTCCAGTGAGACATCAGAGGATTCAGGTTAGTCAATTTGCTGCATGAACAAATCAGTTATCCTTTCAGATGCTGAAACTTCAGGTGGATACTGTACTTCATTGACTAATTCTCTTCTATGTACCCCATAGTTGAAGCGCTGATGAGTTTCATATTTAACTTTGAGTTCATTTGTTGTTTGCTTCATACATACTGTGGTCTGTAGCATGTCATTAGAAAATTTGTGATGTAGGCATATTTTTATTGACTCCATTAACACCACCCTTTGTGTTTTTATTTGCCTGTCTGTCTTTTTGTTAGTTTGTTTGATGATTTGATTGCAAAAAATCAAGGGGGTAAGGATTCCAGAAAACGGAGTTGCGTTTTTTGTGGAGGGATGGACTTTCAGTTTGTTTATGTAATTATCTTCAACATTTTGAATAATGACTATAATTTGTTATCATTAATGAGGCTTGGTTAATAATGATTTCAGCTGGATGATTTTCAGGATGTTCTCCTCCATTATATTAACATTCTAGTGCTTCTGAAAAACCTGGCATTTCAGAAATGTTTGGGTGTGTGAAAAGATTTATCCAGTTATTGAAGTAAAACAGCATCATCCGTTTGGTCAAAAAAGATTACAGAACAGCAAAAAGACGCGACTTTCAAATAAATTCACTGTGGAATTAATAACAACTACAGTTGTTATTAATTCCACACAGTCCACAGTCCACACAGTCCAATAGTAATAAATTGCTGTTGACACAACCATTCACCACGCAGGTAACCATGATACTTTTGGTGTTAAACGCATCTAGACTTGCATTGTTTCTTATGACTGCTAAGCAATATTTGGCCCCAGTGACGTATGACGTCCACGTGACCAATGAATGCGGAAGCTGCTGCGGTGCAGATTTTAAGCTTTTTTGACCAAACGGATGATGCTACATACTTAAAATTGATTTTTTCCTCTATTTTTCATAATGATGACTAACATATACAGTACGTCACTTAAAATTAACTTTACTTTCCCTTTAAATCTACACATACTGATCAGAACTACACAACAAATGATATTTCTGTCATCTAATCCCACTATTGTTTGAACCAAACGTTGGTGGATTGACTAAATACTCTTATGTACAAACTTAGATGTTCTGAACAGTTTACACTTTTACTACCCATTCAAAACACTGCAGAGTCGTGAGCTAAACAGACAGTAGTAGCACATTTGCTTTCAAATATACAGCAATATTACCATGACTCAGAAATTTCTGCTTTTGCCAAATTTCTTTTGTAAAATCAGAGCTGAAAAACTCGTCAATGTTGGACTGAAACACTTATGATAAAACCAATTAAACTCAGCTGACAAGCAATTATAAATTAAAGAAGAGCAACTACTGAGAAATCAAGCAGTCCATCACGTTCTGATGTGGTAAGTTGATATTCAGTTAACATATTATATCAACAACAAAAATTCACACCCAACCAGTGATTGAAGGACTTGGAATGATTAAATTAGGCAGATTGGTCCCTAAAATACTATTATTATACATTCACATTCAGAATTGTTAAATGAAAACACCTGATGCCTTACCGGTACATGAAGTAAAAATAGACACATTTAATTTTGGCAAGACAAGCTTTCTGTTAAACATCCTCATGCGTGATTAGCTTCCACTGTACTCTATGGCAGTGGTCCCCAACCCCCGGGCCTCAGGCTGGTACCGTGGGTCATTTGGTACCAGGCCGCACAGAAAAAAAAAATTTACTTTACTTCCATTTTATTTATGTCACAGTCTGAAAGATGTTTTATTTTGAAAAATTACCAGATTCTCTGTTACATCCGTCTATGTCAGTCTTCCCCAACCGTCTGGTACCCGGTCGCGGGACATTAGGTACCGGGCGGCACAGAAAGTTGGACTTTCTTTTTTTTATTGATTACCAGACAAAAGATGTTTTATTTTGAAAAGGAATGACGCACGGACGAATGCGTGCGTCTGTCCAACTTGACAGGTCTCGGTCATGTGACAGGTTACCGGCCCACACAATTAAGCGCCCACAACTGCGGCAGTGTTCTAAATTAAAGTTAAGGCAGATAATTCTGAGGTCGCCCAAAAAGTATGAAAAACCCTGCTTCCATATCCAACCTCCTGTCTTTGTGAAGGGGGATTTTCTGCAGGGACAGTAAACAAAACCAAACTGCGGAGTAGACCGGACGTCTGGAACACACTTCAGGTGTCATTGTCTCCCGTTACCCTAGTTCAGCGGTCCTCAACCACTAATTCTCATTATTGTAATTATTCTTATTTGATTGACTTGTTCACGCTTCTATTGGTAATGATCAGTCTTTCGCCTACACTGAATGCGCTGTTGGTAAGTCGCTATATATCAAAATAAACATCATCAGTGCAGTCATTTGAATCGAGTTTTTAATATAATTCCATCCATCCATCCATCCATCCATCCATTCTCTACCGCTTATCCGGGGTCGGGTCGCGGGGGCAGCAGCTTGAGCAGGGAAGCCTCTTCCCTCTCCCTAGCCACTTCGTCCAGCTCCTCCGGGAGAATCCCAAGGTGTTCCCAGGCCAGCCGGGAGACATAGTCTCTCCAGCGTGTCCTGGGTCATCCCCGGGGCCTCCTCCCGGTAGGACGTGCATGGAACATCTCACCAGGGAGGCGTCCAGGAGGCATCCTGACCAGATGCCCGAGCCACCTCATCTGGCTCCTCTCGATGCGGAGGAGCAGCGGCTCGACTCTGAGTCCCTCCCGGATGACCGAACTTCTCACCCTATCTCTAAGGGGGAGCCCGGACACCCTGCGGAGGAAACTCATTTCGGCCGCTTGTATCCGGGATCTCGTTCTTTTGGTCACGACCCACAGCTCATGACCATAGGTGAGGGCAGGAACGTAGATCGACCGGTAAATCGAGAGCTTTGCCTTTCGGCTCAGCTCCTTCTTCACCACGACGGACCGATACAGAGTCCGCATCACTGCAGACGCTGCACCGATCTGCCTGTCGATCTCCCGTTCCATCGTACCCACACTTGTGAACGGGACCCCGAGATACTTGAACTCCTCCACTTGGGGCAGGATCTCATCCCCAACCCGGAGAGGGCACTCCACCCTTTTCCGACTGAGGACCATGGTCTCAGATTTGGAGGTGCTGATTCTCACCGCTTCACACTCGGCTGCGAACCGTTCCAGTGAGAGTTGGAGATCACGGCTTGATGAAGCCAACATCACCACGTCATCTGCAAAAAGCAGAGACGCAATGCTGAGGCCACCAAACCGGACACCCTCAACACCTTGGCTGTGCCTAGAAATTCTGTCCATAAAAGTTATGAACAGAATCGGTGACAAAGGGCAGCCTTGGCGGAGTCCAACCCTCACTGGAAACGAATCTGACTTACTGCCGGCAATGCGGACCAAACTCTGACATCGGTCGTACAGGGACCAAACAGCCCTTATCAAGGGGTTCGGTACCCCATACTCCCGAAGCACCCCCCACAGAACCCCCTGAGGAACACGGTCAAACGCCTTCTTCAAGTCCACAAAACACATGTAGACTGGTTGGGTGAACTCATGCCCCCTCAAGGACCCTGCGGAGGGTGTAGAGCTGGTCCACTGTTCCACGGCCAGGACGAAAACCACATTGCTCCTCCTGAATCCGAGATTCGACTTCCCGACGGACCCTCCTCTCCAGAACCCCTGAATAGACCTTACCAGGGAGGCTGAGGAGTGTGATCCCCCTGTAGTTGGAACACACCCTCCGGTCCCCCTTCTTAAAAAGGGGGACCACCACCCCAGTCTGCCAATCCAGAGGCACTGTCCCCAACGTCCACGCGATGTTGCAGAGGCGTGTCAACCAGGACAGCCCCACAACATCCAGAGCCTTTAGGAACTCCGGGTGGATCTCATCTACCCCCGGGGCCCTGCCACCGAGGAGCTTTTTAACTACCTCGGTGACCTCAACCCCAGAGATAGGAGAGCCTGTCTCAGAGAACCCAGACTCTGCTTCCTCATGGGAAGGCGTGTCGCTGGAATTGAGGAGGTCTTCAAAGTATTCTCCCCACCAAGTCACAACGTCCCGAGTTGAGGTCAGCAGCGCCCCATCCCCACTATGCACTGCTTCCCCCTCCTAAGACGTCTGATGGTGGACCAGAATCTCCTCGAAGCCGTCTGGAAGTCGTCCTCCAAGGCCTCACCGAACTCCTCCCACGCCTGAGTTTTTGCCTCAGCAACCACCAAAGCTGCATTCCGCTTGGCCAGCCGGTACCTATCAGCTGCCTCAGGAGTTCCACAGGCCAAAAAGGCCCGATAGGACTCCTTCTTCAGCTTGACGGCATCCCTTACCGCCGATGTCTACCAGCGGGTTCTGGGGTTGCCGCCACGACAGGCACCAACCACCTTACGGCCACAGCTGCGGTCGGCCGCTTCGACAATGGAGGCGCGGAACATGGTCCACTCAGACTCAATGTCCCCCGCCTACCCCGGAACGTGGGTGAAGTTCTGCTGGAGGTGGGAGTTGAAACTCCTTCTAACAGGGGATTCCGCCAGGCGTTCCCAGCAGACTCTCACAATACGTTTCGGTCTGCCAGGTCGGACCGGCATCTTCCCCCACCATCGGAGCCAACACACCACCAGGTGCTGATCGGTTGACAGCTCCGCCCCTCTCTTCGCCCGAGTGTCCAAGACATGCGGCCGCAAGTCCGATGACAAGACCACAAAGTCAATCATCGAACTGCGGCCTAGGGTGTCCTGGTGCCAAGTGCACATATGGACACCCTTATGTCTGAACATGGTGTTCATTATGGACAGTCCGTGACGAGCACAGAAGTCCAATAACTGAACACCATTCGGGTTCTGATCGGGGGGGGCCGTTCCTCCCAATCATGCCCTTCCAGGTCTCACTGTCATTGCCCACATGAGCATTGAAGTCCCCCAGGAGAACGATGGAGTCCCCAGTGGGAGCGCTCTCCAGCATTCCCTCCAAGTACTCCAAAAAGGGTGGGTACTCTGAACTGCTGTTTGGTGCATAAGCACAAACAACAGTCAGGACCCGCCCCCCCCACCCGAAGGCGGAGGGAGGCTACCCTTTCGTCCACCAGGGTGAACCCCAATGCACAGGCGCCAAGCCGGGGGGCTATAAGTATACCCACACCTGCTCGGCGTCTCTCACCATGAGCAACTCTAGAGTGGAAGAGAGTCCAACCCCTCTCGAGAGGACTGGTACCAGAGCCCAAGCTGTGTGTAGAGGTGAGCCCGACTATATCTAGTCGGAACTTCTCGACCTCACACACCAGCTCGGGCTCCTTCCCTGCCAGAGAGGTGACATTACACGTCCCAAGAGCCAGCTTCTGTAGCCGGGGATCGGATCGCCAAGGTCCCCACCTTCGGCCACTGCCCAGCTCACAGTGCACCCGACCCCTATGGCCCCTCTCACAGGTGGTGAGCCCATGGGAAGGGGGACTCACGCTGTCCTTTTGGGCTGCGCCCGACCGGGCCCCATCGGTGCAGGCCCGGCCACCAGGCGCTCGCCTTCGAGCCCCACCTCCAGGCCTGGCTCCAGAGGGGGCCCCGGTGGCCCGCATCCGGGCAAGGGAAAACGTGCTCCATTGCTTTTATCCGTCATTAGGGGTCTGTGAACCGTCCTTTGTCTGGTCCCTCACCTAGGACCTGTTTGTCATCGGTGACCCTGCCAGGGGCACAAAGCGCCAGACAACTTAGCTCCTAGGATCATTGGGACACACAAACCCCTCCACCACGATAAGGTGACGACTCAAGGAGGAGTAATATAATTATTTCTTACAATTATTTCGTTTACAGAGATGTTGATGATTAATTAATGAAAATAAGTTGTTAATTGTCTGTTGATGTCTGCATTTTACATAAAACCACTGCAAATGATTTATTATTAGACTACAGCTGTCCTGGCGTCATTAACGATTATCAAGCAAATGAAGGCTGGTCCGTGAAAATATTGTGTAACCTGGTGGAAACTCGAAACCTAACTGTTGCTAAAATATGTGGGAAAAAATGTTAAACTCATGTTCTTTCATTTAGAACACCTTTTTTATTTTAATTCATACATTTATCATTCAATCCAAACAACCTTTCTTATTTTAATCTTCTTTTTCGTTTATAATTTCATTTTATCCCAGAGGTCTTTTGCTTCAGTAGGTGGTCCTGTGAAGAAAAACTTCTAAAAGTGACTCCATTGGTTCGTTTCAGTTGAGCTGAGTTGCTATTGGCTAGAGCAACGTATGTCCCGCCCCCTTCACGCGAGGAACTCGGTAATAGTGTGAAAAACGAAAACGAAACTGAGAGCAGCAAGACGGTTACAGAGACACGGAGAATTTATGTGATAAAAAACTTTAAAAAAAATAGTCTTTATGTTGGTATGAGAGACTGCGAGCAGATAAAAGTTTGTGAACCACTGAAGCGACCCTGGGAACATAAAGTGTTTGAGATTCTGGACCATGGATTTGGAATGATTCTCTCCCTGACGAGAGATGGCCAGCTACCCGAGTGACCATCTGGACAAAGGAGGAACCTTCCCAGTCTCCATGCGCTGTTCTGCCAGAGTGGTAGGGCTGGGGAAAGGGACTTCCTAGGACAGTTGAACTGAACTATTTTTTGGGAAAAATATTTTATTTTATTTCATTAAGGGTGCACCCAGTAAAAAAACAAAGACATTTTCAAACAACAACTAAAGTGACTGCCGGCAGTGATTATAAATTGTTTATTTCTTAAAAGTGTTTATACAATGTTGCTGAAACTGACCCGTGTGTTCTCTCTTTTACTCATTGCGTGTCCAACCTTTTCTAACTTACCCCTACGAACCTAGTGTGTACTTTACCTGTAAAGGGGGTTACAATTGTCTTAGATGAAACTGACAAAAAAGGTTGGGGACCACTGCTCTACGGTGTAACATCATCATAGCAGACACAGGAGCAGCACAAATGGATTGTTTGATTGATTGATTAATGACATACTCTTCTTTTCCTTTTGGCTTTTCCCTTCAGGGGTCGCCACAGCGAATCAACCGCCTCCATCTAACCCTGTCCTTTGCATCCTCTTCTCTCACACCAACTACCTTCATGTCCTCTTTCACTACATCCATAAACCTCCTCTTTGGTCTTCCTCTAGGCCTCCTGCCTGGCAGTTCAAAACTCAGCATCCTTCTACCAATATATTCACTATCTCTCCTCTGGACATGTCCAAACCATCTCAGTCTGGCCTCTCTGACTTTATCTCCAAAACCTCCAACATGTGCTGTCCCTCTGATGTACTCATTCCTGATCCTATCCTTCCTGGTCACTCCCAGAGAGAACCTCAGCATCTTCATCTCTGCTACCTCCAGCTCTGCCTCCTGTCTTTTCCTCAGTGACACTGTCTCTAGGCCAAACAACATTGCTGGTCTCACCACAGTTTTGTACACCTTTCCTTTCATTTTAGCTGAAACTCTTCTATCACACATCACACCTGACACTTTCCTCCACCCATTCCATCCTGCCTGGACACGCTTCTTCACCTCTTTTCCCCACTCTCCATTGCTCTGGACTGTTGACCCCAAGTACTTAAAATCCTCCACCTTCTTGATCTCTTCTCCCTGTAACCTCACTCTTCCACTTGGGTCCCTCTCATTCACACACATGTACTCTGTCTTACTGCGGCTAACCTTCATTCCTCTCCTTTCCAGGGCAAACCTCCACCTCTCTAGCTTCTCCTCCACCTCGTCCCTACTCTCACTGCAGATCACAATGTCATCTGCAAACATCATAGTCCATGGAGATTCCTGTCTAACCTCGTCTGTCAGCCTGTCCATCACCATAGCGAACAAGAAGGGGCTCAGAGCTGATCCCTGATGCAGTCCCACCTCCACCTTGAACTCCTCTGTCACACCTACAGCACACCTCACCACTGTCTTACAGTCCTCATACATGTCCTGCACCGCTCTAACATACTTCTCTGACACTCCAGACTTCCTCATACAATACCACAGTTCCTCTCTGGGCACCCTGTCATAAGCTTTCTCCAGATCTACAAAAACACAATGCAGCTCCCTCTGGCCTTCTCTGTACTTCTCTATCAACATCCTCAAAGCAAATACTGCATCTGTAGTACTCTTTTTTGGCATGAAACCATACTGCTGCTCACAAATGCTCACTTCTGCCCTTAGTCTAGCTTCCACTACTCTTTCCCATAACTTCATTGTATGGCTCATCAGCTTTATTCCTCTGTAGTTGCCACAACTCTGCACATCTCCCTTGTTCTTAAAAATGGGCACCAGCACACTTCTCCTCCACTCCTCAGGCATCTTCTCACTATCTAAGATCCCGTTGAACAACCCAGTCAGAAACTCTACTGCCACCTCTCCTAGACACTTCCAAACCTCTACAGGTATATCATCAGGACCGACTGCCTTTCCACTCTTCATCCTCTTCAGTGCTCTCCTCACTTCATCCTGGCTAATCTTTGCTACATCCTGGTCCACAACAGTCACCTCTTCTAGTCTTTGTTCTCTCTCATTTTCCACGTTCATCAACTCCTCAAAGTACTCTTTCCATCTTCCCATCACACTGCTGGCACCTGTCAATAGACTTCCATCCCTATCCTTAATCACCCTAACCTGCTGCACGTCCTTCCCATCTCTGTCTCTCTGTCTTGCCAGCCTGTATAGATCAGTCTCTCCCTCCTTACTGTCCAACCTAACATACAAGTCATCATAAGCTTCTTGTTTGGCCTTTGCTACCTCTACCTTCACCTTACGCTGTATCTCCCTGTACTCCTGTCTACTCTCCTCAGTCCTCTCAGTGTCCCACTTCTTCTTAGCTAACCTCTTTCTTTGTATACACTCCTGTACCTCCTCATTCCACCACCAAGTCTCCTTATCTACTTTCCTTCCAGATGACACACCAAATACTCTCCTACCTGTCTCCCTGATCACATTAGCTGTAGTTGTCCAGTCATCTGGAAGCACCTCCTGACCACCCAGAGCCTGTCTTAACTCCTTCCTAAAGGTCATGCAACACTCTTCCTTTTTTAGCTTCCACCATTTTGTCTTCTGCTCTGTCTTTGTCCTCTTCATCTTCCTCACCACCAGAGTCATCCTACACACCACCATCCTATGCTGTTTGGCTACACTCTCGCCTACCACTACTTTGCAGTCACTGATCTCCTTCAGGTTACATCGTCTACACAAGATGTAGTCTACCTGTGTGCTCCTACCACCACTCTTATAGGTCACCCTATGTTCCTGCCTCTTCTGGAAAAAAGTATTCACTACAGCCATTTCCATCCTTTTTGCAAAGTCAACTACCATCTGTCCTTCTGCGTTCCTCTCCTGGATACCAAACCTGCCCATCACTTCCTCATCACCTCTGTTACCTGCACCAACATGTCCATTGAAGTCTGCACCGATGACAACTCTCTCACTTCTAGGTATGCTCTGCATCACTTCATCAAAGTCCAACCAGAATTTCTCCTTCTCCTCCAGCTCACATCCTACCTGTGGGGCATACCCACTAACAACATTGAACATCACACCTTCTATTTCTAGCTTCAGACTCATCACTCTATCCGACACTCTTTTTACCTCCAGGACATTCCTAACAAACTCCTCCTTCAAGATAACTCCTACTCCATTTCTCTTCCCATCTACACCATGATAGAACAACTTGAACCCTGCTCCTAAACTTCTAGCTTTGCTACCTTTCCACCTGGTCTCCTGGACACACAGTATGTCTACCTTCCTCCTCTGCATCATGTCGACCAACTCTCTACCTTTTCCTGTCATAGTTCCAACATTCAACGTCCCTACTCTTAGTCCTATACTCTTGGCGCTCCTCTTCTCTTTCTTCGTGCGAACGCACTTTCCTCCTCTCCTTCTTCGACCAACAGTAATCCAATTTCCACCGGCGCCCTGTAGGTCAACAGCGCCGATGGCGGTCGTTGTTAACCCGGGCCTCGACCGATCCGGTATGGAAGTCATATGTTTGATTCGCATCTTTGATTTGGCAAAAGTTTTACGCCGGATGCCCTTCCTGACGCAACCCTCTGTATTTATCCGGGCTTGGGACCGGCACAATAAGACACTGGCTTGTGCCCTCTTGCGGCTACATTGATTAATGACATACTAACAATGCAAATTGTGGTTGCAGGGTTAGATGGGTGGCAGGGTTTGCAGGGTAACAAAGCAAGCAACCAGTCTAACGGCCGAAATACAAGAAATAGTATCCAACCAAAAACACATAATATGTAATAAATCTCCGCAGCAAACTGGCATCACGTCCGGAGTTTGCCTAGCCTCATGCCCTAAGACAGCTGGGATAGGCTCCAGCTCCCTGTGACCCGTTACGGCTGATAAAGTGATACGGAAGATGAATGAATGAATGTAATAAATCTGAATGCATTTTCTATCCTAAAAAAACATAAACAGCCTAAGACATATGGCCTAATTTGACAAAGCATTATTATATGCATAGGATTTCTCAAAACAAACTATGCAAGCTTGAAAAAAAATTAGATTACCTGCAAAAGAGTGTAATTACCTCAAAATCATTTCGTGCTTTGTTGTCAATTGGACTGTTCACAAGTGTTTTGTATTGAAAACTGCAGTGGGTTTTTTTGGTAACTGACTAAAAATTAAAAGTAACATTTTTCTGTGTTGCAGCCATCAGAGTCTACTGAGCAAATGGATGATGGATGACGATCATATATCTTCCACCACCACACAGTAGGCTGGGAGGAACTCCAGCTGCATCTGCTGATGCGCTGAAAACCATTGCCTAATGGTGTTGGAGTGATGGAAGCTGACATCATCACAAATGATAACATATCTGGGAAAATCGTTCCTAACAAGGCCCATCTCTTGTCAGGGATGAGGTCTCTGTACTGGGTGTCTAAAATTGTCAGTAAATGTTGGGTGTTATATTGGCCAACAGTTGGAATATGTGTGTGCAAGCTGCTGAACGAGATGACAGCCTTGGTGTCCTTCCAGCACCCTGTCAATTGCAGAGATTCCTCCAGCTTGTATATTGTTAAAGCCATTGTTGTCTTCTACACAGCCCTTTGTAACTCCCTCAAGCGAATGGCATTGTTCTCCATGTTGACATGAATGACATCCTCCTGCTGTAAAGTAAAAACTGCCCCTCTGACACCACTACATTGTAAAATTACAAATCTATGTGGTATAGTATGGATAGCATGCAGTGCTGCATTGTAAAATTGTAAAATGCATGATACACACACACACAAGCGGGAACCCGTGGAAATTCCACTATAAAACAATAATATCAGACTTCATACCAAACATATGAAAAGAATAAATAGCTACCTTGTTCTATGGCACTAACGCTACACTGCTAACGTGGAGCGCTCCAGCTAAACAATAGCCAACTGATGCTAGCTGAGCTTTTGCTGCAACACAACATGAGACACGGTGATGTCATGTATACTAGCGCATATTTCTTCTAGATTACTACCTGAGCAGTGATTTCTACATTTTATTAGAACAATAAAACTTGAAGTTTTTGATGATGTACCTTTCCAGAGTTGGAAGCATCCTGTTGCAAGCGTTGGACACCAGGAACCAAAACCAGCAGGACATCCATTATGGTGCCAATGCCATCCTGACCTTCGTTGAGTCTGTAATCTGGTGGAGAGACTTTTCAAAATCATCCGTACAGAATGAGATCACAGTAGGAATTCATTGGTTGTTGACTGCGTACATGAGCAAGGCTGGAAGGAAACTTAATAAACGTGCAATGCGAATTTGATTTCATCCTTTTTAGTTGAGTTTTGCCCCATTTTTTGATGATGGTACGACCGCATTTAGAAAAGTTTTCAACCCCTGCTGTTCGCAAATGGACCAACGTTGCAAATATATGTTTCTTTTTTGGCCAAAACAGTCATTGTGTAAACGTTCATGCTTTTTGTATACCCCACATTTTCTATTTTCTATACCCGTTTCTTTCGCTGTCCCAGGTTGTGGGGTGTTAGAGCCCATCCCAGTTGACTGGGAGCTTGAGGCAGGCTGTAGTCCAGGCACGACTCCAGTGCACTGCAGTGCCACAAATATGGCAGACAACCACACACACCAATTTGCCCGAAGAGCATTTTTCGAAAGTGGGAGGAAGCCAGAGAACCTGTAGAGAACACACGCACACGGGGACAACATGCAAACCAGGCAAAGAGAAGGACATGAATCTGGGACCACTATGCTGTGCAACAATAATGCTACTGTGCGCCACCGTGCTGCCCTTCATCCATAGTAAGACCCTGATTTAGAACATGGTTAACAATTGTGACCTGTATTTCATCAGCCTATGAACCTGGGATCTTCTTCCTTTTTCTCTGATTTGTTTATTCCACCTTGCATTTTTTGGCCCCTTCTTCCGGGCTGTTGACTCTTCTAATTTTCTTGATGTCCTTCCATTTTTGTGTCAGAAATAGTGATTGCTCTGTGAAAGTTTTATATTTGCTGTTGAATTATGGTTCATGTGATACACCTCTGAGCTGTTCTAGTTAAATGGAAGGTCATTGGTTAAGCTAATTCTTGACACAGCTTCCCTCATAAGTGAAAGTGATGATTCACCTGAGAGCAAATAATAAATTTTAAACACATTTACAAAAAAATCTAATACAATTGTATAAAATCTGACTGACATAATGGTATATAATTTAACACTGAATGAATGGATGCCTAAACATTTTGGGTGTAAGACTATTCAACAGAAGTACCTGTTTAGTGTAAATTAACCAACATGACAATAGAAAGGATAGTGCAGAACCTAACATGTAATTTTACTGAAGTGGTATTTTGAATATTGTAATGGTGTCCTTTTCATATTTATTCATTTCATTTAGGCAACAGATCTGACAGCTTCTTCCAAAACCAGATAACGAGAGAATCGGTGGATTTCATGAGGGTTGGCTCTCTGCCCATTAAGTTTTCTATACAATGAGGGTTACACATGTTAATTAGTTCCACACTCATTATGAGTAGAAATCATTTGAAGAATACCCTAAGGATAAGGATGATCATAGCAGAGGAATTGGCCCAAAGCAATGACTGATGATAAAGATAACATGGAGGAACTTGCAATCTACAGCGCTGTGGGAGAACTGCTTTGTTAACACTATATGTTTTACCAATTTTTAGAAAGATGGTTCAAATGAATGTTATCGATGTATGTGCAAAGATTTTCTAAATGACTGATGGTTGATGTGTGGTTAATAATGTGTCAACTCTGAAACGTCTAGTTTAGATTCAAACAATCATCGTCATCCTTACATACCAGTTTAAAGCCGTTAAAGGTTGTGAAAAACACGTTTTTTCAGGTCTCTACATATACATATTGGTCCTCCTTAGGCCGACCAAATCCTAGAATCTGGAAAGCAAATGCTTCCTGCATCAATAGTTATATGGAATCTTTTTGATTCATGGCTGAACAGAATCAAAAACGATTGTACTTATAAATCCCCGTACCTTACATCACCTCCAGGGTGATTGATAGGGTAAATTGAACTATCCTGAGTCTTATTTGATTGTCCACCCACGTATGGGCGTGGTCATCCCAGAGGGGGAGTTTGCTCAGGCTATGGTAGCAGTGTGTGGTAATGTCCTAGCTCAGAACTACACACTGAAAGCTCCTCACAAGCTGTTGAAGTCAGCTAGCATTTGGCTAACTAGTTAGCTCCTCTTCAGTCATGTGTGTGCGTGTCTGCTAAAGGCGTATCCTCATCGTCGTATACACACACAAACACACACTCACATACACACAAACACACGCACTCATACACACAGGCAGATAGAGAGAGCTAGGGAGAGAACGAGACAGACAGAACATTTTACCTTATTTACAGTTTCTTATGAGTGAAGTGCTATATTGACGTAAGTTAGTGGACGCAGATAAAGTAGGGATGGCACCCAACAACCAACAGCTCAATATACAGTACAGTACTCATCCGCTTTGTGTTACCACTTACCAGTAACTGTTAGCTGCTTTCCGGTGGTAGCTTTGCTGCTCTGTGTTGTTAGGTAGCGATCCCACATTGTCCGTGACAATTGTCAGGAAACAGCTTTAATTATGTCCTGCCATCTCCGCTGATTTTTGTCCCATTTGCAGACACTGTGTGTTTTAAATTCTATGTGATGCTTGATTCTATGTGATCAGTCCATGTGTTTACTTAATGACCAACGGAGTCACATTTGGCTGAAAGCATCTTCACGCTCAGCGCAGAGAAATCAACAATTATTAACAGGAAAGACAAACACGAGAAAAATAAGGGCGGGGGTGGCAGGGGGGTGGAGATAGGGACCTCAGAGCCACACCCCATTAAAACCAAGCTTTTTGGGGCTAAAGTGATTTTATCAATATTCAATGAAAGATATTGAGGACCACGGATCAGTTTGGGGCAAGACATTTCAAATACAGTGTAGTTGGACATCTGGCAGCTGAATGACATGAATTACGAAAGCATAATATTGGACCTTTAATGCAAAATGTTTATATCAGAAACATGGAATTAATGAAGGGAAAAGCCACTGAATGTAAAAGATCTTTATGTAAAGAAATACTTTAAAATGAAAGAAGTGAGGGTGGCACAGTGGGGTAATGGGTAGCGCTGTCGCAGCACAGCAAGGCAGTTCCCTTTTTGAGTCCCACTCTGTGTGAAATTTGCATATCCTCCCCGTGTCTGTGTGGGTTCTTTCCAGATTCTCCCGCTTCCTCCCACCTCCAAAAACATGCGCTTCAGGTTATTTGGCCAGTCTCACATTGTCCATAGGTATGAGTGTGTGTTTGCGTGTTTGTCTGTCTACTTGTGGCTCCGTGGTGCACTGGAGTCACGCCCGCAGTGTAATCTGCCTCACGCCCCCAGTCAGCTGGGATAGGTACCAGCTCGCGATTCGGGATAGCAGAAGTGTGCAGTGAAATAAATGAATGAATGATGAAATGAATGAATGAATGAATGAACAAATGAAAAAATGAATGAAGTTAATGTACTTCAACTTTCAAACATCATGGTACACAAAATAAGACACACTGAAAACACAAAACAGAAATGCATCAGAGTAGGTTCTACACAAGTAAAAAGATGTCACTGTCCGAGGTGCTTCAATTACTCTGCGAGCAGTTTTACAGGGGAGAAATGCACAACATCTTCTTCTCCCTTTGGCTTCTCCCTTCAGGGGTCGCCACAGCGAATCAGCTGCCTCCAACTAACCCTGCCTTCTGCATCCTCTTCTCTCACACCAACTACTTTCATGTCCTCTTTCACTACATCCATAAACCCCCTCTTTGGTCTTCCTCTAGGCCTCCTGCCTGGCAGTTCAAAACTCAAGAAATGCACAACATATGCGTTGTAAAAATATGTTGTCGTTAGTGGACTTAGATCATTGGTGACACCTTTCATTAAATCGTCTTTCCGTGGATATAATGTAGACGGTCTGACCCAACGCCTGACCTAAATTGTGCTTTTCTAATGTGTCACGTACAGTATATTTAGTACAAATCAAACATACAGGACATCGGAAATCAGAAAATATGTTCCTTTTTAAAAGCAGATGTGTCTCTGCTATAGTTGATTCCCTTGTTGCTTATAATAAATTACAGCAGTAGCCTGAGTGCACTCTTTATGTTTTATTCATACCTTAGTATTCATGACTAATTGGTGACTCTAAGTTTGAGTCTAGATTTGATTTATATTTGTTATAGTTTTAGTTGTTGGTGATTGTACTTTCAGGTGAGATAAAGAGCTTGCAGAAGTAAGTCTCCAGTCTGGTGTCATTAAACCGTTGCAGAAAAACAGACTGAAACATCAGGGCAGAAAACCATATGGAAACTGAGAAATATTGGTTTGTATTTTGTGGACTGTTATGAGGAATATTTCATGCTCTTTCTCTAAATAAAGTGAACGAGAGGTTTTAGTAGCCACCAAATCCCTGTTAATTCTGATGCAGCATGTTCTAAGTTTTTTCATTCCAATCCATCAAAGTATAAAATATTTTTTTGAAGTCTCCTTATCATAAATTGAAAGTACAAGACAAAACAGGTGGATGTAAATGGACTTGAGTAACAGCTTTATTTTGGATCAGCAACAGTCAGGAAACTGTCTTTAAACCATTATTTTGTTCCTCAATTGCTCTCAATGTAGCTGAGATAAATATTTCTCACCCATAAACCACATCATGATCTGTGACAGCTGCAAAAACTCCACTCTTTATTCCTCCACATTTTTCTGATTTCACTCCTTTGCATATCTTTTGAAATACACCCATACAATTTCAGACTTGCTACATTTTATTTTTAGTTTGACTGAATGTGAGGGGGAGCTTCGTTTTCTGCCCTGAGCTTTTCTG
The DNA here is from genome assembly GCA_013358685.1 of Antennarius maculatus. Taxonomy (NCBI): domain Eukaryota; kingdom Metazoa; phylum Chordata; class Actinopteri; order Lophiiformes; family Antennariidae; genus Antennarius; species Antennarius maculatus. The sequence continues at coordinate 10,507,178 of CM023608.1, forward strand.
CCCAGAGCTTTGTGTTTACAGAGAAAAATCTACTGTACAGTTTTTAAGCACTACGTGGATGATCAGCAGACTAGTTGCTGGTAAAGGGGAAAAACATGAAAAAGCAAACTAATGCTGAGTTAAATTATGTAGAAATACACAATAGACATTAAGATTTATCTTTGTTTAATATAGTAATTTGATTAATATAACAATCTTGGAGCACATTGAATGCTCTGGGGAATATTTTTTTGTGTCCCAATTCCATTTATGTCAAGCTATTTTCTAGATTGCTGTTACTATGAGCCCCTTTGTTGATGAAGCCTTTACAGCAAATCCGTGATATCGTCAAAACATGAGGGAATAATTAGAAGAGTGTGAGTCTAGGGATATGAGCCTAGACGCTTTCTAATTTTCAGGAAGAATAAAAGAAGGTAAGTCAGGGACTGAATGTGAAGATTGAAGATTAATATATGTATGAACAACAGACCTTAATGTCTTGTTATCTGTTTTCTGACATCAAAGCAGTGATGCTGCTCATCTATATACAGAAAGATTTACAACTTATTTTAATCCCCAAGAAAAACAGTAGTAGTCATGAAATACTTAACAGAAGGAAACAAGCTCTTTTCACAAAAGAAGAAAAAGCACCTCTCTTGGAGTCCACATTATCTTTTAGCATCTACAAAATGAACCGAAAAGGAACAAAAAAAAGATAAGGTTGCTGACGAAGGATTTTCTTTTCACAGATAGGTGAGAAATGTTCCAATAACGCTGCTGCTGTGATTAGCAAGACCTTTGTTGAATCGCAGTGTTGCTATCGGTCTATCTAAAGTCAAGACAAACATCCAATAACACACTCACATGGGACATCTAAAGAAAGAAAGCACATCAAATGCTGTAAGATAGAAGTGTGTGTTTGTGTACAACATGCACTTAATGTTGTTATGTGTTTGTTGTGAAGCCCCTTGTGGAGACCGTAACTTGTAACCTTCTGTTTCTTCTAGACACTGACGGCTGTTTACAATGCCTTCTCTGAGGTTTGTGTTTCTTCATTTTATTTTTTCTGCAGTTCTCTGTTTTTGGAAATGTCTGAGGCCTTTCACCTTCAAGTATTTACAAATCTACTACCTGCAGTATGCAAATAAACTCTTCTAATTAGTTTATAAATGTGGAAAAAAAAAAAAAACTGTCATGTTTCCAGGTTAAAAAAATGAAGTAAGCCTTTAATTGACCTTCAGAAAGGCTTATGTAACTGTTAAAAAAAAAAAGCCACAATATAATAATTTCAGGAAACTACTGTCATTCATCACAATTGGTGTCACAGTTCCTGCCTCTCACTCCCCCTCCTGTCACACTGCTGCAGTATTTTTCCACTCTCCCTCCCTCTGCTCCACTCTACCTGCCGGCCACGCCTACTGCACCAGCCCACTCTGCTCACCTGCTGCAGATCACTGCAATCAGGCCGGCATATAGTCTCTCCAGCACCTTCACTCCTTGCCAGATTGTTCTTCAGCATCATGCGAGACTTTCCAGCGTTCATTTCCTGTCTGATCTCCCGGTGTCGACTCTGCCTGTCCCTGACCTGCCATCCTCGTCTGTCTCCCGGTAAACTCACCTGCCTTCTGTTCCTGACCTCGTGCTCTGCTTCAACGTCTCTGGTATCTGTCTGCTCGTCTGGTTTTGACTCCTCTGCCTGGCCTCGTCTCCTCTCCTGCCCGCTCCCCAACGGTGCCTCTGTCTTCTCTGACTGCTCACCTGGCTACGACCCCCCCGCCTGTCTACGACCTCTCTTCAGCTTACTCTTCGTCGGCCTCACAGCACGTGCAGCCGGCTCTCCAGAACGCAGAGCATCCTGCTCATCTTCCTGCTAAGAATAAAAGTCATTACCAACTTCCTGTGCGCCTGTGTACTGCATTTGGGTCCAAACAACACCCGTTTCAATTGGACTTCAATTTGTATCTTTCATCACACATACTGTATTATTTAATTACTATTCTATCAATAACAATTTATCATTCTGTATTTGTTCAAAAAGATATTAAACTAAATACATTTTTGTTTTTTTATTTGAATATTGTACCCCCTCATCATCTCATCTAGAAAGAAAAGCTACCCTTTTGTGTTTGAAATTATCATCAACAGAAACTCGGTTTCAGTGTCAGTTTGACGCGTTAAAACGCACAGTGTAAAGTACACAGTCTGAGCACAAGACAGTGTAGTTTACAGTGAGAAAGGTCACAACACCAGTTAGTGCCTTGTTTACCCAGACCTCACTGATCTTTTCACAAAACACGTAGCTATTCTGCATGAACTAAATTCACTTTAAATATGTTTTGAGAAGATTTTTGGATGAGCTATCAGGTGTTAACTTGTCACCAACTGCTTTATCTGACAATAAATCGTGACATGTATAAATGGGTATATTTATAGCACACTACATACATTCTTCTAGGACTAGATGATTTGAAAGGACTGAATCATCGATTCCTAGATGGAACAGTCAAAGGTGGACTTACTGCCAGCTAACCTACACATTCTTTAGAATGTGTGCAGGCAGCAAAGATGTAAACATCTGCATTTTAGCTTAACTTGATATTCTATATATATAAACATTGTAGTTGCATATGTTCATCTCATGGATGTCCTACATTCAAATATATTCTTGAACACACTCCACAAAATCATGTCTTGCAATTGTCAGAAATTTCAAGGGGAGAAATATCCCTCCTACTTCATACTATAAAACCCACAGTAAGTGATCCTACAGCATATAAATAGCATCACTTCATGTCAACCATCATTACAGACCAGCATCAGACTGACTTAGTCAGCCTCCTCCAAAAGGTTCTTGTTATGATCTTACAATCTGCATGCCTGCAGCTGCCTGGGGTCTAGCGGCAGATATTTCTGTCCTCACATGGTTATTATGTGCTTTTAGATAGAATTATGGATAATTATTTTTTCCCAACATCATATTGGTCAAAATTAACAGCATGATTAGAACTATAAAGCATACATAACGATTCTTTTTAAAATAGAATATACAGGTACTCTCTGATGTCTCTAACAGCATGTCCAGAATCAAAGTTGGAGTCAGTCACATAGTTTTCTCAGAGTAGCTTTTTCAAATGTTTTCAAATTTTGATCAAATAAAGTCTGGTACTGTAGGTTTTAAACACCGATTATTTGTTGTCATCCTTAAAAATTGTGAATGGTTTGCAACTTAATGTCAGGTTTTGAACCATGTTCATTTTATATACCAAGATAAAATGAGCAAACATTTTGAGACTTGAGAGGTTAGAAACTATAGCTTGCTTCACCGGAGATACTGGAGAAATACTAAAAAAGAAAAACCATACATGAGTTATGGTCCAGCTGTGTGTTGAGTGAGATGATCTATACAATAGTTAACTCCTCAAACAGAAGCTGTTTGAACTTGTGGAGCAAATCCTCAAAAAAATCTTAAAGTATCACAATTTGATTTCCAGTGTGAGGTTACATTATTGCATTTCACTGTCCAATGAATCAGATATTTTCTGTTGCCATAACTCAAACGTTGCAGATGGGAAGTGAAGTCATCAGCATGTGTCTTCTATAACACCTGAAATGTATTCTGAGATGGGATGTTGTAATTGGATGCTATGAAAACAGATGTATTATTCCATGAGATTTGACATCTCCAGTGCAGCATGCTTGTAACCAGGCACGCCGTTCATGAGATATCATGCTGGTTTTCATCTCTGCACGTATTTCACAGGAGAAATAATCTCTGAACAACAATCTCGGAAATCACATCCCCGCTCACCAAACTGAGGGAAAATAAAATATTTTCGATCTCAGTGTCCAGCATAAACAAGAGCACACAAAACATAAAAGAAATAAAAAATCTTTCCAAATTGCCTGCAAAAAACTGTTAACAAAATTACCTCTGAACGACCAAGGGAGAGGCAAAACAATTTCCTGACAAGTGCAAAAACAGTGGGTGTAAATGAAAAGCCAAAGAGACAGGGATGATTTTTATGCAAAGCCAGTAGGTTGTCTAGGAAACTCTAATTAGAAGTAATTTTGGACCCTGCTCTAATAAAGCTAATGGAAGCAGAGGTATCATATCATAGTCATGCACATTTTTCTTTTTATTAGATGGAGTCCCTGGAAACAGACTGTGCTTCTGTTTACCGTCTATGCTGACAGCGAAAAAGTGTACCTCTGAAAAGACTTGTGTAGCAGCAGTTATTGAAGGATGGAGGACACACAACTGACCCACAACATTGCCATCACACTGATGACATCCTGTCCATAACAAATTACAAAGAAGGCAAAAACGGCAAAATTGAATCCATTACTCCCTCCTCTCCACAACAAATGAGGCATCAGCAAGCACTCAGGTCTCTCTTTAATGCCTCATAAAGACATCTCAAAATCAATGGACTTTAATCACGTCCATTTTCCTTGTTTCATTCCTTCGTTAGGTGGACAAAATGTCTCAATCTCAGTCAAGGTTAACGAGACTGGAAGAAACAAGACATTGACATGGGTGAGGGAACATGTATTTAGTGTATACTGAGAAATATGAAGGCTCATTAGTTCATTATGCTCTAATTATCCACAGAGTTGGTCTTACAGTAGTTTCTATATGAGCCCTCAGTACGCTGTAAAGTAAATGATTCTGGATCCACAGATTTCTGACAACCGTGTCCCTGACATACACAGCTTTTAATGCGAAAACGTTCCTGTATGCATCCAACATACTCTAATTTGATGTGTAATTTATTATTCCATTTAATAAAATCTATTTAAAAAGTTACAACAACAATGGCTAATTATTGATCTGAAATCATAAAACTGCTACGCAGGAGCGATCCTGTGTGAGTTCATTCACGTGATAAAATAATACCTATCACCATGGCAATAGCGAAAAGGAGAGAATAAATTCTAAATAACAGGCTTCCAACATAGTTTTTAAAAAATGCCAGTTTGACATGACCTCATTTTTTTAAATAGCATGTTGCTGAGGTGAGGCTGAATGCTACTCATTAGATGACAATCATTTTATTAATCTTTAGCCCTCTGAGTCACAGGGGTAGGGGCTTGTTAGGACTCACTAATAATAATTTAAAAAATTAGATATAAAATTGGTTAAAGTATTACTCCCTGGAAGAACTGCAGACATTTCGACAGTAGTCGTTTCAGTGCATCCATATTTTTAGACATGATGGTAGGTTTTTCTTTCTCATTTTGGTCAGAACACATTAACAAACTGACATTCAGTAGGAGAGCGATCGTGTCAGGGGAATAAATATTTTATTGTTTTTTTGTTGTTTGTTTGTTTGTTTGTTTGATGCACATCAATATCTCATATGCAGGAAATCACACAAAGCAATTTTTAGAAAATGTCAGCAACATTGTCAGGCTGTGTTCTGTGTGTCTTCATTTATTAATGTAGAATCTATCTACATAGACTTTATGGATTTGTGTCTAAACACTTTGAGGAAGTCCAGTCCATTAGACAATGATTAAACTTCTTTCATGTAGATGTAATAACTACATAGAAGTACTGATGATTACAGTTCCCTACTTCTGGATGAGCTCTATCCCCTCTTTCTGCGTATATTCATTATTTGTGCTATGCTATGCTAGCACAGACTTGCAGTAAGCATAGTCTTATGTCTATGCTTACAGGTGCCTTCTTATGCCTTTTTCCTTCCACAAGGTAAAAGACAATCTGTCTTTCCAGGGCCAGCGCTCCTTTAGTGATGGAGCACCTTGAGCAGCTCCATGAATACAAAAATAGCTTGACAGTCATTCTCAGAATAGCTGTTTACAGATGACTGCTTGGTCCATATTTCAATCCATTCAAATTTGTCCGACATTTCCTCGTGTTTCTCTTATCTCCAAACAACGATAAAATATGCAGAAAGCTTCAATGAAAGGTTGGAGAGGTCACAACGAAAACGTGTTTGCTCCTTTGTGTACCATCTGTGGAGAGGTTGACAAGGCTCATTTATCTTTCTTCCATCAGAACTGATCTTATCAGTAGGAGGATGATTTCTTTTTCAACTGGGCACCAAAGTCAGTGTGAAGGATGTTGCTTGGGTTTGAAAGGGTTTTGTTTGATACGGACTTCGCTGAAACCTCAAAGTCACGATTGATTTTGTTTTAAAGAAGTGGTTATGTGGTAAGAAATAGATTATGAAATCAGCCTCACTGGTGTCAAAAATGAACTGAGCGCTGTACAATAGCTTTAAAATCAGAGCTTTTATATGAGATCTTCAACCACTCCAAGACCTTGAAACAACAAAAGGTTATTTTAGATTTTTTTTCATAAAGCTTCTTTTTAACTACCGTCATGTTTCATTCTGATCAGTAGTTTAAATGGAAAGACACAAATTGCCACACAAGCATTAGTGACGGTATCTAAATGAATTGCTCAAGCGAGAACATTTGTTTAAGACTTGATAGCACGTTATATAAACTAACCACACTTGTTTACACATAGGTTTTAGCTATAAGGTGTAAATCAGTTTTGGGTATTTTCACTTTGCCTTTTGCTGATCCAAAACTACATTACTATTTATTGAATTTGGTGGAGAGTGGACAGCAGAATGTTACAGCTATAATTTTAAGACCTTGATCCAGAGCATGTAAGGAAGGTCACATTTTGGTGGATAATTCATGAAGTGAATAAAGGAATTCTACAGTGGTAGAATTGGGATTTAAATGTTTCCTCCTGACAAGAGTTACAGTTCAGGTGTAATACCACAATAGCTGAATATTAAGTATCTGTAATGTCAAATTCCATTTAAGCTTAAGTCAATGCATTGTAAAATGTAAAATATACACATTCGTTAAACAATACGACATGCACACACACACACACACACACACACACAAAATATGTGCTTAGTGACAGGGTGGCTGGGGTACAGTGTGGTTCACTAGCAGTTGGAAGCCTGAACATGGAAGGGTGCAGACTGCTGCTCCCTCCCATGTGCAGCAGGGTGTTTGTGTGTCTGTGATTGGCAAACACACGACCACAGAATTTAGAATTTCATCCTCATGAATCAATTACACTCAAACGAGAAACAGGATCTGTTAAAAGCAGTTTTTCTCTAATGAAGCAATCTGAGTAAAAAAACAAAAAAGCAAAACAAAAACAAATGGATGTTGAACCTAGAGCTGCCAGAGACCACATCCTCTCCTTTGTCTTCATATATACTGTACTGTATGTAACTGTCTGCTAGTGCCTCTAGGTGTGGTTGATCCTGACAGTTTGGCTTATAGCAGAAAACACCAAAGACTCATTTATTAAGCCGTTCTCCGAAGGATTTAACCATGAAGTCCCCATCCATTCTTTGCCAGATGGTTCCACTAACTACACTGGCAGTTGCAGCATTCAGTCTGTTTTCACTGGTGTGTGTTTCCCTGTGCAGATCCATTTTCTCATTGTGTTATTGACCTCTGGTGGATTTTACTTGCCAGCCTGACATCTGCTGCCTCAAAACTTGCCTAAATTCAGCATTTCTTCAAGCCTCAGCCACCAACCAACCACCCTTGACCACCTTTCACCATCGCCTGCCTACACTCCTTCTTCTGAAAACCAGTCTTTTTTACTTAAAATGAACAGTTCAGATTTTGACAAAATAAACAGCATAAGTTGACGGACGTCACCGGAAGTAAAGAGAGCAGCACAGTAGCACAGTGGGTGGCGCTGTTGACTCACAGCAAGAAGGTCTTTGGTTTGAGTTTGAGATTGCATGTTCTGCCTGTGTCTGTGTGGGTTCTCTCCGGGTTCTCCGGCTTCCTCCAACTAACAAAAACATGCACGCTAGTGAATTGGTCACTGTAAATTGTCCATAGGCGTGATTGTGAATTGGCGTCTTTATTTTTGTGTGACCCAGTGATAGACGCGACGTTTCGCCCATAGTCAGAGGGGATCAGCTCCAGGGTAACACGTGACCCAGATTCAATAAGTGGCTGAAGACTTCTCTCGTCTTCAAGAAGATGAATGGAAGAAAAGAGTTTGTTCAATTGAAGTGGTAGCATCTTAGTGTATAATTCATGTTTTTAGGTTCTATTAACTTTATGGAATTTGTGCTGTTAATTTGATGCAGTTACATTCACAATAAATACTTAATTTGATTGTTAATTGTTGTGTTAAGTGTTAATTTGATTCAGAATGAAATAAGTTAATGAACTAGAATTAGTTAAGATAATTACCCTCCTCAGTTGGCTTGAGCCAAACTAGATCATCAGGATTAACTACACAATAATTGACTTGTGGCCATTTTATTTGATGTAAAGGTGCTGTGATAATGATTTTCATAGTGTTCCAGCTTTTATGAACTAATACCGAAACCTGATCTTAAACAAAGAAATATAATGAAAATGGAAATATTTAGTATTCCACCATAAGAATATTGTATCTTCCACATGTACAGACAGGATGAAAGGGGATGGGAACAGAGGCTCTGAACTTAATTTTTTCCTAAAGGCACCTTAATAGGGTAATCTATCCATGAAGCTATTCTTAATGTGTAACATTACATCATACTTTCTGAACAAACCCAGGAACTGAATTTAAAGGAACACCTGAACATGAATAAATATTTTACACCTTCTACAGATTTTGCACTCTTTATTAAGTGCTGATGAAATTAAACAGCCGACAGAGAATCACATGGTTCACTTGACAAGAAAGCATCTAGAGAGATTTGAGAACCCAAATGTAAAAGAGAGCTGTGATATCACTGAATCCTTTAAAACTACGAACTGCAAGACATCCTTTGGAGTGTGAGTAGTGCTAAACATAGACATTTAAAGGAGACTGCCAAAATAAAGCAATTCTGTCCAAATAAGCAGTTTAAAATGAAAGAGAAAATACACTCCGACTAGAAAGACTAATTTGGATAAACTAAATAATGGCTAAATAATATCACTTCACATATTAACATGTCACATGTGACCTGAATGTTACTACATGGAAAAAAGCCCAAATGTACACAATAACAACAAAATTTTCTTTGTGAGCTAAAGCATCACTTATGGACATAACATATGCAGCTTAAAATTAGCAAAACAAAACAGCATGCTCTAGCTTTAGATTTAAATCAAGTGAAGTTTAACGTATGAAAGTTAACATTGCTGCTTTTTTTCTTTCCTCTCAGTTTCTCAGTTCCAAACAAAAGTGTTGTCCACTACGCCTGCCCAATATGACCAGTTACTTATGACCAGTCCTTGTACAGAATGTCATAGCAGAAGATACATAACGCATTACAATGTACAACATGTAGATGGTTGCCATGGAGATCCATGGAGAGAGAGGGTGTCCTAATTTAAGCAGGGAAAAGATGAAGCAGGAAAAGAAAATTAACCTGCTGAATATAGTCTGACTTTGATTTTTTTTTTTTTTTTTGGCAATTTTGCTCAGCAGTTCAGAGAAATTATTGTATTTGTATCTGTAATAATTTTTAATGTGAGTTAAGGTTATACAAAATGAAGTATCCACAGATTAAATTGAGACTGTGGGATCAAGAGAAGTGAAACATAGTTCAGAGCGATCAATCCTTCGTTGACAGGTAGTATATTTCCCTTGAGTTTAAACATCAGTACAAAAGTCTTTTTGATTTCATGAAAAAAACATTTCTAACCTCTCCCTTTGAAGAGATTAGTGCTATTGTCTTGCGGCTAAGTGTGCACATATTTCTTTTTGGATTAACAGTTGAAGAAGGATTACTAAGCAAATGTTATTCTAAATTGAGTTTGATGAGTTTAATCATTTTTTCCATCCACCAACTTGAGCGCTACTGAGTAATAGACACAGAAATCAAGATGTGGAGTGCGACGTCTGTTAATCATGAACAGGAGCCTTACAAAGTCAGCTTGGTTAATGTATGACATACCTGTGAGGTGCCAGCTGTCTACTTAGGCTCAGACATCTAGATCCATCCACACACAAAAGAAACTTGACCAGGTCTTGACCTGGTCATCCTCCAGTCCATGTGGATTGAGCTGCTGTCATCCTAGACTTCATCCTTACATGGTCTCGAACCACGAACCTTTTGGTTAACAGCTGAATGTGCTAACCGATTGCACCACAGAGGCTTATGGAATGCTTCATAAATTTGCGTGTTATTAAGCACTTCATCATTTCATTTGTCCTACTGCAGGATGTCAGTGTGTAAGGTCTCTCTCTTATCAATCCAGCTGTGATTATCGTATGAAAAGATCTGCATGACACCTCCAACCCAGGACACCAACTTCTGACTCCTCACCAAAACCAACATCTAGGCAACAGCGGGGAAGTCTTCTTTATACCAGAAGCTGCAATTCTTTGGATGGCTTCCTTTAGTGGTATACTTCCAGGGAATAATCACCAATCTGTTTCACAATAAAACATAACTTCATTACTGTTTAGTTAAAGCCTCGCTGATACTCTTCTCATTGGTATATGGATACCTGACACATTTATCCTCTTTCTGGTCTCTGGAAATTATATTATGACTTTATATTAAAACTGACAAAGGTACTGTGAAATAATGTGAGCTGCACTCACAGGTAACAGCTGTACTGTGTTTCAGGTGAGGTGCATGTGGTGGAAAAACAGGGTCAACCAGGAGAGGAAGCCTGGCAGCATTTGTGAAAGATTACAACGCCCGTGTGTACGTTTCTAGAAATGTACATTTCTAGGTACCACAATTGCTTTTTGTTGATCCAAATGAACACAGAGAGATCATCCGCTTGTGTTTGAATTAGGGAATACACTTATAACTCTGCAGGAGGGGGTTCTTTCACTACTGTAGCTGATTCAATGTAGCCCTGACCTTTGCTGTTGTTGCTTCTATGTTCCAGACCCAAACAAATCAGAGGAATTATGCTGACATAGAAAGAGAAATATATGATGCTCATGTTTGTATCGCATTGAATGGATTACTGTACACTTAGTAGGTGGTATATTGTAAGCCTGTGCCCCACCCCCCCAACACACACACACACACACACACACACACACACACACACACACACACACACACACACACACACACACACACACACACACACACACACACTTGAATTCATTATTAAACTATTTTATACCATTATTGTTCTCTCTAGATAAATTTCCAATCCATCCAGTAAAGAGGACATCAAAGCCACAATTTATTAAGTTCCCTCATTTAATATGAATACTGTGGTCATGTTGGTGATCAAGCCCCCTGATGGATGATCTGTCTTTTCCTCCATTGATGTTTGTCAGGAGACATTTTCTTCTGAGAGTGAGAAAGCTGTGTCTTTGCAGCTTCACTCCTGAAAGACAAACCCATCCCTTCCTCAACCTTCCTCCTCGTCCTCCTGCTGAGACGAGCCGCCTGAACCGACCTGACTTCATCAAGTCACATTCTCGCACTAGTACCCTGAACACAAAGTGATGTGATGCCCCCCGCCCTCCCCATTATCGGCAATTTTACTAAGAACATTTAGGAAATTAGAAGCTGTTGAGGGAGTTTGATGTACATTTGTGTCTCCCCCCCAACTGTTTAACCTCTTATTTAGCAAATGACAGAAAAATCTATTCAGGCCCATCTGTGGCCAGCAGTAGCCATAATCAAACTAATGGCATGCTGGCTGGCACTGCTGTGAGAATCCACCTGAACCAACCTTTCCATCAGAATATTAGTTTATCATCCTGGCAGACAGACCAATGTTGCAACAGACTAAGTCACTGATGGTGAAACAAACAAGAAAGAGGTTCTGGTAAAGCTGAGCATCTCTGTCTAACGTGTTTAGAGGAGGACGGTTCATGATAAAGTCTCTGATGATGAAAAGTGCAGTCAAGAGAGGCAAATGGTGAAAGAAAGGAAAGCCATGCAGCTCCATTACCAGGAAACAAAGGCCTCTTGTATGATGTTACTGCTTGTAACATCTTTAAAAAACTTTTTACAATACTCTAAACTCTGTATACTGTATAAGGTTTTTACTTTAGTTACTGTATACAGTAACTGTATACTCTGTTTACTGTATACAATACAGTTTTTGAATACTGGTCTGACAAACACAATTTCAAGACAAAAAATAAAAAGGCTTTCTTTAGTCAGATCACCATCTCTCATACGATAATCTAGTGGTAACAATTGTTGATTCCCATCCATGCAAAACAAGTTTTAATAGCAAAATAGCAATTTTCTGTTGTATAAATGTTGCTATTTTTTGACTAAAATGCCTCTATATCTGTTTTTGGTTTTTTTGGGGTGGGGGGGGGGCAATTTTAGCGAAAGTTTAAGTATTTTTAGTATAGGTCATGGGCGGCACGGTGGCGCAGTGGGTAGCACTGTTGGGTTCAAGTCCCGCTCTGTGCGGAGTTCGAATGCTCCTGTGTCTGCGTGGGTTCTCTCCGGGTTCTCCAGGTTCCTCCCACCTCCAAAAGCATGCGCTTCAGGTTGATTGGCCGGTCCCAAAAAATTTACCGTAGGAGTGAGTGAGTGTGTGTGTGTGTGAGTGATTGTTTGTTTCTATGTGGCTCCGCGGCATCGTGCCCGGAGTGTCCCCCGCCTCACGCCCTGAGACTGCCGGGATAGGCACCGGCTCCCCCGCGACCTGCGTAAGCAGATTAAGCGGGTTGAGAAAATGACTGAGTATAGGTCATGCATGTGAGCATGAATTTGATGGTTATATTACCAGTAATCAGGAGGACTATCAAAAAAATAAATCCCTTTGTCTGAGAAAAATACCCACTTCCAAAACGTCATTTTATATGGTATCCATTGGACCGATTCTACTTCAAACAAAAAATATTGAAAGTGTTCCAATAAACTAAGATGACAAGCATTGTTAAGTGATTCTCAAACTACTTGCTTTGGTTTTAGTTGATTGGATTTAAAACTGAAAATGCATAAAAGCAAAGTAAATAAAGATAGTATATGCAAGAGAATTATTATAAAATGCAATTTACTTCAGAAGCTGATTTAGATACACCAGAGGAAAGATGATATAAATAACATTGTTCTGCTTTATGGTATGGTGACATAGCATTTAATATCAAAACAGCAGCTAAGTAGAATTGAGCTGTGTATAAATAACTGATATGCTGACCTGATTTTGTAATGAGCAGTCGGTGCTCAACAGCATGAATTTTTAAAACAATCAATATTACCAAACGGTCCAGTGACACATGACCAAGGATCAAATATCAAGAGTCAGCTGAGGGGCTTGTACTGTGAATTAATTCCTCTCCCAGACCTGCTGGAGAGTGATAAACTGGAGAGACCCGCTCATCCATAGAGTATGTATACAGACACCTACACAAGGCCTAGCAGGGTTATCAAGGAGTGACCATAATTCTTTAGAACACCACCGGCAATTCTAAGACTGCCTGTATACCACTCAGTTCCCACCAGATAGTGAAGAAGATGCAGCTCTTCTCCCTGAAGTCATGTAAGTGCTACATGCAGTGGAGCGAATGATCAATTAAGTACAAAGAGAATGAAAGAATGAATTTGCACTGGAACTGGGGCTGGTGGGGAATTGCGAGGAGGATTTTTATTGATGTTCTGGGTGTCTTTTTATGCACAAGCAATAACAGCTCCAGTGTGACTTTGCAACAAACCCAAACTACAGCCAGAGTGCTGTAATAACATTCTGGTCTTGGAAGCTGCAGAGCTTTGTTTTGCACATGGCAGTGGACAACAGGTGTTTTATTCCATTTTCTGAACAGACAGGCAGTTTGAGGAATCATGGATACATCACTAGAGAACTGGCTACATGCTGAAATGGTCAGCATGTTGAGGGAACGTGTAAGACTAATAAATAGAGACAATTTGGTCAACGTTGACTAAATTGTCTTACTAAACCCACACTTGCTCTAGTAAAAAATTTTAGCATTAAAATGTGAGATTTATTGTTCTAAATTGGTCTGGTGTAACCGGGATACACCAGACCAATTTAGGACAATAAACATCATTTGTAAAATGAGCAGCTTGTAAGGGGGATGGCGTCTTGCTCAAGGGCACCTCGGCAGTGGCTGGGGAGTGTGCCGGCACCTCCCATTGTCAGCTCATGTTCCGGATAGCTGGGCAGGAGCCGGAGTCGATGCCCCGATATCTGATCCAAGGGCGTATGCTCTACTGCTGAGTCACTGCTGCCCCAATTAAATGGATTAACCAGGATATCAAATTGACTTTACAGCCCAGCGCACTCACTGAAGACTTTGATTAAACATAGCGATTACACATGACTGATGCCAATATGTTTCCCATTACCAGTGTATTTCCCCATGTTTGCCAGTGTATGTTATTTGGACCTCAACCATGAGCCAGACATGGGTCACAATAATGGGGACAGGCATCACACTGACTATCAGCTTGTTTCATGCTTTGGCAAGAAAATGAGCAATCACACCTCAAGGCTTCTGGACAAGTATTTTGAGATGAGCCTTGAATTTTGTGCAGAATGGCAAAACAAAAATCGCCATTCTTGTCTGGCTGTCATTAAGTCAGGCAAAGTTAAACATGGCATCCAGTTAAAGTAATAGGATACACACGTAGGACAAGGCAGGCAGCTCCAGAGGCCTGTGTTGAATATCAAATGATTCAGCCGTTTACAAAGTGAAGCGATGGCCGATACAACCTGGGTGAGTGTAGTGGAACTGTGAGGTCATGTTTATCATATTCACAGTGTAAATGAATGCAAGGGTGAAAAATCGTTTCAAATGTTTGTTTTAGCTGTAATAATAACACTATAAGTTTAAGAAATTGTAAAACAATATTACAAAGTGTTACAATATGTTCTTGAAATACTGTTTAAAAACCAGAGCATTCAAGACAAATGTTTCCTTCAGTAGTTTGGAAGGAAGCTACAATGAAGAGGAAATCAACTTTATTAATTACCCCGTAAATTATTTGTCCATTCACTTCTTAATCAGACATCATCATGCAGATAATGGAAGGTACAGTAGTAGGCAGCTCCTTTTATAGTACGCCCAATGAGCAACAAGTAAAGGGTATAATGCCTTGCTCAAGAGCACCTTGGCAGTTCTTAGAGGTGAACCGGCACCTCCCATTGCCAGTTCCCACTCCATGGGCCTTGAACCGGCCACCCTCCAGTCTCCAGCCTAAGACCTAGTGGACTGAACTACTGCCACCCCTGAGGACAGAAGTCAACCATGATTAATTTTACTCTGCATTTGTTGAATACCCCAGTTCTCAGATGTGACCTGCATGAAGTTTTACACGAATAATACAATCATCCAGTGAACATTCTGGATGAGGGTCAGATAACCTTCATTTCTAATACTTTTGTAATCCTATTACTGTATTTTTAACATCAGGACAAAATTTCTACATTTCCAAACCTTTGGCACATTATCGTCATCATCATCATCACCATCATCATCCCAAAGAACTGTCTTCCAGTACTGATAATGAACACTAAAGTCAAAGGAATGTTTTAAATCTATTTTTGATCATTGTAACTTTTTTAATGCCAAACATTTTATAAGTAGTTTCAGAAATAAATCAGACAAAGTAATAAAAGTCAGAAAACATTTTTAATAAATTGTAACACCATACAAATCGCCAGTCAAATTTATTCTCCACATGCAAATACAGTTGAAATAATCCAGTTTGTTCACACGTGGATATAACAGCAAAACAGACAGATGGCAAAAGGGCTTAAAAAAAGCTTTCTTTTCAAAATCGCAAATTCGAGATTTGTTTAATAGGACATTAAAGGAAAATTCATCACAATGAAAGCAGCCTCCATTTCAGATGACAGTGCAAAACTGATTCTTGTGGTGGAATAGCATCACATTTGGAATATGGAAACTTACTTCTTCAGTCAAGGCATTAAGTACGGTATGTCAGCAAAACATGAAGCAACGCCATCTTAGTTTTTCAGTGTTTGCGTGTCACCAGTGAGACAGTTTTAAAGGCTTGATGACAGCTGCTGCCAGTTGCCATGACACTGTTCGGAAATGCAAATAAATCTGGATGGCGTAAAAAAGATCTGAGTGGGCAAGACCAAACAAAAATCTGAGTATGCTCCTTTATGACCAAGAACCGTCTTCACACATGCCACATAGTGACAAATAACGCTGTAAACCAGTCATCTGTGTGAATGACAACTGGAACTGTACTTGCATTTGGTTTATGAGGAAACAGATAAATTGTAATGATGCCTTCTTGCCAATGATGGCTGTATTTCTATTTGGTGAAGAATTAGAGGCTACATGTCAAACTCCACTAACAAACAGTGGATGAACGTGGGGCTGGATGGAGGCATAATTGAACGAATGGATGTTGGTGGGGAGGGGTTGGGGGTGATGGGTTATGCAGCCGACCGTCGGCGGATGACAAATGCCCCCCTCTGCAGCTGTCCCAGGTAGATTCTCATCTTTGTACTGTCACTTGTCTTCCTTACCCAAATCTAGAGAAAGATGGAAATAATGTCTCTGTCATTGCTGGTACTCCACAGAAACAATGAATTACAAAGCTGATGTAAGACATATCAAAGTATATCACCGTTATTTATCACAAGACCTTTTATGAGAAAAGACAAACTTAATTTTCTTATATTCATCAGCATACTTACTTACATAATAAATGGAATAAATAACATTACACTTATCTCTTCCAGTTGTTTTGATGTCTTGCTTTTATCACAACGTTAGGGAATTCAATGGTTGTGATTTCTAAGTTATTTTTTTAATATATGAAAAGACATCTTGTGCAAAATTTAAAACTTCTATTACCTGAAGCAAACAAAGAAAAAACCTTGCATCAAACAGACTAAATGTAAACAGCTGATGACTGAAAAAAACCAAACATGTTTCTTCAGAAAATAATTTATGGTGATTGATAGAGAATACAGTACTGTCTGCTTTATAAAACTTTTAATATAAAATATAATTTCCTCCTGAGCAGGAAGGGTCAGTAGTATGAGTCACCATGGTGATCTAGCTTTGTTTTAGGCTCAGCGTACATCACTAACCCATTAATCTTGCTTTGAGAGTGCAGCTCTCTGAACTGACACCAACAGAATTTCTCTACCCGTCTCTGGCTGTGGACCAACGTTCATTTGTTTCTATTGAATACATCATTGTTTAAATATGGGTCACAAACATGAATTTCGTTTTGCATTAGTTATTTCTTAAACCTGCACTGTGTAGGAAACGTTAGTCAAGCAGGAGGAATGTTGCATGAGAGACAATTTTGAGCAGGGGATTTAACACATTTGGTGTTGTATTGAGTAATTACAGTAGTGTGGTGGTGTGTGCGGTACTAAGATGAAACAAAATACACTGTGTGTTTGTAATAATTAAGTAACATGACAGCTTGGTTTGGCAATGGATTTGTTAAAGGTTTTAAAGACAACAGTGGAGTTCTATGGAACAGGATATATCAAGCTTTTGTTGCACGGTCAGCACTTGAATTTAAAGCTTTATCTGTGACTTAAAAACAAAAACACATAAAATATCACCACCTTCACCTCCTATTTTTCTGAACACAAGCTTGAGTCCTACAGCTTACCTCATTGGTCCCCACCGAGCTGATGACACAGCTAATCTTTGTGTTGTCCTTTGACTCCAGATAAATGGCTTGACTTTTATGGTACCTGTCAGCATCAAAAGATGAAACACAACAAAGAGCATCAATACAAATTTCCGTGTCAGTAAGGTGCAACAGGCATGAGTGCCAATAGGAGAGCTGCTTTTTATACCATGCATAATTTTCCTCCGTTGAATGAACTACATTCCTCCTGAGATGACACTAAATAGATAATTGCACTGAAATGTCAAAATATAAAAGTCTATCCCTTCTAACGGCACCAGACTGTCAGAGGACAGAACAAACCCAGGGGAAGAGAACGACAGGCAAAACACTTGATCATTAACAGCCCACTGAAGAAAAATGATGCAAACGCCTCCCTGCAGCTCTTTGAGAACATTTTCTGGTGGTGGGGTTTTCTTTGGAGTTGAATAAATGAGACTTTGCCTTGAAAGAAAAGTGTGCATACCTCACATATCACTCATCTTAACTTGTTGTCTACAGCCGCAGCTAGTAAGACAGAATTTTTATTTTACCCTTCCTCAACGACCTTATGTTCTGACATGTCTGATGCAGAGCTCAGCTTTCAAAAGAAGGGCATCAGAGCAATGTTGGGTCATGGATTTTCATTTTCTCTATCACATCACAGCAGAATGAAATACTGATTCCAATGTCAGACACCTTCTGTGAACATGTATTTTAATAGTAATAGTACTTCTTCTACTGTAGATAAAAAGAGGCTGCAACCAGAGTAAAATAATAAAACAACCAACCAACCACTGCAATGTTCAGGTTGTGGCGATGTGGCCATCTAGTGGTGCAACGAGTTGAAGTAAAGGGATGAGACAAACCACACACCATCAAGAAAGAACCACGGAGACTCACCATCTTTTATCGTAGTAAAGTTTCCCCTCTTCGATGCGGGCCTCGTAACGCTGAGTGGGGTTCTCTATGGGAGTGGAGGGCACTAGCTCTGGAGTGGAGGGGGACACTAAAATGGGAGGAATATAAAATTAATATCACCAAGCAAAACTACAAATTGTGTCACGTTCCAATGAGCAAATTTGGGACATTTTGAGAAATGTGCTTATTCAGTTCCTTGCTTTGCCCATTCACTTTGGAATTGCAACCAGCCATTTGTTATTTTACAAAGGAAAACAGCAGTAAATCCTACCACCAGGTTTAGAACATTATTTTTTGTTCAGTCACTTCAAAAACACATTTGTTTGTGTAACAGGGGGTTGTGTCATACAACTGCTTAAGGTTAGGAGGTTTCCTGAGGTCTCTGCTAGTAGCCTATCAGCCATATGGTGATGAAAGTGTTCAGGCGCCAGTTTACCATTCAACTCCAAACTGAATAAGCATATCTCCCTGAATGACAATCATGTTTTATAGGATTACATATGTATGACAAATCAAAATTACTGTAACTGCAAAAGGCTATCAGACATACCTGGTCGTTTTGGTGACTTTAGCTGTAAAAAGATTAATAATAAAATATTTAAATTATTAAACAACGTAACGGTGTGAAGACATAAATGTTGTCAAGAAATTCAAAAATATTTGCCTTATTAAGCGTTCTCAAATCTTCCATTATCTGTTCATCTGTCAACAAATAATTAAGCTGAGGTTTGAAGAGTCAAGGAGAGCAGTATCTTGAGGAAGTATAAATACAACTGTAGGTAGTTTAGCACAACAGGATGAAAAAAAACAACATGTGAATAAACCATCTGAAGGAAAGGATGTTACATGTGGACTGTCAAATGTTAAATAAGAACATATCCCAAGAATGGTTTTTAAGGTACTTGGTAAACACCTACAGGTAGCTAGTATTTGTATTATCCTTTTTCTTTTTTTAGATCTAGGAATTTATGTTGTTTAAAATGTAATTCAAAAGAAAGACAAGCCAGCCTGAGATGGTTGGTTTATACGAAGGATATCTGGTGCAGGTTTTCTCCGTTTGTCTGGTATAGGGACTGGGTCATTCGGTCGTCTCCTCAGCTTTCGTGTCATAATTGGTTTAACCTCCATCGAGTCTACATGTGAAAAAAATTAAAAATTGAGATCCTTAAACATCATTGAAATAGTGTTAAACTTCAAATATCACAATTGTTATTTAACATCCCCCACTGACCATTCAAAACATTGAACAACAAAATGAAAACTCTGTATGATGTTCTGAGAAGTCCGACTAAATGTAAACCCAGTGTCTAAAAATTTTTTGACCCTGTATAAAATGTAAATAAAAGAATCGATAATTAATGTAAATAAAAACAGAAATCAATGATACACAAATCATTAAAACCTCCTATGTGATTGAAAACCGGACATTTCAAATGTTGAAACACAAAATCTTCATTGTTTTATACAATTATGTCCTCATTTAGAATTTGATGCCAGCAACACGCTTTAAAAAAGTTGGGACAGGGAGATATTTACCCTTGTGGTGCATCACTTTGTAAGCAGTTGACAATTGAGACAATCAGTAATATTTTTTACAGGGGAATTTTTTTCCATGATTACCTGACGTAGAATTCCAATGTTCATTTTAGGTTTTGTTCCTTGCTCACAGAGATTTCTTCAAATTATTTCAATTATGAACCTAAAGTTACAGAGTTCATTTTACCTCAAGAAAGTAGTGCATTCCTGGGATGTGCTTCAAGAAAAATTTGTGCATCCCAAAAGTAATAACAGAATATATGGTATAAGCATACGCAATAGTACAATATAAAAACTAAACAAACTAATTTTGATGTTTTTATTGATAACTGTTTAACTAAAAGTAAAAAAAAGTAAAATTATGTATTAGTTTTATCAAAATGATAAAACCTGCTAATCATTAAAAAAAAATTTTGGGGAAAAAAAAAAAAGATGTATTTTTTTCACTTTTTCTTTTCACTCAACAGGTTTCTTTGCCTTCAATTCATATATTCTCCTGTGGACACTGCACCAAACTGACAGAGCCTTCTCCACACACATTTCTGTCAGTATTATCTGTCTCTTTTTCTTCATTAACTTTTGACTGTTTTTTATGCAAGAAAGAACTCATTGTCACTTGGCTTTTCTCTGACTTTTAAATCTTTCTCAGAGGTATGGTGATAAAAAAATCAATCAATCAACCTTTATTTGTATAGTGCTTAATCACATTTCACATTTCAAAGCGCTTTAACAGACAGAGAAACCCAACAGGACTCTCCAAGCATAAGCGACAGCTTATGATTGCTCTGGAGGGTCTCAGTTAACTCCTTGCTCTCACTGTAAAACGAGCAGACGTCCTGTTGCTGTTCGGTCAATTTTAATAAGGCAGAATCAAGCAGGTGAGTCTCGTGACGAAAAACTTGCGCGAGATCAAAACATAATGGTGATTTCCGGGTTCGGAATTTAAGATGACAAATGGAAAAATTGTGAATATTTTTGGTGAATGGAAGTGCATTCTTTCCCAATATTATACCACAGAAAAAGCAACCATAATTTTTTTATTTTAAGTATTTAAAGCTTGCGTCCCGAGGATGCACATTGTCTGATGTCCCTGTCAAAAAACGTGTGTCAATGACACACGCAAACGAGAACACTAAAGTTAAAGTGTAATATTGATGATGAAATCCTACTTTCAACATTTGACATCACTGTTTCTATTTACATTTAAAAAAAATTCCAACAATATTTTTAAACAAAGCTTAATAATATGGTTCTCAAGTCCCTTACCACCCGTCAGCTCCATGGTTAATTTCTCATTTTCAATCATCTTCTTCTTCTCCTCGAGTTCCGCAATTAGGTTTTCCTTCAGTTCAACTTTTTTATCATCAAACTCCTTCACGGCTGCTTTCTTTTCCTTTATGTAGTTCCTCTCCACCTGTTCGGTCTGCAAAATTATTTCATATGGAAATGACAGAAAAAACCCCCAAAGATTTTCCATGTGTTAACATAAAACATCAAACTGTATGAACAACATCAGTAGATCAGCAAGATGAAATATCCTCACCTCAAGCTGGAGAAACAGGTCTGTAAAAGAAAAGGAAAATAATAATAAAATAATTTCCAAGAGAGAGAATGTTTTTATATAAGATAGCTTCAGGATTAAAAAAGAGAAATGCAGCATTAGTCTGTACTAATATATTTTTTACCAACCATGCAAGAGAAAAGGACTACAAGTCAAGACTTATAAATGCCAAAATTTAAAGAACTACTGCAGTGATATCAGCATTTGTCAAATCAGCTGCTGTGAGCTGATTTTGTACCTGCTGGTTGCAACATGTCAGAATCCAGGAGATTCTGGATAAGAGTTTGGATGTTAGGCTTCCACGCCCATAACTACTCATTTTGATGAAACTTTTTCATCTGTGGTTGTTTCCCTGTTGCCGTTTCTGCCCCTTAGTAGGTGTTACATGGCAAGCATTACTGTTATCTCCTGACCAAACACACTTAAGAGGAAGTACTCCGGAATTGTAATGATCTGCTCCCAAAAAGATTGGTGTGGAGGCATCAGTGGTTCAGCTCAACTTGCCTGCATTTCGAAGTCTTTCTCTATACTGCTGGTCTAGTTTTTTCATCCGTTTCTGATATTCCTGCAGTGTGCCTGCAAAGAGAAAGTGTCACTTACCAAAAAAAAACCAACCTATGGAATTAAAATTATTGCTTCAAGATTTTTTTTGTACAATTTAGTTCTGGTTTAGATGTTTCTGTACAGTGAGAATGGAATCATTCTTAAGTTACTGAAAAAATGTAAGCTGTTTAATTTAAATGGAACATTTCCACAAATCAAGCAGGTAAATTGATTTATTCATTTATTTATTTATTTTTATTTAATCTTTATTCATCCAGGTTATGCATCCTAGACCTATTTCTCCCAGCAATGTGTGTCTGAGAGATTTCACAGTACTACAAAACCTGATACTGAGCTACTCAAGTTTATCAGCATTTTTCCCATAACCCTAACTACTATTGCACCTTTATTTGAATTTTGAAAGAGACTACAACACGTCACTCCAAATTTTCTACAATAAACATCACTCTGAGTGATGAACAGCCAATGGAAAACATTATACTGCTACGGCCCCGCCAACTGTTCAAATATCAGTCATGAGTTGATCAATATTTCTGTGTATCATAAAGACAACGGCTGTTTAAAATTTCTTCCAAAGATGCCTCAAAGCCTTAATGATACAATCATGAACTCAGCCATCAGTAATCACCATCTGACTGTATTCAAGAAGCACAGTAAACCACATAACAGCAATCACATTTTAATTAATCCTGATATAATTGACTCAAAAGAAAATGATTACCTTCCTGTAATTGCTGCAACTGTCTTTTCAGAGAGGTCAGTTTGTCTTGGTACATTCTGAGAGGAAATAATACAGAATTGGGATCACATTTCTTTTGAGTGCAGAATGGGAAAATTTGTTCATAATTTTCACATTTAAATCTTCCTCTTAAAGGTCAAAACAGTTGACCCATGGTTGATGAAACACTTACTGCTCTTTGATTTCAACATAGTCATCCTCATCATGCTTGGCAAGGTCTGTTTCACTGGCATCTTCAGTGTCTGGAAGTTGACAAAACCAGAAACTAATCAATAAAATACATATTTTTTTCAAACAACAGTTCTACCTGTACCTGCGTAATCTAAATTTGAATAATTTAAGATGATTTTTTTTCCAGTTGTTCCCCAACACAAACTTAATGCAATGGATGGACCGCAGATCCAAGGGCGTGCGTGGCACTGGTAGGTAATGGTGAACACTGGATACACCACTCAGTTTGGCAGACAGTAAACCAGGGGAGTCCGTATCTGCCCGGTATCTGTCATTGTGTACAATAGTTATTTTCTGCGATCGACACGAGAAAAACAGCCCATCTTGACAATCACGTTTTAATCGAATCCATTTATAGCGTACTTTTAGTGTTAAGTGTATTTAGCTTGCACGGTTCCAGAACAGGTCCCCGGCTAACTTAGTCGTAGTGTCAGTCCAATGGCAACTGTCTCAATACAAAGCTAACATGTTTAGGCTAATATGATGTTGGAAAATTCGGGATCCAAGTTAGAAAAACACCTTCTGACCAATGGATGGTGGTACCTTCCGAAACCGACACAAGAATTTGGAAAGGCCCAGTAGTTAAAGCTGACACGACAGCTTTCATTTTAGGTTAGCATACATCTGCTAGCCTAAGTTAGCTTTCTCTCTCTTTTTTTTTTTTTTACACAGAGTAACTCGTTTCTAGCTATCGTATTTCGGAATAACCAAACAGTCATCATATTCGGATTGCATAAAAACAAGTGTGGATCTGCGACCCAAACATGAAGGAACTAGCTAACCTTGTGGCGTTGTCATTGTCTTGTATTCTTCTTGTCTATCTCTCACTGCAGTCCGTCCTGTCCCCGAATATTGTGTAAAGAGCAGTGCAGTGGACACCGCACGTAGGGTTTCGCTTGCCTGCAGACCTGTCAATGCTCGAATCTAACGCTACGTAGCTAGCGTTAGTTTGCAAATTAACGCAATGTAACTCATTTTGAAGAACATTCGACTAAACAGTGATTCAATACAAGCCCACTGAAAATTATAAGGTTATCTTGCCGTAAAGTACAAACAAGTTTTGTTAGTATGAATGGCTTGCTAATAAAATCCAA
The DNA here is from genome assembly GCA_013358685.1 of Antennarius maculatus. Taxonomy (NCBI): domain Eukaryota; kingdom Metazoa; phylum Chordata; class Actinopteri; order Lophiiformes; family Antennariidae; genus Antennarius; species Antennarius maculatus. The sequence continues at coordinate 10,531,325 of CM023608.1, forward strand.
CCAATACCGTGTTTAACGCTAGCTGATTTAGTTAGCGTATCAACAAAGACGAGATTAATGTGGCAGTTGTTCTAAACGATGAGTTAAAACCTCCCTCCAGAAGGGGATGATTCATTCATTGAAGGATTCTTTTGGGCTTTACTTCATCTGATCAAAAATATGCTTCGTTACAGGGCGTGAAGTTTACTGGCGGTGCGTCACTCGGTTAGCTAACCTGGTATATTATACTAAGTAGCTCAAAAGCCAGCGTGTGGCCGAAGCGCGCAACTGGATTGTTTGTCCGGCTTTGCTAGCTACCTACTAAAATTTAACTCTTGAAGCAATAAAACAAATACCATTAAGCGTCACAATGTCCAAACTGTAACTCACTCTCCACACAACAATCTACTATATTTATCTATCAATCTATCATTAACATATGTGTGCCGTAATTGCGTTTCCGTTGTATTCCCGACAAGTAGCCAGATCGTTTAGTCAATTTGTTTAACGTTACCTTCTTCTGAGTCTCTTCCTCTGAAACTCCGATCATCGTCGTCTTCCACGCTGTCAAGTTCCTCTTCATCATTGTAATAATCCACCATGGGCGATAACAAAGTTGAAGCCATTTGTTCGTATGGAAAATGTAAACAAAAACACAAAAAAAACAATCGATTTCTGTTTTGCAGCTTGCTTGGAACAGCGCCTACAACTGGCAAGACCTAAGTGTATGAAGCTGCCTGACATTCTGCCTGTATGAATTGCTGAATAATTTAAATTTAAAACAGAAAACATCTTCAACTTGTTTTTGTTTTCTCAAATAATGCAAGAATTTAATATAACCGGTATTAAACAGCAATAAATACATTTCTTACACACACAGTCCAATTTATGGAAAGACATTTAAACAGGCATATTTCCGGACTCCAGGGGATGTGGTTTTGTGTTGTTTTGGCTCCAAGTGAACTCCCTATTGCACGGTGGCGCAGTGGGTAGCGCTGTCGACTCGCAACACGGCGGGTTGGGGTTCGAGTCCCGGTCTGTAAGGAGTTTGCAGGAGTTTCCCCGTGTCTGCGTGGGTTCTCCGGTTTCCTCCCACCTCCAAAAGTATGCGCTTCAGGTTGATTGGCCCCAAATTGCCCGTAGGAGTGAGTGTGTGTGTACATGGTTGTCTGTCTTTGTATGTGGCTCCGTGGTGCACTGGCGTCGTGCCAGGAGTGTCCCCCGCCCCATGCCCTATGCCAGCTGGGATAGGCTCCAGCTCCCCATGACCCACTACAGCGGATGAAGCGGCAAAATGAATGAACTCCCTATTCATCATTAATTTTTTCCACATTCATTGTTTGGTGGTTAATTGTACATTCATCCTCCACCATCTCCTCTGAAGATATCTTTTTGTTTTTTGGTAAATGTGCTTTTATATCATTTATTGTAATTATTCTGTAATACATTTGAGATGTTTTTCAATGTTTAAGAACTAAAGGTTTACTTAAGTAGCAGCAGTGTGTTATCTTTTTATATGTATTTACTGTATATTATCACACATGCACATTGGGCATAATTCACTTACTTTATTCATTGACTTGAAATCATTCACTTAGATCAGTTACAGCGTATACAACATCATTAAAGTCTCCAGAGTCAAAGATTTCTCAATGCATTATTTATGCACCTTCTTTTATGATTAAATCTTCTTTGTATTTTCTATGGCGACAACAGTCAGCAAATGTTACATGTGCGTCAGACAATCTTAACGAGTCACTTGTAAAACTATTAAAACGTAGTGATAAGATCCATCAAAACTACTTGTTGCTTGTTGCAACATGGTAGAAATCCTTTTTGCCTTTCCAGGGAGCAGATAAACACTAATGTTTTTCAAGATCAGTCAGCAGTGCATACATTATGTACTTGTTCGAGCTTAGCCAACCTCAGACTGGTTACACTTTTAGATTACAGACTAAAATAAAACAGTTGTAATAAAAGATCTTTGAGACTGCAAGCACAGCTGGAATCAACTGTGCATGCTTGTATAGTCTTTTTATTGTTGTGTGGGTTTTTAAAATAAAGTAAAAAATAAAATACAGCAAAATAAAATTCATTGCAGTATGAATTTTGTGTACAAATATACTGTACGTTGTGGGAATGATTATGACTGAGTTTAGAAAATGAGTGGACTGTTCCTTTAAAATTCTGACAGATTTCACAGGTACAACAGCAGGTGGCAGCATTGTAACAAGGATTTATGGAGATCAAGCGAATTACTGTACCATGGAATTACTATTACCATGACTCAGTCCATGCATCTTTAATGATTTTCAATGAAATTAGGTGTAGCTGTTGGCCTTTCCTTTTATATTTGGATTAGTACTTATTTAAAGCAACGCTACGGGTGAGCTATTTAATGTTGCTTATGTTTGCATTGTATGTAGATAAAACAATTGATGTTAATATACTTACAAACCAAATGCTTGTTTTTGTGTGTTCTGTGCACGCGCTTGAAAAGCGCGCATTCGGACCTTTCATTGCACGAGACAACAATTTCCGCTCCCTGTCAAACTGTCAAACGCGGATGAGGGGTTGAGTTCCCGCTGCTCCGTCATTCAGGAAGTCCACACCGACAACACTTCGTAAAGTCACACCGACGACTTCAGAGTTGGCCTAAATGTACCTGAAGTGAGCCCACTTGTCTATGAGACAAGTTTGACAAAAGGTGAGCTTCTGTTTTCGCTGTTGTTTTCTTACTGTCACTGTTTTACCTCCCTGGAGAACGGCTCATTTTAGGCTTGCGATCTCAAACTGGAATGACACTTCCTCTTGCCTGAGCGGCTAAGCTACCGCAGCTAAATGTCAAACGCAGTAGAAGTGGATATCAATGAGAAACTTGAGCCTATTGGTTATACATGAAGTTGTAAATGACCACCGCCACCTGGTTTCGACGCTGTGAGGCTTGTTTGAACACCGCTCAACAGAGAAGGTGGTGAGTAGAGAGCAGCATCAGCTCAACAGGGCTAAGTGCGTAGGTTTTCCTTTAAAATATCCCGAGCAAAGTGCGTGTTTGTCGATGGATGTGTGTATGCACCTGCTTCAAATACACCCTGAAAATTAAAGGATTACGTGGAACTGACGAGCAACACGTTTTGCTTTTTGTCCCAAGGGTGAGTATGGAGAGAAAAGCGGATGACAGGTTGTATTGAAGTACAGTTGTGGATTTAATGTCGACGCGGAGGATGGACGATATGTAAACTCGTACTACGAGTTATTTCATCCAAATAACGCAAAGCGGGAAAGTGTGTGAATCTGTGATAAATGACTGGGGTGCCATCTATGTCATCCTACATTTTTGCGATGTTTTACTGTAAACGCAGTCACAATGGCTTTCGGTTGTACGTGGTCACATTTACTACAAATGACCCGGAGCGCGTTTTAGCAGCGTACATTTAGAGCTACTACGTTTGTGAACGCTTAACCACTCGAGTATCATCGCATATGTGACACTTACGATTTCGATTGTAATAGTGGTTTGCATTAATGAAATCCAAAGACAATAACCCGACGTCATTCCACTAATCTGTTGCCTAAATCACGTGTGGCGTGAAGGCTGCTTTAACAGCCACCATTTAAATAAATAATCGGCGCTAAAAGTAAATTATGACGCGCTCGAAATGGCAGATGCATGTAGCCATCTGAGCACCAAATCCCAAGCTGACCCAACATGATGTCATCGGTTCTTCAGAGCGCATGAGAGGCAGCAGATCCGCGTCTCACTACAGAACTGTGTCAATTGTGATAAAATAATTTCCGTCAAATTACGAGATGCATATTATTAATTTTATTTGATATTTTAAAGCATCGTGCTATTCGGTAATGGAAGAGAGTATGTGATACAATTTCTTACGCATTTGTTTTGCGTTAGTATTTTTGTCATTTCGAGGAAATGCTAAAAAAGTATCAACTTGATGTCTAATGAAGAGATTTGTTTCTTTTCTTTTTTTTCCATTTTGTCATCACGTCTGTAGTTATAAGTTTTGGTATGGCACATTAGTTTTGCAATCGACATGATTTTGTTCAAAGGGAGCTGGACTGTTGTGTAAGTCGTCCCCCTTGTTTACATCACTCACATCCTCTGTGTTACATTCATCTGCAGTTTGTTGACCATGCAACTGTGAAAAGGAGCTAAACGTGATATCCTTGCTCATTATTAAAGGTTGACCAGGATTCCATAGTCTATCAGGATTTTCCTTTGCGTTTTTTTATGTAAATGTATTTATTTCTTGAAAGTTTACCCCTATAAAAGCTTATTATAGTTATGATGCTAACAATTGAATCACTGATTAGTTAGCCACTGCTTATGGTTGTACTGTACTCTTTTCAACACAAGATGTTACAGATCATGTGACGTGAGCCCAAGCTTCTTTCAACAGGCAGAGTCAATCAGACATGAATATTGCTCTCATTCATGTTTTTTTGTAGAAGGTTGGGAAAGATTATGGATAAGTTAGCTGAGGAGTATTTTTATGAATTTTCACAAATTCCTTTTGAATTCAAGTGTTGTGAATCCAAGTTTTGTGTGTGTATATATATATGTGACAGTCACATACCCTGATGTGACTGTCACACGCAGGGTATGGAATGGGCACAGGTCAGTCAAGCTCACATCTAGGCAAAGTTTACAATATGGGTAGGCAGCCAATTGTCCATGGAACTGGTTTAATTGAAGTTATGGTCAGGTTTGAATCTAATTGCATGCCTTCTTTCAGGCTGGTCTGACAACAATGATCAAAATGTTCTAACAAAAACTTAATATTTTCAAGACCTAATTGATTATCAAAGTCAGCTTTATTGTCAAATGTACAACATACAGCACAGATTAAATTGCAGTGCTCTCAGGCAGCACAACACGGGCAGCACAACACGGGCAGCACAACACGGGCAGCACAACACGGGCAGCACAACACGGGCAGCACAACACGGGCAGCACAACACGGGCAGCACAATAGACAGTACAGCACAAAGTATAAGACGATATACACTCTCTAATCCCGTAGGGGAAGTGACGTGAGTCCCTGAGTTGACAGGGGGAGATAGAGATGTAGTCAGGTGCAGGGGGGCGGGGGGTTAGGGTGAGGGTAGAGTTCAAGGCTGTGGCAGGGGGCAGAGCAGGGAGGGAGTTGAGCCTTGTTAACGTTGGCCTGGTGAAAGAAACTGTCCTTGAGCCTGCTGGTTTTGCCCGCAGACTTTGCAGTCTCCTCCCTATGGCAGCAGGTCAAAAAGGCTGTGAGAGGGGTGAGTGGGATCACCTGCAACGTTGATGGCTTTGCGGGTGAGGCGGGTGTTATAAATGTCTGTGAGTGGAGTTAGGGACACCAGTGATCTTTTCAGCTGCTCTCACGATGCGCTGCAGGGTCTTGCGGCAGGAAACGGTGCAGGTGCCATACCACACAGTGATGCAGCTGGTCAGGATGCTCTCGATGGTGCCTCTGTAGGAAGTGAGCAGGATGAGAGGGTGGGGCTCTTGCTTTCCTAAGTTTGCGGAGGAAGTAGAGACGTTGTTTGGCTTTTTTGGCCAGTGATGCAGTGTTGCGGCCCCAGGACAGGTCCACGGAGATGTGCACACCCAGGAACTTGGTGCTTCTGACCCTTTCCATTGCAGCACCGTCGATGGTTAGTGGAGCATGCTGGGTACATGGTCTCCTGAAGTCCACAGCAATCTCCTTCGTCTTGTCCACATTCAGACGGAGATTGTTGTCCTTGCACCACATAGCCAGGCGGCTCACCACATTTCTGTAGGCTGTCTCATTGTTGTCGTTGATAAGACCCACCACAGTCGTGTCGTCTGCAAACTTTATGAAGAGGTTGGAGCTGGAAGTTGGTGTGCAGTCGTGGGTCAGCAGAGTGAAGAGGAGAGGGCTCAGTACACATCCTTGGGGGGGCCCCCAAGTTCAGCGTGATGGTGCTGGAGGTGTTGCTACCAACTCAAACTGCCTGTGGTCTCCCTGTCAGGACGTCTAGCAGCCAGTTGCATATGGAGGTGTTGAGACCAAGCTGGTCCAGTTTATGGATGAGCTGCTGGTGATGGTTGTGTTGAACATTGAGCTGAAGTCGATGAACAGCATTCTGACATATGAGTCTTTGGTCTCCAGGTGGGTGAGTGTCAAGTGTAGGGCAGTGGAGATTTTCTTACCAGTCGAGGGTTGGACTGGTAAGCAAACTGAAGCAGTCATTGTGTAAACAGACATACTTTTTGTATACCCCACATTCATTGGCTCTGGCTAAGTAGTACTTCTCTTTTTGTGACACAATCCTTTCCTCTCTTTCTGGCGGAGTTTCACTCAGAATTCAGTTTTCTGCGTCGTTCCTGCTGTTTGGACTTGCTGCTCAGAAACATGCAAATTGTTGGAACAGTTATGGCACTGTAAAATTATGTTAACTGGGAAGTCAATGTATAGTTATTTCTTCTCCTAACATAGCAGATGCCTTATGCCATATTGTTCACGTGATTCCTTCTGGCAGCTGTGATTGTTTGGGCGCAGTGATTGAGAGGTAGTGGGTGGAGTTGGCAACAGTATGACAAAGTGACACTTTCAAGTGAGCTTCTTCAAATATATAGGTGGGGAGATGATTATATTGGACCGTGGTCTGCCATTCTCTCCTGAAAATAAATAAAGGACTGAGAAACAAATTATGCTACAACCTTTTACCACTGTTTAAACACATGTACATTAGAGTGGTTGTGGCTCGAGGCCCAACTTAGACCTTGTTCTTTTGATGGCTCTCAAATGAGGTTTCACACTTGAAAGTCTGAACCAAGAGTTGGGTTTTTAATTACATTGTCTAAGTTTGATACGGTTAGCTGCAACACCACTATCCACTGGGTTTGATTCCACCTGGGGCTTTTCTATGCAGAGTTCATATGTTCTCCCTGTGTCTGCATATGTTCTGTCAGGGTTTTCTGGCTTCCTCCCACCACCACAACATGCAATTTAGGAGAATTGTTCACTCTGCAAGTCATATCTGTGTGCATGAGCCATTGTCTGTGTGTGGCCCTGAGGTGAGCTGGTATTTCATTTGGGGTGTACCCCGCCTCTTTTCCATTGTCAGCTGAGAAAGGCTCCAGTAATAAAAGTGACTGACCTCAAGATGATGAATGAATATAAAAACCCTTCGTGACTTACCTACATCTTGTCATATTCATCAACAAAGGCTGTTTTTCCATATACTACTTGATGCCTGATTATCCAGAATTTTATATAAATCCTTTTTAAAAAGGAAAATTGTCCTTATTTGGAGAGCACTGAAAAGCTTTGTGCATCTTTGCATATTGCTGTTGTCTTGTCATTTTTTTATATTCAGATGTCATTGCTCTAGAGCCCTTTGGTATCTTTTTTTCATTTTTCATCTATACACAATGAGTGTATTTTTGCTTTTGATTCACAACCTTTCTAACGCAGTGGATTTTTTTTCGTTCTAACTTGAATCATGACATGTGTAATTTAAGAAGGACCAGAAGGCATAACAAAACCTGGGCTTATTCCAATTATTGCTAAAAACACTGCTCAGGACAGGCTCCTCTGCCCAACTGTGACCTAAGATGTGATGTCCCACTGCAGTGTGAGGAACTCGTCCTCCCTTAGCTCTGTTGTTTCCTGAGGTCATGGGGATGTCAAAGTTAACAAGTTTACCAGCTCTGCTGACGAAGAACAACAGGCCCACTGGTAGGCCCATATGTCTGGCTTGCCACCAACCATGTAATGAGTTTACTGGCTGTGTGCAAGGTCTGCTCCTCTGATCATATCTATGAAACAGGCATGGTAGTTTCCTGAAGTTGAAAATGTTTAAACTAGAGGAGAGACACAGTATTTTTTTTTTTTTGTTTTTTTGTTGTTTGCTTTTTATCTAGGGCACTGTGTTGAAGACATCAGCAAAAACACCTTCTCCTCACTGTTAACTAATCCATCTCAGCACCTCTCACAAACACGAAGCTGGAAGCAGTGAACTTTTCTCCTCTTCTGTGTGATGGAAGGCTGACTTTTGAAAAATGTATTAGAAAATTTCCAGGTGAGCCATTTCCATAGCAGTATGGTGGTTTCTGCTGTGGTGGCGGAGCACATCAAATATTAAAGTACCAGTGTCATGCTTAATCTTCTGTAGTTATCTAGTTTAGCATATCAAATATAATGGTTGGCGTATGCCATCTCAGATGATAAAGACAATTATTATGCCCCCACCATACCTCGACAAGCACATATGTTAACATGGGCTGCCTTGAATGATGTTTTATACAAAATAAATAAATAAATAAGCCCACAGTTAAAATATTCAAGTCTTCCCAAACCATTAAGAGAAATAATCAGTGCAGATATTTGGTTATAGGATAATACTTATAGTTGCTTTTTATTTAATCACATCATTATTAGTTCTGCATTTACATGCCCATGTCAACAGCAAATGAAGTTTTCTTATGTTTGTCCTCAATGCTATGTTTTCGTCCACCACAGACTCAACTGAGTGTCACCATAGTTTAATTAGTGCTTAGTCCCCATTCCCCTCTTTAGCTGGAGCTTCTACTCCTCCATGTTGCGTGTTTCCATGTAGGGTAGTCTGTCCCTTTTCTTTAGGGTATGGAGGGATAGTGGTCATGTAGCCAGAGAGCTCCAGAGGGCTCTTCAAACAGTATTTTTTCAATTACAGACTTAAAATGGAAGGGTAGAATATATCGGTAGACAATCCCAGAACTCTTTGCAAACGGGCAGCATAAATGTATTTTGTAAATTTTATGGATATCTTCAAATAATTAGGGCAGACTTGTCACGAGTATATCATGGTTGCAGTACCAGGCTTATACAGTACATTACTATTAAGTGATCATATTTTTAAGGGACACTTGAAAATATTGACGCTTAATATGTTAAGCACCAGGTATGTAATCTGATTTCCAGCAGAAAGGAAATCTGCTGTCAAACTGTTGCGGGCGTGACCAGACTGATTACTCGTTTGTCAAGGTAAAGGTAAATGCTACAGTTATTTTATCCATAATATAACTGACCTCCTATAATGTGACAGATGGTGTCCCATTTCCCCGATCAACATTTTCATTCACTACCTGTCCTAACTCAGTGGTGAGGGGGAGGATTAAAAAGAATTCAAATTTGTCCATAAATATATCGTGTTTGTGTAAGGACTACTAAGCTACATTTTTCTTATCTATCTGGTGGTCTTTATCTTTGAAGGAGCAAAAGTCAAATCACAGTCTGAAGCTCTGGTATCTTGTCAGATTTTTATTGAAACTCTTTGCACTCTACTACTGCCATGATGAGGAAAATTTTGAAATGGATCTAGTCATGACCAAGCAGCTGGTTTACCTGGAAGTTGTGTCAGAAGGAAGGAAGCCGCAGTCAAACAGATGTTTCACCTCACACTGCTGAAAATTGTCTATCTGACCCACTGATTTAGATACTCGCTGCACGGTACTACCCAGGTGTCACTCACCCAAGTGTTCACAATGACAATAAGACATTTATTGTTGTATTTCACATTTTGACTTAAATCTGGACAAATATGTCAGCATTTTTTTTGCCTGGTAGGTCCAGTCATTTTGTCTTCATGCCTCTTACTGGCTCTCCATTAGTGTGACATCTGGCTTAACTTGTTTACTGCACACAGAGTTACTGATATATACCAAAATTCAGAACAGATTGGTGGTTAAATACCTCATTGTTTCTTGTGTATCAAATAAAGTGTACTGCCCCTTGTTGCTTTTTTCCTCAAGCATACTAAACCCTGTGTCATAAGAGAGGCATTTTGGCAAGTCAGTCTCACTGGGTGTGGGAGGTTAACATGAGTGACTTGATTACAGCCTTTCATGAGAAGCACGCCTACAATCATCTGGCATGCTCGCAGCTGTGACGATAAGTTTGCCCCTCCAACCCCCACACCCCTTTTTCAATCCCCATTATGTCTGGCTACATCTGTCTGCAGCTCTCTGGTGTAATCTGTAGGCCTCTTTGCTCTTCCATGACTAGGTCAAGTTGGAGTGTTGGGAAACTATGGCTACAGCCATCATCATCACACAAAGATATATGACCATTGCTGATAGCTGACTTGTCTTACATCTGCCCACCACTGCCCCTTCTGGGCCTAGGGCCTAATTTAGCATGGCAGAATGAAGAAAAGGGCTTAGGCAGGAGTATTTTTAGAACTACATGTTCAGTGTGGCAAAGGCCTTTAAAAAATTGAAAGTGTCATGTCATTTGTGTCCTTTCTGCTGACTCTCTCCTGCATGCAACCGGCTAGGAAGACTACAGTGAGTGTGGCTAGCTTAGCAGAGTGGGGCATGTCAGTACAGCTTAGAATGCATGAATATGATGGACACATTTGCTGATGTGAGTAGGGGTGAGGTAATACACTGCACCATATTATCTATTTTTGGAGCACCTACCCAAAGCTTTTTGGTGTCTAACAGGCCTGCATCATAATAATTTTTTAGAGCATTCTAGAACATGTATCCAAACTGGTTTCCACAATTGTGAAGGTGTCATTCCATACCTAATGTTTTGGTTGACCACTTTTGTGGAAGCTCACCGGTGGATACTGTGGTTGATGTTGATATTATTTAACCAGTATTCAGAAACTCTAATTCTAAAGCATTGCCATGTCATGCAGGGTTTTTAAGAGGAATGTCACCATGATGAGGGCTGCCATGAGCATATTCGGTCTGGCTGCCACAGAACTGACATAAATGCTTCGTAATTTCTCATCTGGTGGGCTTCCATAGTACATGCCATCGCCTACCCCCATTCCTAGGAGAATCTAGGCCTCTACCCAAGCTATGTGAAGCCTTAATGCTGTGACTGGACAGCCTCCATTGGGTCAAGTGGAGATTTGCCTCTAATGAATCTGGGGGAGATTGTGCTCAAATCAGCCAGCACTGAGGTTGAGTAAATGTCAGTTTAATTACTTGTACTTTTTTTGTTTAGTCTGTGACCAACCTTCACCAATTATGTTTATCCCAGGAGTCCACAAAAAAGAATACAGTTAAAAATAATATCAAGGTTAAATGGATTATGGGAGTTACATGATTTCTGTCGAGCAATTGGACAGCAAAGCTACTTTCTGCATTTCATCACTTTCCAGTACCTCTAACTGGGCTTTTTACCTAACCTAGGATTCCTCTGGGTGGATACAAATGGTGTAGCATATTGCATGAGGGAACATCAGAGTGGAAAAACGGCAATCGGAGCCAAAGCAGATTCTACTGCTACTCTTTTGACGTTCAATCTTTCATGCTAGGATAGTGTTGTATGCCTTTTTAAAGCTAGTTAGCCTGAGGTCAGACTGAACAATTGTCCATTTAAACTGTGATGCGAAGGAAACTTTGCCTGTCAACAGCCAACTCCACTCCTCCTCACTAATTCTTGCTTTAGTTTCCCCCTTCACTCACATACAGTATAAGCTTTCATCATGCACAAACACAAATGGGCCAGATGTGCATTACCTAAAGGCCAGGAGTCCATGAACCCAAGGATGATTGCAGGGACAATATATTCCCAGAGAGGAATAGGTTAAATTACTGTGTAATAAGGGTATCAAAGAGGTAGATGCAATCACACCTATTTCTTGGCCTTTCATAGACAACCTTATGACCCTCATCCTGCTGTTGTTTCCTGGTGTAATGGGCCATATCACTTTGGAAAGCCTATTGTACATCATCCAGTTAAGAAGCAGGCAGGTATTGAAAGTATATTAGATGTTAAGTTTCAAGTTGCTTTTCTCACCAGTAATCACCATGCTGTTACTGCTATAAAACATACATGCACTGTAACCCACAAGCATATTCAGCAGTCAGTCATTGATCAGATTCTGAACTGTTAATTACATCTAAGTAATGGATGCTATCAAACGACTGACAATCGTTTCTTATATTACACTTCTTCTTTTCCTTTCGGCTTTCCCCTTCAGGGGTCGCCACAGCGAATCAATTGCCTCCATCTAACCCTGTCTTCTGCATCCTCTCACACCAACTACCTTCATGTCCTCTCTCACTACATCATAAACCTCCTCTTTGGTCTTCCTCTAGGCCTCCTGCCTGGCAGTTCAAAACTCGGCGTCCTTCTACCAATGTATTCACTATCTCTCCTCTGGACGTGTCCAAACCATCTCAGTCTGGCCTCTGACTTTGTCTCCAAAACCTCTAACATGTGCTGTCCCTCTGATGTACTCCTTCTTGATCCTATCCTTCCTGGTCACTCCCAAAGAGAACCTCATCATCTTCATCTCTGCTACCTCCAGCTCTGTCTCCTGTCTTTTCCTCAGTGACACTGTCTCTGGACCAAACAACATCGTTGGTCTCACCACAGTTTTGTACACCTTTCCTTTCATTTTAGCTGAAACTCTTCTATCACACCTGACACTTTTCTCCACCCGTACCATCCTGCCTGTACACACTTCTTCACCTCTTCTCCACACTCTCCATTGCTCTGGACTGTTGACCCTAAGTACTTAAAATCCTCCACCTTCTGATCTCTTGTCCTTGTAACCTCACTCTTCCACTTGGGTCCCTCTCATTTACACACATGTACTGTCTTACTGCGGCTAACCTTCATTCCTCTCCTTTCCAGGACAAACCTCCATGTCTCTAGCTTCTCTTCCACTTGTTCCCTGCTCTCACTGCAGATAACAATGTCATCTGCAAACATCATAGTCCATGGAGATTCCTGTCTGACCTCGTCTGTCAGCCTGTCCATCACCATAGCAAACGAGAAGGGGCTCAGAGCTGATCCCTGATGCAGTCCCACCTCTGCCTTGAACTCCTCTGTCACACCTACAGCACACCTCACCACTGTCTTACGGTCCTCATACATGTCCTGCACCACTCTAACATACTTCTCTGCCACTCCAGACTTCCTCATACAATACCACAGTTCCTCTCTGGGCACCCTGTCATAAGCTTTCTCCAGATCTACAAAAACACAATGCAGCTCCATCTGGCCTTCTCTGTACTTCTCTGTCAAACTCAACAAAGCAAATACTGCATCTGTAGTACTCTTTTTTGGCATGAAATCATACTGCTGCTCACAAATGCTCACTTCTGCCCTTAGTCTAGCTTCCACTACTCTTTCCCATAACTTCATTGTATGGCTCATCAGCTTTATTCCTCTGTAGTTGCCACAAATCTGCACATCTCCCTTGTTCTTAAAAATGGGCACCAGCACACTTCTCCTCTATTCCTCCGGCATCTTGTCACTATCTAAGATCCTGTTGAACAACCCAGTCAGAAACCTACTGCCACCTCTCGTAGACACTTTCAAACCTCTACAGGTGTATCAACAGGACCGACTGCCTTTCCACTCTTCATCCTCTTCAATGCCCTCCTCACTTCAACCTGACTAATCTTTGCTACTTCCTTGCTATATTACACAACAACGGTCAGTTATTAATATAAGTAGTGAATTCATGTTAATGGAGAAGTGAAGAAGGGGTAGGATTAAATAAGTTTATGCTTCAGCCTACTCCTTTTCGGACATGTTTTGTGTATTATTATTATTATTATTATTTGTTGTCTTGATTATTGTTGTTATTCTGCACATGTTCGAAATAAAGCAGTCATTCATTCATAATATCAGAAAATCCAGCACATTAAAAGAAACCAATAAAAGCTTGATGTTATCAAATGATAAGTGAAGATGATAAATATAACCAAACTGTAAAAATGTGACTTACATATTAAGGGATTCTGGGGGAAACCTAAGAATTCTTTCATTTGGTGGACGAAAAAAGGTTGAGAGAATCATTTCATTCATTAATCTGCATTTTCATCTTTGGTTGTGTTGATTTAGGCTCAGTTTGTGTTTCATGTCATCTTGTCAATTTAATCATATAGCTTTTTGTATAATGTATTCTTACTTGAATAAAATGTTTAAATTAAAACTATATTTTCTGTTATTGCATGATGCACTTTTTGTGAATATGCTATGCTAATAAAGTTATCATTATTTAATGTGACAACTTCTGAACAACATTTTTCATGACATTGCGTAGGCTGTCCAATAACAGTTTGTGAATGTTGTTTCTAATGTTTATTAAGGTCTGGGGCAAAAAGACAAGTAGTGCTGATGGCTGGCTATGTGCTGGAATCTCAGCAGGTTAAGTACCGGGCAAAACAGAGATCGTTATTTGACATAGTTCGGCCTGACTCTGCCAGTATGTTGCCTGTGGTCAGATTTGCTCATATTAAGTAGATTCATAAATAAAACAGTCAACATTTAAAATGTGGGATGTTTGGGCTCTAACAAACCCCACACATCCCACTGCTACAGTTGGCATTTTGATTGATTGATCATAATGACTGATGTAATTGGCCTGATTATTTACAGCTTTCTTGTAAATGTGTGTGCGCACACACACACACACACACTGGACTGCATGGAATTTGCAAACAAGTATTTAATTCAGAAAGCTGTAGTGAACAACTGTGTCTGTGCCTGTGTGTCTGTATATGTGTGTGCTTGCATGTGTGCCTTTGTGTCTTTGCGTGGGGAATAGGCTTGGATGAATCAGCACAGATCCGAAAGTGGAAGAGGAAGACTAAGTTCTGAGCGTGAATTCATTCCCAAACTAATTGCGGGCGAAGGATAAAAAGCTGAAATCCTAGGTCCCAAAACCCATGAGCCCTTTCCCACTCTGTGCAAACCCCGCTGATGATGTATGTAATTTATGCTGTCAGGGTGTATTTGCAAAAGAAAAAGGGCAAAAGCAATAGATATCAACAGATATCCAATCAGGCATTGTTTATATCTCCAATTCCGTCACACAGGTGAAACGACAGAACTCCATTTATGCCTCCATTGTGTATACACAAAATGCTCAGGCAGAGTAAAGGCACACCTGTCCTGCCTTGAACAGACTGTAGGAACTTTTACACCACCACTGTTTTATTAGGGAAAAACAAACATTGTTGTCTTGGACAAAGGTCTTTGCTGTTGTGCATTCTGTATATGAAATGTTAAATTTGACTAATTTGGTTTGGGTTTTGAATGGAATTTAAGGGACACAAGTAAACACAAGCTATTTTTTACTCTGCAGACAGCACATGGGAAAGAAGTAGATATGGTTCCAGCTGATGTTGTGTCCATCCGCCAACTAATAGGGTTTCCCAAAACGCGAGTTCGGGATAATTCGGATTTTTGCTTGTATGTCAAACAAAAGTGTAGACAGTGCCACGGCTTGTAACTCGAAAAGGTCATATGTCAAGGTACACCTGTATATATAGTGGATGTAAAACTGTGTTCCATGTTACCATAGTAATGTTTTGCATCAGTCTCATTCCTGGTGAACTGTAGGAGAGAATCTGTAGGAATCGCTGATCAACTAAGTTGTGTTGTAACACTAAATTTACTGCAAATCTCTTTACTCCACTCATATTCACCATGACTTTTCTCTCACCGTCTGTATCTCAATCTTCTAACCACACATTCCACACAGACAGACACACACACACACACACACACACACACACTGAAAAGCACGGACACATGTTTTTCCCTTGCCGTATATTTGTGAGACAAGCTCATTTTGAGAAGACTATAAGCAGCAAAACAAAAATTGTTTGGCAAAAAACAGCATGGAAGTGGTTTTTCAGAGCACAGACATAGGTTGCCACTGCAATTCTTGATGACCAATCAGTGTCTGTGGTGTTTGAACTCCACCTTTTTAGCACTTACTCAGCTAGGATGTAATATTAAAACATAGGACAGAATTCAGTGATTACCTTTATTGTCTGATGTTTAACTACACCCCTTTTGTGTAGTTAAACATCAGACAATATATAATGTACTGAACTACTCAGAAATGTGACTTGCGTCTCTTTTTCCACATCACTTGATTGAGGTGAAGAGCTACTGTGGATAAGTCAAGTTACTCATCATCTGGCAGATACATTTTCTGGATTATTGCTATGAAATAAAACAGTGCGCCCTCATGCATTCAAAGCTTGCGACTTCACCTCATTGTGGATTTTTGGTAGGGAGTTATGTGATACTGTACGCGCATTCTATTGGCTGACGGCATCCGGAAGTGCTCTCCATTCCATCAGTCTTGGACTTTTGTGAGACACAAAAGTGCTTCAAACAGTCGATAAGAGTGTGGGAAAAGGTAATACAGATAGGTGGGTTAATATAAGTATGGGGAGGGTCATAAACATTTAAATTACTGTAAAAAATAAGATAAATAGTTCAACACTCTATCGCGGAATTCATTAATCGCATGTGGTTCCTGGACATGGACACACCTTCCATACCAACAAGATAAGACAGTGGGTCATGTTGGCATTCAGTGTACCAGGTTAAGCCAGTGTTGTTTCTCTGGAAAAACCTGTAGCATTTAACACCTAAACGCCCACGATTTTTTTTTTTTCTATTTATGGCTAACTTAAAGCCACAGACTCAATCGAAAAACTTCTGTGATACATTAGTGGTTCCCAGCCCAAGCTGTTCTTCATTGCTTTGGCTTTGTCTGAAAGACAGTTGTTATACATTTAAAAATGGCAAACCTTGACAGGCAGATTAATGAAAGACTATAGAAAAGATGTAGATACTTTCAGTCAAGTAGTGTGTTCTTTATCTCTGTCTTGAGTAGATCACAAAATGACTTAAGCAACTTTATTTGCTCATCCTGTCTGGCAAAGATGCACAAATGCATAGCCAGTAATACTTTGGTAGTAACTTTGCCATCAATTGTGGAACGGCACCATTCACCCCTCAGGTGGTGGCAGCTCAACAGGTTTGTTCATTTAAATGTCTTTAAAACATCTGAAAAAAACTCAAGCAAGGCTGCTTGTCGTGCTCATCATAGTAATTGCTCTTATGCACTGCTTTCAGTAAAGAGTTTGCTGTTGGTATTTTTTAACCTTTTTGTCTCTACCGCTCTTGATTGGAAAATCCTACTGGGCTTGAGGGTAGCTCCTCACTCTAAGCTCAGTTCTTCCTATGAACGTGAGCACACACGCGCACACACACACACACACACACACAGCACTCTGAGCTGAAACTAGATCAGCTGGTGAGTACTTCCATGAATAGAAGTCCCCCTGTGTGTGTCCATGTTCATTGCTGATTCAATGACGAAAGCAGCTCATGTGTTGATTTTGTGTTATGTTGTCTTCTCTAAAACACTCAAAAATCTTTTTCAGTCTCATATATTTTGAATGTCCTTTTGGGAAACAGCACCAAGACATCTCTGTAAATGTGTTGGCATTCAACTCTATTTGTTTCACTGGAGTCAATGTTAAGCCACACTCAGTCCAAGTGTTGTTACTGTGGTTGTTTCAGGATTTTTGTAGCTTTGTTGCTTTTCAGATATACAGGAAGTTGGTGAGAGCTGTAGGGAAGGATGATGTGAAGCAAAATTTCAAGGTTTTAAATCGATATTAAATTCAAAACAAAACCTAATGACCACTGATTTCCAGGATAGGGAAAAGCCAGATGAAGCTGTGGTGAAGGACTGTAGCAATCCCAACCTGGATGAAAGTATGAAAGACTAATGAAATCTCAGAGTTTCTGGCTCCCTCAGAAGTTTCTTCCTGGACAGCGGGTGCTCAGACACTCACAATCATATTTAGTTAGTTTAGTGAAAGTCTCAAACTTAATATGGGCATTTGACATGGGACTACAACTACATGTGGAAAAGAAATAGCTGAGAAAATTAACTTCAGCTTGAACCTGATTTACATCCTGGAGCCAGCACATAGGGATCATGTTCTCAAAATGTGCTCTTGGCCTGCTCAGTAGAATGAGTTTTTGAGCCTTAAAATCTGAGTGAGTATGAATTAATGTTTTGGTTTGTAATTGCTTCATATGCTATATTGGTTATTTTTGCAGCCACTATGAAAGGCTGTACATGGGGAACCAATAGTCATAAATAGGTCAGTGGTTATTATCTGCCTAATATAATTGATCTCAGCACCAAGGTATTCTTTGACCCTGGTTAGATGTGGCAGTTGGTAGTCAGTACTACAGATCAGTAAAAAACAGAAATCAAATGGCTATTCTGCTATTCACACCAGTTCAGCACTATAGACAGCCCATGTGTTAGCCATAGTCTTAGAAACAAAAGACTGAAACCTTACTGAACAAATAATTATTCTTAAATTGTTCTTCTTTTTTCTTCCCTCTTTTCAGATCAACTGACAGATAATTTCTTTAGCTTGAAGGGAAACGGGTTATTTCAACGCACCATTGTTTTACTCTTGTGAGACAAAATATGCCATCTTCAATAAATCAATAAAATGTTGTCTTCTGTTAAATATATTGTTACAGTTCCCATTTTGTGACAGAACTATGCTTTTCATGTACTAAAAGTTAAGCCTTGATAAAACTGTCCTATCTGTCCTTTCTATGGAAACTGAACTGTACTATACAATAAGCTGGTAACAGGAAGTAACTTGGTGTGCAGGGGCAAAGGAGAGACTTTCTATTGGTTATTGGACTGAAGATCCATTCTTTAGACCTTAATTAGAGTAGTTTATAGTAGAAATATTTAAAATTCATTCCTTTAAAGTTTGTGGTAATGGAATTTCATGAAATCGAAACAGTCTGTCATCTCTTATGGATGTTGCTTGAATTCTTGATTGACACAAAGGAGGGAGTAACTACCAGTATCTTTTTATTTCTCTACAGTGCTACATATCCAGTGGCCCCTGTTTCTCTGTTGTCCTCTTTAGTGGAAAAATAATGGCTAACAGAATATTGGTTTAGAAGAAATCATGACCTCTGGTTTGACATATTCTGTAAATGTCAGACATTTAATTCCTTGTATTTCTGCTTTTTATGGTAGCATTATCAGAACTTCTGCATTGCTAGTTATGCTTATTATACATAGTTGTTGTCTGTTAATACTTGTTAGTGGCCAAAAATTATGTTTGTTCTTATAACAATGACCAATATAAATGTCACAATCTGTATATGGTCAAAACCGGGCTCATCCCTGTGGACTGAGATTGCTGCTGATTTTGAACACATTTTTCCTCTATGGGATAAAATTTTAACCTGCTATTAATGGTAAATTTAAAATGCCACTATGGTGTAAGAATCACCATCTCTTAAACGCTAAGTTGTGCCGATAAATTGAATGTATTGTCATCATATTTGTGAAAATACTCACAAAGAACTGACGGATAATAAAAATAGTCCATCACAGTGCAAATATTTGTTAGCAACTGTATCTGATGTCATTTCAATTAGAGTACAAAAATCGATTTCCATCTGTTAAACTCAACTGCCCATTGACATTTGCAAGGCTTAATAAAGTTGAGTTTAATTGTTTAATCTTTAGGGTTATAAATCTGCTTTGTTTCAGGGGTCACAGGCCAAAAATATTTGGTGCCCCAGGAAAAACCTGGCTGTGAATTTTCTTTTTAACAATTTCTTTGCTACTAAATGATCATATTCTGAAGATGACCTCGCTGCTCTCCTTCGTTCTTCATTCTGTAACTGGAGTTTCATCAGATGCAGTCTGCTTTTCATTTTATTTCATGTTCTCCCACATGTTTTTCCATCTTCCTCTCATGACCTCCTTGTCTTGTTCTATAAGTATAACACATATAGTAGAAAGTCCCTGACCTGTAAGTGCTATTTGTGACTGACAGCTCAAGGTCAAGCTAATATAGGTCAGATTTTCTCAAAATTCTAAAGGAAGATTATAATGTGTCTATGCAGACGATATCTCAAACAGACATTAATTTTACATCTCACTGTGATCCCTTCCAAAACATAGATGACGCACACTCAGTACTACATGAGTAAGTCATGTGGGCGAGACAACTCCCTTATGAAAGGTAACGACTCTTAATAAGACTTGGTTTCTTTGGTCGTTTGTTTCCCACTTTAACAAGAGTACAGGTATATGGACTGTCTATCAGTCAATCAGAACTGAAGAATCCTCTTGGATGAGAGGTGACACAACCTCAACCAATCTTAAACACGTCTAGTTGACTCCTGTTTTTTTTTGTTTTGTTTTGCTGCACTAGATTCACTTCAACCTGCATGACTAAAAATCGACAGACATGTCGCATGTACAGATCAGCCGGAGCTCTGAGCTGCTACATGCTGCTCATGCTGTGTCTTACATAGACTTACAGTTCAAGTGTTATTTCTTGTTTTTGTTTTTTTAATTTATGTATTTCAAATTTTCCTCCAAACAATGTCTAATATGTTGCTTGCAAGGTCCACATGTTTTCTCTGTAATTACTTTGACTGAATGGTTTTCAAATATGTTTGTATTCAATCCACTACAGTTTGAACTTTGAAGTTTGCTCAATGAGTCAACTCAGAGGAGGCGGAACTGGTGGGTTAGTGCTATGTTAAAATAACAAACTGGTAGTGTACCGGGCCTACAACAATAGATTTAGACCATAATGATTGCCTGAGAGAGAAGAAATTACATAAAGTTCAGTCTCCCCCCATTTGGACATGTGTTATACTGCAGGCATGTCATGAAAGACACATGGTGCTCTGGGAAGCTGTCATGAAGCAGACATAAGTGCTTATAGAGTGACAATGATATTAACAATATGTTTGGATGGGATTCTTATAATAGTATCCCAAGCAGTATGTTTACTTTTAATTGAAATTTCTACATGTAGTTTGTGTTTTTTGCTGTTTCTGCTTTAATATGCAAATAAGAGCTGTGTTTAAATGTTAAGGTTCTGATTTGGGAAGAAATGCTTTTTTTCTCTAACTTTGAAATTGTGTGTGTGTGTGTGTGTGTGTGTGTGTGTGTGTGTGTGTGTGTGTGTGTGCTCATACATGTCTGTATTTGAGATCAAGGTTCAGTCGGTGTACTCCCTTTTTTATTGTACTTTGTCCAGGTGGTTCATCAGGTGAAAACCATCTTTCATTTTCCCAGTTTCCCTTGACTCTGACAATCAACCTGAAAATTAATGTCTTCTTCTTCAATCCCCAAATGCTGTTTAACACTTTTCGAGCAATAACAATCATTGTTGGTGGTAGTATAGTATAGCAGATAACTGGGTATATCTAATAAAATGATATGTCGGCCTCTTGATTTGAAAGTTGTATCTGATTCATGTTGGTTATTGCTTCTGTAACCTGTTGATCTTGAACATTCCATCTTTGCCAGTAGTACCCTTGCTCCACCTCCCTCACTTTCTCTGATGTGCAGACATGTGTGTGAGGAACTATTGAATAATTTAACATCCTGGTGACAGCATTCTGTGACACGACACAAGTGTCTGTGCTTGTTTCATTCAGTGTGGTTATTTGTGTACACTTGTTTTTATTTAAGAGGAAGGATTTGGAAGAGAGTAAAGAGATTGCTTTTGTGTGTGTTTTGAAAAAAGACAGTAGATCTCTCACACACACACACACACACACACCATTGACGGGATTAAAAAGAAAAACTTCAGTTGAAAAGGAGCGAACGCTGATAGCTGCCAGAAAGGATGAATGGCTTTAATACAGAAAACTCTAGGCTTCACTCTGAAAAGATGGACGCACACACTGACCCCTCTGGATTCATAGGATTGGTTTAAAATAGCTTTCACGCTGAATGAGGGGTGTGTCAAGTCTGTGCGTGATCAAAAGACATGTGTATGTGTGAGCTTGTATAACATTGGCCTTCTATTAGATTATCACTGAGATGTTGCTGGAACAATTTCTGTTTTTTATCTGACTGTGATCCCCAGGGCATTGAGATAAATGCTTTTTCCATTGCGATCCATCTGGAACAATCGTGTTTTATTTTTAGTAAGATTAGTAAGTTATTTTGTTCTGTGAGAAAGCTCTACACAATAGCAATTGCTCAGCCTACCAGAAGAAACACGGTCAACGTTGTGTTACATCCCGTGAAGCGGTGATGTATTGTAATTGTCAGTGTTTGTGTGTTCGTCCATCCGTCTGTCCACCAAATATCTTCATAACAGCTGCAGAAAAGAAGATGAAAGAAAAATCACATTACTAGGGCGGCAAAGGGGACGAAAATGAGATGACCTTGACTTTGAGAACACTAGTTCAAGATAAAATTTCAACTTTTGTATACTCAGGAACTCGATATGATAGAAAGATGAGGGTGAAGGCCATTGTCAGTGAGACTATGAAAAGCACTAGTTTTGATTTTTGACCTTTGCAAGTAGGACAGGATAAAATCAAAGCACTAGCTTTGATCTGTTGAAGTAGGTCAGGGTAAATTTTTCAATTCAGAGGCGTGGGACGGGGGCGTGGGACGTTGCACTCTGTGACTGCATTGGTTCTTGTTAAAATTGAAATTTGTCGAAATGTAAGCAAACAAATAAGTTTACTTACTGATGGTTGTTTTTAATTATTGAACAACTGGGTCTTTTCTGGAAGGTTATATGGGCCAAAGCTGACGACTTCAAATGTTTATTGTCAGTCAAACAGTCGAAATCTCAACAAGAAGAACCAACAGCCAGTGATTTCTTTGGGCCATTTACAGAAGTTTTTTGATGCATAGTGACTTATCACAACCTACCATAATCTAGTGCTCCACCTCAATTTATCACTTTGCTTCTTGAGCACAACTCAAAAATTTTTAAAAACTTTTTCTGTTTGGGAACCTTTATCATTTATATTGTGTGTATACAAATTTAATTTCTCTGTACAAATTTAATTTCATTAAATGGCATTTGTCTGAAATGAGACTTTTCTGGGCATAGATCAAAAATGTTTAAAAATGTATTTCACAAAAGATTATGAATATTCCATGTTTGTCTTAAACAGATAAACTGATGTGTAGGATTGTCTTGCCTTGGTGGTTATGACATTTTTGATACATTCCATCGGGTGGGGTACAGCCCATGCACTTTCAAAGTTTCAAAGGGATTATCGACACGTTTGCAAAGAATTTCCAAGGGTGCACTCCCATGGTCACATCACCTTTCACCAGATCTGAAAACGGTGTCGGTTTATGCTGAGGAGCGGAAAAGACAGTCAAACCCATTCCCGGACATCCACGCTGGTCCCAGTATCAGTCTCTGGGGAGAAAGGCAACACAGAGTTCACAATAAATGAGTTCAGTGCCCTTGAGTCTCTCAGTATCTTTACAGGTACTTTGCTATCACTCCCAACCAGTGAAACAAAACCATCCGGCACAAATGCCACATAACTAGGATCAATCTCATTAGCTGAAAATTTTGTCTGTCCTTGCTCCACAACCGGAACCTCAAACACCACCTCTGAGGAAGACTGTTTTGTGTGTGCCTGCACAGCAGCAGTGGCACGGCTCCTTTCCTCTGCACGCACTGACGCTGCAGCCCCAGAGGGTTTTGAAGAAATATAACCAGACTTTGACCTTTTCTTCCACGCTGGACACTCACTTCGCCAGTGTCCCTTACCAAAACAATAGTTACAGACTTGCTGGGGAAAGCCCCCACAATGATCTCCCTGCAACCAGAGTCGACACGACCATGGCTCTCACAAAAAAAAAACTTTATGGGTCAAGACAAACCCGTCAGCCAGTTTAGCCGCATCTGAAACCTTATGTACCTTCTGCTCATTTAGGTAAGTAACAACACGATCAGGCAGAGTATTTTTAAACTGCTCAAGCAAAGTCAGTTCCTGCAAATCCTCCAAGGTTTCTACGTCAGAAGAGACACACCAGCGGTTGAAGAAAGTGGTTAAATCGCGAGCAAATTCAGTGTAAGACTGCTTCTCTTTCCTGAATAATCTGAAACACTGACGATAAGCTTCAGGTACCCGTTCAAATGCCTTAAGTACAGCAGCTTTAACCAACTGATAGTTACCACTATCTGTAGCACTCAAGGTTGAGAAAGCCTCCTGGGCCTTGCCAGTGAGCACACATTGAAGCAGCAGAGTACGCTCCACATCAGACCAATGACATGCTTCAGCTAAATGCTCAAATAAACTTCGTAACTAACCGTAAATTGACGGCAACATCAAATGATGGAGTGGAAGGAACACATGAAATGACTCTTCAGTGTTTGGCTCAGCCTGAAGCTTGCCTTCACTTACGAGATCCAACTTGTAACATTCCAACTGTAGCTTTTGTGCTGCCTGGACATGGGCTAGTTCAGTTTCCCGCAGACGGGCCTCCTGTCTCAGCTTTCCTATCTCCAGAACATTCGTTTGTTGTAGCAGAAGGAGCTCCTTCATTTGCTCAAACGTCAAGCCAGTCCCAAGCCCAGTCAAAGCAGGAGCCAACACTTTACCTGACCTTAGCCGAAGCTACATCAGACGGCCGAGTCACATCCACCGGAGCATGTGTACCTTCCCCCAAAGAAGGCAAAATATTCAGCTCTGCCAATTGGGTCTTTAATGTGGCCAGCAACTCCTCTTTATCATCCTTTTAGAAACCTCAACACTATAATAATCAGCTACTTGAAAGAGCTGATCTCTTTTATAAGAGTTGAGCAAATCCTGGTGTAACCCAGTGACAGTAAAGGGTTAAAAACAGAGCCGATAAGCCAATCATTATACATTATTGGTCAAGTCCCACCTCCCAGTAGACATGATTGACAGATACCTATGTGATCGGGATGAGAGAGACAAACGTGCTCGTGACAAGCAGAGCACTAATTGATGCAGCGTTGAAAAAACTTTTAAACTTAGTTTTGCAAGTTTTCCAATCAACATGCAAGATATTAGATAGTAGGTGTAAGATATTTAGAAGACACAGTGAGTTGGGAAGTCCCTGTGACTTGCGACAATATATCTCGGTAAGCGAGCATCATGTTTTAATGTGCTAATTGTGTGCGCGCAATGCTACGCAAATTATTGTACAGAGTTTAACCACTGAATAACTTGATTAGAGTAAATTTTAAAGTCCTGTTTGTTAAAAAACCAAACAGGTCAGGTCTTAAGGATAGAGTGAGTACTACTTCGGGATCCAGTTCTATTGATGGCGAGCCTCCCAGCATGATTTGACCTGGACTCAAGGTATTCATCAAATACTCCACGTAGGGTAGGGTGGTGCCAGTCGTCTGGACTGTCACCCACAAGTGAAAAGAGTGCACTTTTTTCAGAAACTGTTAAAACATTTAAGAATCTACAGAAAGTAGATTTAAAAGTAATCACCAACGAAAAGAAGATTTATTATTTTGAAGGGCCCAATTTTGTTTTGTTAACATGTATTTTAATATGTAATTTTCCTGTTGTTATTCACCATTTGTTTTAGTAAAAAGAAACCGTCAAAATTTATCTGGTCTGTGTACTTTCATCTATGGTTATTACAGTGCACTCCCTCAGCTCCTTACGAACCTGGATTAGAGGTGTATTCACTAGGAGTGGGTTACACTCACATGGAGCCTGAAGAAAATCTTCAATCGAAGCCATTTCCCAGTTTGACCACCTAGGGCTATTTTTTTTTTTTCTCAGCACCAAACTACTTCATCACACCACAGATAAGCCAAATTTAGAAGCAAAGACAAAATTCTCCACCACTGCACAACAGGATTATTGGCTGCTTTAAATTTGGAACCTCATCCCTCTGGCTAACTGCCCAACCAATAACTAGCTAGCTCATTCAACCCTAGTCGTCATGCAGGGTTGTGGCAGGATGTATTAAGAACGACGCCCAGCGACCCGGTTAATTTTCAGCACGCTGGAAATCACCTGGACAGTCCTGGAAGTGCCCCTGAGCAATGCTCTAACCACTTGCTGCACAAATGTAGCAAAACTAAAACAAAAAAAAAGGGTCAACAGAGACAGCCAGTGCCCCAAGTTGCTTATGCCTGTCAGGAATAAGGGTTCCAAATAACTTTCCAGCCCTCACATCCTACTGGCAGTTCAGGAAAACATGTTCTAACATTTGCAGGCCAAAATATTTGGAACAACATGCTACTGGAATACCAAAGTCAACAAAAAGGTCTGTAGAAACCCAAGAAATACCAAGGCAACCCAAAATCTGTGTGAAGCACTCCCTTAACTAGCTATACTTTTACCAGAGTCCCAGCATTAAAATATCCCGGACGAGCCCCCATTTGTTACCAATTGGCTCAAGGCCGGCAACAAAAGGGAGGCCACACACAGATATAGCAGTCAAAGTTGGTTTTATTTAACTAAAATGAGCAAAAGCGAATTGCTGATGGCATGTGTATGTATGAAGGGTATCTGTCATGTTGGGAGTGTGTGGATGAGTGAATCATGGTGTAAAGCGTTTTGTAAGGTGCAACAAACCAAACAAAGTGAACAGGCTGATGAGGTTGCAGCAGGCCCAGCTGAGAGAGAGAATGTAACCAAAAGGGTGGTCCTTAACAAGCCCTACAGGCCCAACCCAGAACGGCGGGCACTAACAGGCACTCCCTCACAGCTCCGCCTACCAGCCAACTAGTAGCTGCAAGAAAGACAGACCAGTGAGAGACAGGCAAGCAGACTGCACAAGATCGTGACATAGCTGAAGATAAAGTGCTAAGTCCAGGATATTTTTACACAAGGTTGTGAAGTTCTTTTTACAATTTCTATCTACTATGGATATAATAATTTTGTTAAGGATGAGCTTTTCATGATGAGAAAACTGAGCCTCCTTGTTAAAGGTTTTTGCATTACCGAGTGCCCTTCTAGTTATTGATCAATTTCTGGCAAATCTAGAAATAAAATTATAGAGACTGGTAGTCAGGAGGTGATGCATCATGAAGAGCCTTGCTGCATCCATGTATTAGTTAAATATTTTATCAATGCTGAAGTGAAAACTAAGTTAGGAAGAGGCTGGACTACTTGTTTCATACCCAATATGATATCTAGCTTAATGACTTTATTGTCTGTTGTCTTTTAATTCTGCTGTATTTGCCCAAATTTAATTCAAAGTTATCAAAACAGTTTACCCAACCAGGTTTTGTTCCAGCAATTTATATCATATTATTCAAGTTTTATGATTCATATCACAGCATTTGTCATGTTAGGGTAGAGTTACTGAAAGAATGGAAAATCTTGCTTTTGAAAATTTTTATCATTGGTCAATACACCTGACTGTGCTAATATATGACTAGGGATGAGTTTATCTATATTAGAACCTATATTTCATGTCTTTAAACACTCAGACCTTGGAAGATTTTCAAAAGTGTGCACACTGAATGTCTGAGGGTAGCAAAGCAATGCACAAAGATACTGTCATCATACTGTATCTTAGCATATTTCTGGGTCTCCAATTTCAGTGACTAGTTTGTAAAATGCATCGCGAGCACTGTCCAATTAATTTAGTCCCACCAAATTGTCTGTGAAAAGCATCTTAATATTAATCTAAAAAGAAACAAGGTTTGAAAATCAGGAAGTGGATAGTCGCTGGCTATAACTTCCTCTGCGCTTTTTTTGTATTTTTTTTTTTCTGTTTCATACCTCATCATTTTTAGATTGACAACAACACAAACACAATAAATTCAGGAGTACATGCATTCCCACATGTATCATAATTCTTGACAACAGATTAAGTGAGAACGGAAATGTCGGATGATTGAGGTCCTGTGGTATCTTGATCTGTAAGCCTATTGAAGATGGGCTAAAGTAACAAACATGCGCTTTCACTCTGTCTCACTCCTTTAGTTGTTGGTTGGTCACAAAAGCCAAGCAGGATGGTGTGAGTGAAGAGGAGAAGTGCAGCCCTACTTCCCTAGAGGATCATGCAAGCGTCAGTTTGTGTTATAAATCATTCAGGGACACTCAGAAGAAGCACAATTCATTTTTATTCCTCTTTTCTCATCCTTCCCTCCTCTCCTTTTATTTCTGCATGTGGTACGATCAGCGTGAGCGTTGAGTAGGTTAGGAGAGGCTGTGAAACTAATAAGGCAAGAGGGCCAAGGGAAAATTAGATAAGATGTAAAAAATGTTGAGAAGAAAATATGAGGTGTTTGATTACACACAAGAATTAAGCACCACAAAACAAAGGTTGCAGTTACTCATGAATGGCAGTATGCATAGTTCATGGTGCTTTGTGACCTCTAAAAACTGGACACGTATAATCAAAGTGGTACGACTGATCTGTGAACACTTGAAGTGAAAATCCCGGAGCACAGACGGCAGAAAGACCATCACAGCATTAAATATCAGGATACCATTTTACATTTCCTATTTATTTTAATGGGTGTGGAAATGAGTTACTGTTGTGGCCGTCTGTTTCATTTCACTTGCATGTAAACACACATTTGCCAGCCATCATTTTAGTTCCATGCACAGGTTGGGATAAAACCAACATTCAGTCACATTGATTCTCCACTTAAAGTCTATGCAGAGTAATTTTGGAGTGTCCTCTCTTAAAATCCACATCTTTACCTGCCATTGCTCACTGACTGAAGATCAGTTTCATGTCTGGAGGTGAATAAAATGTTACTGTTGTGTGTTTAGACAATGGACACTGCCCTAGTACTAAATACTGTATATAAAGTAAAGTTCATGCATGCCTTTTAGTGGGAAGTTCACAGAACCTGGGTAAAGGGAACGAGGGTCAGTGATGAGCGGGAGTTGTGTTTTGTTTCAGAGTTCTGTGTAAAGAGATGATTAAGGCCTGATAGAACCTGTGTCTGCAACTTCCATCTCTAATGCAGTTATTGTTAATACCCAAGGTATTATAATATTGTGTGCTTTTAACAGTTTTCTAGTTTTTTCTAGTGATTTTTCTAGTGGTTTTCTGTTTGTTTGGACCATTATTTTGTGAACTAGAAGAAAGGGGAAGAAGAAAGTCAACTTTATTTATCCCCAACGGGAAAATTATCTTCACACTCTTACATGCATAAATGTGTCAGACCATGCA
The DNA here is from genome assembly GCA_013358685.1 of Antennarius maculatus. Lineage (NCBI taxonomy): Eukaryota > Metazoa > Chordata > Actinopteri > Lophiiformes > Antennariidae > Antennarius > Antennarius maculatus. The sequence continues at coordinate 10,560,023 of CM023608.1, forward strand.
TACAATACAGTGTTGTGTACAGGCCCCTGAACAAACACAACACACTAGGCATTCAATTAGTACAACAAGCAGTACATTGGGAGGCAGAGTGACGGTTCGCAACTTCGGGGTGCGCCCCAAATGAGCAGCTTGTAAGGGGCATGGCGCCTTGCTCAAGAGCGCCTCGGCAGGTGAGCTGACACTTCCCAATGTCAGCTCCCACTCCGAGGGTGGCTGGCAGGAGCGGGAATCGAACCGCCAATGTCAAAAAGGCGTCTGCTCTACCATTGAGCCACTGCCGCCCGAACTTATGGTCACTGAGTCAACAACAAACACTTTTTTCAGTAGAAGGTCAAATATGAACATGTGTTTCTGTTGTGAGCACAGCTTCCTTTGTAGTCATACTATTTGTGGAAAATGTGTTTTCCACAATTGAAGGGGAACATTTATTGACGACAGTTGTTGCAATGCAATAGTACGGATCCAAAGGCTCAAATTCAACCATGTCAAGCCTGTCGGGAGATTTGTGGTAAGTTCAGGGCATGAATATGCACATAAAATATGCTGAACATCAAGTTTAGAGGTATGTATTGGAAGGAAAGGAATGCCAAGTCCTGTTAAACAAAACAACAAATAATGCAGACATTGCCCTTAATAATGAGCAGAACTCATGTACAGGTAAAGAAAGAGACTTCAAAACTATTTTATATACTATTGGGAGCCCTGTAGGGAAATTGTTTTTCCACACACATACAAACAAGCAGTAAAACACACACACACACACACACACACACACACAGAAAGGGCCTGTAGGTGTACAAATTAGGAAAGGATGATGGTAGAGTGGTGGGCAACCACACACATCGCACCACAGGTGGGTTTTGGGGTCGATGTCTTGCTCAAGGATACCTTGGCAGTGCCCAGGAGGTGAGCTGGCACTTCTCCAACTACCAGTTCACTCTTCATGCGTTTTGGTCCATGCTGGTCTTAAACCAGCCACCGTCCAGTCCCCAAGCCAAGACTTTGGAGTACAGTATTTAAAAAATAAGCAGCAGTAATGTGCACTTTGAAAAGTACATTCTGAAGAGTTAAAAAGCTTTTTATGATTTTATGATATAGTGTGAAGGTGATAATAGGACAGGGACATGAATTTACATCCAGAAGGCAAGTCTTACCAAAGGTAAATGTGAACAGCTTGAAATTCAGCTTTACAGATAATTTACTAATACAGTATGATTTGGAATTAAACTTAAATACACTATTTCGTAACTTATCAGCATGTATCCAACTTTAGACTGCCCTCTGATGCTGCTTCAATGCATAGTTTGGCTGAATTCCATGGTCCTGGTTTTTTTTTCTGTTTTTTTTTTTTTTGATTAGAGAGCTGGTGATTAGAGCTGCTGATTTTAATTCAAGCAAGAATTCCCACAGTCTGCCTAATTCCTGTTCCTGTCTAAAGCTGTTTTGGGAGGCCAGTAAGCCGCTAAATCCTCTGGCTGTACATGTACAAATACATGAAGTGTGAACATAAATGACACTTGGGCATTCCCACTGGCAGGATGGCATGCATATATTACTGTCTACATCTGTATATGACTGTATGCAAATAAATATACATACAGTCACTCACAACCATCCACTTCCCATGCACTATCATGGAGTTTTTTTCATTAGCTAACACGGGAGACTAACTGCAAAATGAATGATATCAAAGATATTAGGCAAGCTTTTTCAGAGTATCGTATGAAAGGAGAATTGAGTTTCAATGAGGGGAAAGTAATAGAGTGATGAAAATTTTCAAATGTCTGTATACCTTTTTATATAATTTGGTTATATTGTTCTTATTCATTTTTATAACTGGGCTAGACAGCATGCTGTTCCATTTAAATAAGTCTATTGATGTAAGTGGTACAGAGCTCCATACACCAGCCTGATGGACTTGGTCCTGCAACAACATGTTGGTACATCAATTAGTCATAACTGGACTCACAGAGCCTGAGGGTGAGAGGGGTATAATTTGTGTTTTTGTGTTTAAGCTCATGTGTTTCTTGTATGGACATCCTGATTTAACATGGGTATGCTTGCTTGCTTATATTCACCATATGCTACCAATAGAGAAGTACTAGAGATAGTCTTTCATATCTTGACTGTATTAGCTTAAGTACAACGTGTGCGTGTGTGTGTGGGCGGGCACGTGCGCCATCTTTTTTTCGAAAGTGGATGCAAAAAGCGTTTAGACCACATTTGTCAAACTCAAGGCCCACAGGCCGCCACATCATTTTATGTGGCCCATGAAAGCATAAAAGGTCAGTGTCTAAAAATAAATAGGTCAAAGCGTGCTTTGACCAAAAACGACACTTCCCACAATGCACTAATTAAGTCCATTTTAAATTAAACAAAAACGATTTGAACAAAGTTAATGTCCCAACTTGTGTTTGATGTTATTTTTCTTCATTCACTTGGATAGTTAGATTGTTGAACGATAGTTATGTGAGTTTCATAACCTAACAAATTAGAAGGATTTGTTATTCTGTGCTATTGTAATGTTTGTACCTTTTAATAAGTAGTGAATTCAGAGCTATATTAAGGAGCAGTTACATTTATTTTACATTTCATTTATTTGCATTTAGTTACATTTATGAGTAAATAAATTAACATGCGGCCCTCTGAGGACAACCATTATGCTTATGCGCCCCTTGGTGAAAATGAGTTTGACACCCCTGCAATGGACTAATTACCACTATCCCCTGACAGACAGCATACCAGGCACAGGTTAAAGCCAGAGGAAAACTATTTTTGACAGAACAATACTTTGGTGAAACATTTAAGTTTTGTTTTGCCTGTTTTAGAATTTAATGACTACTCCAATATTCAAATACCAATGCTCATGCCTTTCACTTTTATATGATTCGATTCACTTTATTTATATAGCAAATGTTTTGTCCACCTTCAGATTAATTCTCTCATTTCTTTTATGACTTACTCATTCAGATGACATTAAGTGCTCACTATATGTCCTGCACATAAGCAAAGTCATGAAGGAGTGTGTAGTTGTACACATTCATTCATTCATCTTCTGTCGCTTCATCCGCTGTAGCGGGTCACGGGCAGCTGGAGCCTAACTCGGCTGGCATTGGGCGTGAGGCGGGGGACACTCCGGGCACGACGCCAGTGCACCGCGGAGCCACACACAAAGACGGACAACCATGCACACACACACTCACTCCTACGGGCAATTTGGGACCGGCCAATCAACCTGAAGCGCATGCTTTTAGAGGTGGGAGGAAGCCAGAGTACCTGTAGAGAACCCACGCAGACATGTGGAGAGCATGCAAACTCCGCACAGAGCGGGACTCTAACCCAGGTCCGCCATGTTGTGAGGCGACAGCGCCACCATGCCGCCCTTAGTTGTACACATGTACTGTTTAAAGAATTTATACACACCAAACGTTTAATCAGTCTAAGCCATTTGCCTAATCAGCTCTTTCAGCACAATACAATCCATAGTTGAACACACACACACACACACACACAGTGAACTGCATAAACACTGGGCTTTGATGCACTAGCAACAGCTTTACAAGCCCCTGTATTACAACCTGTTGTTGCTACATTGCATCACTAAACACTTAACTGTGATGAAAGGAGGAAGAGGAGAAGAGTTGAAAAAGGGTAAGAGGGAGTTGTGCAGTCTCTAGAGTGATCACATGTATTCGGTGTGAATTTGTTCCATTTTTATCTCTCTTTGGCTCACCTGCTTACTCCTTCCAGTGTTTATGGTTTAGGTCATCTTTCAAACCTCCTTCACAAAGTTTTTCTGGGTGGTTGGGGGCAGCTCAGATGAGAGACTGACGGGGCTGATGCAACCTGGAGACACATACGTTCATTCATTCATCTTCCGAACCGCTTTATCGGCTGTAGTGGTTCACAGGGAGCTGGAGCCTATCTCAGGCAGGGCAAACTCCGGGCGCGACACGAGTGCGCCTTGGAGCCACACAAAGACAGACAACCATGCACACTCACACTCACTCCTACGGACAATTTTGAATGGCCAATTAACCTGTATCACATGTTTTTGGAGGTGGGAGGAAGCCGGAGATCCCGGAGAGAACCCACGCAGACACGGGGAGAACATGCAAATTGCACACAGAGCGGGACTTGAACCCGGAACCGCCTTGCCATGAGGCGACAGTGCTATCCATCATGCCGCCCCATACACATACATGCACACGCAAATAAAATTAACCCTAAAATTTAGAAGGACATGAAAATTCATATTTTATACACATAGAGAAAGACACATGTACACATACACAAGTGTTTGCAAAAATTATCCGCTGCAGCCTAACTTATATAAATATTTCATACTGTGCATTATTATTTTTTCAGACATGGAGTTCTTAAACGAGGGTTTCATGCTGCATAAGGATTCCACAGTGACCAAAGAATGTAATGCTGTACATGTTATCTTGCATTTTCTGGAAGCCGTACTTCTTAATCATGTGACAATCTTATGGGGCATCCATGCTAGTTTTGAGGCATTTTTGGACAGAAATAAAATTTCAGAGCCATCAAATTTTCTTGTTGTGCTGTATTCCAAATCGGTCAGCACTGTGGTTCAGGAGAACTTTTTAGTTAACCAGAAGAGGAAAGAACATTCCAAGATTGGACAGTTTCGTCTGAATGTCACTTTTCACTGTGAACAAAGTCACAGTGAACATCGTAAGGGGCAGTCATTCCCTCAGAGTCAAGAGTTAAGTTCCTTCAGTTGTGTCAAAGAGGCTCAGCAGAACAGCCATTGACACTTCCTACTTTTGCTCAACCAGAAAACATGCAAGCAAACATTTCACCCCAAATTGTCATTATTATGTATCTGATATCATAGAACCGTAAACATTGGATTTTGTCTTAAGGAGTGATATTTTTGGAGTGGGAGCGAGAGTTCAGATTCCTTATAGAGCAGGGGATTAGGTTGATGCTGATGCCTTAGTCTTAGCCTGAGTGTGTATTTGTCTTGTTGCCTCTGCCTGTGTGTCAGTTCACATTGTGTGAGGCTAGTCTTTGGAATCGGATTTGTTTGCTACATCTGGCCGTTGTACACAGAGATTTCATAGTAGACATAAAAAAGCAAGAGACAGAAGTGAAGGGAATGAGAGACATAGTGTGCAAGCATGTGTATTAGTGTGATGCATGTGCAATAAAGCCAACTGGAGCAGGGTGTCCAGGATGTGTAAATGCTTGATGGCTTGTCTGCAGTCATGTGATGCAAACGGTTGTTTTTTTATGTCTGCAAGGACAAAGAAAATAACAATGTACACATCCTTGTGATTTGAGGAAATGGTGAGTCAGTGATTCAGTATCAGCTGTCAAGTGTGGCTCTTGTGAGCATGACTATGACTCGGATGGCCAGCATGACTAGACGGCTACCCATATGACTTTTTATTTTTTTACCCACCTGCTATCCATGATATATAAACTTGCAAAGGAACATACAAATATACATGCAATGATGGACATGGATGTTCAGAATTGTAAGCTAGATCGTTTTGGATGTTGCTAAGTTTCCTTTATTTGTATAAAGGACAGTCATCCATGCAGCTGTAATTGTGCTTTGAATTAACCAACTACATGATAGGGAACTTGTATTGAAGACAACAACCCAGGAGTCGGTGAACACAGCCTGACTTTGCATCCCCACTTCAGTGTCTGCATCAAATCCCCTAACATAACCATAAAGACACTGACTCTAATTAGCCAATCTGCCACTCTCCCTCTCTGTCTGTCTCTTTCTCTTACCCTATCCTCATCTTGATTGTATTTTTCTACCCCCCAACTGGTAAAGGCAGATGGCCGCCCAAAAGAGTTTGGGTCCTGCCCGAAGTTTCTTCCTCAATGAGGGAGGTTTTCCCCGCCGCTCTTGCTCATGTTTGCTCTGGAGGGTTCTGTTGTGTTTTTATGACTGTTAATAAAGCACTTTGAAATGTCTGTTGCCATGATTAAGCACTTTACAAACAAAACCTGATTGATTTAATTTTTCAAACAGGAAGTAGTGAATGTTCTTAGTTGTCCATTTGATTATAATCAGGATAGCTCACCACATCAACAAAAAATATCTTGTGCTGCACAGAGAAATAAAAAGTAATTTGCTCATTCTCTCCATTTCTCGGTTTCCCAGGTCAGGCTGGTCAATGCCGGGCCCATCGTGGACATTTGGTGGCGGTAACAGTGGTAGTGTGTACAAGAGTGTGGTCCCCAGCTCCTAACTCATGTCCAGCCCATAATGCCGTCGTCCACACGCAAAGGGGTGCTGAAGGACCCTGAGCTGGCCGACCTCTTCTTCAAAGATGACCCTGAGGATGTCTTCTGTGACCTACATGAGATTGGACATGGCAGCTTTGGGGCTGTCTATTTTGTAAGTCCTGATTCTTGAGTTGTTGTTTTTTTCATAGCTCACAGAGAAATACTTTATAATCAACATACAGGACCCTTCAAGCAGAGATATTCCCACTAAGTAAGGCTGTTAGCCATTTGCTACATGATTATCATGACTACATTCTGCAACTTTGATTTGTCTATTAACAAGCTACATATACATTTATCAATTCACTGATTTGTACACATGCTCTCGCGTAAATCACATTATGGGCTCTTTGAATGCAACTAAGTGAAGAGATTCCCTCTCGACCCTTACTCAGTAGTCTTTCTTATTAATCCCATAATCACTAATTACTCATCAAACCGATGAGTCTAAGCTGCGTAGAGGGGGGATTGAAATCACATCTCTCCTCTCCTCCCTCTCCTTCTCTCCATCTCTTCTTCTCCTCCTCTCTCTTCTCTTCTCCAGATCTCTCTTCTCTTCTCCAGATGCAGGGCTTTGGGCAATAAGCCTCCTCCCTCATAAGACAGCTGTTTTTTTTTCTCAGTGTCCCTCCTTCTCTCTCTTTCTACCCCTCTCACTGACTCACACAGCCCAAATACATCAGTTGCAGCCCCAGTGCCCTTGTCTGTCCGGCTAACAGGCTCCAGTGTTGGTCTAAATCCTGCCCTGATGCCAGTGCTGTGTTCACTGACACACTTACGCAACCACATTACAACCAGCACACTTCAAGCTTTAGCTCTTCCACAGAGCAGCATTAATGAAAGTGGGCAGATTGAGATATACAGTTACTGTACAAATTCTGGAGTGACCTGCTAACAAATATTAGAGGATATGCATCTGCGTATTGCAAATAAATACAAAACTTGTTAGTGTAACAAAATGAATACAATTTACAGCATTATTCATTGTACCAGAATGTAATAATAATTCAAGAATATCAACAGTAAGAACAACTATATGGTCTTTTAAATGGTGTCTTACTGTGTTTTTTCTTGGGTCACTGGTTAATATTAACATCTTTATTACCTTTCTTTAAATAGCATTGATTAATTTTCTTCAAGAAAAACATTCGTAGGAGGTGAAGAATGTACCATAGTTTTTGATCTCAAGTAACAAATGCATTGTTTGTCCCACTAACTACGAAGTAATAGATCTTTTGGAAGGTCATTTGATCAATTTCGATGCTTTTTTGATTCATTTGACATTCAATCCACTTAGGTTTGCTAAACTAAGCATTATAATAGTAAAGAAAGCAGTCAGAGATTGCAACATCCCGCGACTTACCCTTACCTATTTTAAGGGTAGGTCAGGGTCAAAGCTTCAGGGTAGGTCAAAGTTATGCACTAGCTTTGATCATAGATCAAAGCTAGTGCATGGGTAGATTGAAGCACTATCTTTGATCTATGGTCTTACTCACACTAGCCTTCTCCCTCGTCTTTCTATCTTATCTGGTTCCTGAATGATGTAGTAGTGATGCAGTGATGTATCGTAATTGTCAGCGTTTGTTTCGTTCATTCATTTGTCCGTCCGTCCGTTAGTCCACCAAATATCTTCGCGACCGTAGCAGATAGAAAGATGAAACAAAAAGCACGTTACTTGGGTGACAAAGGGGATGAAAATGAGATGATGACCTTGACCTTGAGAAAACTGGGTCAAGGTCAAATTTGAACAAATTTGTACACTCAGGAACTAGATAAGATAGAAAGACGCGGGAGAAGGCTAGTGTGAGTAAGACAGTGATCTATGAAAGTAGGTCAGAGCACTAGCTTTGATCTTTGACCTATGCAAGTAGGTCAGGGTAAAAAAATTGTATTCAGGGGTGTCGCGGGATGTTGCAGTCTCTGACTGCATTGGTTCTTTTTTTAGTTAGAATGATAGTCAAAGTAGAAATGTATAGGTACCCACAACTATTTCCAAAAAATTATAAAACATTATCGTCACTCACCTTGCTGTAGGAGAAAAATCTGACCACTGATACATGGTAAAATGTTAGTGAACTAAAGATGGTTTCCTTGTTTTTACTGTATATGTAGTGACATAAATCTATGCAATTGCATGTTCATTCACAGTTAACGAATGTGAATACTAGGGATGAATTCCATGAGAGGAACATGGGGGAAATTCCCCTTGAGTTTGCAGGCCCATCAGCCTACGCCTTGAACACACTACTGTCTTGTATGTTGAATGAATTAGCTTCTTGTAATTATTCATTCATAGTCTTTCTTCTGGTATGACAATTATCCTGAATATATTTCAGTGGTTCAATGTTACATGATTTTTCTTGCCCTTTAATTATATTCTATACCATTGGCACTGTACTGTATTATGCATGAAGTGACAGGCGGTTGAAGGGAGAAAATGAATCTGAAAACCAGTCAAATGGGTATACTCTTTTTCCTGCTATTCCTTTAATTCTTTTGAAATTACCATACCTCCTTATCTCGTTGTCCATGGTAACCCAGTTTTTATGTATAATGACAATTAAACTCTATTCATCAAGATTGGTCGAAGATTAAGATTAAGAAGCTTTTTTCAAGGTTAGAATGGAGAGTTGGTCCTGAGCCGCTGCACCCTAGGTACGCCGCCACTGCAGGCCAACATAACCTAATATTCCTTAGGGGCATGTTTTTTCCTGATGATGGGGGAAAATCGGAGAACCCGGAGAAAACCTATTCAGACACGACAAGAACATGTAAACTCTCACAGAAAGAACATGTTGGCAATGCTGGGGTTTGAACCCATGACCTTCTTGCTGTGAGGCCACAGCGCTAACCACTGTGCCACCATGCTGCCAAATATAGAAATGGAACTGAAACATGTGTAGTCCCTATAGAATACCAACACATTACTAAATCCGTCTAATAATGTTCTTTAATTTAATAGAAATTTATAGATTCTAATGAGAAAATTTGTCTTCATTAGGGATGCATATTTCAGCCAAAAATGTTAAGAGAAAGAGAGAGAGGGCAACAAGATTTTTTTAACCCTCGAATGTCGTTGTAGGTTTTTTCATCTTGTAGTTTCTCCAGTCCTGTGGTAACTGTTCCACATCAGAATTCTTGACAGGGGTAGCATGTTTCTACCGCCTACTTATTGGCACTGTTATATTGGTCTTCTTTTGTTGTATGGGACTAGAAAGAGAAGAACTGTGATGTCTGCTTCAGCAATTGTGCCATTTATATTTGTCATAGTTGTTTGTCAATGAATGTTTGAAGACTATTAATAAGTCTTTTCCCTGTTCTCCTCCACAGGCACGTAACTCCTACTCGAATGAGGTGGTGGCCATCAAGAAGATGTCCTATAATGGCAAGCAGACTACTGAAGTAAGACTGACTCACAGAGAGCTATAGATATGCTAAACGTTTCAATCGACAACAGTGTGACAGACATATACATTTCCATATACATAGTGGCTCTGTCGCTCAGTCACAGAATAAGACAAATGTTTTTCTTTCCAGCAAAGTGACATATGACAAACATTGACAAATATTTCAGAAGGCGTCCCATGTAATCACCGCATCTACCTTGAGTTCACACATATGTCAACTAAGCAGTGATAGTTTTATCTGAATATTCATGCCAACTGCAACAATGTAATTGTTGCAGTGGGCAACGATTACTTTAAATGTTTAGTTTACAGTGATTGTACTTGTAATGTCTAATTGTACATTTGTCTGTATTTGATTTTGGCAGAAGTGGCAGGACATTATTAAAGAAGTCAAGTTTTTGGGACAGTTGCGACATCCAAACACAATTGAGTACAAAGGCTGCTACTTGAAAGACAACACTGCCTGGGTAAGTGGATTTCCTTATGTCAAGTGTTTTACTTTCACAACATTGTTGGCCTATCTCTTGTCATTTGTCTTTTCGTCATCAGTCTCCTCCTGCCTATACTTACCCAGTGTATATTCTTGTTTTTCTGCATATGTTGTAAACACTAGTAGCCAAATTGCAGACTGTACACCATATACACCATATGAACGATTTGTCATTTGACCAACAATTATATTTCAGTTGGTGATGGAGTACTGCCTGGGCTCTGCATCAGATTTGTTAGAAGGTAAGTGTATTTATTAATGTTAAATGTGCACACTCATATTTAACAAGCCATATTTGTGAAACTCTTTTTATGGACAATATCAGAGGGCTTATCTTCTCCATGAGATTTACTTGTCATAGTTCTGCTGTGAACTTTTGCCTCAGCTCATAGTCTGTTTTTGTGAAAGTGCACAGTAATGCATCTTTGGAGGAGTGCAACACCGTATTCTAATCTTTATTACATGCTGACTATAAGGTAGATAGCAACGAAGGACTTTGTTCTTCTTAAATCAGCAGGACAGCTAGGTAGTTTTATTTTAATCAATCAATCAAACTATTTATAAAGCGTTTTTCATACAAAATGAGTAACCCAAAGTGCTTTACATAAAAATAATACAAAAAACACGGTTTACACAAAAATATCCCCTCTCTTCCCCAACACACACACACACACTAATTTTAAAAAATTGAGAAGTTCAGAACATAGAGGAAACGCTAACCTACACTTGCCACTTTGTGAATAAGATGAGGATGTTTGAGTTGACGCTATCTTGATCTGACCCAAACAATGTCTAAACCTTGATTTATTGTGCAGTAGTTTGAGTAAAATTGTTATTAATATTAGGATTTTCAGCCTTTCTACTCATTTAATTGTCCTTTTCTTTTAGTTCATAAGAAACCACTCCAAGAGATGGAAATTGCTGCCATTACACATGGTGCCTTGCTAGGACTGGCTTACCTACATTCCCATAATATGATTCATAGGTGAGTCAGTCTTTTTCCTCACTACAAAAATTTCCCAATCGACTGTGTAAGAATAATATACTAGTGTGAGTTGAGAGTTGTTCATGTTCCCCTTGGTCACAGTGGTAACTCATTAAGCTGTAAATCTCATCCGATTTGTTCCCATTCAGCTACGATAAGAGACAATGGTGCACTATGAATCCTTTTGATTGCATCCCGCAAAGCTGTGATGTATTGTAATTGTCAGTGTTTGTGTGCCTGTCCGTTCGTCCATCCGTCCGTTAGTCCACCAAATATTTTCACAACCGTTGCAGATAGAAAGATGAAAGAAAAAGCACATTACTCGGGCAGCAAAAGTGAGGAAAATGGGATGATGACCATGACCTTGAGTAAACTAGGTCAAGGTCAAATTTCAACTTTTGTACACTCAGGAACCGGATAAGATAGAAAGACGAGGAAGAGGGCCAGTGTGAGTGAGACTATTTAAAGCATTAGCTTTGATCTTTGACTAATGCAAGTAGGTCAGGGTAAAATATAAGGCCAGAGTGAGCACAATAAATCCTTTTGATTGTGCTCTGTAATCAAATGTCAGTAAACCTGCTACAATGAGCATGTTAATAAAATGCACCATATTGATGACCAGTTTAGTAATGTAATGTGTAATAGATCCTTCTAACCAGTGATTTCTCCTGGCTGCTGGGTCTGTATGTTCTCTTCATGTGCTCCCCCTTTACACCCCTCTCCCCTCCCAGAGATGTGAAAGCTGGTAATATCCTGCTGACTGAACTGGGCCAAGTCAAATTGGCCGACTTTGGATCTGCCTCAATTGCCTCACCTGCCAACTCCTTTGTGGGAACACCTTATTGGTGAGTATACCTTGACAGGGCATCGACAGACATATGGTGAGACCAAAAAAAGATGACAACACAGAAGCATATGCTGTGAGGTATTTTTGTTTAGGGACTTTCCTTTGTGTCCTCTTTCTTTTGCATTGTAATAAGAAATTGTTTTTATGCCATTGTGCTTCTCCTGATTTATAAATTTTGACACAGGAAGCCATGCTCAAATAGTAATTTTTGTTTGCACACAGATGTATATTACTGTAGAGAGCGCTTCAGACATGCACTGCACTGTCACGACAAAAATCTTCGCTCAAATCAAGTAACAATAAATAAAACAATAAATGTTCAAATTCATGAGAAAATAATTAGAAATAGCGAGATTTCCATCATCAGTGCAGCCATTTAGACATGAAACAAGTAGGGTTAGCGCAAGTACCTATTTGACAGTATACCACATTCTAAAATGTGTTGATTACTCAACAATGAATACTTGCTTAGTACCAGCTGAATTAAAAGCCTGTTAGACAATGCAAAGTAAGCATCTGGACATGCAGCAGAGAAAATGACAGCAGGAAGGCTGATATCACTGAACTCGATCTCCCCAATCGAAATAAAATCGGTTACATGGGACTAAGGGCAGCACGGTGGTGCAGTGATGAGTTTATATGCTCTTCCCATGTTTGCTTGGGTTCTCTCAGGGTTCTCCGGCTTCCTCCCACCTGTAAAAACAGGCAGTGCATGTGAATTTGATTCTGAATTGACCACAGGTATGACCGTGTTGCAGAATGTGTTTGTCAGCCTTTGATAAACTGGAGACTTGTCCAGGGTGTACCCCACCTCCAACATTCAAATGATCTCCAATGATCACAGTTTGTTAGTTCATTTTCTACTGAACAGAAACTTCAAACAGTCAGATCCTACAGAGAGATACGTGTATTTCTCTGTAGGATCCTTTCCATGTTGTCAGACACTTACTAACATCAACAACTGGTGTTATATTTATGGTAGTTACTTCTCCATAGGATGTCATTTTAGGTTCAGGTTAAAAATCCCAGACTTTCCGTCTAAATATTGATCATAAAATGCACTACCAAAATAATTTTCCTTTTCCCTTGCAGTAACATCCATGTTGTGTTGTCTGTCTGTACCATTACAACTCTTGGACAACACTTTTCTTCAATCTTCATCTAATTTCTTCATTCCATCACCATTCTGCAACCCTGTCAATCAGATTCTATGAGGTTATGCCTCCATTTAGGCTCTTTGGTTTTATCATGTGTTAAAATTTTGTGCAGAAATATAATACTTTAACAGCTTTATAGAGCCAGCATTGTTATATATTCCTTATCTGAAAAGGATTTTGGGTATCCCAAACATATCTATTAACATAACTAATGCAATGTCCTCTGTTGTCACACTCCACATTTACAGAAATCATGCATATATTCTAAAAACTGAGCTTCTATCACAGCATACCAGAGACTTTAAAAGCCTTGAGAGGCTTAGCAGATTATAACATTTTCATGGATTTTCCCCCCATACTTAAATTCCACATGTGCCCACTTTTATATGCATGGCTCTGTCCTCAGGATGGCCCCAGAAGTGATCCTCGCCATGGATGAGGGTCAGTATGAGGGAAAAGTGGACATCTGGTCCCTGGGTATCACCTGCATTGAATTAGGTGAGAGTGATTCTAATTTGTGATGTTGAATTTGCCTCATTGAAGAAGATGGTTTTTGGCACTTAAGAAAACTTATACTCATTCGCTAATGACTGACTCTCCCATCTCTTATTGTTTATTTTTTAGCTGAGCGTAAACCTCCTTTGTTCAACATGAATGCCATGAGTGCCTTATATCACATCGCACAGAACGACTCCCCCACACTGCAATCCAATGAGTGGTGAGTTGAAAACACATCCCAGGTTTCACCTTTTAGCTGTTTTTCAATCTCGTATTTAATCCTCTTAATTTTAAAAGTGGTGTTTATAGAATACAAAGAAGTATCCAGTGGTTCATCCGACTAACACATTGGAAAATGATAAATATATCTATGGAATATATATATGGAAAATATATACTAGCGGGAGCCAGTGGAAATTTCACAATAAAACAATATCAGACTTCATACCAAACATATTAAGACAAACGTATTGGTATTATAAACCAAGCGCACCCAACGTAGTCAAAAATCAACGTGGACACGTAACGACTTTGTGTTGGCAAATCATGGATTGTGCTGGGTGGGCATTGCGAAGCCGTAGATGTTGGAAGGCTAACTGGAGAAAGAAAGCCAACTAATCGTGAGATTGGGAAAGGAGCTAACCTTAAAGGAAAAGGCACCTGTGAAAACAGCAAGTGGAAAATAAATTTTAGAGAAGTGATAGTTCTGTTAACTGACTACATGAACAGAACTGTATGTAGTTACTTATAGACTGTTTTTGTCAGATGCCTGAGGAGAATTTTGGATACTACATCGATTGTCCTATTCCAAACGGAAACCATTGCTGGACAGACTGTCCGTGCTAGCCAGCTAGTTTCACTCAGAATTCGTTGATGTTTTCTGTGTCATTCCTGCTGTTTGGACACTCTGCTCAAAAAAATGAAAATTGTTGGAACAGTTATGACACTCTAAAATTATGTTAACTGGGAAGTCCATGTATAGTTATTTCTTCTCCTAACATAGCAGATGCCTTACGCCATATTGTTCACGTGATTCCTTCTGGCAGATGCTTCTTGATTGTTTAGGCGCCGTGATTGGTTGGGTGCTTGATTGACAGGTAGTGGGTAGAGTTGGTGACAGCGTGAGACTTTTTGAAATTAACTTTTTCAAATATATAGGTGGGGAGATATATATATATTGAGTGAGACCTCTAGTCTTTGCGGATAATGTGTTCCAGGAACCACACACGATTGAGGAATCCGCGATAGAGATCGCAGTCTATTTATTTTATTATTTACGGTAATTTAAACATTGAACCCTCCCCATACTAATATTAAACCAGCTTCTGTCTGTATTACTTTTTCCCACACTTTGATAGACTGTTCAAAGCACTTTTGTGTCTCACGAAAGTGCGAAGTGCGAAGGAACGAGCGCACTTTCGGATGCCGTCAGCCAATAGAATGCGCGTACGGTATCACATGACTGCCGGCGTTGCTATTGTTGATGCGTGAGGGCACGCTGTATATATGTATATAGAATATGTTGTTTGGCCTAGAGACAGTGTCACTGAGGAAAAGACAGGAGACAGAGCTGGAGGTAGCAGAGATTAAGATGCTGAGGTTTTCTTTGGGACTGGACAACTCATTGTACCGTCTGCTCTACCATCCGCTCTACCACCGAGCCACTGCCGCTCATGTAGTGAAAAGAGGACATGAAGGTGGTTGGTGCGAGAGAAGAGGATCCAGAAGACAGGGTTAGATGGAGGCAACTGATTTGCTGTGCTCTCTCTCTCTCTCTCTCTCTCTCTCTCTCTCTCTCTCTCTCTCTCTCTCTCTCTCTCTCTCTCTCTCTCTCTCCTCTCTCTCTCTCTCTCTCTCTCTCTCTCTCTCTCTCTTTCTCTCTTATTTATATATATATATTATATATATATATATATATAATATATATATATATATAATGTAAATTTATGGAATTGACCCAACAAAAGGTTCATAAGCCCTCCAAAAAAGTCCTTTGAAACTAGAGTACCGCCAGTCATCTGTAAATATTGAAGCACAATCCACTCCTGGCTCAGTCAGGGTAAGACATCCCTCTGCTAATCTGCGTGACCTGTGATCCCTGACAGGCCTTGTGTTTAAGTCTCTTATGTAATTACCTGTGAAAGCTCAAATACGAGTAAATACTTTGTAAATACCATAGCATTCCTGCTGGGTTAAAGTTATATTTAAAGGGTATCAGCATAAGAACAAAAGTAGCATTATTCTAAAATTAATCTAGTTCATAATTGCAATTTTTGAGTTTTGCCATCCAACAGGTTTCTTGACACACAGACTTTGTGCTTATGACTGACAATATAAGGATTTGCTGTGTATTTATAGCCAGTACTCACACGCAGCACTTTTGTTTAGGTAAAGCTAGCAGTTGTGTGTTATCTTGGAATTTGAGGTTGTGTGTGTACATCATTCAATAACATTTAGGGAATTATTGATTTCTGTTATAACACATCATGTCTGTTTTTTCATACTGTATTTGTTTTTCTTGATGAAGTAAAAACTTTTCCTTCTGTTTTTCATTTATTTGGTTATTCATCTTACTAGCGGGAACCCGTGGAAATTCCACGATAAAATAATATCAGACTTCGTTTGCTTTCTTTTTTTTCTTCGCCATCACAAGAAAACAAACCGCCTTGTCCAACGAAGCAGTAACGGCTCTGTGTGTGTGGGACAGACGAACGCAGATAAAGGCCGCTCAGGCGTTACGGTCTGGCCATCCGGGTAGACGCCGGCTTTGTGAGTTCGGTCCTAGTGAATAAAGCATCGGGGTTCCCCGCATGACAACGTGAGGTCCATCACAATCAAAGAATATAAACCGCTATGTTTGACGAAAGCGAAACGGCTCTGTAAGTGAGAGACATGACAAATGTGAAGACCAGAGCTAACTTGGCTAGCTGCCCGAACTTCCAGGTAGGCGCTGGAAACGTGACAGTGTGAGGTTTTTAAGTGAGCTTTTTCAAATATATGGGTGGGGAGATGATGGCCTTTCATTTGAATATGTTTGGATTAGCTTGAATTGTAAGAATCATGGTAAACTGGACTAGTCACCATATTTTGGATATTTCATGTTTATATTTTCAAATATCAAATGCATTTATACAACCACACACAAAATAAAAAATAAAATATTACTCTGTTGCTCTTTGCTGCTCTACACACTTTTCATATTTGGTGTGTGAGGTGCAACACTCGCAGGGGAACAAAACTCATCAAATATTAACCCTATGCTAGATGTTCTCCATAATTTACCTATATATACGTATGAGTAAGTGTCATATCAGTGTTTGCTTTTTTTGTATGATGCAAGAATCTGCATTTCATCCACAGCTAAGGGAAGAGAAATGAGTGTTGGTTTGTACGCATGTCAGACATGCCTGAAGGCACCAGTGGCCTTCCTGTGTCTTCCATCCAAGATTTCACTTAACATGTTTACCCTGTAACAGAGAGCATGTAATATGGGCTCTGACATAGGGCTTGTCTTCAGAAACCTGAAGCAAGAACTCGCTACCTATAAATGTGCATGGAGAATAGCTGTTATAAAATTAGTGCAGTAGCATCATACTTAGGTGAGCAATTGTGCAAGGCAGCGGGGGGTTAGGGTATTTTAGTTGGAACTCAGCTGCCTGAGGCATTGAAAACATCCCACCAGATGAGACATTGTTGCTGTAGTGTAACTCCTCTTCACATGAACAAGGCCAAAATGTGCACATATTGACAAGTCATGCAAGTTCTGTTGTGAAACTTGGTAGCCACAGAGGATGTTTGATGTTCCAACAAGGACCAGGAAGGTACATTTTTTCTATACAAGTTTTAAATAGTACAGCTGGCTTCTCTCAGTGAACTAACCATCACATTAACCCAAGGATGTAGTGTGTTATCCTGTGTATTTTTAGATCAGTCAGTGGCACAGTGTTCCACAGCTCCAGTGGCCTATATTCTTATTGTGTGACGTATTTACATAATGAGTGTATAGTGTATATATGGATCACACTAAGAGATTACATAGGATTGTTCAGGTTTAATTCATTGATATGTTAATATGGCACAAAAGAACATTATATCCTCCATCACTTAGACAGTCATTAGCAGTAAGTATGTGTGGGTCTATGATCAAATCGTTTGATATTTTGCTTAAATCAATTAAATTGAAGTATGTTGCTGAAGGAAAATAATTCACTTTTATCTTATTGTCCTATTTATTAAGGTCTGACCCCTTCCGGAGCTTTGTCGACTACTGCCTACTGAAAATTCCTCAGGACAGACCCTCGTCAGGGGAGCTGCTAAGAGTGAGTGGGCTTCCTTTGTGTTCCCTCCAGCTATGACCTCACTTCCTGTCTCACTCAGTCCCTGAGCCATGTGGATGAGTCACTGCAACACACCCACGACTCCCTCATACACAAGAATGTCTTCAAGCACAGAAATCAAGCACCTCACTGTGAACAGCTGATCTCATTCTCTATATTTTTGTTTATTGTAACTCTACTTCCTGCACCTGTATCACTCCTTTGATTTGTATGTAACGAGTTGCTGGTTTTTAAAGGCTCATACTCACCTTTGTATATGCAATTATCTGTGTGTTTCTTTCCATTTAGTTGACCATGTTTTTTAACCATTTGATGCCGTTTTGATCACCTGACAAGTGACCTGAGGGGAGAGACAGATATGGAAGGATGTGCAGCAAACTTTCCAAATCAGGTTTAGAAGTAAAACATTTGTCTTGTTTAATTTAGTTTTAAACTTTCCACAGGTTTGACTGAAGTATCTAAAAGACAAGAAATATTCTTTTGTAACATCAATGTTTAAATCATTAATGAACCTTAATACTTTAAAATTAGATCATAACACATGTGACCCCTCCCTCTCTGTCCATCCCTTGTAATGTCTTTGCCAAATAAATGATAGGTTAAATATAAAACCATAAATTCAGTTTCAATGGTCAGTTCAAACCTTTATTTGCCATTCTGCCAAATAATAATAAAATTAATTAATTAAATAAAACCCAATGAATTAACACAGAATTAATCTGTGTATGTTCATTGTGTTTCGCTGTACATGAGGAGTTGATCTTTTTGTTTGTGTGACCAACAGGTAATCCTATTGGCCCATTAAGAGTTTTATTTTCTTGGCGATCTCGCTCAACATTTTGGGAGTTCGAGCAGGACTTTTCACACCTGACACATCTTTGGGAGGATGAAATGGAAGATGTGAGTTTAGGTAGCAGTTTAACAAGGGGCTCTGTACTGTCGTCTGGATTTGATCAATGTTTAGACAGGAATTTACTCCTCCCAACAACCCTGACCCAAATCCTGGCTGGAAACCCATTTAAGAGGGATAAGTACAAAGCAGACTTTGGATCTATGTTGAAGGGGCTGATTTATAGTGAAAGGCTTGGGGGTGGGCTGTTAGCTTATGACTAATACCCCACTTTCTCTTCTCAGATACACAAAATTACTTACATTGTATATACACACACAGGACCATTCCCCTCCAAGCTGTTTAAAGGGGAAATCAGGTCACTAATCTGGGGGCCTTGAGCTGTCACTGTACTGGCTTCAGGTTAAACACACGGCTAACCTGTATATCCTATATCCCAGAGTAATAACCATTATATACATAATGAAATAATAACCTCTCAGTGACCTCCTATGATAAAATACCTACTTTTCAACCAAAAGATATTCTTGAATAGCTAAAAATTGTTCTAGGTGGTTTGAGCCTGGATTTCATTTTAATCCCATACACTCACAATAACGTAACATTCACAGAAAAATGAAAAGCTTCAAATTCTGACAATTCAGCAGCCAGAACCAATGACGGACATTACTCCTTGATGAAAGATTTATTCACAATTGTTTGCACATTTCTGTCGAGGACCTTGTAGTCAGTCAAATGACAAGATTGATGCTCTCTGAATGATAATTATCTACAGATAGCACCTGGTAATTTGCTCAGTTCATGCATATCACAAAAAACAGGTGGAAACGGCTAGCCTGTGCTTTTGAAAGGTGAATAATAAAATAATTAAGTCCACATTTATACGTTATATGAATCGAACAAAACAAGCTCTAATCAATTAATTAGGGAGCTTTAGAGGTTTTGGTAGATGTTAGAAGGACAAGCTTTTCTCCCTCACTTCTGTTCTTTGTGCTCAGATACGCTAACAAGGTGTTGACTCCAGTTTCATATTGGACAGAGGAGTAGTATCTGTCTTTTCACCAAACCGCTAGAAAAAGTATGACTTCTCCAAAATGTTAAATTGTTCCTTTAATGCATCCGGCTTGTCAAGTCTGTTCACTGGGGACTGTTACTAATGTGGCTGTAATTCCAGTTGAGGAAACTGACACGGATTAAAGCGAAGGGCAAAATGTGTTCAACGTCACGAATTGCTGATAGCTGGTGGACTAAATCTCTTAAAATGGGTTAGTAGATGGTTCACATACAGTAAACTAATGAGAAGAGTACTGAACATCACGTCATGGGTCAAATGGAACTGAGGTGGCCAGCCACTCACTCTTTGGTGTGGATCTGTCCATAATGGACAGATCCACATAATGTCCATAATCTCTATTTTCACAGTGCGATGTCATTCCCGTGTCCTGGTTTACCCAATACAATAGCATCTTTCATGTCCAGTGAGAGTGAGCACAAAATATAACTTGGAATTTATCTATTTAATGCAGTATCAATATTTTAGTCCTGCACTGAGAGGTTGCTTACATCGAGCTGTATTACAGATGATTTGATACATGAGAGTGACTTGGAGGAGGCATGAATAAATAGTTAAAAATAGAGTTGTTGTTTTTTATTTTGTCTTTAGAAAATGGCACTGGCTCGGCGGTAGAGCAGGTCGTCCAATGTTCCGAGATCAGTGGTTCAGTTCCCGCTCCCGCCCAAAAAACACCCGGAGTGTGAGCGACAGTGAGAGGTGTCAGCTCACTCCTGGAGCACTGCCGAGGCACCCTTGAGCAAGGTGCCCTTGAGCAAGGTGCCCTTGAGCAAGGTGCCCTTGAGCAAGGTGCCCTTGAGCAAGGCGCCTTCCCTCCTTACAAGTTGTTCATTTGGGCGTACCGACCAGGAGCTTTCCAGCACCCTACCTCCCCCTGCATGTGTACAGGCCCTCTCTGTGTGTGTGTGTGTGTGTGTGTGTGTGTGTGTGTGTGTGTGTGTGTGTGTGTGTGTGTGTGTTCAGGGCCTGTACACACGAATATACAGTATATGCATGTGAATTGACTAACTAGAGTGTGCCACTAATTTCCCTTTGGGGATTAATCAAGTATATAAAATTTAAAAATAAATAAATAAAAGTATTCATACAGTTCAGTCCTGAAAAGGGCATCATTAAAACAAAATACTCTTACATTTTCAACATGTTGTTTAGTTCATGAGCATAACCCACCTACTCTAACCTACTGTCATTTAATTCAAATCAAATTATTGCAAAAAACTGAATAATGCCCAGAATTCCATCAAATAACACCTCCATCAAATTACAGAAAGGTTGGTCTTAATGGTTGAACTACTGAGCATAGAGATGTGATCTAGGGTTAGGGTTAGTTGGTTTCATCATTAGTTTAGTGTAAAACTTTAAATTATGGTTAAATATAATGCATTGTAATACAGAAATTCTTTCTTCGGGTAATTTTGTAAGATTTTTCTTTATTACTGTAAGCATTTTAACTTTCTTGAATTGGAAATTTTAGGCTGTTAATATCTTATATATAAAAGAAGGTCTTGTGCTGTGTATATGAAATGTAATGTTTCTTTCGCCACATGTAAATGTTCATGTAAGCTTCCCTATAAAGCAAAAAATAGATTGAATCTAGGATCCAAGATTATAAAACTCCCTGAGGAATGCATTATTCATTGGTTGTGTGATTTTCTTGACATTATTAAATTGAAGCTGTCACTAATTTAGGATCAAGGCAAACACAGTATGATTTCGTTGCAGTGAAAAGGATTTAAAGTGTTTACAAAAATCCATTTTTATGGACAATCTCACAGGGATGTGATCAGTGTACCAGAGGATGAGGGCCCAGACTCCCAAGATGAGTAACCTACAGGCGCCCTCTAGTGATAGGACAGTTCTGGTGTTCATTGAAGTGATGGCAGCCTTTTGATGTCCTTTGAATGCACCTTATAACAACATGCCATTTTTAAGGTTGAAGGTGCAGTTATAAGATATTCTCAAGCTATAATTTTTAAAATGATCCCATCTTTAAATTTTCTGAACTTCTATGGCAAACACCACTTTTTGTGTAATATTAATTTGGAAATGTCTGTTTTTCCTATTATCATTTTGTAGAAATGGGAAGTACAGGTTTTATTGATTTTAGTTACAACATACAGTATATAGCAGAAATTTTTTAATTTCTAGGTGGTTATTCTGGTACTTTGACAAAAAAGTTGGCAACATTACCTGAAATTCAACATTTCTGTATTTTCTGTATGCCAGTAGATCTCTCCCTCCATCCTTCTTTAAATAACCTCTGTCCCCTATCTTATTCTGTCCCTCCCCTCTCTTTAGCATGATTTTGTGCGTCGAGAACGCTCACCGCGCATCCTCATTGACCTGATCCAGAGGACCAAGGATGCAGTACGTGAGCTTGACAATCTGCAGTACCGAAAGATGAAGAAGATTCTCTACCAGGAGAAACACAACGGTCCTATGGGAGAGAGCCAAGAAGAAGAAGAGGTGGGAGGAAAAGGGATAGGGAATGGTTACTTTGAAACAACAACAACACAGTTTATCAAGAGTAATAATAAGATGATGCAAAAAGTGAAAGGAAGTGAAAACATAAAAACCATTTGATTTTCATATCTAGCTACTCCAAACCAGATCAGGCACAAGTTGATAAATACATTGATGAAGTGAAAATTAACCACTGGGAAACTTTTGACAGTAATCAAAGGCTGTAACCAACAATATTTGTTTAATTAATATCTTCTACTTGTTTTCTAAATTAATTGATTGATTGTTTAGTCATTAGAACATAATTCATGGCTCCTGCAGTATCTCTATCTTTGCCAGCAGGTCAAATTCAGTTGAGGTTAGTTTGGCTATGTTGTGATTCTGTTGTGTCACCATTTCCTTTTGTGGGTCTATGGTTGTGTTCTAAAATCTGGGTACATTCTGGACAAGTTTTCTCAACCATGAGAGATTTACTGCACATTCAGCTCTGCTCTGATCCAGAAATGTGTATGAAAGATGATACTTGAGCCATAGGTTTCTGAGGAAAGACAATGTGTCATTGCAATATGTTTCATAGTTAAGCTTTTTAAAGTCAAATTTGATGTTCAACACACAGGATGATGTCTCCTCAGTCACTGGTATTTGCCCTGGTGAACTATAGGAAGAAATTATTTCCATTAATTGATTAACTTTCAGAGAACCAAAATTGATGTGTAGGGTTTCTAGATGAATAGCAAGTGTTTATGTGTGAACATATTAACCTTAGCAGCCGTAGTGTTCACCTGTGCTGCAGTGTACCAAATCTGTATTGTGGCCACAGTGAAGGAGTGTTTCACCTTTTTGAGTCAGGCTGCGGATGCTCAGATTTAAGGATGAGGGGTTCGTTTTTCTTAAGTGATGCTGATGAAATCCAAGAGGGATTTGAGTCTCAAAGATGGACACTGACACTGTATTTCTATCCAGAGTGGCCTTCCTTAGTGCTGTTTATATGATTACCCCAGACATACATTCAATGGCTGGTCCTATCAGCTGCAGACATGGTAGCCTTGACATCAAGATGAAATGGCCCTTTGTTGACCTGGCCAGAGGCAACATAAACAGGCACAAATAGCCACTGTCATGTCATTCTGCACCACAGAAAGGAATCAGTGCAGTGACTTGACCTGCAGCAGGACTAGAAAAGCCGTACTTGTCATTTCATGGTTTCAGTGCAAGATATAGAGACTGATTATAATATCCTAATGTAGTTTTTGGAGAATGTCTGCGAAACCTAAAAGCTCTGCAGGATTATTCCGTTTAGCGTTGAACATCAAAAACACTTTGACAATTGGAGGCTAATCAAAGACTGACTTAACAAAGAAAAAAGAGTTTTCTTTTTTCTTTGTTAAAATGACTACATTTAATTATACAATTTGGAGAGGCATATATATATATATATATATATAAGGGTGACAGAAACAAAATACTTTATGTGTATAGTTTTATTACAACATAACATGAGTGTTCTTTTGTGGAAGCTTGTGTTTATGATTGTTTTTGTTTGGTCTCTTGCAGGACAGTGAAGCAGCCAGCTGTAAGATGAACAGCCTGGGCAGCAACCATTCCATCCCCAGCACGTCAGTCAGCACGGGCAGCCAGAGCAGCAGTGTGAACAGCATGCAGGAGGTGCTGGACGACAGCTGTTCTGACATGACCATGATGCACCCCCAGGATTATGGCACTACCCTGGAATCCTCCCCACAGACCAAGAAGGTGAAGTTCAAAGTTGAAATTTAAACGGCGGAAAATGGATGGTTAGAATTGGATTCCAGATGAAGAGTCACACCAAATCATCAAATAAGAATGGAGCCAAGGAAACAGCTAAAGCTGGTCTCTGGGTTTTTTTGTCCAAGACAATGAGACTCATCAACATCACTGTTTGAGTTCATGCTGGACACAGTTCAACGGTTGCAAACTTACTGTATATATTGCACATATTTTTGATGCATTCGTTTTTTTATATTTAGATTTCTTTGCTTGCTTATTCATTTTTACAAATTATTAAGCACCACATCAATTTATGATGGACAGGCTGACAGACGAGGTTAGATAGGAATCTCCATGGACTATGATGTTTGCAGATGACATTGTGATCTGCAGTGAGAGTAGGGAAGAGGTGGAGGAGAAGCTGGAGAGGTGGAGGTTTGTCCTGGAAAGGAGAGGGATGAAGGTTAGCCGTAGTAAGACAGAGTACATGTGTGTGAATGAGAGGGACCAAAGTGGAAGAGTGAGGTTACAGGGAGAAGAGATCAAGAAGGTGGAGGATTTTAAGTACTTAGGGTCAACAGTCCAGAGCAATGGAGAGTGGGGAAAAGAGGTGAAGAAACGTGTACAGGCAGGATGGAATGGGTGGAGAAAAGTGTCAGGTGTGATGTGTGATAGAAGAGTTTCAGCTAAAATGAAAGGAAAGGTGTACAAAACTGTGGTGAGACCAGCGATGTTGTTTGGTCTAGAGACAGTGTCACTGAGGAAAAGACAGGAGTCAGAGCTGGAGGTAGCAGAGATGAAGATGCTGAGGTTCTCTCTGGGAGTGACTAGGAAGGATAGGATCAGGAATGAGTACATCAGAGGGACAGCACATGTTAGAGGTTTTGGAGATAAAGTCAGAGAGGCCAGACTGAGATGGTTTGGACATGTCCAGAGGAGAGATAGTGAATATATTGGTAGAAGGATGCTGAGTTTTGAACTGCCAGGCAGGAGGCCTAGAGGAAGACCAAAGAGGAGGTTTATGGATGTAGTGAAAGAGGACATGAAGGTAGTTGGTGTGAGAGAAGAGGATGCAAAGGACAGGGTTAGATGGAGGCAATTGATTCGCTGTGGCGACCCCTGAAGGGAAAAGCCGAAAGGAAAAGAAGAAGAAGACATCAATTTATGATTAGATCTAGGAAACAGTAAGCTATGAAAGCAGCAGATAAAGACACCTCTAGTTATCTAAATGATCACGTCTCCATGGGAAAGAGTCACTTTTCCCATGTAACTAATGTAGATGTTAAGCACCCCTACTTGTGAAACACAGTTTGGCATTATACCAAATATTTTTTTTTTAGCATTTATGTTCAAGCAAGTTGTCCAACAATTTTCACGTGCATGCAATCCCACAAGCACTCACACACAAACTCGATCACTCATTCATTGCACCTCAACAAGTCAACATAATGCTTAAACTCCTCAATAAATATGTCCTGTGACTGAAACAATCAAAGTCAATGAAGGGCCGCTGTCACTGTTTTGTTCTTTTTCATCTGCTCTTTGTATTTTGACAGTGCATGAATAAGGATGTCACTTCATGAACAGACAGTAGAAGTGGGGTTTGAAGTTCATTGGCTGAGCTTAGAACAATGAAAGTGACGCGTTCACAAAAATCCATGTGCTCCACAATATGTGTTGTTTCTAATGTTTTTTAACGTTACTGTTGGCACAGTTTTAGCAATACTGAAGATTTCTAAAAAGTCACAGAAAAATGGCAGAAAGACAACCCTAACCTTCTGTCTTGTACCACCACAGTTTTCACCTTCAGTTTTACTTCCAGTTTGTTTCAGAGCCTTTTATTCTTGCTTTATTTTTAAAGACAACTCTTGTGACTCGGAAGACTCAGTTTGCATTTCACTAATCTGTGTTGATGTGCTTGTTTCACACAGGACCATCAGTACAACTGGGATGAAGGGATTCACCGAGATCACCGGGTAGGACTGAAACCCTCCTCCTCCGACAAGAGCAGCCAGGCCCAAAACTACAAGAACCAGGGCCGCTTTGCTACCATAAAATCAGCCTCACTTGTAAGTTTTGTCATTTTCAGTCTCCAGAGATCCTAAAGTGTGTGCGCGGGTGTTTAATATTTTAAGGATTTTGGGATCAATGATTTATTGTAAATTGTGTTGGAAATGCTGAGGTGCTTCTTTACACCACAGCAGCATGCAAAGGCTGAGAAGCATTTTTAGTGAAGCTGTGAATGCGACACTAGAGCACTGCTTCTCAATTATTTTCTGTTACGCCCCCTAGCAAGAAGAAAACAATTCACACACCCCCACTCTCCACCGCGACTATTAATATAATTTTTTTATAAAATTGTTATTAGTACAGTCTTGCTGACATCGTATCCTTATTAACATTAAAGAAAACAAAAAAGAAGTACTGCACTTGAATGTTGCGTTCACATGCCAAAGAAATGTGATGTGGATCACCTGTTTGAAAAGTCAGTTTCTAAATAATTTTTTTTTATTTTTTTAAATAGTAAATGGACTAAACTTTTATGCAGGTAGTCCTCAAAATTCTTACATAATTGGTTCCGAGAGGTTGCTCGTTAGTTGAGTTGTTCGTAAATCAGTCATCTTCAGATTACCACCAAGTCGTTATTTATTTAATTTTAATCTTTAGAATGTACTATTCCCTAAGACTTACCAGAAGCAATAGCAGGACATAACAACACTTAATAAAATAAAATACAGGTGCAGGTCGTTTCAAGTTAAGTTATTCTTGATTATATGTCGGTTTTCAAAAAAATACACGGAAAAATAAATTTCAAATAGTTTACGTCATTTCAATTGACTTAAAGTCTGTCTTCCAGAAATCTTGGGTTAATACAATCAATAGAAAAACAAAATAAAATACTGTAGTACAATAATGTAACAGTCACTTCTCTACCTCTGCTGAATTAATTTTATCCTTAGGGGTATAGAGGCCAAGCCAAGCTTTAATCCACTGAAATATTCCTGTTCTGGAAGAAATGATACATATTTACCTTTCAGACGTCACATTTTGTTCACATTAAAACATTCACATTTTGCACAATGACTTGTGATACAGCGCAAATGCTTGTAACTCTTTATCTGTAAAATATCGAATTACTCTTTTTTTATTAGCATTTCTGATACCCATAAATTATGTAGAAGTAACAGCATTTAATAATTAATATACATTAATAAAAATATCTTAATAAATGTAATTACAATATACACAAATCTGACTTAAATTTTACCTTATTTTTCACATGTTTGTATACTTTATCCAAGTTGATAGCTTCGTCTCCTTCTTGCTTTGAACTTTCTCAAAAAAACAAACAAATCTCACCCAGTTTCAGAGCCTATTCTTCTGTTTGCATATACTCCGACAGCCATTCCATCTTAAAAGAACTGTATTTCTTTTTTACTTTGGCTTGGTGAGTGGATGTGAAGCTGCCCATTCGTTTCTAGTCATTAGCTAGTTAACCTGCATGGCGTGTATAGCAGGGCGTACATGTGGGACTGTCAATGCTCTGATTGGCAGTGCAGCGTCAGTTAACCTGATCGCATCATTGACTGGACACCTGCCACTCACTGAGTTACACGCAAAATGGTACAGAAAATAATATGATAGGTCTTATTAATTAGATTAGGTCTAATATTAGATATTACTTAATACGTTTGTATAGAATTTTATTTTGTGCACTGCTTAAATTTTCTTGTGCGCTGTGAATGTGCGAGTAGTGCGCAATTGCGCATGCGCTCAGCTTAGAGGGAACACTGCTCATAATTCAGGTGATTGCTTTGAATTCAGATTAGTTTACAATAAGATTTTTCTCCTTATATTTTAATCCTTGAGGAGAAGAAGGGGACACTTCAAGGAACTCTTGACCAGTTTTTAAGCGCATCAAACAATAACAACCAGAGTCAGTTGTGGATTAGCTTACCTTTACAGTGAAGGAAGAGGAGGACAGAGGAAATCATTGTCAGTCAGAGGCATAGCTCTCATCAGAGATGGTCACCACTACCACTATCTTCACTAGCCTTTACTTTATCATCAGTGATAAACCATAAAGTATCGACAGTACGCAGCCTAGCAGGCTGAAATTCTCAGAGACAACATCAAACAAGAACAAGAGTTAAGTGTTGGCGATGTGTGAACTCTGCGGTGCTGGTCAGCGGGGGTTGTGGTAGAAAGGGGAACTGAAGGACAATAGTTGGATATGGCGTTGCACATTTGTTCGTATCACTAAATGTTAGTACGTCAAATGTGTGTAAGTTCAGAACTACCTGTAGCGCTTTTTCTTCACCTTCATGGTGCACAATGTGCTTTAGAAAGCCTCACATTAACCCATTCATGTATATACTCATACACCAATGTATGAGTATATACATTGGTGTATGAGTATACACCTTGCATGGCTGCTGCCATGCAAGGTGCTGAGAGCCCACTTGGAGCAATTTAGGGTTCAGGGTCTTGCTGAAGGACACTTCAATATTTGGACAGTTGGAGCCAGGATTTGACCTTTTGGTAGCTGGTTGACCCATTCCTCCACCTGAGCCACAGTCATTAACATTTATTTTTCCACCTCACCTTTTTTGTTTGCTCCCCAGTCTCAACCCAGTGTCTGCAAAACATTTCTTCTTCTGCTGTATTTCCTATCTTATGCTTCACTCCTTTTGTTTCTCTTGTTCTGTCTCACACTGCCACTCTCCTCCCTCCTCCCTTGTCTTTATTTCCTCATCTCCTGCACTTGATAATACATCATTCTCAGATCTGACTCAAGGCTTTGAGTTGAAGGGGGTGTATCTCTCTGTCTCTTTCTCTCTCCTCCCCCCCATGTCTCCTTTTCTTTTTCGCCCTCCCTGTCTGTTGTCATGGAAACCAGCTCTAGTAACTAGTAAGTAGTTGTGGTGTTGTGTGTATATGGATGTGTCTTTAGTCATCCATGGCCCACTGGTTTTAATTGTGGCTCGATTTTACTGTCATGTCTTGCATCAGACATGACAGAACAAAAGAATTGAAAATGAAGATCGTTGTTCCCAGACTGTCCTTGATCGGAAAGAGCAGCCAAGACCTATGTTTTTGTTTAACCATGAATATCTGTAATAGTTGTTTTTTTGTTAACCCTGCAGTCATAGACACCCCGAGACATCAGTCGGGCATAGGCATTTCACTCCAGACATGATGTAGTTCTAGTGTGAGCCTTGTAAAATCTGAGGGTAGGAAATTAGAACACAGTGAAGAAGGCTGACTTAATACTGAAAATCTAATTCCCAAAGGAGACAATGAATAAAACAAAGCCAGCCTAGTGCATCTATTAATGGTGTATCTTCCATTTGAAGACTAATGTTGCGCCTTTTTTTCCAGACACTTGAGGTAAACATGGCTAGAATTATAGCAGTTTCCTTTCAAGTATGCCTCACACTTTGAGCATTATACTCGACAGCCATGATTCCCAATCTTTTGTTCTTGTGACATTTTAAGAGAGCTGCTTATTTGTGCTGCTTCTACGTCTTGTTTAATAGGAATAATTCTTTAACTGTCTGAAAAGTACAGTCAAACTTTGTGTACCAAATACTGAAATTAAAGAATAACTAGGTTGTTATCCTGTAATTTTCATTTTGCGCATTAGTTTGAAAAACAAGTTGTCATCAACATAAGAACATAATTGGTTCCAAGAGGTTTTTTACAAGTTGAATTGTTCATAAGTCGTTGTTTAATAAATTTCAATCCTTAATTGCTTTTTAAGGTCCTCTACTTACTCTAAATACGAAAGTACCATTCCCCAAGACTTGCCAAAAACAGTATCAGGACATATTAATACATAATAAAATAAAATATAGGTACAGGCAGACTTTATGGCTGTCCACCACAAATATAGGACTCGTAAAATCACTAGAAAAACTGTTAAGACCACATAATGTCATGTTACTGTAAAATAAATAGGAACGAAAACATATTAAAATAAGTAAATATATTTCCACTATCTACTGTTGAGCGTCATTCGTGATTGACACGATTGCTTTGAATTAAGTGAAGTTAATGCACGGTAAGCTTTTGCTTCTTATAATTTTGTAAATGAGAAGAAGAAAATTTTTCAAGGAACTCTCGACCACTTTTTTAAGCGCATCCAACAACAGCCAGAATTGGCTGTTGATGTTGCCGATCCACTGCACGGTATTTTAGCATGTAGCATGTAGCTTACCGTTAGAGAAAAGGAAGAGGAGGGGAGGGGTTGTTGTTTAAGAGGCAAAGTTATCATCAGAGAGGTCCTCATCATTGGTAATATCTTCCTTTGCTTTTGGTATATCACCCACGATAAACAGTAAATTATTGAAGATATGAAACCTGGCGCTCTGAGATGCTCACAGAGACAACAAACAACCAGCAAGAGGAGGAGTTCAGTGTTGGAGATGTTCGTAAATCAGATTTTTGTATGTAGAGTACTGCCTGTAATATCTCAAGATTATTTGAATACTCTCAAATCAAAAATTTTCACTCTTAATTTCTCTTGACATCATATACTTTATGTGAGGAAAACTACAATAAATGAGACCTACTTATTTTCTGCCATTCGTCTTCCAACCTCCCAAAATGATCTATCCTTTGCCTGACTGCCAATTATAGTGCCATGCATATTTTGAATTCCATTCAGTTCCACTTCTCAATAAAACGAGAAAAAACCTAAAGCAAACTGGGCTCTGACAGTATTTCACCACATTCAACACCGTGCTTCAGCCCGCCAACTTTACTACATGCACTTATGAATACTAAATTTATTAATGGATTTATCGGTTTATTGTGTCCTCTGCTGTCTTTAAATTGAAAAAAATCTGTATAATTTACCCTTATATAACTATTTTTCCTACCATTTAGTTGTTGTTGAGCTTTAACTCATGTAATTTCTTTTTAAAAAACTATTTTGGCTCATTGTAAGATGGAGGTTAAAGTTTATCTCAATTACTTGTATTTGAGTAATTGATGTGATTCTCATCAGCATCTTGATGTAATTGAGGCTGCCCATCTTGAAAAGAGGTGGCACTGCGTATACAACAGAATCTGTGTCATGTGATAGCACCAGTCTTGCCCGCTGGCTATGAAAGACATGACATCATCCCCTTCTACCAAGTACACATGTCCTCAGATTCACTGAGACTGAAATCAGCAGGTAGACAAAGAGAGACGGAGAGAGAAAAACAGGAGGTCCAGATGGTGAGGGGTAATGAATTGCCAAAGAAAGGAGAGGGATGAAGATGAAGAACTGGAAAGAAGAGTGAATATTAATTAGACAAATGGAAAAATACAAACATGCCAGCCAGACGTTGCATGTTCAAAAAGACATATAAATTCCTCAGCGAGAAATTTGTGTTGAAGGAAATTTCTGATATTTCCACGAGACAAAGGAGGAAATCCGATGATGGAGGAAGATTGAAAAACATGAATGGAGAAAGAAAGAAATAAGCACGTTTGCTGAAGATAAAAACATGGTGAACACATGGTGAATCTGATGTAATGGTGGGCAAACTTGGAGAGAGAAAAGGCAAGGGTGAATAGATAGACAGATATTAGCTGATAGGTGGTGAAAATAGGAAAGGATAGCAACATGAAACACTGACATAAATGTACGGAGAGGGAAAAGGATGAAGAGATGGGACCAGCAGAAAGAAAGGGATGTAACGGGGGGAGGAGCAATCAAGGCATAACCAGTGTGTGAAAAAAAGGGCAGGGGTTATTACAGGTCAGATGAAGTAACTGACTGAAGGCTGCATGAGAGGCGACATCATTGTGGAATATTTCTCTTTATCTACTGCATGACTTGTCTTCTGGTCTCTGCTACAGGTTCTAACCTTACAATCTGTGTAGCAGACTATAGTCTGCAGTTCAAGGTGCGTCGGTTCGTTCCATTGGTCAGCTCTTTTGCTGACAGGTATAGCTATGTGCTCCGACGCTTTATATGATGTAGTTCTTAACAGGTTAATTTTAAAATTATAGGTTACATTTACATCCTTTTTGAGGATGAATACAGGACAATAAATATGGATCTATTGAGATGTTTTGCTTCCTTTCTTTAAACCACATGACTTCAACATATGTCACATCTGTGGCAACATTCAGTGTCAAGACAAGTCCTGTCCTCCTATCTTGTTCCTAACAATCCTTTCAGACTTGAATTGTTGATGTTGTTTTTTATACATTGAGGAATAATATCAGTCTTGCCAGTCATTTTGAAGGTGAAATACTTATCTAATGACCAATGAAATTTAGCCGTGGAATGGAAAGAGCGGCTGACCTGTATTGTATTTTCTTGTTGTTTTTATCACCTTGCATTGAATCATTTTAGAAATAAGCAGAACCACACAGGTGCTACCTGCTACGAGAACAAACACATTTAGAAGCTGTGATAGATCTGATTGGCTAATGATAAATACGTACAACATAAGATCAATTAATATGCTCTGACCCCACAGTGTTCAAACTGTCCATCTGTGATGTATCACCCGATTGATTTTAGTATTTACAGCAACCCCTAATTGCATGTACAACATTTATTCTCTTCAACAGATCATGACATTTAAGTAGAACAAAACATTTGTGTGATGGACCACCTTACTTTGAAAAATAAGCTGCTCATTTCCCACTGTTCTCACTGGAACATTGACTGTAGTCTACATTCCCCTTTGCTGAATATGATCTCCTTTCTAGTCCCTGAGCTTTGTTTGAAAGAGGTCGTCACATGACGTGACTTGGCCCTTTGTGGTACCATGCAGGGTAGCAGCATGGCAAGTGACTAGGGCTGGAACTTGTTGTTACAGTGGGGTATTGATTCAGCACGGATTAAGGAGAGAGGGGGAATTTAACCTCCACCTACCCCTTGCCAGCACCCCCCTCACACACAGACACTCTCTTATTCCTTCTAGAAGGGCTGATCTTACTTGACATTATTTTTCATTTTTTTCTTTTGCCTTGGAACTCTCTCGCAGTCACTCTCCATCTGCTGTTTCTCCTTGGCTATTAGTCCCACCCCCAACCATCATCTCTCTACCCCCATCTTCCAACTTCTCTGACTCTTTCTCAATGAGGTATTCATGTGACCCACCTGCTGTCTGCCGCTTAACGTTATCCTGACTAAAGAGCTGCTCTGTGCTCTTGTTGGCCCGTGTGGTCAGCCTCCCTCATTCACAGTTCACACGCCTGCCTCAGCCGCTGCATGCCCAGCCGCGGGGAGAAGGAGGGGGTCGTTGTCCAGTAAGGGTGGGGTCTTGGGGTGGCATCAGAGCTCACATAGGGTTCTGTTGGGCATAGGATGCTGCACAAGGTTCCTGGATGCTGGTGTACTTGGCTAAAGTTGCCATCATGTTTGGCCTGAGGAGTTCAGGTGGAAGTTATGAGAAGATGAGGAGCGAGTACTACCTAGATGTGGAAAACCCTTTCTGTCCGCAGGTTGGTTTTTCAGATGCAGATTTTGCAACAACAATGGATGACATTGCTTTTGACAAGAGTGTGATTCATATGGATATGAATTTCATTTTGTTGGGGTAAATTCTTTGCTTCATATTTAAACACATTTCAGATCTTTTGTTGTTGCATGATGTATGCATAGTCCGATGAAAGAGCTTTTGTTGGACTCTAGCGGTACCTTCATCTACTGGGCTCTCGCAGCATATATTTAAGGTCATAATTTCCCCACCAGTTGATGTTTCTGTATTGTTGCTCTAATAATGTCAAATGTTGCTGGCTGATTTCAACAGTTAAAATATATTGTTTCACGCAATTGGATTAATTCAGTTCGTCTTGGAGGTGAAATCCATATAAATCAATACTTCATTTATCAATAATTTTCATACTGAAAGAGTGGGAACATGTTAAGCATGTTACTGTTTTGTTGGACCCCATACTGTGTGAAACTTTAATCTGCTTTTGTTGTCCTTTAAAAAAATATTTTTCTTTCTGATCAAAATTTCAGACTTCTCTAAACTTCCCCGTCTCCACAGGTGACTAAGCAGATCCACGAACATGAGCAGGAGAGTGAGCTGCGGGAGCAGATGTCAGGCTACAAGCGTATGCGACGGCAGCACCAGAAGCAGCTGATCGCCCTGGAGAACAAGCTGAAGGCTGAGATGGATGAGCACCGGCTCAAGCTGCAGAAGGAGGTGGAAACCCAGGCTAATAATGCCTACATTGAGCTGGAGAAACTAGCAAAACGCCATGCTGTGCACACCGAGAAAGAGGTGGGACATGTGACAGGTGGTGAGGTGAATGAGTGGATGCAACAGGACAGTAACTCCATAGTTTTTAACAGATGATTACATTGACTTACTGTATATATGCCATGCAACATGTGGCTGGGAAATAACATGATGTGGGATAATCTATTGCTGGTAGAGAAAAGCGTGTTGAAAAGTTTTAAAATTATATTGTTCTGATCATTTATGCCTCAACATCAGTCTCACACTGGATGTTCAGGAAACTTGTCAAGACTTTATAAGATAAAACACACAGACAAAGGTGGGTCAGAATGTCAGGCTCTAAAAAACAAGCTGTATGTCTCAGAGCAGTATGTCAGACTAGCGGGGGTATTAATCAACATGCAACATAAACATGTAATGTCATATGTTGAGTTGATTTAACTCACCTAAAGCCAGGAGACATTAGATGTTGGTTCCAAAGCAGCGTGATCAGCTCTGGTCTGGTAAACTGGTCAAATTTTTTTGTGGATGTGTGAAAACCTTCTTTAAATGACGTAAAAAACCAAAGGTCTCTTAATTTATCCTATAATATAATGAAGAAAACAAACATATCTACAGATGACCAACATGTGATTTAAAGCAGCAAACAACAATTATTTGTGTTGGCGATCAAACCAGAGGTTTTTTTTATGTCTATTTTGCCAACTAATGATTGAAAAGTTGAAAAAATCAGTTTATTATCCTAATGAAACACCACAAATGTTAGCCAAACGACCTTTTGCGATCATCTGACTTAACTCACTACTTTGTTGGTGGTATTGTACAATCCTGGGATTTTCATGAATGTAACTGTTCACTGCTTAGAAGTCAGTGTGTACCTTGTATTCAGTGAAGGTCTCTGTGGTATACTAATAACCCCCCCCCCATTTCCACACCATTCCATGCAGATGAAGACGGCATTAGCAGATGAGAAGAAGTTCCAGCAGCAGATCATGGCCCAGCAGAAGA
Source organism: Antennarius maculatus (assembly GCA_013358685.1). Taxonomy (NCBI): domain Eukaryota; kingdom Metazoa; phylum Chordata; class Actinopteri; order Lophiiformes; family Antennariidae; genus Antennarius; species Antennarius maculatus. The sequence continues at coordinate 10,595,364 of CM023608.1, forward strand.
AGGAGCTGACAACCTTCCTGGATAATCAAAAGAAACAGTACAAGCTCTGCAAGGAGAAGATTAAGGAGGTGTGCTGATTTTATTGCTTTCCTGATTCTTCCCGGGCGAGCTCCTCTGTGTACACCCTTCTCATGTGTGACACATGGTACTGTATGCTGTTTGTCAAATCAGCGTCCTCCACAGTAACATGGACATTCTACACCTCTGAAATGGTCTGTTGGAAATTGCGTTGAGTCACACAGCCTACTCGCCATGTTCCTACTCATACAGAATCAATGGATAACCACAAATCCTGACAACAGTGTATATTTGTGTGCCTCCACAACCTTGATCTAAATCCAGCAAACACTTATATGGACTGGGAGTGTAATACTCTGCATTTTTAGTGACAAGATAAGTGACCAAAATTAGGTCAGTACAGTTAACAAAGCATGGCTGGCAGTGAGAGATATATCCACCAACTGAGGGTTATAACTGAATTAGACACCACAGAGAGTGAGGATCAGGCGCACATGTTGAGTTCATTAGCTTGAGTTATAGATTACCTTAAAGCCAATGAAAGACAACTCACACTGAGGGAAAGATTTGGCTGCAATTTCTCTGTAAGAGTCATTTAGTTTGCAGTGAACATTGTGTTCATGCAGTATTCATGGAGGGATTGCTTGTTGTGATATTCAAAACACTGATATGAAAAAATAATTTGGACATTTATTGTTTGCTTAGGCTGTACAGTATTTACTTTTTCGTAAACGCTTCATTCACTCTCTTGAATGGCCAGCCTCGAACCTGTTGTGTTTATTACTGAGTCAAACGGACATTCACATGAAAAGTATTCCACTTATTTTAATTATAGCCCCGTGATTAGTTCTTTATGCTGTATCTCACAAATTTCTTTTGCTTTCTTTTCAGGAGATGAACGAGGACCACAGCACACCCAAGAAGGAGAAGCAGGAGCGTCTTTCCAAGCACAAAGAGAACATGCAGCATTCCCAGGCTGAGGAGGAGGCCCTCCTCCTGGCCCAACAGAGAGTATTCTATGACAGAAACTGCCGTGCCTTCAAGCGCAAAGTCATGATTAAGAGGCACGACCTGGAGCAGGAACAGATCCGAGAGGTGTGAGGATGTGCATCCCTTAAAGCGTCATGTGTCATTTAAAAAGTCATTTTTAATTTAGTTGTTACTTTAATTCTACAATTCATGCTAACCAAACTGTATACATCATATTTGAATTGGTGTAAATTTCCTGTTTTTCAGTTGTTTTTGTGTGTAGTGTTGGTGAGAACAGACCCTACGTAATGAGGAACCAAAAACATTTTTCTCAGTAAAATGGAATGTTTCTTAAATAATTACACCCGTTGTTCTTTAGACCTGAGGTGTTTCCTATTTATGCTAAGAAGATTGTTAATCCAGACTAAAGCAAGGCAACAATGTCATAATCTGCAAAGCTGCTGTGTAAATCTGGAGAAATTCTGAGAAGGTACAGAATCTTACCGTGGGAAAATATACAAACCATGAGGAGGTTTAACAATGAGTGAATTCTGTTGTTTTCAGCTATGATCAATGCATTAAGGTCAAAACAAACAAATTTCAATGTCAGAAAAAGGCCCATTGCATTTGAGAGCTACAAGTCGTCCATGCTTTCTACGCTTATCTTCTTTTCACGTTTCCCTCTGTCTTTCCTTGCGGTCCACCATAGGAGCTCAACAAGAAGAAGACCCAGAAAGAGATGGAGCACGCCATGCTGATCCGCCACGATGAGTCCATGCAGGAGCTGGAGCACCGGCAGCTGAAGAGCCTGCAGAAGCTGCGGATGGACCTGATTCGTCTGCAGCACCAGACCGAGCTGGAGAACCAGATTGAGTACAACAACCGACGTGAGCGAGAACTTCATCGCAAACATGTGCTGGAGCTTCGGCAACAGCCTAAAAACCTCAAAGTGAGTTGAAAGAGGTATTTATGTGACTGGATTTTAAAGATAGTGAGTCTTATCATCACGAGGATACAGCTGCTTTAATTTCAGAGCTGAAGGTAAAAACAGAACTAAAATGAAAACACTGTTTCCTTTTTATTTTTTTTATCTTTTTTTTTAGTCTTTGAAAAGATCAGTTGGATCTACCTCTGCCTAAGATGACACAAACTATGAGCAATGTCTTTTTGGTTTTTAGAAGAGATTCATAAAACAGTGATGCAAGATAAATGTAACAAATTAACTGGAGAGTGTATAAAATGTCTCTCTGTATAACATTCGTTTTAATTTGCTTTTGAGAACAATAAAGACAAGAACTCTGTTTTATTTTTTTAACTTTAGCAGCAGATTTCTCATGCTCAAAATTAAGCAGCCTCCATCCTCTTGTCACTGTTCTTCTGCCTTATATGTCTCATCCTCTAGGCTTTGGAGCTGCAGATCAAGAAACAGTTCCAGGATACATGTAAAGTGCAGACCAAGCAGTACAAGGCCCTGCGCCATCACCAGATGGAGGTTACACCCAAGGCCGAGCACAAGACGGTGCTCAAGGCCCTGAAGGATGAGCAGACACGCAAGTTGGCTATCCTGGCTGAGCAATATGAACAGAGCATCAACGAGATGATGGCCTCGCAGGCGGTAAGCGGAGAAATCTTTCAAATTTTATAAATGCAGGAGATTGCATTTCCAGAAGAGAAAGACTTTCAGTTGCCCGTCTGGCCACTTGTTGCTCACTCTTTTATATATTGTCTTCCTTCTTTGCTCTCATCTTGTATTCTGCTGATCTTTCTCTTTTGTCCTTCCAATCTCACCTTTACAATCTCTCTTCCTGTCTTTATCACCCCTCCCCCCCATACACTGTCTGCCCACATGTCCTTTCTGTCCCGGTTGCCCTTCTTCCACCTCTCTCCTTGTCTGTCATTGATTCCTTCTTTTTCCTCTGTTTCCTTCAATGTGTCTCATCGATGTACCCCCACTCTCCCCCTTAATTTTCCCATCTCTCTCGGTTGTGCTCTCTCACTCTGTCCCTTTGTACCTCCCTGTCCTCTGTCATGGTCCATGGTTGGCTGTGTCAGCTGCGTCTGGACGAGGCCCAGGAAGCAGAGTGCCAGGCTCTGAGGCAGCAGCTGCAGCAGGAGATGGAGCTGCTCAATGCCTACCAGAGCAAGATCAAGATGCAGACCGAGGCGCAGCACGAGCGCGAACTGCAGAAGTTGGAGCAGAAGGTGTCGCTGCGTCGGGCTCACCTGGAACAAAAGGTGTTGTGCTCGAAAAGCTTTAAGTGATACATGGGGGTCATTCGTATCCCTACTCCTCAGGTCATGCATCAATACCACTGATGAAATAAGTGAAACACAAGACAGTAACAATTTCTTACCAAGGACTCAAGGCACATTCATTTATCAGTCAATCAACCAACTTTTATTTGTAGAGCGTTTCATCACATCATCAGGCATTCCAAAGCGCTTTTACAGACAGAGAACCCATTTAACTAATTTTTTTTTTTAAACTATTTACATGGATCAACTTTCAGAGGCAAAATCAACTTACGTTTTTGCCATAAAATCATCACGTTTTACTTAAAATCATCCACCAGTTTTTATTTTCTTATGAGGATTATCCAATTGTGATTCCAAAGTGCTTTGCCACCACAAAAAGATAAAGTAATGGAGTAGGGAAAGAAGACACATCACAAATTCATTAAAATGATGATACAAGGCAGGGAGGAATATTAAACCTGAAAAGACGTAAAACATTCACACAAAGGTGAGTTAGGCCAGTGTAATAGTGTTCATTAGGATGTTGTTCAATTGATACTGTTCAGTCAGTCGGTGTCCATCATCACGTTAACTATTGTCATTTTTGTGTGCACAATGAAATACACCACAATGAGTGCATGAGTGTGTGTCCCTTTATCCCTATTTATCCAGTTCATTCTATCCCCTTTCTGTAACAGCAGGTTTTTTTGCAACACAAGTGGGATCATTAGAAGCAAATGAATATTTTTGCTCTGAGGCTTGTTAAAACTCGTTGCTGCTTGAAGGTCATGGATTAGTTAGAATTCCTGTATCCTGATTGTCACTAGTATAAAATAATACATGCAGTCTGCCCTCAGTAACCACCTCCAGAACACAGAAGCTGATGGGGCTGACGGTACATCACACAGGAAGTAAAGAACCCTTAGAAACATCCAAGGCTTATTCAGACAAACAGGCTTTAATGTAAGTTAAATCACCAACAACCAGCGCTGCACTTTAAGCTTAATTGAAAGGGTCCAGATACACATTTGTACCCATCTCAGAAGGCTGTGTGTGTATGAAAGACAACGCAGGCATAGGCATTCATGAGTTCACGCACACACACACACACTCACACACACACAGATTTCCTCACCACAGGTGGGGATGACAGTGACATGCTATACTGCAGGAAGCAGACAACCAGTCCTTTCCCACACACTCCTAATGGTGGTGAAATCTATACACAACAGTTTTGTTTTTTTATAACATATTATCCCATTTATGAAACGCAGCTTTTGTTTTTCAGGTCGTTAATGTAGCTCAATCTTAACTTGTTATTGCGTGTGTGTCCATCCAACTTGCTTGTGGAAGTACCCCTGTGTCGCATGAGTTAAGAAAGCTGTGTCTGTGTGTCAGTCTGATACCTAGCTTTCCTATGTTATCATTTGTGATTCATTGTTAATCTTTGTCCTCTTGTTTAGTGAAATGACACTCCTGGTGAAAAGCATCAATAGTGAGACTATTCAGGGAGCCTGTCATCAATGGCAACATGTGATAAGATTAGAACTAGTGAGCTTTCAAAGTGACCGACGTCACCGCTACAGTATTCAGACAGTACTCCGACAACAAAGAAAGACACATTCGAAATGCCGCCATGATCCAGTTCTGCTGGGTCCAGTCTCATTTTGAGATGCTGTGGAGTTCTGTCGCCATCTCCTGGATGGATCAAGACCAGCATTATGGGATGGAATGATGTCATGGTTTTAGAAGCACTATTGTCCTCTGGGCTCAGTTCATGGTTAAAGTCTGGAGTTTTCTGTGCATGCTCAGTTGATGGCCAGGTTGCCGTATTGCACCATGCAGTGTGTTTTGTCTGCACCTGTGGAGGTGTGTGTCGAGGTTATGTGGGGGTTTGGCTGTAAGATCTTGCAGACAGCTCCTGAGTGAAACGATTGCGTAAACCTACAGCCAAACAGTGTGAAAGGGTGCACATCAAGTCTGTATGCAGTTACGTATCTCAGAGAAGTGTTCCATGTCTTCAGAGTTAATTAGTTAAGGATATAAAACGACTACAAGAGGCGGACACAAACCTTCTCAACACTCCAAACCAACACAGTGTGTCAGAAAAAGGCTGTAACTCTTTTGTATATTTTGAGATTTCAGCTCATTCTATATCTAATTTGTTGGGTTTATCACACTATTGAACGTTTGTGTTGTTTGTAGCTTCCTGGCAAATAATAACTTTAGAAATAAACACACCTAAAAATGAGTCTGTTTCCACACACTGCTCTTGAGTGCCACATGAATAAAAGCATATCAAATAATAATGGACTTACTCACACAGGGGAATTAAAAAATGCAAAATGAATCTTAATTGTGCCATTTTACAATCTTGAGCAAAATCAAATCATCAGTCAAATTATTGGCTGTTACGTTGAAGAACTGTGCCCAAAATATGTCAATAGTGAAAAGAATGTTTTATGAAGTTCCATACTGTTTTGATTGTTCTGTTTTTGTACTCAAATGAATCAATTTTTGCACATCTGAAGAAATGACGAAGAAGTGATGATTTATTACATGTAATTTTTTTACTTTCAGGCATATTTTTTAATTAGGGTTATGCCAACTAACAGGTGAAATAAAAAGTCTGTTAAAAACATTTTTTTTGTGGAATAAAGGAATCACAAATGTCTGCTCTAGTATATTATTGTTGAAATTATTGTTTCTGTGTTTGGTGCAGATTGAAGAGGAGCTGGTTTCCCTTCAGAAGGAGCGAACCGACCGGATCAAACACCTGCTGGAGCGCCAGGAGCGGGAGATCGACAGCTTCGACATGGAAAGCATGCGGCTTGGTTTCGGCAATCTCGGCACCCTGGACCTACCCAAGGATGACTACAGATGAGGGGCCTGCCATCGCTGCTGATGTTGTCTCATGGTTCCCCGGGCCCAGTCTGCCCCTCCTGTTTTACCTGAGCTGACAGTACAGGTGTTCACTGCTGCTGATGCTCTTGCTCAAACTCTCTCAAAAAATATAAATGGCTCCAGTGCCGGCTGTTTTCTGAGCCACTTAAGAGTTGATGTCAAGCTTGAGTGCCCTAAACCTTCCCAAAATTCCTCCCCGTCTTTGCCTCTCATGGTGTCGCGGGAAAACAAAAGATATGCTGGAGCGGGTCCTGTTGTCTTCACGTTTTGTAAGAATATTAACAGTGTTTGTTGTGCAATTTTAACACTTTTAGTATGACTAAAAGTGTAAGACAGGAGGACAGACAAAATTATGGCAGGATGATGAGAAAAATCCTCCACAAACATGCATTTTTAGAGGTGATTAATTTTTTTCATAGGTTTTTTTTTCCCAAAGTGGTGCAAAAATAAAAATCTCTCAAAGTGACAGATCAAACAGACGATCCTTCCGCAGCCCCTTGTCTGTGCTGCTTCTTTCAACGTGTTTTGGTATTTATTCATCAGGACATTTTTATGACAATTTTGAATAATTTGATACTTTGAGAGACAAATATGATGTACATACAGGTACGCTTCTGATAAACGTGACTTCTTTGGGTGAATCTTAAATCATTGAGGGGAGGGTGATTCTTGGTACTCTGTGTATCGTACTGATTTCTCTGCACTGGCAGCCAATGTGAATAATAATACATGTGACTCGTGAACTCCCAGCTAGCACAAAGGGCTTCATGTGGGTGGGGGTCTTGTACTTTGTGTATAGAAGGATTTATGGAGAGTTTTACTTATTTTCTTATTGTATTTTAACTGTCACTCAAATCAGAAAATAATTTTTAAAGGCGCTTTCTTTTGTCCTCCTTCCACATAGTATTTGACTCACCTATCAACAGATTTTCATTTGATTTTCCAAGCTGTGTATTTTCTTACCAGACCAGTATGATGCTTTATTATTGCATGCACTTTAATTTTTTTTCCAGATAAAAAAAAAGCATGAATCTTTCAGAGCTTTTAATTATATTTGTAAATAAAGTGCTCATCACACAAACTCAGGGCACGTTATGTGTGTTCAAAGCAAAATGTTCCAATCATATTCACTGTGTGCAGCAGCACAAAGCTGTTAACACTCAAAGGAGGAAGCAGCTTAAACCCAATTTGAATTTGCAGCATTTGGACGGTGCACGTCTGACAGAAGCTCCAATCTGCAGTTTTCAGTGAGAACTAGACATTGCTTTACAAGTAGAAGTAGCCAACTGGTGTTACAAATGGGCCTACAGTACTGGACTCTTGTTTTAAGTGAAAATCGTACTAGTTGTAACTGTAATGCAGTACAGTTCAAATAAAGAGGCAGTTGTCAGTGATCACGTCAAAGATTGTGAAAGCCAGCTGTGAGTTCATAGTACAAAACTCAGACCCAGTTGTGGGCAGGAGAATGGTGAACAAAGTTAATGGCAAATACCTGTCTGCAGTTTTTATTAACCTTAAATCTTCTATGGAAGTTATAATAAAGTATATATAGGAAAACATAGTTTTCGGTGTCTTACTTTATTTGACCAAACAGATGAAACCTGGGTGAATTAACAGAATAGGAACATTTTGACGTCACATTTTGCATGACCGCCACCATGAGATCAAAGATCTCTGCAAACAGCGTTCAACGGATTTAATTGCAGAATAGCGCCGGAATGGTCATTTACGTTGCAGCATCTTTAGGCAATAGTGGAGATGGGGGGGATAATTTAATAGGCACATTAAATTTGTGGTTAGTTAGATTTGTTTGGTTTCCTCCAGGCAAGCAGTCTCCTTAAGAACTTGAAGTGCAGATCTTCTCGAGTCGAGGCTTCCACTTATTTTCCAGCCAGCTGTTTGTACAATTTGGGGACATAATCGTCCCACTCAGCCTGATAGCAGGTTCCTGCCACTGGATTTCCCAGCTTGTATTTCTCACTGAAGTTCTGGATCTTGAATTTGCCACGGTTCTCTCCGGAGCAGTTGGTGAGGACCGGCTCACTGCATTTAAGGGGTCCTGGCTGCTCGAACACCAGCCACACATACCTGTGGAGTCCTGAGGAGATGAAGACAGAACTGACTGAAAATCCCATAATTGGAGAACAGTGGCAAAGGCTTCAAACATGTTGTCCGAAAATAGTCTGATGGACAAACGGGAGTTCATTGGTTTGTTTAATGGCAGCTTCATACTGGATGTCTATTCTTCAGTTTCCTTCTGGATCCGAATGAATATTTCATCAAGTGTAGAACTTAACCCTAACCCTAAGACTCCAAGATTGCATGAACTCCATTTGTTTAGTGAATGAACATCGATTGTCTTTACTTACAAATCCATCTACTTTAAGCAAACAAAAAGTTAACCAAGTCAAACCAGTTCAGTGCTTCCTCTCTGAGCTGCCGTCTCACCTGTGCCCTTTGGAGGACCCGAGCCCACATAGTCTGACATGCGGCAGCCAGAAGACACGTCGTTCCCTTTCATGTTGACCACCAAAAAGTGGTGCCACTCCCTTCAACAAAAGGCAAACCGATTATTATTGGTTTTATATTTGTAGATCACAATAAATAATGCCCTACCATGTGATTTTAAACTTTTACGCATAAAAAATATAACACAATTTTTTAAAAACTTCTCACCTGAACGTCGGCTCTTTCCTGCTGGGAGCGTCTGGGTCGGTCAGGACCAGAGTGTACAGCTTAGTGGGGTCGCAGCTTTCCCACGCGATGCAGGTGGGTTCGTTCTGCACCTGCAGGGGAACCCGGATGGATGTCAGAACTACATTCATTGTCGTTTTAAACGTTTAAGCGCGCTGTACATAATTTATAACCGCAGCAGGAATGCTGAATGGATTATGTAATCAAAAACAGGTTGTATAACACTTCCAAAAAAGTTAAAACCAAGTGATTTATTTAACAATATTGTTTTAATAGCATTTACTACAGTGGCGATCGCAATTTAGCTCTTTGATATAACGTGATGTAGCGCTAAAATTAGCTGAGTCGCTAACTTGACTAGCCAACAGTCAGCTAACCTGTGTTGGTGTGAGGACTTTCCCGAGCTGATCTATTTCCAGCGATCCGTATTTAACGGTCAGAGCTTGGGCTGGCTTCCCTGCAACGTCTTGCAGAGCAAGATCCCCGTTCCATTTGCTCAAATCCACTGGCATTTTGACTCGTAGCTCGCTACAGACCTTCTGTCAATATAACGGACAGACACGCGGAAACAACAGCCGAAAGTGCTGCATTCAAGTACCGCTCTCACGTCAGGGAACTGTGAAAAATCTCCGCATTCACTGAAAGTTGAAATTAACTTCGTTCATTGTACATTTTGAAATCGGACTACTCAAAAATGAGCTGCAGTAAATGTGGTGTACGAATTTGAATCAAAACCTCAGTTATTAGAACAATATCAACTAACAGGTGTTAACTCATAATACAGATCCTTATAAGGATTGCTGCCTGTCTGGACCATGATAGAAGTATTAGTCGTGATAAATGCAGACAGTTATTTGTAAGCAAAGCACAAACTGAAACAAAAAATACACCAACTTATTGGCCTTTCTTGTGTTATTAATATGTTATAAAAAGGTAAATGTTGTGTTAAAATTGTTAAACATTGCGAATACCGTGATTACCCTGAACAACACAAACAGCACCAGCTGAAGGTGACCTTTAGATGGCGCTGTTACGTCACTACAACGTGGATTTTTATTGGCTAATATTCCTGCCAATCACATAATGCACCCTGAGTTCGTCCGTCCAGTTCCAATGTTCCGTTAACTAATTTTTTGCTTCCACACATCACGAGTTAATCCACCCGGTCGTTCACGTTTCCAGGCCACAGATCTCAAAAAACACGCATGAAACATGAGTGTGGCAAAAATATTATAATATGACCACAAGTCTTTTACCCTCCTCGGGTATTTCTTTAAATCTTTGTAATTTTTATATTTTTATTTAGTTAATTTTTTTTGCTGATCAATTGAATGTGTTACAGCTTGTGGCATGAATTTTTGCAAGAAATTTTCTTTTCAGTATTTTTTTGAATCCAGGGTCTTTTACACTTTATATGACAAAATGAACACGCACAAAAAACTGCTATAAAATCACAAATCCATTATTTTTTCTGCTTGTTTCAAAAATCACTTTGAACAACTCAAGATCTGCTCTAAACAACCAAACATTACATGATTTTCAGAATTTTATCCCCTTTAAATTCCAATGCAAACGTTTAAAACAAAAATGTATTTTTTTATATAAGAAAGAGTAGGGGTAGGGCTTTGGTTGAGCAATAAAATTAATTTGATTGCATTAGTATTTTATGTAGTATCAGATTCCAATGTAAGCACCCTCTGGACTCGGTGTGTGACTAATAAAATTTACATTTAGTAATAGCATGAAGTAAATATGTAATCTGTAAAATAACCATTGATCTCTTTAAGGCTGTCAAATGAATGTAGTGAAGTAAAAATTACCAGTAAAATGTAGGTCTACAGATTTTATATATATATATATATATATATATATATATATATATATATATATATATATATATATAACTGTATATATACAGTATATAAAATGAGGGAGAATGGAAACAGCTCATTGCCTCAATCATCAATTAACTAATCAGTAACTAATTTCCCTGATGTACCCTCCTGAAGAGATGAATAAAGTCCTACTCTATCAGTGGTCACAGTTGGAACACATTTCAATTCTGAGGGGTTGTTGGCGATTGAACTTCAATTTGGGCTGAAAAAAATGGAACAAAAGTCAATGTCTGTTCCTGAATCTGTGTACTAACCCTTTAAAGGAAAAGAAAAGCTTACAAGAGTCTTAAAATGTTCAAATTGTAGCAGTAAGAACTGACAGAAGCACTTCATCAACTTGAAAAGTATGGTTTAATTTGCATAACTAGTCCACATCAGGTTTCAAACTCTTTCAAGACAGCATAGATAGATATAAGGTTTTGATTATAATATTTTATAAGGTAACAAAATCGTCGTGTCTGCTGTCAGACTCCTTGAATCTCTTTTGTTTTTGTTTCTTGCATCTTTCAATGTCCTGAAGAGCTCAAAGAACTCGTCATGATTTTATTTTGAACAAAGTCCAAAAACCTGAAGATTTTTATGGCTGGTTAATGAGGAATTGAACCAAAAGTCTGATGACATCATCGTTCAGACCCACCACCACTCCATCCTCAACCCTGTCGTACAGTTTCAGGGTCTCGGTTCCCCACAGGACGTTTTTTCTGGGGTTGTTTGCATCCGTCTCCACGGAGAGGGCCAAAGTGTTGAGCTGGTAGCAGAAGAAGTTAAAGAAGTTGCCGTCTGTGATCACGGCCTGGGACACGAAAGGTCTGGTAACGTCCTCATAGTTCCAAAAACCTACAAGAAGCCAGAGGGAAATGTGAACATCAGATATGCCTTCTATTTAAACACCAAACGTCATCATTACTAAATTTGGACCGAGTGTTGACATGTCACTGCAAACTAAAACCTTGTACAATTCTTGTAAAAGAGTACATTGACTGATATTTTGAACATAAAGCACATCATTTATCAGTGATTGTTGCCATCAGTAAATAGACAATAATGACCAAGAAGACTATTATAGAGAACACAGTGGTGCTGCTGCATTCATCCACTGTAAAGCATGTTCACACGTCAATGTTTTCACACCGTCACTCACACACACACACGAGTGCAGCGACGTGACGGAGACAATAGTGTTAACTAGTTAATGTTCAGTCAAAACAGGTGTCGACTGGAACTCGACATTCATTCATTCATTTATTTTAGTTAACATATTTCTTTCTTTCCGGACATGTTACTACAGCAGACTTCACCCTCATCACTTTTGCAACATCAACAACATCCGAAAAAGAAAAGAAAGGGTTGACTGGTAGAAGCCATTTGGCTTCTAAAATTCCCGTCCCCAGAATCAACAACATCTCTCTAATTACAACACGTTATCAACCAAATTCATACATTAAATGTCACATTTCACAGTGATATTTTTCATTTGTTTGCTATAAAACTAACGTCAAACAGCTGACACAGCAGTCTGTCCAGTCATTAAATTATGAATCATTACACACACACATCAAAGCGGATGCTTTGATGCTTTAACAGCCAGATTAACCTCTCTAGTAGCAAAGAAGAACCTGACAGGAATGCTGTTCCTGAGAGCTAGCATAGCGCCGGTGCGTCCCGGGTTTCATTTAAAAACAGCTTACTAAAAGTCTGAATATAATGACCTAAATTTAAGCAAAGCAGAATAAAGTAAGTTTTTGATTCTGACATGGCCTGAACGAGACACTGGATATGTGTTTGTGTTCGTCAACAGGAGACACTTGCTACCATCAGACTCACCCTGGTACATGGCCTGAGCTCCAGTCCAGGCAAAGAGGCTGGTGAGTGCATTGGCTCTGAGGAAAACTTCCACCTGGTCAAGCTGCTGCATCTTAGCCATCCGGTCTCTATGGTAACGGTCGGGCACCAGGTGGAACTGGGTGTGACCGAAGCATGCTGGGTCAGGCAGCTTGGATCCTTTAATAAGGCCAAGAGGAAAAGGTTAAACAGATGACATGATGAACAGAGTTTTTATTGTAAGAAAGCATGGATTGTGTTCGCAAGAAAAATCAGGAAGCTGCAACAAATATGTGATGGTTTGATATGTATGGCATTTTAATATTTTTGTCTTACTGACCAAACAATTCATGGATTAATAAAGGAAAATATTGGCAGATGTAGCCGTAAGAGGGCACAAGCCAGTGTCTTACTGTGCCGGTCCCAAGCCCGGATAAATACATACGGTTGTGTCAGGAAGGGCATTCGACATAAAACTTTTGCCAAATCAAACATGCAAATCCAATCTATGACTTCCATAGATTGGATTTGCAGGCCTGGGTTAATAACAATTTGCAGGCCCGGGTTAACAATGACCACCATCGGTGCTGTTCACCTACAGAGTGACGGTGGAAAGTGTATTGACAGGTGCCAGTAGCGTGATGGGAAGATGGAAAGAGTACTTTCAAAAGTTGATGATCGAGGAAAATGAGAGAGAACAAAGACGAGAAGAGGTGACTGCTGTGGACCAGGAAGTTGCAAAGATTAGTCAGGATGAAGTGAGGAGGGCACTGAGGAGGATGAAGAGTGGAAAGGCAGTCGGTCCTGATGATATATCTGTAGAGGTATGGAGGTGTCGAGAAGAGGTGGCAATAGTGTTTCTGACTGGGTTGTTCAACAGGATCTTAGATAGTGAGAAGATGCCTGAGGAATGGAGGAGAAGTGTGCTGGTGCCCATTTTTAAGAACAAGGGAGATGTGCAGAGTTGTGGCAACTACAGAGGAATAAAGCTGATGAGCCATACAATGAAGTTGTAGTTGAAGAGTAGTTGAAGGCTAGACTAAGGGCAGAAGTGAGCGTTTGTGAGCAGCAGTATGGTTTCATGCCAAAAAAGAGTACTACAGATGCAATATTTGCTTTGAGGATGTTGATAGAGAAGTATAGAGAAGGCCAGACGGAGCTGCATTGTGTTTTTGTAGATCTGGGGAAAGCTTATGACAGGGTGCCCAGAGAGGAACTGTGGTATTGTATGAGGAAGTCTGGAGTACCAGAGAAGTATGTTAGAGCGGTGCAGGACATGTATGAGGACTGTAAGACAGTGGTGACGTGGGCTGTAGGTGTGACAGAGGAGTTCAAGGTGGAGGTGGGACTGCATCAGGGATCAGCTCTGAGCCCCTTCTTGTTCGCTATGGTGATGGACAGGCTGACAGACGAGGTTAGACAGGAATCTCCATGGACTATGATGTTTGCAGATGACATTGTGATCTGTAGTAAGAGCAGGGAACAGGTGGAGGAGAAGCTAGAGAGGTGGAGGTTTGTCCTGGAAAGGAGAGGGATGAAGGTTAGCCACAGTAAGACAGAGTACATGTGTGTGAATGAGAGGGACCCAAGTGGAAGAATGAGGTTACAGGGAGAAGAGATCAAGAAGGTGGAGGATTTTAAGTACTTGGGGTCAACAGTCCAGAGCAATGGAGAGTGTGGAAAAGAGGTGAAGAAGTGTGTACAGGCAGGATGGAATGGGTGGAGGAAAGTGTCAGGTGTGATGTGTGATAGAGGAATTTCAGCTAAAATGAAAGGAAAGGTGGGCAAAACTGTGGTGAGACCAGCGATGTTGTTTGGTCTAGAGACAGTGTCACTGAGGAAAAGACAGGAGACAGAGCTGGAGGCAGCAGAGATGAAGATACTGAGGTTCTCTTTGGGAGTGACCAGGAAGGATAGGATCAGGAATGAGTACATCAGAGGGACAGCACATGTTAGAGGTTTTGGAGATAAAGTCAGAGAGGCCAGACTGAGATGGTTTGGACATGTCCAGAGGAGAGATAGTGAATATATTGGTAGAAGGATGCTTAATTTTGAACTGCCAGGCAGGAGGCTTAGAGGAAAACCAAAGAGGAGGTTTATGGATGTAGTGAAAGAGGACATGAAGGTAGTTGGTGTGAGAGGATGCAGAAGACAGGAGGCAACTGACCTCCAGGGGTCGCTGTGGTGACCCCTGGAGGGAAAAGCCAAAAGGAAAAGAAGACCGTAAAAAATGAAATAAATAGTTTGCCGCTTTTTCGGGGAATTTTGTTTTTTGTGGGTGGTCCTGGAACACATTCGCCGCGAGTAACATGTGATTAGTGTTCCCCCATCCCCCAATGGGGGAATGATCCTGACTGATTGTTGTAGAATGACGTCTCCTGGGGACAGTAAGAGGTAACTGAACCGCTGACGGAACCAGAAACATTTAACATGCGAGACAATGAAAGGATAACAGTGGAAGATGTGACTGTGATGAATGAAGGAAATGGAAAAGAGAGAAATTTGGAGAGAAAAGGTGGAAATAGTAAAAACAAGAAAAGGCAGAGTAAAACGAAAGTGAGGAAAGCAGGATTTGGTAGAAAAAAAATGTAAAAAAAACAACAAAAAAACAAAAGGACACAGCTCCAAACATAGCAGCTCCCAGATTCTGTGAGGAAATGAGTGTTGAGTTGGGGACTAAGAGAAAAGCAGAGAGACGTTTCTCGGTAATCAGAAGCTGAACAGTGGGTGAGACTGGCCCCTCGTAGTTTACCTGTAAATACGTGGTTTTCATACTGTCTCCTGAACAGAGGCATCAGGTTGGGAGCTACTGTGATCTCCGGAACTTCAGCTGCGTAGGAAGCCTCCATAGAAGTAAACTAGGAGGAATACAGATGAAAACAGAACTCACATGCCTGTCGTGCATTGAATTTAATATATTTTCAGTCTCTGATGTAAAATGTGTGTCCAGTTTTAAAGGTTGCAGTTTCTTTAATAGCATCTTTAAGTACAATGCTGTTTAAATAACGGGCATCCTTCCTTGTGAGATCATTTTGCTCTTGGTACCTACCTCTGGCAGCTGTTGAGTTATCCTTATCTGACTGTGAGGGTGGTCATCAATTTGAAATTTGTGTGCCTCAACTCGCCCTTTCCGGTGGCCCTTTGGGATGATTCTCTGTCCTCTCCACCAATAAAAGTTAACCTGGGGATTAAGATCTGGCAAAACAAACACAAGCAATATGTGGTCAGAAAGACATGTCTCCAGAACACTCAGAATCTCGGTCATAGATCTGATCCATCAGTTCAACCTGAAGCTGGTGGGAGTTTGGCTCCACAGTATTAATCCCAGGATTGAACCTGAAAACTCTGATGTCTGGACAGTGATCTATTAAACTTGAGACTTTTTAAAATACAATGTGTGTAAACTATTCTTCTGCTTGTGTTTAAAAATTGAAGTTTCTAAAGTTTTTTCGTTGAGCAAAAATTTGTAAGTGTAGGAAAACGTTTTATTCCTCAGAGATAAAGTGATTGTGGCGTTCTAACTCCAGGGTTTGTGATACCAAATTCTAATGTCTTGCTTAAAATATTATTGTTATATTATTGATTTATCTTGTCTTCAAGATTAATGAATGAATGAATGAATGAATAAGTATTTTGTAAACGCTTATTCTACAAGAAGACAGTTTAACATACGTAAAAATATGGACAATAAATAACTCCACTGTCATAATATTCACATAGTTAATAATTGATGGCCAAAATACTGAAAATACAGAATGTTCTCCAAACAACAGGAATAAGATCACAGAGACCCTTTGAGAAGTAAAACACGTGGTTTCCAGTGCTTAGTTCTATGACAGGAGCTACATTTTCAACAATCTGTCTGGAACCAGGTGAGGAATCCTTACCCACGCTGGCCTGATGGAGCAGTGGGTTATACTTTGCTAGACTGAAGGTCAGTCCAGTCACCAGGTTTCTCAAAAAAGGTCCAACCATCCGCTCCTGGTCTCCGTACACGAAGGTTCTTGGCTTCTTTTTATGCCAATGCACGGATAAAATCGCTCGAGTCACCACAGAACGGATGTCCTCGAACGCATCACGGTCGATCCCCGGTAAAGTGGCTTGGGTCGCTGCTGGGGGAAAACTGCCCTCCTCGGTGCTCTTCTCCTCGGTGCTCTTCTCCTGACCCAGACAGAACTTCTCAGGGAGGCCCGAAACATATGCTGTCTTGGTAAAGTGTTGGTACCATCTATCAGCATTCCGTGCGAAAGTCTGAGGGTAAATCACGAATTTCATTCGCTGCATCCGAGTGATGGTGGCGAGCCTCTCTTCCACGGGAGACGCACGTATCTTTTTCACCCATTCCTCCAACTGTCGCGCCTTTGCAGCTTTACTTTTAGCCGTAAGAGAATGAACGATAGGGGGATACGCAGGCTTCTTGGCCGCAGCCTCGGTGTGGACCAGCTTTAGATGGAACAGTAAGGGCAGTCTCCTGCGGGCCGCCATGATTCTCGTGTGAATTCCACTTCCGTTTTCTTGACGGGTAACTAACGCGCTCCGGTAACAGCGCCCCCTACTGCACGAAAAGTCTGAAACACCGGGAAATTCTTTCTTTAAGTGTGTTTCTGTCTAAATATTTAAGAACATGTGTCAACTGAAAAAAAGTGCAATTAATAAATGTTGTTTGTTTCGGCGTAGCAAACATCGGAGGAGTTACTGACGCAGCTAATCTTTTTTTAACACTTCAGAACGTTGGGGTTCTTGAATAAAGCTTTCTTCCCATTAAGACGTGCACTTTAGTGCCACGCATAATGTGGTAAATTTCTAACTTTCTCACGGATATAATACGTAGATAAAAGAGGCGCTCATTGTTATTTACATTGTAATTTACAAATTTGTCGAGTAAGAGCCACAGAGTGTTGTTTCACGAAGCGCAGCGCCATTTTTGCTCTGGTAAATTACGTTCTATGTGAATCATGAATTTGAAGCGCATTTTTGCAAAAGAACATAAGTATTACATAAGTATTGTCAAACAGACCACACCTTCGTAGTTTCCGTTTTGACTTAATAAGCAACAGAATACATTCTTAACGATCTCTCACAAATTTTTTCTTTCGCTTGATATTATTATCGAAGACGTCTTGTCAAGTCAGGAGAAGTAAAAAAAAAAAAAAAAAAAACCACTGGACCTGAACGTTACAGTAGTAGCTGATCAGTAAACAGACAGACTGTATTGACACCCAGCCGACCTGCAGCTCCTCGACCAACAATGTATTTACGTCAGATCGTCCGGACACAGTTCGTCTGGACCAGAACGGCTGGTCTCAGCTGTTTGCACCGAGCGTGTCGAGCCGAGGTAGTTACTCTGAAAACGAGCTGTCTTCTTGTCATTCTTGCAAACGTTTTCTTTACTGTCACTGCAGCAGAACATTTAGACAGCAGCGTCCTGCCACCACAGGTTCGGTTTATTCTACCTCTTAGTGCTTTTGGTGTGTGTTGAGTTCAGGCTGGCAGCGGATTTCTGCTTAGAAATGTTATGCTGTGTCCCCTGACCTCCAGAGACCTCTGTGTACCAAAGATGACGAGGTGAGGCTGGCAGAGGAGGCGGCCAAAAAGTATGGCTCCCCGGCTCCAACCATCTTCTCCAAAATCATCGACAAGACCATCCCTGCGGATATTATTTACGAAGATGAGAAGGTAAATAAACAGCCTCTTCAAAACAGGCACCTGCTTTGCCACATGGCCTTTTCCACGTTCAATACTGAGCCTGTTTGCGTGGCATTAAAATAACTTGTAATGATTTTATTAATTTAATCTACAATTGTGGCTTTGGCTGAATAATATATTTCATACATTATTGTGTTTTTGCAGTGTTTGGCATTCAGGGATGTCAACCCACAAGCCCCTGTTCATTTCCTGGTGATCCCAAGGGTCCCAATCCCAAGGATAAGTGAGGTCAAAGACGCTGATGCTGAGGTAAGCTCAGCGATCTACCGTTTATATTCCCACAGTTCATTAAAGTTGCTATATTGACATTCAATGTTTCAACAACGTTTTCTGTGAAGTTTACGGCTGCAGACATTTTACCTTTTAGTATTACAGTAGTGATAGCCAAGCTCCTCACCTAATCTCACTGATCCCCCTTTGCTGTGTTTCCTGAAGTGTATCACTTTATTGTGTAACACCAGCTATCACTGTACACAACACATCAAATGTAATATCAAAATACATCAGAAAGCAAAACAATTTGGTAAATGGTTTCAGAGAAGAAGATTCAAATTAGTGTTTCCAGTCTACGGTCTTCGTAGTTTTGCCACCAGGGATCAGGTCGAATCTGGCTGCCTTAAAAAGTTCAGATTACACTTTTTGAACATTGAAAACTGTTACAACTGTTCTCATCATGTTTTGTTTTGTTTTGTTTTGTTTTGTTTTGTTTTGTTTTGTTTTTTCAGCTCTTAGGACATTTACTGGTTGTTGCCAAAAATGTTGCAAGGCAAGAATCTCTAAGTGAGGGTTATAGAGTGGGTGAGTTGCTCGATATTAAACGCCTGCAGACATTTGAATGGAAATACAGGCTATTTACTGACTGACGTACGATATTCAGCGTGTTTCTGTTCTCTGCAGTGATCAACGACGGGAAGCAAGGCGCTCAGTCAGTTTACCACCTGCACATCCACGTCATAGGAGGAAGACAGATGAAGTGGCCACCGGGATAAGGGTTTAAAACGGATCTTAGTGCATCTTTTTTGTCTGGCCATGACATGATTTACGATGAGTGAACTTAAAAGAGACAAACATCCTGTTTGTAGCACACAAACGCAAATCACTGAGGGTATGAACATGTTGAGAATAACAAATGGAAAATGTATGAATGAAGAGTGATGACATTATGGTTGTTATGGTAACAAATAAAGATTTTTTTTCTGATATGAAACTCTCAAAACTCTGTCAGTGTTTGTCACAGATTAAAATAACGTGAGTTGTTTCATCCAGAAGAGTTTGTTTTTCCAGTGGGATTCTTCCCAACAAAGAGGATCTTTCATCTTCCTTCATGAGTCACCACATTTCCATGGAAACCAAAAGGTGGCAACAACTGGTAAAAAAAAGATGAGGAGATACCGTTATCAATACCATGATCAATACTGGATTCACATTAACCTGCATCTGGCTCAAAATCCAACAAGCTCTTCCTCATTTAAGACCCACCAGTAAAATTTTGAGATGTTCATTAATCAAGACTAAAGGAAAAAAAACTAATTGGAGGTGCAGGGATCAACAGAATGACCGGAAGAATCCAGAATATTCCTCAATCATCAATTATTGATCACTTCGGAAGTTAGAGCAACAAAGCTGGATCAGTTTGATCATTGATTGATAATCAAGACTTTATTATCTTTACACTTAAAGAAAGGGATAATATTCTAAATTCTATAATTGTTTAAAGTTAACACTCATCTGTTATTTGGGACGAGTTCCAAACTTACATTCAATGTTTGAGCTGCATCAAAATATCCAAAATATGAAACAAATAAATGTACAGAAAAAAAAACAGATGCAAAATAAATAAAGACAAGCGTGTTTTTTTAATTTCATACTCTATATGGATTTATCAGTTAACTTGCATGTTTGAGTTATGATGGAATGTGTTTTATTCAGAGTATCAATGTTATTGTGTTATTAAATATATATACTTGAGATGTTTTTGTCCTGCGAAGAGCAAAATATGAATTACTGAAGTGTTTCAGTGTGAAAATGATTGAAACTACATTTAATTTTTAAATGTGTCTTTTGAAAACAGGTGGTGGCAACTGGATTTCATTCAAAGTCAAGTCATTTTTGTTGCCTTTTAAAAAACAAAATCGGTTTCTTTTTTTTTTTTTACCTGCAGTCTTTTTTACATTTTTATGTAGCAAAATGTCTTGTTTCCTACTTCCTCTTTATAAGCATCACTAGTTTTGTCTGACCCCCCTCAGAAATCATTAACAGCCTCCAGAGGTGACATGTGGACCGATGACAAAACATTCAGAACACTGGAACCCACAGATGAGTAGTCGGCTTACATTTTAATGTTGAAATGAAACATACAGTATATCAGCTCCAGGTCATCATCAGCGATGCTCTGAACAATGATGATGACTTCTGGAGCAGTTTTATTGGTGGATCCCTCTGAATAGACGCAGTGCATGCTGGTATGATACTGGTGTTGTTGGGGACACGTGGTGTGACTGGTGGTGTGATTCACTGACCACTGTGACCGTGACAAAGGTAACCATGGTTTCATAGAAGTAGTGAACTTTCACCTTTATTTACTTTAAAAACTTGAGTTAATGTTAGTCTAGCCTGAACTGAGAGATACCACAGAGCTCAGCAGGAAGGAGGAAAGAAGGCATGTGGTCATTGACACATAGAATCTATTTGTGCCAGCAAAATGGTTCAAAGTGACAATCATTGCCGCTTAATGATTTTTCTCCTAAACGTTTTACTCCTCATATAGTATTAAACACATATGGGTTTCCAGCATCATATCAGGAGGATATTGAAAGTAAAAAAGTTTTTTCCAACTGGTAAATAATTTCATGGGTCACGGTTTGATGCGTTCTCTTGTGCCTGAGACTTCTTATCTACTTGCATATTCCTCTAACAGGCTTTATCATCATTGTTAATGTGATAATGGCTCCAAACTACTCAGCGTTATCACACAACCTTACAGGATGTGACCTTTACACCTCGAGATGTTTTGGACTCTCACCAGCACCAGCAGCTATTGTGATTACCACAAGCAAAGCAGGGTCACCTAGAGTCGTAACCTTTGGCCAACTTTTCCAGTGTATCTTTAAGAGGTTAATGAGACCTGTGCAGCAGGTGTTCAGAGGACTGATTGGGTAAGTCTTTGACTGTGGATGAGGCGTGGGAGCCAGGGAATCTGCTAACCACACATGCAAACCTCCTGTAGGCTGATTCTCTCTCTGAAGGGCGACAGTCCAACAGCTGCACCGGACAAACTGATCCAGGTCTGATCTGCACCCGACGGTGGATGACAGAGGTAGAGACCGTTATTGTCTGATTTCTGTGTGTTTGTGTTTAGGTGTTGTGTTTCAACAGGAAATGTCTTGTTTAAGGATTCACAGGCAGGAAGTCTTTTGTTAGTCACATTAAAACTCCTTTTTAGTGATTAATCAAAGAACACCATTTAAGTTTGAACAGGTTTGGATTCTCCATGTCATCATCAGCCTCTGTCTACGTGGATTGGTATGAATGCTGTGAGATAAAAACATGACCGCTCACGATTGTTTCCTCATGACAGCATGCTCCCTTACTTTTATTGTTTGATCATCACTGAGGACAGTCACCTCTCCTCTACAATCATTGGATCAAATTAAGAATAAAAAAAATGATGGGGAACATAAGTTATTTTCTGCTGGATCACATCTTTATTTGCTCAAGTTAAACAACTTCTAATACTCCGGTTTTCCAATTGCACCTTAGAACTTCTGCTGCCAATTTTTTAAAAGAAGATTCAATTTAAAAAACTTAAATTTTTAGAGGTGAAGTCTTTTTTTTCTGGGCAATTTTCATATCAAAATAGGTACAAAGCCTGAAATTGACTTTTTTTCCAATACAGTGAACTTTCATTGATAATTACACAACACAGAGCAGAGGTTTTGCTATTTCATATTGCTACACTGTGGTTTTGTAAGTCGTGTGAACTTTGGTCCAGAGTGATCTTGATGAAAATTATCTTGAAAACCTGAGGTCACAGGCGCTGCTGGGATTGCAGATCTTCATCTGTTAACGTTTGAACTAGAAGTGTGTAATGTGAGAATGAACACGTCAGTAACATATTGTGATCTTTTACCCCGCAGACAGCTTCGGCTTGGTTACTGTCCGCAGATAAATTAGTAGAAGGTGCATCTGAAACAGATATTTGAATCAAAATTCTCTATCTATCTATCTATCTATCTATCTATCTATCTATCTATCTATCTATCTATCTATCTATCTATCTATCTATCTATCTATCTATCTATCTATCTATCTATATCTATCTATCTATGATTTTAAAAACAGGTCTGCAGATATGAGCGATTAGAGAGGCTCACTACAGTCTGGATAATGATGACTGAGATGATCTGCATCTCTGAGCTGCTCACAATCTGGGGCAAAGAGTATAAACAGTGCATCCATGTCGATGTGTCAATGCTTTCTGATGCAACAATCCAAGTTTCAACATGTAGACCTCCACTGCACCTGATAATTACCAATGGAAGTCATTGGCTCTGATGTGTTGCAATGACTTTGGTGAAAGTCAGTCTGATATAAAAGAGCTGTTTGATAATACATAATCTTATCTGTGTGGAGGACACCCATGGGGGACGCCAGGAGTGTTTAAATACTGCTTTTACTTCAGTCGTTTAAGGTCTTCTGTTTGTATTATTTCAGCTAAAACAAGATGAGCCTCCTACAAGATTCTTTGAAAATTAACGGTGGTGCATTCACAGACGGCGTCGGTGAGAGGTTTGTAAAATGATAAAAAAACAAACTGACTATCATGTGTGTTGGATTCTCTGACCATTTGATTTTTATGTATCTAAAATTAGGTTTATCTTTCTCTGGATATCAGCTCATCCTTGTCTTCTCAATTGGTTTTACAGCATTCTTGAAAATGTACAGACTGCCTCAGACTCCAGTAGCTTAAATATCCAAACCACTCTGATCCTCAATGGAAACGCTCCCTCAGTTGATCTCAGCACAGCTCCAGTGTCAGAAGACCAGGAAGCTAACGCAAACACTCAGGCTCCAGCTGAACCTGTAAGGTTGTCCGAGTTGGATGGGGCCCCCGATGGACTTTCACCAGGTAAGAGCCGGAGTGTGTGTCAGACAGAGGAACCTCTCTGAGATGAAAACTTACCAAAAATATAAACATCCATTGTGTAGAAAGAGTTTTGAACAGATGTTATGTCACAATAAAGGATCAAAACAGTGTGAAGCCAATATTTGTAAAAGCTAAACCTGCTCTACTCACAATTAGTTCTTTGCGGGAATAGAAAAACTAAATTTTAATGCAATGATTTAAAGTGACTATTTTTGGTGGTTAATTCTCTGAAATGTACTGTACTTTTAAATTAAGCTGACCTGTTTAAGAATTGTTTCAAATGGTTTTGCTCGGCCACAACCCTAATTGGAAATCAGTGTTATGAACTTAATTCTGGGTTGACATTACTCTTTGATACCTACACACCCCTGCAGCTGCTTTCTGGACAAACAGTGGCTGAGATGAAACCTGAAATAATACCAAACAGCATAGCAAAAATTGATGGTAAAAATGAATGCAGGAATGATTATTTCCACACCAGCAGTGGACCGTGCGAACGCCACCTTTCAGCCCCATGCAATACAATCCTGTTGTCTCTACCCAGACAGTTTCACTGCCATCAAAAACTTTGATTCTAACAACAAACATGACGGTCAAATTCAGTTTAAGAAAGCATTTCTGTCGTCAAAGACCCACAACAGTTCCGGGTGAGTCAACTCTAAACATGTCAGTCAGTGTGTTGACGACCTCACAGAAGGTTAACTTGACTTTGACCTAAAAATGCCTTTTGGGTGAGAGGTGAAACATCTTTTAACTATTTAAAGAAGCGCAACCACTTGTTTTTAAATGTCTTTGGATTAGACTTTGACTTTGACGAATAATAATCTACATTGCTATTAAACAAAAATTAGATCCCCTCCTTATTTATTCTGTTTTTTGTTTTGCATCTCATATTAAATTGTACCTGGAAGAATTAGCATAAAACAAAGACAACCTGCGTAGATATAAAATGCAACTTTGATCAAATCAAAATCACAAATGGGAAAAAGAATTGTTGTCCTAGGTTGGGCGGTATTTTCACCATTTGTAGAGAATGTGGATTTGTGACATCTCAGAACCTCAGAATTAGAGTATCTGTGAAACCATCCCCAGATGGATAAATTTTGATGACATTCTTCCTCGTTTTATTTAGAATTACTTTTGATATCATCATAGAGAGGCCTACTGTAACAACTTCATGGGCCTTAAAATGGTTTATTAGATATGACATTTAGAAGAGACAAGGATGGTAGTAATGAGGCCTGGGTTTGTCTAGTCTAGTCCATCTGTAAACATTAAATAATTTAGTTTGGTAGTTAGTTGTTTTTTGGGGGGATATAGTTGTTGTGGATGGAAACACTGATGACTTTGTATCAAAAAGAGAAAAAGTATGCAGTAGTCAGTTGAAACCATAAAGGAGTAAGGTATCTCTGATTTTAAGTCTCTCAAGTAGTCATAATATTTTGGGTCACTGTTATGTCAAGTGAAATCCATTGCACGACATGTAAACACCATGTGCTCCAAGATAATAACAACAGAGATGAACTGTGTCATGAGGTAACATGCTGGGTTATACAGTGCGCCCTCACACATTCGCGCATCAACACTCGCGACTTCACTTCATTGCAGATTTTTGGTAGGCGGTCACATGATACCATATGTGCATTCTATTGGCTGACGGCACCCGGAAGTGCGCTGCGTTCTGAGACAAGGAACGCAGCGCACTTCCATGAGACACAAAAGCCCTTTAAACAGTCTATAACAGTGTGGGAAAAGGTGATAGAAGGTGGTTTAATATCAGTATGGGGAGGGTTCATAAAACGTTTAAAGTACAGTAAATAATAACAAATAGTTTGTCGCTCTATCGTGGAAGTAGTTATTCGTGTGTGGTTCCTGAACGCATTGACCGCGAGTAACGAGGGTGCACTGTATTTAGGAAACGAGTCGCAATGCCAACAAATTAATATCCTGACCAGCGTAACGACTCCCTCTGGTGGACATTCAGATACCACAGAGAAGTTGTTCATAAAAATGACATCAAATAAGAAGGAAACTCAACACAAAGTATGACTTGGTGCACCAACCGTGTTCTACCTGAACACAGTTCTCTCCAGACCCCAGGTCTATCAACATTAGAGGCAGTGTTGTCATTTGCATGTGTCCTTGCGTCTTTGACACAGATTTTTTGACAGGGACACATGATCGTCAGACATTCTTCATTTCTTATACTGTTTTTTTTTAAAGATGACCACCAGGCTGTAACATTTTGATAAAAATAATATGTAATTTTCCTGTTTTTTCCTTTTCATTGAAGCAGTTATGACGTTAGTATTAATAAAATCATAAAAATTAAAAGTTTGTTTAGTTTTTATATTGTACTATTGGCAAAACTCAATCCTTGCGTATAAGGTTTCTATTGTATATTCTGCTATTACTTTTGGGATGCATAAATGTCATGTTGGGATGCACAAATTTTTGAAGCGCATCTCAGGGATGCACTACTTTCGTGAGCTAAAATGAACTCTGTAGAGGTGAAGATAAATTTGGAGCACTTCATTATTATTAACAGAGGCCTTCAGAACCTCATGTTCACCACACGATGGCGACTACATCTCACAAACTGCAAAAAGTTGGAGTTTTGGTGTAGGTGTTAAATATCATCTAATTAACAGCATGAGGGAGGTAATGTCCTCCAAACCTAAAAACAAACATGTCTAGCATCCATTTTCTAGATAAGACAACTGTAATTGTCTCTTCTTTAGCCGATTTTCGACTTGGGAGTCGCTGGGAGAACTCAGAGAGAACCCAGAGAGACCCTAGCAGACACGGGGAGAACATATGAACTCCACACAGAGAGGATTCAAACTCGGAACCTTCTTTTTCAAATGTCAAACAATTCTCCACAAACATAGTTTTCTTTGGAAATCTAAAACATCGTCAGTAAACCAATCCATTTTCACACAATTAAAATGCATACCTTTAAAAAAATACAACACACCACTAACCAGTCGTGCTAAATTGATTGATTGATTGATTGATTGATTGATTGACTTGACATAATTCTTCCTGCAAGTCTCAGGATTTTCTCTTTATTATTCATCTGACAGGCGGCACAGCGGTGCAGTGGGTAGCACTGTTGCCGCACAGCAAGGCGGTTCCGGGTTCGAGTCCCACTCTGTGCCGAGTTTACATGTTCTCCCCGTGTCTGCGTTGGTTCTCTCCAGGTTCTATGGATTCCTCCCAAAAACATGCGCTTCAGGTTAATTGGCCGTTCCAAATTGCCCGTAGTGTGTGAGTGCAAGTGTGCATGGTTGTCCGTCTCTGTGTAGCTCTGTGGTGTACTGGCATCGTGCCCGGAGTTTCCTCCGCCTCACGCCCTAAGCCAGCTGGGATAGGTTCCAGTTCCCCTTGACCCGCTGTGGCAGATAAAGCGGTGATTAGAAGATGGATGGATGTTGATGTGACACACATTTTTAATCTCCCAGATCCATATTATAATTCCAGATAGGATCACGATCTTTATTCAGTTTTCAAAGAAAATTTGATTCATGATCCAGGTCCATAAATGGATCAGCCTCAAATTTCAATCAACTCTTCTGAGATCCAAGAACCACCCCGACACAAACGATGATCAAAATGTGTAGACCGCAATCATTTTGAAATAAACAAATGTAGACGATCTGATAACGTGATAAGTAAATATCAAGTAAATATGAGTATTCAATCATAATTAATTTTACCCGTGGAGAATTGCACCAACATAAAAGCATTTTAAAAAAGCAGTCATTCGTCATTAGCCTGGGGTTACCTGTAAAATAAATATTAATGCTTTAAATAAGCTCCTCCCCCTCTGCCCTCCTCTACACCTGGGATTTTAAAGTCAAAAAGCAATAATGTGTTTAAAGTGAAGGAAATCAAATAACGCCTGTTTACTGACACGTTCATGAAGCAGAACTCCTGAGACCATATGGTGACGTATGTCTGTCTGTTCTGTCAAATAACATTTTGGTTGCTGTTTGTCATCCATAGACAATGTTTTTGACTGAATATCTCCAGTGAAACATTAGCTTTCCTCACAGTTCAGTAGCCTGCAGCACACATATTTCTATTGTTGATTCACGTATAAAGTTATTATTATTTAATGGAATGTGTCAAAGGTCAAACTAATTTTTCACATCGGCATAATGGCTGTGATCAAAGGATCAGATATAAAAATCTAACGAAATGTAACTCAGTGTTATGTAAAATAAATGTAACTACTCCTTAACGTTAAATAACTCTGAATTTATTACTTATTCAAGTTACAAACATTACAGTCGCACAGAAAAAAATGTTTGCTTGTTTCTCTGTTATAACAAATCCTTTTAATTTGTCAGGTTATGCTGGTTCAACATCATCACTTTAATTATCTGCATTTCCATACAATAAAACAAGCAAAAGCACAAAGAAGAGAAAAAGCAAAACACGAGTAAACAGTAGACATTACGATGAATACATGAATGAAGATTATTGTCATTGCACATAAACACAGCGTTCCATGAGATGAGGACTATCCCCCCAGGTGCATTTGCACAAAACTTACTGTATACATGTATAAACTTTAGGACTCTAATAGAAAACTTAAGTTGAGAACCAGAAAAACAAATATTCAAGCGATAATACTGTACACCCCCTCAAGCACTCTAAGTAAAGACTGAGTTTTTACGCATAAATGGCCCGCCACATTTTCCATGTGGATTTTTTTTTAAATTTGATATTTATTTATTTTATGTCGGTGTGGTTTGGCTGCGTAGTCAATAAAAATCTACTGGTTTAACAAGTTAATGACAATCATAAACCTACATTATGGGATAAGAGAATTTAAACCTGGCTTCTGACCATTTTTACGCACAGCCTGTGTTTAAGACATCCCTATTTTTGAC
Source organism: Antennarius maculatus (assembly GCA_013358685.1). NCBI lineage: Eukaryota > Metazoa > Chordata > Actinopteri > Lophiiformes > Antennariidae > Antennarius > Antennarius maculatus. The sequence goes on from CM023608.1 coordinate 10,623,653, forward strand.
GCGTAAAACAACGTTAGTGCGTCTGACAAAACCTGATTGGTAGGAAACACTTCCCCTGCTTCCTGGTTTGTCTCGGGTGACGGCTTAATATCCTCTTGTTACCTGCACCACCTGCATTCCGTATCGATGGCTGGTAACCGCGGCTGTCCCTGTTGTCCCATCGCAGAGGAGCCGAGGGTGGTCCCTCTGACGGCGGCGAGCGCAGCCGCGACTTTGGCCCCCGCCGAGCAGCTCTGGACCACCGACAGACACTCGGCGGTCAGGCTGAGAATGGACGGCTCAGGTGTGGCTTCGAACACTCCCATCACCGTCCATCAGATGTTCCTGGAGACGCTGGGGGACTACGGGGATCACCCGGCCATGGCTTACAAGAGGGAGGGCCAGTGGGTGACGGTGACGTTCAGACAGTACTACAACCAGTGCCGGGCGGCCGCCAAAAGTTTCCTCAAGGTACGTTTATTTGCAAACTGACCGGATCGAACGTGTTGCGCTAAACCTACGATCCCTGTAGCGCAGGTAGAAATATTTGCGGAGTGACATCTTGCGCTTTTACGCAGCGATCAACGGAGGTTTGGCTTGCTAGGGATATTTTTTTCATAGGATGGTGAAGGCATGCCGTTTAGCGCCTGTGTGTCTGACCACTTTTTCGCGATCCGAAGCGAGAGAAATGTCCTGAGGGGGTGGGCGTGGCCGGGCGTGGCGGGACTCCGTAAATCGCGCGCGCTCAGCAGCCCTGATGGATTTAAAGAGCGGCGATATTTACCTTAACGCACCTAATTGTGTTGATCTGTTGTGTAATGTATTAACTCCTGCTTTCAATAGCTGCAGAAATAAATAAATAAATTTTGATTTGATTTTTAAAAAGCACGTTTATTCACAAAAAACAAATTACAAAATAATCACACACAAAATCAAAACGAGATTCACGCAAAAAGGAATTCACATTCAGAAAATAACAGTAGTAAAATAAGAAACAACCCTAAACAAAACATTCATAAAAGAAGAAAGAAAGTAAAGATGTTGTTTATTGTTTACAACCTGCTATTGCTGCTCGCTGAAACTTTACATTGGGGTGGTGTCACGCTACTATTGTTATGTTGGATGTAACCAGACGACGGTTCTCTGTGGAACATTAAAGACATCAGCTGACACCTCTGCTGAGGTCTGGACAGACTTTCAAGGTGCTTCATACCCACAACTGTCCTGAACACACGGACCCTGAAGCTGCAACATGAACCTCTGGGGTCCTGACCTTTCCCAGTCCCTCAAACATGTGACCCTCTCCTGGAGGGACCTGCCTGTAAACTCCTCTGTTCTACCAGAGGAGTTTACAGGTGTGTCTGTCCTCATGTGAAGCATGTGAAGCATCTTCATTTTAAAAAATTCATTGCCTACAGGAAGCAGCACCTGTATCTGAAGCCTTATCAGGAATGTAAACATGAATAAGGTGACCGACTGTCACCCCCCTGTGACTGGGGATGACATTAGCTGGCTGAGGAGAAAGGAACTTTATACACAAGTTACTGAAGGATATATGATAATGTGACTAAATACCCCAACAAACTTTTTTTATAGTAGTCTTCCTCAATTTCAGTTGCTTTTTACTGTTGGCCTCGTCTTGAGCAAATGTTAGCAAAGCAGAATGTCAGTTCTTTAAATTAAAAGTCAAATGTGTCAAAACAAAGCTAAAACAATGAAAAACATCTGCTTACAGTGTGTGTAATATTCTATTCTTCTCATGAACTATCATGTAATTCATATTTTACTAACAATAAAAAGCCTCCAGTTCCTGAAATGTGTTGAATAAATGGTACCTCAGGATCCACTTCCTGTCCCTGTTGGGAGAACCGTCCACTGAAAATGAACACATGTGTGTTTGAAGTTCACAGCTTGTGTTACAGATCTTGTTGCACTGACAGGTTTTTGTCTCATAAGGCGGGGTAGATTCTGAGATCAGATGTAGGTCAGCAGTAACGGCCTTGTGTCCCTGCGCCGTTAAAGACACACGTTCTTTAAAAACACAAACATCTTGTCTTCTTATAGTTGGGGCTGCAGCGGCACCATGGTGTTGGAATTCTGGGATTCAACTCCCCAGAGTGGTTCATCTCAGATGTTGGATGCATCTTTGCCGGGTGAGAATACGTTAAAGGATCTTTTAGTGCTGTTACCTGACAATACTCATTTCTCGCTGTCGGTGAAGTAATTCTGTGCGTCTGTCCTCATGTCAGATGTCACAAAGAATTGAGGGGGTTTATCTCTTGCTATTTACTCCCTACTTTCAAAAAGGTCATTTTCCACTGTATGATTTTGTGCCATAGTGGTTTGGCCACTGGAATCTATACCACCAACTCACCTGAAGCCTGTCAGTATGTGGCCTCCAACTGCGAAGCTAACATCCTGGTTGTGGAGAACCAGAAACAGCTCGACAAAATCCTACAGGTGAGCACCCCTAGCCCTGACACTACCTGTGAAAACGTTACGCCAACAGAGAATACATCCTCATGGATTACTTTACGTACCTTCAACAGGTCAAAGATCAACTACCTCATCTGAAGGCGATTGTCCAGTATAAAGGCGAGGTGCAACAGAAGGAACCGTTCTTGTATACGGTATGTTCACCCACCAAACATGCTGATTATGTGCTGTGTTTTAATGACATGTTTTGAACTTATAAAATAAGAGATTTGGATGGATTTGGATGTAACTTATTTTAAAAATGTTGTCTTTATTCATACAGTGGGAAGAGTTCATGAAGCTTGGAGAGGACGTTCCCGAGGAGCAGCTGGATGCTGTGATCGACAGCCTTCGGGCAAACGAGTGCTGCACTCTCATCTATACCTCTGGAACAACCGGTAACCCTAAAGGAGTCATGTTGAGTCACGACAATGTGAGTCCTCCACACAAGACTGTGTCCTATTGTTTTCATACAATGAAAACCATTATTTTTTCTTTTAAACCATTCTAAATTGGCAGCTGATCTAACCAATCTAAAATCTGTAAATCGTCCTTTCCCGGGTTTAAAATGACCTCAACAAATGTTTTGGAAAGACATCAATTTGTAACGACACACAAATAAGGAGAGCCAATTCCAGAAACTAGAATGAACGAATATTCAATATTGTTTGCACTTTTGCTTGAAAAATGAAGGAAACATTTAATATATTACTAAGCTGCTGCTGCTCTGGCCTCATCTTGATCAAAAGCTGATCTGCCTCAAATGGTAATAAAGCTGTCATGAACGCTCCAGTGCGTGTTAAAACACATCTCACGCTCAGACAGCTGAATTTGTTCATTTCAGGTTCAACCACAAAGCTGGTTAATAGAATGGATTTTTTAAAACTTTTTTCCACATTTATTCTGTCTGTCTTTGCAGATTGCACAAAGGTGGGAATTAGACTTTTAGAAAACTTCAGATATGTCTGCAATTACCTGAATTTAAAATTAGATCTAGAAACCATTTTCCATTATTCTAAAAGTTAAGTTTTTTATTCCCTTCTTGCTGAAAAAAAACTTATATGGTATATGTTCATGATGTTTTCTAAGTAAAATTATCTTCCTGTATGAACAGAAAATTTCACCAGTACAAATCCCCCGTCAACTCAAAGTATGACTTTTACACTGGATAGTTTGCAAATTGTGTGAAAATTCAGGAAAATTTTGAATAAAAAGTAACTGATGACATCTTTCATTTCTTACTGTGCAGCTGACATGGACCGCACGTGTGGCGATATCTATGGTCAATCTTATAAAAAGCGAGGAGGTGGTGGTCAGCTACCTGCCGCTCAGCCACGTGGCAGCCCAGATGTTTGACATGTGGATGTGCATTTGTTATGCTGTCACCACATACTTTGCAGAGCCAGATGCCCTCAAGGTAACGATGACTACTGCTGTCATTGTGGAAAAAAGGATGAAGACCCACGGTGATGCTAAACTCTTTCACTTTTACAGGGCTCCTTAGCAACCACGCTGAGAGAGGCTCGTCCGACATGTTTCTTGGGTGTCCCTCGTGTTTGGGAGAAGATGCATGAGAAAATGAAAATTGCTGGTGCAAAGGCGTCGCCCCTGAAGAGGAGAATAGCCGAATGGGCCAAGACAATAGGCCTCCAGTATAACTATAGTACAATGAATGGGTTAGTATTGATTAATGCTTCATCAGAATTCAATGAGTCAGACATTTGTTCCATTTATTCATCACAGTACTCTGTTCACTACTTTGTCGAATCAAATCTGATTACTGAATAAAGTTTAATAATCCTAAGTATAAGAAATATCCATTTATGACTGACATGCATGAATTGAATTTAATTGCTTCCGTATGCATCAGAGTGTTGGACAATTTGAAATCTTGATGTGATGGAGGTGTTAGATGTCCAGGGAATTACCAAACTGTTTGAAATTCATTCCCAGATAGACATGAATATTTTCAACGAAGTTCATGGCAATCCACTCAATAGTTGTTGAGTTATTTCAGTAAAAAACACAAATATCGTCTGTGCAAAATATCTAGATAAAAAGTTGAGTGATCTGAAGTCAATTATGGATGTTTGTTGACGGTTTCATGTCCGTCTGTCTGTTTAATAATGTCTTTTTTGGACCAATGAGTAAAATGAACATGCCATTGTGATGATGCTTGATTCTTAATTGTTAAAATATCATCTCAAATATAAACTTCTGGGATAACTTTTGTTTAATCTTTGGTGTCTTTCAGGGAGAATCTGGTACCGTGGGGCTTCACTCTGGCGAACACTCTGGTCTTTAAAAAGGTGCGCGCCATCTTGGGTTTAGACCGTTGTAAGCTCTGCGTCACGGGCGCTGCACCCATCACCAAAGAAACTTTGGAGTACTTCATGAGCCTGAACATCCCTGTGGTGGAGATATACGGCATGAGTGAAAGCTCTGGACCACACACCATCTCCAGCAATGACCAATACCGCATCACAAGGTCAGCAAAATTATGGAGCATGTCACAATCACTTTAGAATAGAATAGAAAGAGAATAGAATCAAGTGAGCATGTTCTAAATGCTGATGAAAGAGTAAGACGTCTCAAATGTTCACATCAAGAAGGTCAGAATACCCACATTACATAACAAGACAGATAAATGCTTACACACTCGAGCACAGAGCCACGTCAACAAGCGACATGCAGGTATTCCGTCCTCACTGACTGTAATCAGAGATGTGCTGCCCTTTGAGGTTTTTCTAGAAGATTATTAAAACTGTTTACATGTTCCTAGAAAACGCCAACACAATAGTTTTCTCACCAAACACAATAAGACAATTTTACTTTTAAAGAGGAATTCCACATTCTGTCATCGTATCTGCGATTATGTGAGACTATGAATGAAAGTAATCTGTGTGAAAGTACAAATAAATGAGGTTACCAGAGCTCTCTGCTGACGGTGTGAGCAGCTGGAGGCTACATTAACAACTAACCCAGAAAGCTTTGTCAAAAACTCAGATGTTGAAAGAATGTTTTTAAGATATATTTATTTTTAACTGTCCATTGTGAGATAGACAAATACGCATGAGAGTGAAGTTGCTCCTGACAAAGTTGTTAGACATTTCATCCTAAATTAAAAGGATTTATTTTTCATTTTAGTGAGTTGCATAAAATATTGCAGCTAGATTCCCTTCCTCTGCTGTCTTTATACTTGATGTGTCTTTCTGGGAATCTTATTATTATTATTATTATTATTATTATTATTATATACTGTAAATAATGCTAATAATAATAATAATAACATAATCATAATCACATAATTGACAAACTGACAATCATTTATTTTTAAATGGTTACACAGTCCAATAAATTCTGTGAACCACTGAGTAATCAAATATCAGACAGGTTTGATCGTAATTGTTAAATTGATATGTTTTGGATGATTGTTTTTTGTTGTTGATATTTTACTGATGCGTTGGCAACTTGACCGCCTGTCGCCTGTAAGTCCACTGGGATAGGTTCCAGCAACCCCTGTGACCCGCGAAAGCAGAGGAAGTGGTTCGGAAAATGAATGAATAAACGATATTTTACTGATATTATGTTGTCTTATTTCTGGACTTATCTTCAGCGTGGGTTGCAGGTTGCAGGTTGCAGGTGCGTGAGTCAGTCTCACATATCAAGATCTAATGATTGTGTTTCTTATTATGTCTTTCCAGCTGTGGAAAGGTGATGCCAGGCTGTAAGACGAAGCTGGACAAGCCAGATCAGGATGGGAATGGAGAGATATGTTTCTGGGGTCGGCACGTCTTCATGGGCTACCTGAACATGCCTGACAAAACAGCAGAGGCCATTGATCAAGATGGATGGCTTCACTCCGGAGATGTCGGAAAACTTGATCACCATGAGTTCCTGTACATCACAGGAAGGATCAAGGGTAATGTTTGAAAGCATCTAAAGGGACATTTTGAAGCACTTTGGCATGAAAGAAGCATTTACTAATACCTGTACATATATTACTGTATGTTCTGTAGGTCTAAACAAAGAGTATTTTTGACATGATGGTTTTTATTGGTTACAAGAGTCAGTAATACAAAGAATCAGAATACATTTATTCAGTATTATGTATATGTCATACTAAATCCTCCTGAAATCCAGGTTTGAGGTATTTCTACCTTGTAAGCTTTACCTTTAGAAACTGATTGTCATTGGATTTTTAGGCCAGTACTGATAAACAGGCACATTTATCTGCTCTACCAATATGGATCCATTAGATTTAGATTGCTGTTGGAAATCAGTCGTCACTGTTCTGTAATGTTTACACTGTGTAGTAATGGCTGTGTCTGACCTATCCTGAACCTAGTACTGCTGTTTCATTTGTCTGCAGACTGTATATTAACACAGATATATTATCCTAGCTAACAACAATAGAGCTTTGTTAGCGTGGGCAGTTTATGTTTACTAACATAAAGGAACATAGAGCAGCTGTTAAAGTTGACAGCAGTAGTGATTATATCCTATTACATCATAAAAATGATGGTTTTAGACTTTTGAAAAAGTGATCAAATGCAACACAAGAATCAAGTCTCAAAAATAATTATTCCTACTTCAATAAATCATCCCCGTCTAGTCACATTCAAGAGACGTGAACCCTTCATTGGAAACCACAGGATGACACTTTTATTTATAGAAATTAATTTTAAAAAAACCTCAGACTCAACCAGCATAAGTTAAAATAAAATTTTAAAAAATTATATTTGTAAAAGCATCAAACTGTAATTGAAGTCATCAAGGTTCCGGGAGGACTACTGCCTAGACCGGTTGTGTATAAAGAGACAGAGACAGACAGACAGACAGAGAGAATGAGAGACAGAGAGAGATAGAGATAGAGATAGAGATAGAGATATAGAGAGAAAGAGACCTGGAGGCCACCAGAGGTCATGTCAGCTGAACTGATAATTACAACCACAATAACAACACTTACTCACACATAACACAGTAATACAACCTCAAGGTTCTAGAAAGGTTCCCAAGCTAACCCAGAGATAAAATCTTTCCTTCCAGAGTCTCTTTTGTTCACAAAACCTCCCCAGGGTGATGTCCTCCTCAGGCGACTCCTCCTCCACTCTGAACCTACATACTGTATACATTGATAATGTGATTGTTAATAAGATAGCAGGGGCTGAAAACGGATATCTGGATATCAGTGTCCTGTTTATTGTGCTTGTGAAGACAAACAAGCCACATAAAATCTTCGAAAACAACACAAACAATAATTTCATTGTCTTTTTTTTTTTTCAACAGAACTGATCATCACAGCCGGTGGAGAGAACATCCCTCCTGTGCCCATTGAGGATGCGCTGAAGGCGGAGGTGCCCATCATCAGCAATGTCATGCTGCTTGGAGACAAGCTCAAGTTCCTCTCTATGCTGCTCACTCTAAAAGTAATACAGCCTGCATTCCCGCAGAAACAAGCACCTACTAAATAAATAATGCAAAACAAACACAGCAATTACACTTCTCTGTTTCTTCAGTGTGACATAGATGACAACGGCGAGCCAACTGATGATCTGAGCCCCGAGGCTTTGGATTTCTGCCAGAAGCATGGCGTCACAGCGACAAAGGTGTCAGAGATCATAGCCAGCAAGGAACCAGCCATCTACAAAGCCATTCAGGAGGGCTTGGATCGGGTCAATGCCAGAGCCACATCCAACGCCCAGAGAGTTCAGAAGTGGGTGATCCTGGAGCGAGAATTCTCTGTCACTGGAGGAGAACTGGGTGAGTCATTGCAGCTCTGTTTTGACTCCTTTTATGACTGACATGTAGCAATAAAAGTGGAGCTTTTTAAATAGATTTTAATCAGAGCTCTGGCGGCATGCCTTGTAACTGGATCTCATGTCAGACAACATTCCAGTCACACTTATTAGACAGCAGTCCGATATCTCCCTCGGTGATGTCGGTAATCCGACCACAGACTGCACCTAATGACTGCAGGTATCCATCAGTAAGAGCTGAGCCTCTACCGTGAGATTAAAACTGAACTAACTTGTTTTTCCCTTTTTGTCTGTGCAGGACCCACCATGAAACTACGGAGGCCCATTGTTGTAAAGATGTACCAGGAAAAAATTAATGAAATTTATGCAGAAGCAAAGAAATAGAGTATGGAAGAAAAATGAGAGACTGCTGGGAGAGAGGTGGTTGTGATGAAATATATGAACAATGTGTCCAGACATCATGTTAGGAAACGTCTTTAAACCTCTTCATTCAGTGAAAAATATGTCATTCTGATTGTTTCATTTAATTTGAGCTTTATATATATATATATATACAGTATATATATTATATCCACACACATACACTCAAATATATACAGTATATATATGTAGGTTTGCACATTTTGTAAATATACCAGTCAAACCGAAGCCAAACTCTCACCATGTATTGTGTGACAGGCACAGGTGAATTACTAATTATAGCTCCGCAACAAAGCTGTATGTAGAGTGGCAAACAAAGGTTGTCCTGGAGTGAGTCAAAGTAACTTTAACTTTTTATACTTTTAAAATTGTAATTTTGTGTTCTGTAAATCATTGTGGCCTGAAGGCTAAACAGGACAATGTTGACCTAGGATTTAAGCCGATGTCTGAATAAGTATTTTTATTTTGTGAATAGAATATTGATAGTCGGATGGTGTCTGATCACAAGCGTGTGCAAATAGTTGAGCATATATGTAAATTTGTGCTTATTGATGTACATTTTGAGAAATATTGAACTGTTTATTTTATGATTGATGGTGATTTTTCAGTAAAACAGTTGTTTTAATTATAAATTTTAACTCTCCATTCATATTTTGTCATCTTTGCAGTGTATATAAGAAATATCTGAACAAACGTTGTATAATTGTTTATCATGATGAAAAAAAACCCCAAAAAGCAATAAATCACCACATTTAAGTTGTGAATGTTTACTTTGGTCTTCCATTTATGACTTATAATGAAACAAACATTAACTATTTAAATATATGGTTATAAATGAGACCTACAGAGCCCCTTAGGTGACATGGAGAGAGAGAAAAAAAAGCTCCATCTTTGCAAGATCTTAAAGGTTAAATTGATAGGCATAAAACTATTTTTAAACTGTTTAACATCACAGTCATGATCACATGACAAACAAAGATGCTAAGCCTTTGTGCACAAACTTTTACACAGTACAACTGACTGTAAATATAGTGTAATCAACAGCAGCTCCAATTTTTTTTAATGCAGTGTCTGCATTTTATTAAGTAAGTACACATAGTAATTTTTTTTACTTTATAAAGACACTTTATAAGACACTAAATTTACACATCAAGTCCATTAAAACTTTGATGACCACAACCCGCACAGTAATGTCAGGCTTTAGCTGTCCATGGGAGGGGCACACTATTACAGACAGAACTGCAACAGGACTGTAGAATAAAGAAGTACTTTAAAACAAGTTACAAATGATTCAGTTAAGAATTAATAGGCTTGAATTGAAAACACCTGCAACTCCACCTGTTTGGTCTCTTTCACATGAACTTTGTGAGTAGTGTGACTTTAGGTTGTAAATGCATCAGAACTGATCACCTAAATTGTCCGTAGGTGTGAGTGTGAGCATGAATGGTTGTTTGGCTTTTATGTGTCCCTGCAATGAGCTGGCGTCTCATCTGGGGTGTACCCAATTTCTTGCCTGTGGTCAGCTGAGATAGGAGAAGCAGAACTGTAATCGTCTTGTCTTTAGCCGCTTATCCGGGTCACAGGTGAAGCCAATTCCAGTTTGCTACGAGTGGACGCGTCACCAGCGCATAGAAAACAATTTTTTAGTGAGTAATTCACAGAAATGACATATTTTGATGATGGGAGGAAGCCGGACAACCCCTTTGAGAACACACACTGACACAAGTAGAACATACAAACTCTGCACAGAAAGCTGTGAGGCAACAGCCACTACCCACTGCACCACTGTGGTGTCCTCAGCAGAACCCATGACCTGTAACTTTGGATAAGTTGGAAGAAGATGAATGAATGAATGAATGAATGAATGAATGAATGCTACTAGATATAAGTCCTTTAGAACATGAACATAGAACATGCTACTACACTGGAAGCTAAAATCCCACTACAGATAGAGCGTTCTGGTGTGATATACTCAATTGAAAAACAGTGCTCACTAAAGGGTTCATGTCTGAACTCACTTTGTACTGTTTTGTTTGCTTCCGTTGTTCTTGTGAGTCTAACATCGATTTGAAGACACACATTAAAATATGTCTGTACATTGACTATACCAAGAAGCACAAATTCATTTGTATGCTATGTGATTGCAGAAAATTAGGTGATTGCACAAACAGGTATTCAAAAGACAGTTTCTTCTCTCCTTTTAAATAGATGCTGCTGCATCAATTCATGTTTTTTTTCTGTTTTGTCAAATGCAGTTCTATAACAATACAATAATCTTTCAAGCTGAACTGGATGAGAATCAACAAAATTCTCATTGAAAACTTAAAGTTAAGTTCTTTAAACGATAACATGTTTCATCATGCTTGATGCCTTGATGCTGAGCTCGTGTCTATAATTTTAGCTTTTAACTGGAGCGATTTATGTATTACATGTTTACAGTGGACGTGTTCATTTGATGTGGAGAGAGAAGAAAATTGATCTTAAGAGTTCGAAAGTCTGTTCTGTTAAAGGAAATAATCGAAATCAGTCTTCCAGTGGCAGATCTGATCATTCCTAAGCAGCCATGCCTGGAATGTTGTCTGACATGAAACACAGTCAAAAGACATGTCAGCACAGCTTTGATTGGAATCTATTGATGAACTCTCCCCCATTTGTGAGAACTGGTTATGTTCTGTTTATTGGATATGCTGTGTACTGCAAAAAGTGACTTTATCTCACACTTCTATGTTTTTTTAACATGTACTATACTTTTAAGCCTTTGAATAGGTGCATTAACTTTTCATGCTGAACGTAGTTTATTGTGTCCAAATCCTGTATTTGACAAACATTTTTGCTGTGTCCAAAAACAGGAAAAAAACATGTCAATCCACACCTCAACAGTAGTTGAAGGGTCAGAACGTTGGTGCCTCCGCCTCTCCAAAGAAGATCTAAAACTTCAACTATATCTCATGTATATGGTTCATACTAAGGTCAGACATACAGTCAGAAGAGACAGAGGGACTGACTTTGAGATGAGCATGACAGAGATACTGTAACTGCAAAATGGCAAGTGAAGCAACAGAAGAATCTTAAGTATTCAAGATTACAAGATATTTGCATTCCTGATGAACGTTTATCTTTAAGGGCGCGGCAGCACAGGGCCTCTTCTGACCTGTAGTATATGTGAGTTCAGCAGCCACCTCACCTCAGGAGGCATTGTCATGTCCTAGAAACAGGGGAGGCAACACAAGCTGTGGATGTCACACACACACACACACACGCACGCACACACACACACACACACACACACACACACACACACACACACACACACACACACACACACACACAAACATGCTCATAAGAAGCAGAGATGGCTGCAGTAAAAGTGTGAGAGTATTGCTGAGAATGATTCCAAGACTCTGCTGGCGTCTTTAGGTCATATTATTATATACCATATCCATGTAGTACATACATGGATAACTTTTCCATGTATGTACTACCAACAGCACTATAAAAGTTTATGAAAGTTTACAATTCCATACTATGGACATACTGAAGAACTTTTTAGCAGCTGTTCATGAAACATCGACTGAATGATCTTAATAGTCCTGCAGGATCTCCAGGAACATTTGAAGGATGGTTAAATCCACTTCTCGTGTACAAGTGGCTGAAATTAGTTTTCTCTGCAGGGTGGGCAAATCCTAAGAGATAGGGTGAGAAGCTCAGGCATCCTGGAGAGGCTCCTCCACATCGTGCTGAGCCAGCTGAGGTAGTTCAGGCATCTGGTCAGGATGCCCCCTAAACTCCTTCCTAGGGAGATGTTCCACAGGGGGAACACGTCTGTCCGTCATGTCCGTCTGAGAGGAGACCTTCTGAGTCGCTGGAGAGATTCTATCTCTGGGTTTCGGTCTTGGAATGTCTTGGGATTCCTCCAGGGGAGTTGGTAGAAGTAGCTTGGGAGAAGCGATGACACAAAGATAAAATACATAAAAAAAAAAAAAAAACTCCCAAAGGTGAAACAAAAATTTGAGATATTTGCAAAACAATAACACAATAAAATGCTTATGAATTTAATGATGATTATCTCTCTTTAGTTGTGTCTCGTCTCCACGTTTAAAAATGTGTTTATGTATTTTTGACACTGATGAATTTCATTTCTTTTTTTCGAGTCCATCTTCACCACACTGGTCCTTCTCGGTTTCATGGTGAGATCTGCAAAGCCAGTAAAATAAAAGCAGAACAATTTGATCTAAACTTGAACACGAGGATTATGTTTCTGGACACAGTCACAGGATTTTGTTCAACTGCAGCTTTCAGAAACTTTCAGTGATAGAATCTGTCACTGGAATGTTTTCAGTCACACTGGTCTGTCTGCAGAAATTATTATATTGACTTTATGTACAAAGTAATTAAGCTTGTTACGTGAATAAATTTATGATGGTGAATGGTGTCAAAGGAAGTCTTTCAAGAAAGAAAAACAAACAATAACAGTTGCAGGCAGTACATGTGCAATTAGGACATACCACTTCAATGTTACATTGTTTGTAGCCCGTAAAGTAATACACAGTATTTAAGAACTGCTCCACATTTGCATTAAATCTTTAAAATATTTGATGTCGAACATGTTCCTTGGCAAAAACAATGTCATTTTCTGACAGACTGAGATCAATGATAACGACTTTTCAGCAGTTAGTGACAACAGCCCCAAAGCACCTTAAATATCAAACACACACACACACACACACACACACACACACACACACACACACACACACACACACACACACACACACACACACACATACACACACACACACACACAAACACTCGTTTGACTTTTGTTTGTCCATACAAATACACTTGACTTGTCACTGAATTGTGCAGCTGCTTTTACAATTGTTGTTGATGAGACATGTTGTCACTGTTCAATGACCTACATTCTATAAAACAAATGGAATGGAGGCCACATACCTCTACCATGTGAATTAACCAATCACAGCACATCCACAGGGTGGGTCTGTGATAGCTTCACATCCACCAATAGGCTTTCATTGATAATGTCTGATAATGCCAAAACACAAAAACTTTAATTTACCAGTGATTCTACAGGCAGAGAAATGTGAAAATGATTAGTTTTGGTTAGGAAGAGAGCCACTAGAATTCTGATTAATTTCAAAATCCAAATACTTTGTGTGTCATGCACACATGAACCCTGAAAAAACGTAACCTTTCAGGTTTTCCAAATGCCTTCTAATTAACCTGTTTATAGTTTAATCCCTCCATGTAACAGCAGTTTCTTGCTGCTAGATAGGACACACCACCACCCTCGTGTGGCTAATATTATGAACTACACCCTACTGGTTTGTTGTTTGGCAGGATTAGATGAGATGAACTGAATATTTTTTCAAGGGTTTGTGGAGTGGGGCGTGGGTTGGACTGGAACCTGTGAAATTTAGATCCTGACACAGGTGGAACTATGAATTTATTCAAATAGCCTATCCAGGAATCTTAAATGAAATTTTTACACACCTGTTCACACCAATGGGTAAAGAATGGGACAGTGAACAAATACTGTACATTACATGGTACTTAAATTTTTTTCATGATGTAATTTGTTTTCACAAATTGTTTATCTGTGCAGATGTTTACGATGGTTCAACTTGCAGGGGAAGTATATACTGTACTCATTCTGGTTAAATGATGCTCTCAATGATGGCTTTCAAACATGAGTATGTTCAAAATTAGTTAATATATTACTTAGACAAAAGGTTTGTAAGGCAGCTATATTATTTTATAATACTGTGAAGGCAACAGTCAGTACATTTTTTAAAGGAAATTCTATTCACTTAAAAAATTAAATCTTTTCTACCTCCAGTTACCTAACCTTGAGGCTTTTCCAAACCATCTCTTAGAAGTGATGTTCTTGTTAGTCTACATAATTCCTTCAGCACGACATCAACAGTTTTTATTAGGTGGATGGTCGATAAAAAGTAGCTCTGTGGATTTATTCATTTCCAATGAAAAGGAATGACTGAAGAGAGACATTTGCACTTAAAATAAATCACTTTATCTCTGAATACAACATTGATCACCTCATAAACCTGCTCGGTTTGCTTTGTAGAGTGTGGAGAGTAATGTAGACTTATATAGAAAACAGAACCACAAGAGCTTTGAGAACCAAACAGTGAAATTGAAAGCTATGATTTCAAATTTACAGCTGGTATTTTTGCACAGGTAAAACATTCTCAAAAGCAAAATATTAAAGAATGCATGGTTAGACACTCGTAGAGTGCCGAGTACATGTTTTGTTTTTTGGTACATTGAGTTAATTGACATTACAACCATGCTGACATTGTCTTCTTTTCACTCTTTTGTTGTCATGGAGACTCCCTTCTTGACCCAGGCATTGCTGCTGAGGAGAGAGATCATGAATCGAGCCACATCTCCTCTTCCCACTGCGGTATTAACAGGATGATCACTGCTGTTGGGTACATAATATCCCTCATGGGTCAGAAACTCTTGAGCTGTGGACAAAATGGGGAAACAGGAACAGGAAGTCAAACCCAGTTGGACGTCATCCTTCAGGTAGAGACCGTAAAGCACTCGTCAAAAATCAAATCAAAGAGTTGATGAAGTCTTGAGTAAATGACAGGAACAGTGGGGCCCATTCATCCTCACCAACACCATCAGCTTGGCCTCTCAGTGTGATCGATGTCAGAATGGTTTCTTACACACCTCACAGAATTAAGCGCTTTTGTTTGCTCTGCTTCGTGTTCCATCAATGATATAACCCCATTATACTGATTAAAAGCTATCAGGTAGGGAAGGCGCTACCCGCTGTTCATCTGTCTTTACCTGAAGCAGGCTGGTTCCTGAGACCAGGTGGGCGAACCACGGTCCAGTTGATGTCCTCTGTCTCCTGCAGGAACTGTTCCATCTCAAGCATGTTATTGAGAACGCTCCGGATCATTGGCAGCAATAACCACCGAATCAAAAAAGGTGACTGCTGTCCAGAGTTGGCTAACAAAGAGAGAAAAAGCAAGCATTTTAAAGTCAAGTGAAACTGAACAAAAAAATATTGAAACTTTCAGGGGTTCATATTCATTAATACATCATCATGAAAAAGATGGAAAAAACTACAACATTAACCTGGTAATAATAATAATAATTATAATAATAACAAACCTAGAATCTTACTTGCAGTAATATATATACATATCATAATATATATACATATTACTGTATATATACATATATATTATATAAACAAATCTACTGTATAAATGTAAATCTATACATAAATATCTATTTATACAGTATGTATCTATCTATAGTCTATATATATCTTCTTCTTCTTTTCCTTTTGGCTTTTCCCTTCAGGGGTCGCCACAGCGAATCAACCGCCTCCATCTAACCCTGTCCTTTGCATCCTCTTCTCTCACACCAACTACCTTCATGTCCTCTTTCACTACATCCATAAACCTCCTCTTTGGTCTTCCTCTAGGCCTCCTGCCTGGCAGTTCAAAACTCAGCATCCTTCTACCAATATATTCACTATCTCTCCTCTGGACATGTCCAAACCATCTCAGTCTGGCCTCTCTGACTTTATCTCTAAAACCTCTAACATGTGCTGTCCCTCTGATGTACTCATTCCTGATCCTATCCTTCCTGGTCACTCCCAGAGAGAATCTCAGCATCTTCATCTCTGCTACCTCCAGCTCTGTCTCCTGTCTTTTCCTCAGTGACACTGTCTCTAGACCAAACAACATCGCTGGTCTCACCACAGTTTTGTACACCTTTCCTTTCATTTTAGCTGAAACTCTTCTATCACACATCACACCTGACACTTTTCTCCACCCATTCCATCCTGCCTGGACACGCTTCTTCACCTCTTTTCCCCACTCTCCATTGCTCTGGACTGTTGACCCCAAGTACTTAAAATCCTCCACCTTCTTGATCTCTTCTCCCTGTAACCTCACTCTTCCACTTGGGTCCCTCTCATTCACACACATGTACTCTGTCTTACTGCGGCTAACCTTCATTCCTCTCCTTTCCAGGACAAACCTCCACCTCTCTAGCTTCTCCTCCACCTGTTCCCTAATCTCACTACAGATCACAATGTCATCTGCAAACATCATAGTCCATGGAGATTCCTGTCTAACCTCGTCTGTCAGCCTGTCCATCACCATAGCGAACAAGAAGGGGCTCAGAGCTGATCCCTGATGCAGTCCCACCTCCACCTTGAACTCCTCTGTCACACCTACAGCACACCTCACCACTGTCTTACAGTCCTCATACATGTCCTGCACCGCTCTAACATACTTCTCTGCCACTCCAGACTTCCTCATACAATACCACAGTTCCTCTCTGGGCACCCTGTCATAAGCTTTCTCCAGATCTACAAAAACACAATGCAGCTCCCTCTGGCCTTCTCTGTACTTCTCTATCAACATCCTCAAAGCAAATACTGCATCTGTAGTACTCTTTTTTGGCATGAAACCATACTGCTGCTCACAAATGCTCACTTCTGCCCTTAGTCTAGCTTCCACTACTCTTTCCCATAACTTCATTGTATGGCTCATCAGCTTTATTCCTCTGTAGTTGCCACAACTCTGCACATCTCCCTTGTTCTTAAAAATGGGCACCAGCACACTTCTCCTCCACTCCTCAGGCATCTTCTCACTATCTAAGATCCTGTTGAACAACCCAGTCAGAAACTCTACTGCCACCTCTCCTAGACACTTCCAAACCTCTTCAGGTATATCATCAGGACCGACTGCCTTTCCACTCTTCATCCTCTTCAGTGCTCTCCTCACTTCATCCTGACTAATCTTTGCTACATCCTGGTCCACAACAGTCACCTCTTCTAGTCTTTGTTCTCTCTCATTTTCCACGTTCATCAACTCTTCAAAGTATTCTTTCCATCTTCCCATCACACTACTGGCACCTGTCAATAGACTTCCATCCCTATCCTTAATCACCCTAACCTGCTGCACGTCCCTCCCATCTCTATCTCTCTGTCTTGCCAACCGGTATAGATCAGTCTCTCCCTCCTTACTGTCCAACCTAGCATACAAGTCATCATAAGCTTCTTGTTTGGCCTTTGCTACCTCTACCTTCACCTTACGCTGTATCTCCCTGTACTCCTGTCTACTCTCCTCAGTCCTCTCAGTGTCCCACTTCTTCTTAGCTAACCTCTTTCTCTGAATACACTCCTGTACCTCCTCATTCCACCACCAAGTGTCCTTATCTACTTTCCTTCCAGATGACACACCAAATACTCTCCTACCTGTCTCCCTGATCACATTAGCTGTAGTTGTCCAGTCATCTGGAAGCACCTCCTGACCACCCAGAGCCTGTCTTAACTCCTTCCTAAAGGTCATGCAACACTCTTCCTTTTTTAGCTTCCACCATTTCGTCTTCTGCTCTGTCTTTGTCCTCTTCATCTTCCTCACCACCAGAGTCATCCTACACACCACCATCCTATGCTGTTTGGCTACACTCTCGCCTACCACTACTTTGCAGTCACTGATCTCCTTCAGGTTACATCGTCTACACAAGATGTAGTCTACCTGTGTGCTCCTACCACCACTCTTATAGGTCACCCTATGTTCCTGCCTCTTCTGGAAGAAAGTATTCACTACAGCCATTTCCATCCTTTTTGCAAAGTCAACTACCATCTGTCCTTCTGCGTTCCTCTCCTGGATACCAAACCTGCCCATCACTTCCTCATCACCTCTGTTACCTGCACCAACATGTCCATTGAAGTCTGCACCGATGACAACTCTCTCACTTCTAGGTATGCTCTGCATCACTTCATCAAAGTCCAACCAGAATTTCTCCTTCTCCTCCAGCTCACATCCTACCTGTGGGGCATACCCACTAACAACATTGAACATCACACCTTCTATTTCTAGCTTCAGACTCATCACTCTATCTGACACTCTTTTTACCTCCAGGACATTCCTAACAAACTCCTCCTTCAAGATAACTCCTACTCCATTTCTCTTTCTATCTACACCATGATAGAACAACTTGAACCCTGCTCCTAAACTTCTAGCCTTGCTACCTTTCCACCTGGTCTCCTGGACACACAGTATGTCTACCTTCCTCCTCTGCATCATGTCGACCAACTCTCTACCTTTTCCTGTCATAGTTCCAACATTCAACGTCCCTACTCTTAGTCCTATACTCTTGGCGCTCCTCTTCTCTTTCTTCGTGCGAACGCACTTTCCTCCTCTCCTTCTTCGACCAACAGTAATCCAATTTCCACCGGCGCCCTGTAGGTCAACAGCACCGATGGCGGTCGTTGTTAACCCGGGCCTCGACCGATCCGGTATGGAAGTCATATGTTTGATTCGCATCTTTGATTTGGCAAAAGTTTTACGCCGGATGCCCTTCCTGACGCAACCCTCTGTATTTATCCGGGCTTGGGACCGGCACAATAAGACACTGGCTTGTGCCCTCTTGCGGCTACATTCTATAGTCTATATATATCTATATACAGTATATCTATATATATACATCTATATATGTACTGTGTGTATATACTGTATGTATGTGTGTGTGTGTATATATATATATATATATATATATATATATATATATATATATTACTGTATATATATATATATTACTGTATATATATATATACATATGCATATACACACACACATACATATACATATATACACGTTGCCTGCTTTCTACACTTCTGCACTCATCACAAAGGCGCTTTAGTCCAGTCATGGGATGAGACCTGAGACGTCCACATGAAAACCCATGATGGTGCTTCATTCCCACAGCTGTCAACATAATCACCCGTGGAATCAGAAAGCATTAGACACCAAAATAACCCATCAAGCACTTCTCTCTCCGTTTGTGTTAATGCTGACCAATCAAGAGAAACAACTTTCATCACAGCCTCATAGAAGGTTTCTTTGTGTGTGCTGTCCTTACGTTCAGTGTACCAGGCAGTCATGGTGATTATCCTGTTGACTCGGGCCTCTCGCATGGCGCTGATCGTAGCCTTCATGGACAGGGTGTAGCCCGTCACCGGAGAGAAGAAGGAGGTCGGGAAGCCCAGACAGGACATGATCACATCATGTCCGTTATAGTGTGTCTTCAGACTGTCGGCTGAGAAGATATCAGCTTCCACCACCTGAAAGCAGACAGAAAAAAATACAGAGATTTGAATTTAGTCCCCAACGTACCTGAGCTTTCAGGCTCAGGAGCAGTTCATTGTCAGGACCCCTGACTGGACATCTGAGGTAATGAAGAATGAAAGGTTACAAGATTTCCGTGAGGAACAGAATAATTAATACAATATGGCTGCTTCTTTGTTTTCACTGTCATCTATGTCAGCATCTGTCTGCTTCATGGTCTCAGTCTTCATCATTTCTTCTATTGGTACGCTTCTTCTTGTATTGACCTGTTGAGTCTTTATTATCTTCTTCTACTTTCTTTCATGATCGATTGCGAACCTTTTAAAAATGTCCATAATACTACTTCAGAGTGTGAAGAAGCCGTGTTGGTTGAATATTAGAATGTAATGTGGCTTCGTGTTATTAGCTCTATTTAATGGCAATAATTTTAGGACCAGTCAAAAGCTGACAATTCATTCTGCATGTTATACATCCCTGTGTCAAAGGATAAGACTGGTGATACCCTACAGATCTGCTGCAGTCAAAAATTTAATCAAAATAATAAAAACGGAATTTACCCGTATTTTGGGTTTGTCTTTAAATTATTTCAGTTTTCCCTTCTGATCAAATACACAAGAACTGATTAAACATAAATGTGGAGTTCCATCTGGGTATTATAGTTTACTTACAGTGGTATGAAAAACTTTGGGCACCTCTGATAATTTTCCAGATTTTCCATTATAAATCACTGGTTGTTCGGAACAACAATTTCAGTCAAATATATCATATATCATATAGTAGACAAACAAAGTAATATTTGAGAAGTGAAATGAAGTTTATGGGATTTACAGAAAGTGTGCAATAATTATTTAAACAAAGGTAGGCAGGTGCATAAATTTGGACACCCCAACACAAAAATTACATCAGTATTTAGTAGAGCCTGTTTTTGGAGAAATAACAGCCTCTACATCCCTTTTATAGCTTCCAATGAGGGTCTGGATTTTGGTTGAAGGTATTTTTGACCATTTGTCTTCACAACACTTCTCCAGTTCAGTTGGTTTGATGGCTGTCAGCATGATCAACCCACTTCAAATCAGACCACAATCTTTTGACAATATTCAGGTCCGGGAGTGAGATGACTATTCCAGAACATTGTACTCGTTCCTGTACATGAATGCCTTAGTAGAATTTGAACAGTGTTATGGTCGCTGTGTAGTTAAAGCCTGAAGTGGCAAGCCAAGAAAATGTCAGGTAAGCGGAGGCGACGATGGTGAAACAGTCAAAGTCATCCCACAGATCAGCTCCGAAGATCTAAAACATCATTCCGCTGCAGACAGTGTCGCTGTGCATCGTTCAGCTATTCAACACACTTTTCACAGAGGGATGCTCTATGGAAGAGCAAAGTGGAAGAAGCTTCGTCTGCGCACATGCCGCAAACAGAGTTGCTTGAGGAATGCTAAAGCACATTTGAACAATATACAATTGCAATATACTTTGAAAAACGCAACAGCATGTATAATGCTATCTAGATTTTAGCTTTGAATACTATAGTTTCAGTAGAAGTTACCCAAACTGGTTTAAATACTGTACATTTGTAAGGATGTAGTTATTAATCGCTGGCTGACTAGGTGGTGTCCCAATAACTCAGTAGGATTCATTGATAATTGGAAAGCTTTCTGGGGCAAGCCTGGTCTCATTAGGAGGGAGGGCATTCATCCTACTTGGGATGGTGCAGCCCTCTTATCTAAAAATATAGTCAAAAGTCTATCCTCTAAATCCTGACATGCCAGAGTGGAGATCAGGCATCAGAGTTGCGGTCCTACAGGCTTCTCTGAGTTTCCCCTGCGACAGTCCCCCGCCATAGCTAACTCTAGTTTTAACTAATACACACCCCATTAAGACTGTGTCTGTCCCCCAGACCTATAGAAGTGTTAGACTGCTAAAATCTAGAAATACTGCTTCAATTAACCATCGTAATTTAATTCACATTAAAAGGATAATTAAATGTGGTCTTTTAAATATTAGATCATTATCATGTAAGGCTCTTTTAATTAATGATCTAATAACCGATCACAGTATTGATATTTTTGGACTAACCAAAACCTGGCTACATAAAGATGAATATGTTAGCCTTATTGAAGCTTCTCCTCCCAGCTACATTAACAGTCACATAGCGCGTGATAGTGGACGAGGAGGTGGCGTGGCAGCCATTTACAACTCTAACTTAGCAATTAACCCAAAACCTGAGTCTAGCTACAGTACTTTTGAGAGCCTTAGCATGAATGTGACAGTCCTCAAATAAACTAATTCTATTGAATTCATAATTGTGCATCGTCCTCCTAGACCATATTTGTCTTTTTTGATAGAATTTTCTGAATTTCTATCTAATTTGGCTGCTACCAAAGATAAGGTTATAGTGATAGGAGATTTCAATGTTCATTTCGACAGTGTTAATGATAGTTTCTGCGCTGGGTTCAAGTCTATGCTAGATTCTATAGGTTTCTGACAGTTGGTGGATGGTCATACCCATAAACACCATCACACCCTCGATCTTATTCTTACCTACGGTGTAGATATAGCGCACTTGAATATTTTCCCACAAAACGACTTCTTGTCAGATCACTCCCTAGTTACTTTTGACTTTGCCCTAGTTAACGATAACCCACTGAGTAAAACCATCTTGACTAGATCAATCACTGATTCAGTAATAACTAAATTTAAAGTAAAAATCCCCTCAGCCTTAGAGTCAGTGTGCTCCCCTGACCCCTATTCCAGTACTAGCCAGAATATCGAATTTCTCACAGATAGTGTGGCTAACACCCTAAAAACAACTCTAGATGACATAGCCCTGTTAAAAAGAAAAATTAGAAAACAGGAAAGGTCAGCCCCACGGTTTAACTCGTCAGTCCGCGACCTTAAACAGCGCTCTCGCAGACTGGAGAGAATCTGGCGATCGACAAAAACTGACCTAGCTTATTCAACCTGGAAAGACAGCTGTATGATATATAAGAAGGCTCTCGGTAGAAGTAGAAATACTTACTACTCTACATTAATAAAGGAAAATAAAAACAACCCTCGGTTTCTTTTCAGCACTGTAGCCAGGCTGACTAAGAAGTACAACAGCATTGAGCCTACCATTCCTTTAAATCTGGAATGTGACGACTTTCTTAGGTTTTTCCAAAGCAGGAAAAACCTAAGTAAGGTTCATAATAATTTTCAATAATTATAATAATAATAATTTTCAATAATAATTTTTGAAATTATTATTGGGCCGAAGCATTTTAGAGATGATTCCTCTAACATTGCATTTCACTTAGATGGCATTGCTCTATCCTCCAACAACGAAGTCAGGAACTTGGGAGTGATTTTTGATCAAGATCTGTCCTTTGATTCTCATATCAAGTCTGTATCCCGGACAGCCTTCTTTCACTTGTGAGATATTGCTAACGTCAGAAATTTCTTATCCTTTAAAGACGCAGAGAAAATCATTCATGCCTTTGTTACTTCTAGATTAGATTACTGCAATTCCTTATTATCAGGCTGTTCTAGCTCCTCTATTAGGACTCTACAGTTAGTTCAGAATGCAGCTTCCCGCTTACTGACTCGAACTGGGAGGAGAGAGCACATCTCTCTTGTCCTAACATCACTTTATTGGCTCCCTATTAATTATAGAATACAATTCAAAGTCCTCATGTTCACATATAAAGCTCTCCACTGTAAGGCTCCATCTTACATTGAAGATCTTATTGAAGTGTATCACCCCCGCAGGGCCCTTCGATTCGGGGATGCCGGATTTCTGGCGACCAGTCGGGTTTTTAAGAGTAGAACAGGAGGCAGAAGCTTCAGCTATCTGGCCCCTCTACTTTGGAACGATCTCCCAGCTTCGGTCCGGGGGGCAGACTCCCTTAGCTTATTTAAGAGTAGACTAAAAACCCTCTTCTTTGATAGAGCCTACAATTGAAATAACACACACCCCACTAGATATGCTGCTATAGGCCTAGGCTGCTGAGGGTATTTTTCTCCGTCTCTCCCGTTAAAGGGAGATACTCTGAAATGTAATACAATGTAATACACTGAAATGTTTTGATGAGTTTGTTTTTTGGAAAACAATGGTTCTCTGGTACAGTTCCATATATCTGTGGATATCAGGTCATAATCATTAGTTCAGTAAAACTTGTTTTTCAGAGAAACAATCCAACAACATTGTTCATTACCTTCACTTTCACACAGTTTCCACCCAGATGAAAAACCCACAGTGATACTCAGTCTGAGTATCAGACAGACACTCAGTTCTTCAGATTTTAATTCATCGAACCACCATTTGGACAAAGTATTCAATAGGTCTCTTCACAGTGAGTGAACTTTGAACCCAGTATACCACAAAGTCCCACTCCAATCCATTACCTTGAGGTTCTCATGCTGCACGGTGAGTTTCCCCGGGTTCCTGACGATGGCAGTGACTGTGTGGCCCTGCTGCAGCGCCTGGCTGACCAAGTACTGTCCAGTCTGCCCTGTGGCTCCCAGCACAGCGATCTTCATCCTGTCAAAGTTAGTTAAGAGACAACAGTCAGCTCTGGCCTCAAGTGAACTGCCGTCAAGATCCCTCCCTCTTCCCCAAGTCCAACTGTGAAAAAAGATTATTATGGTGCAATAAAGATGCACTATGTTTGAAATGAAGGTTTGTCATCTGACAGACTTTGGGTTTAAAATGTGGAGAATGAAACACAGAATCCTTGTTTATGAATTAGTTTCTGGAAGTTTTGGCACCAGCGTTGCCAGAAAAAAGATTGACAGTTTTTCAGTATCAATTGTAAACTCTGTACTTGGCAATAAAACCTTTTCTGATTCTGTCGATGACAAGTCAAGACACATTTAAGCCATATTTAACAAACATGGTCGTTTCTCCTCAGATCAATTCAAGAGAAATTATTTTGATATATTGTGACTTCAATGATTTTACTGTTGGAATGTCTGTCCTGCCCCCTACCCACAGAGTTTTCACAGTCCATTCAGAAGTCAGATCAATTGTCTACTTTTACAAATTTGTTTTTGTTATTGACGAGTTACATTAATTACTAAAACTTGATAAGAAACAAAATAAAGCTAGTTTTCCACACGAAACAAACTACTTAAGTCTGTAACAAGTTGATGGTCTTTTGAAGTAAGTGTGTCAAATCTCAACTGCTGGTGAACTCTGAGCTAATTTCATTCCAGCTAACACGTCATAATGGTTCGTCACAACAGCTCAAATTTGTTCAACGACTATTTCATGAAACCGAGTTCAGTCTCAGTCTACCTTCTTTGCGACAGAACAACCAAACCAGCAGCATTTGGAACCCACTTGTTCCTGAGAAGCACGAATTCACTGCGTTAACTTCACTTCACCTCCGCCGCGAACCGACGACCCGCCCAAAGAGGGAGGCGTTCAAGAGCGACAACGTTCACCTGTGTTTGTAAAGAAACACTTGCGGATTTGCAGATTTTCTATGTAACTACTACAGTGCGCCCTCGGTCTTTGTGGTCAATGCGTTCCAGGAACCACACGCGATTGAGGAATCCATGATCGAGATCGATTTATCTTATTATTTATAGTAATGTACTGATATTAAACCACCTTCTACCTTTATTACATTTTTCCGCATTCTGATAGACTGTTTAAGGCACGTTGGTGTCGACTCACGGAAGTCCGAGACTGATGGAACAAGCGCACTTCCGGATGGCGTCAGCCAATAGAATGCGCGTAGAGATGGAGTCGCAATCGTGGATGCGCGATCGAGCGAGGGCGCACTGTATTGGATGTTGTTGTTTTTTTTTTTTTTTTTTTTTTTTTAATGAAGCCACTATTGATATCTTCAAGCCATTACATGGATAAAAAGATTACATGGATAACTTTATCGTTTATTGTAAGTGTTACTGGTAACCTAGTCTTCAAAAAGTAAACCAATCTGTGACAATTTCATAACCATCAGCGTAAAATAACTGAAATCGACTTCTACCGTCTCTAAGTTGTTGTTTGACTACATGGATGTTATAATTTCTTTAAACTTTTTTTGTCAGACAAACTAAAGCTGTGTAGGCTACACTTTAAAACAATACAATTACAGAGGACTATTAATCAAAATGTATTGATAACAAATTTCAGATAAATACTACTGATATAGCACATGTTTATGCTTTTGGCATAGCTATTTGGACTTTGGATAGATCAAAATAAGCAGGAAAATAACAAGGCAGGATATATAATATTTTTGTTTTTTGTTTGTTCTCCAGCCTGTCATGAAAGGTTGTTGATGGTGTCAGAGGTCTGACAACAAAGAATCATGGAAGTGTCCTCATCTGACTCATCCCTAAGTGTGAGGTCATTGGAAACAGCTGCTGTGCTTTAGTGCTGATGTACAAACGCAACTGACCTGATGTACACAGAATCCTAGACACCACAAATAAATAAATAAATAAATTAACAAATGAATGAATAAAAAACAGCTAAAAAAACACATTCAAAACTACGTGAAATTGATTCTGATTCAATTGCACTTTCCATCATGTCTACACCTGCACCTCCCATATCAAGACCAGTCTGGTTAGATCAAGTCATTAGCTAGGGTAATCCACTTGTGACTTGGTGCCTTCATTAGGTGATCACAGCACAGACTAAACCATCTTTAGCTCAGAGCTGTGTGGTGGGGCTAGCTGCTTCACACACAACTGTGTCTGTGTTGAGGGACTCGCTGCTACTGCCTTTCATTCACCTACAATGACTGGTGTGAAGAAACAGACTGGGGGACTAACGGTGAGCGAAACAGAACAGATGGTTGCTTAAGAACTGACAGCCTAACAACTTGGGAAGTGGTGACTGGATAAACAAGGTGACCACGTAAGTAATAACTCTGATATTAGATATCATCGTAAAGTACTGTTTTTATATTGATAAGGTCATTGAAGAAACCAGTAGACCAGGTGTGTTATGATAAGCATGTTTTGATCAGACAGTCCTCTGTGATGAAACATATTATAGAAATTGAACAGGTTTGCATGGAACTTTTCAAAGAAATGAAAAGTTCCATTCAGACACAATTTGATGAACTCTATCTTATTTGAATTTAAATGCTTAATCATTTATTGGATGCTCTCAGTTGTAAACAGTAATTCAGTCTTCATTTCCTTATCTGAAACAGCATGGACTTTTGGAATGTATCAATGTCTGAGTTTTTCCATTGCCTCAAAACAACTTGAAGGGGTGAAGTCCTTCATTTAGATGTTAGATTGCTTTATGTAAGCCTTCGTAGAATTCAGACCAAAGCAGTCCTCTCCTGCAGGATTGAGGCCAATCACAGAGGTTGGGAGTGAACCAGAAGATAACGAGATTATGAAGCATGAAGTCAAATGCCTGGCAGTGTCACCTCTCCTGCTGCTGCAGAGCCACTTCTCGCTCTATCAAATAAAAGACTGCTTTTGAGTTCAAAACTGTAGAAGATTTGTTTGAAAATGTGTGGTGGCCTGCACCTCAGGCTGAAAATACAATAATTGATATTTATAATGGGAAGAATGAAACTCAAACATGAAAATAGTATTTGTATAAAAGTTCTACCACATGACACATTTCAGTGCTCTGAGTACAAGTAAATAATGTTTTACATACATAATGTGTGCGTGTGTGCGTGCGTGTTTACGTGCGTGTGTGTGTATGTATGTAATATGAGGTAAATCATTGCTTAGCTAATTACTGGATATCATATTTAGCATTTTTCTAATTTCCAGAACCAGTGTCTTTGTCAATAACATTATTGATATATTGTATTTAAAAGTAATAAATCTGATTTATTATCCAACACCAACAATAACTGAGTAAATATTCCTATTATATTCCATCACTGCAGATTGTTGACTCCAAAAGGCCATATGCACATTTAACTTTTAACTGTAGTAGTTTGTCAGCGTCAGTTTCTAATATTGAAGAAAAAATGTCGTGTTTGTTCGAACATATATTGGAATCCTTGGGGCTGATGTGATGATTGTTTCTGGTGCAATGGACAGGAACAGTCATGGGATGTGGCGTCACAAAGTCTGACCAGTTCCACAAGCAATCCAGAAAAGGTAACCAAGATCCTCCATGTTATGTGTGTGTGTGTGTGTGTGTCTGTGTGTGTCTGTGTGTGTAAACTTCATGATTCTCTACTACATTGTTTGCTTTGCACTGGACTTCCTGTTGAACGTATTGTACTAATGCATGTTGTTCTTTCTGTTCCACTGCATGCAGCTGTCACAAGTAAGGCACAATTGTCATATTTTGTTCTGTGATTCTTCACTGGATGTTGAATGTAATCTCCAACCAGATGAATCTCACTCAGGAGGACTGGAAATCTGTCAAACATATAAAAAATGTCAATCATATTGTAAAAATTGACAGTAAACAATATTTACTGTAACAAAATATATAAAGCAGTTCCTAATGATAATAAACAGCTGAGTATATGATCACATCACAATATGATTCCATTAATGGTCTGTAGACAATAATATTGAATTATTTCATAAGAAAGATTGCATTACACATATAATTATTAACAAATGTATCTATAGATGGAGAAGTTGGCTGGCGAAGGTGTTTTCATAATGAGCTGAACAATCCAGCGATGAGTTTAGGTGCAGCTGAAGTGCAGCGTCAGATGAGCGGATGGAGGTCAGGTGTGGAACTGAGTCAGGAGTGGAGTGAACATCTGCATCCAGAAACTCCTCCGCATGTTGTAGACATGATTGTCAATAACCTGTGGGGTGAAGTGGGTTTAGGGGGAGAGCAGTTTTAACAATATGTGACAGGTGGGGTGAATGATCATACAATGATCACACAAATTTCCTAGACGAGGGTTTTCTGAAGCTTTTCAGTTTCAAATGGTCCAGAGACGTTGGGTGATAACTTACAGTTTGAGTAGGACAGAGGTTGGACATTTCTTTGATCAAGCTTGGAAAACATGGTGGCCTTTTTGGAGACACCTAGAAGCTGAATCCATCAGTGGAATTGAATATTATGTCCTTTAAAATCAGGGCTTGGAAGGAGACTTGGAGGTTCTTTTTTCTCCACAAAGAAAAACAAAAATCCAACAAGGAAGAAGATATGTGAATTATTCCGGCTGTTAGAAAGACACACACACAAAAATCTTAATAGTCTATCTTTATTTAGATTAACTGTAGATGTAACTTTGTGAACAGAGGGGTGGAAGGGAGCAAATCTTTGGCACAGTTGAATTCCTAAATGTGTCGCGAGAGATACAACTGTGAAATTAGCACAAACGTCAGAATCCACAGGGACTTGTAAATGGATGGAGGTGTTACTCCAAAACAGAGAGGCTTCATACATCATGCTTGTGTGAAGCCCAGAGGACAGGGTGGGAGGCTCAGAATAAGAACCCTTGGAATGAGAGACGTCCCATGATCAACCTTACCCAAAACGGAACTGATAATAAAGTTAATAACACGTCTCTGAGGTATGTAATATACACCTGCATCTCAGAAATCAAGGAACACTGGTGGAGAAACCGTTACAAACCCCCAGATCTCCAGCTCAGCATTCAGGGACAGTGAGGAGTTGCAGACGGGGGGGTTCGCACTGGCAAATCTGAGTGAGACTGTCCGAGGAGGTCTGGGTCTGCTAGTCAACATTATCCTGTTTATTTAGATTTGGACCCAAACTCAGACGGGGTGAGAAGGTGAGGAGGTGATGGGGGGTGCTGGTCACTGTTTGATCACTGTATGATCCACTTGTATCTGGAGAGGCTTGGAGACAGTGTGTGTGGTAAGGGCTGGAGTAGGCTAGCGAAGGCGTTCACATGGTTAGCTGAATAATCTGGCAGTGAGTTAATTGATGGGATCACAGTCAGACACATAATGGGGAGGATGACAACAGGAGATGTGAGGGAAATACACAGGAAAGCCCTCACAGTGTGCCACAATGTTCAAACTTTGTCAATGAAAACTCAAATTTGTTGGGCTAAGTTTCTTATATCGGATGCCCTTCCTGCAGCAACCCTCTGCATTTATCTGGGTTTGGGACTGGCCTACTGTTGACGCTGGCTTGTGTCCCCGTAGGGCTGCATATGGGTTAGGGTTACATCCCTTTTTGCATTCATGTCTTTTACAAATATAAAAGTTTAATTATTTTTGAACCTATATATGACAGTAAATTTAAGTAATGTAAAAAATACGAGTAAGTAAAAAATACATTTTCCTCTGGACTGGGGTAGAGAGTACTGTATTTTCTGCCCTATAAGGCGCATCTAAAAGCCGTTAGTTTTCTCAAAAACTGACAGTATACTTTATAATCCACTGCACTTCATATATGAAAAAATATTTAAAATATCCCATTCATTGAAGGTGTGCCTTATAGTCCAGTGTGCCTTATAGTTCGTAAAATACTGTAATAAAGTAGGATAGCATGGAAAATAGCATCCCAAAATGGAGTATGTACATCTGTGTAGTTTCTATAATTTTACTTTTCAGTACTGTTTACTGTCTGCAGTGAGGCGTTGTCTGATTGGTTCTCTTGCTTCAGCCATTAGAGCTGCTGTCCTGATTCAGCAATGGTACCGTCAGTATGTAGCACGTACAGAGATGAGAAGGAGGTACACCTGGCACATCTTCCAGTCCATCGAATACTCTGGAGAACAGGCTCAGATAAAGGTGAGAACTTACCAGGGATGGTCCAATGTATTCATGATTACCTCTAAGGAATAATATACATCTCTTCTGTCACATCTTCTTGCGCAGCTTTATAATTTCCTTGGTTACCTCATGGACAATTTTACACCATCAAGCAGTGAAAGTAGGATTTACATTTTGGTTGAAAAACTGCAGTTATTTTTGCTGTAGAACTAAATTTCTGAGTTTGAAATGTCCTGATTTCTTTCCTACAGGAAATCTGATCTCGCACATTTTCCGAGAAAATGAGGTTTGTCGTGATGTGGAGTGGGAGAGGTACTTCTGCTACAAGAACATTGAGGTGCCAGATATTTACTCCGGACCTCACCTGACCTTCCCTCTGACAGCGGAGCAGGCCGTCGGGTTGGTGGAGGCCTTCAGAAACAAGAAAGTAGGTGCACACTACTGCATCATGGTAGAGTCTGAAATGCCCTTGGGGGAGCTTATCATTCAGTGATCTTGTGTCACAACGTCAAATGAGGTGGAAAGGATTTCTAAGATGCTCCTTTATGTCACTCACTGGACTGGAAATAATAAGACCAAAAATGTACATCTTAATGTTACACTTCAATTGGAAATATTAATGTACAGAGAAAAAATAAGACATTTTTGTTAATTCTCTATGTTTGATAGCACAATTTGGATACTGAAATTTTAATTTGAAGTCAGAAAAAGCAGGAAATTGATTTTGCAGATTTAATCAGACAGCTGATATTTCAGTTATGGATGATTGAGGCATGTTGTCCCAGATAATCGCAGTTTAACACGTACAACATTTTCTTTAGGTCTACTGTACTGTATTCTACTTTACCTGCAAATCAATATACTTGTGCTCATTTGCATGATCATGAGAAAGCCTGATAGCTCTCAGCAATGTTTGGCTTTTGTGTTGAGGAAGGAAATTAAACAGTATGATGAAGAAATGATTGATTGATTGATTGATTGGTTGATTGAAAAACAACAAAGAAAATGCTATATATAATAAAAAAGTGAATGTACCTTTAGTTTATTGCTGTTTTCTCAAGTTCTATTGACAAAATAAGGCTTTAATCACAATACCATCACGCATTGCGGTATGACCTGCTTACATGTTACTAAATCCTTCTTGTTAACCAGCCTCTCTCTCCCAGTAGCAGCTGCACTCGCGGTACGTCCTCCAGCTGCTGCTTGAGACGTGGAAACAGCTCCGGATGTTGCCAAATATCAACCGAATCTCCACCTGCCACAGCAAAGAAATCACCATCTGTGGTGAGCTGAAAGAAATTCATGTTCATCAATAAAAAAGGTTAAAATGAATAAGAGGGAGATGTCAGGGAAGTGATAAGAGGGAAGAGAGATCAGGTTGATCTCCAACAAGGAACTTTGTGGTTACATGGTTGGTATTTCATCGATTGTTCATTCAACTGACGAGTGACTGAAAATTAACCAGCTGCAAATCTAACGTATGGATTCATTTGCTTTGATATTTCCACATTACATTTAAAATTGCAATTGTTTAAATTGTAATTTTTTTGTCGATAAAATTGCAAAATCAGTTGCAGTAAAAAATTCACTAGTTCCACACAGAAAGGTACGCCATTTATTTTTGTTTGTTGTTAACAAACTGTGTTAATTATAGACAGTAATCCTCTTTGATACAGGTGATTTGCACGGACAACTGGAAGATCTGCTGCTCATTTTTTACAAGGTCAGTGACTGATCTGATAATATGCTATTATTTCACAACTGAAATCCCTCAGACTTTAGCTGTCACACTGAATTGATAATCAGCTATTATAATTCCCTTTTAAAATTATGTGAATCAGTTGCTTACATTCACATGTAAAGACTCTTTAACACAGCTTTCCTTGCTGTTGTTTACAGAGTGGTATGCCATCCTTGGAGAAGCCCTATTTATTTAATGGAGACTTTGTAGATCGAGGCAAAGACTCCATTGAGATCCTTATCATCTTGTTTGCATTCCTACTCGTCTACCCAAGTGACATTTACCTCAACAGAGGAAACCACGAGGACCATATTGTCAACCTGAGGTAAAACAAAATCTAAAAAGGGCACAAATTTTCATCATTAGCAGGTGTAATCAAAAACGTCAGGCTCTACGTATCTCATGTTTCTCTGCCTGATGTAGGTACGGCTTCACAAAGGAGGTATTGACAAAATACAAGGTAGGGTTCTATCAAGGAAACCTGAAACCCACCACACCCATTTTCTTTTGTTTACTGGCTGATATTAAGTCCTCATTCCTGCATGTCCAACCTGCCAGCAGTGCCATAATGTGTCCCCATTGCATTGAAAGTCCATTACCTGAGAGTGCTCTGGCTAACCAATCTGGAAAAACCTGTATTTGACAAGAAAACAGTTTGAAAAGTGGAGCATTTTCTTTACTAGATGCTTTTCAAAAGATACACATGAATAATGTGTAATTGCACAGAAAAAATAATTTGGCCCTTTACTTTTTTTTTTTTTTGCTGCTTTTTAAATTAAACTGTTTTGTTAAAAATGTGCATCGATGGATTTAGATGCTCAGATTTTACATGATTATGCCTTAATGTGTGTGATGGTGTTGGAATTCATATTTAGTGTGATTTTGTTTAGAGGCAGTAAAGTACAAACCGTTCATGTTAGAAGTGAAGAATATAAATTCTGATAAATCCAAATGATAGAGAATACAATGTCCCTCTCTTCTCTTCAGATGCATGGAAAACGGATCCTAAGGTTGCTGCAGAAGATCTTCAGCTGGTTGCCGTTAGCGACTGTGATTGACCAGAAGGTGCTGGTTCTCCACGGAGGAATCTCTGACGTCACAGACCTTGCTGTCCTAGCCAGACTGGACAGACATAATGTGAGGAGACAGCACGTTTAGCTATGGCTAATTTTCTGTCAAACCCAGTTAGGCTTACATTCATTTTCATAGATCTTTAATAATTACCTTTAATTTCAATCTAAATGTCTGTTGTTTGTTTTTCCTAGTATGTTTCAGCTCTCAGGCCTCCAAAGAAGAGACACCAGAGCTCATCTGGGATGTCCATAGACTCGGACATGGATGACGATGTCTGGTCCAACAACAAGATCTTCCAGCGTCGGGCATCCCTCACATTCCCCAAAGCCTTTGGAACCCGTGACAGCTTCCAGAACCGCTCGCTGCAGGATTTCTCTGAACGGATCAAAGCAAATGTAGGGGAAGGGATAGAGATCAAGAGAAAACAGTCCATCTTTATTTTTGACACAGCAGAAAAAGACACATGTCCGTCTGCGTCCTGTGAGTCGGTGAACAGCGACAATTCAAAGGACGAGTGGAAACAGGTAATGAGTTCAGGTGTTTGCTTACAAAAATTATTTTAAAAACCCAAGACCACACCCAAAGAAGCTGGAACCAATCAATATTTATCCAGTAATTTGTCCAATAATTAATTGTTTGAACTTTAAATAGTCTTAAAGATGTGCTTTTGAGACTTCTTGTAGGCAGAGAAAAATATGATTACAAGGGGTGCAATTATAACAAACGAAGTTCTACTGGATTTGTTTTGTACCTTCTGATGGTCGTCACATGAACAGGGCAACAGTTTGACGACTGGAGGTGAGGAACACAGGTGTCCAAGAGGATGTCTGTCTGTCATGGTTTTTGTTCTGTCAGTGAATTAGTCTGCTGTTGTTCCTGAATTGTGGTTAGTGTCCTTTGTGGCTCAGCCCTATCACAGAAGAGGTACTGAGGTTTGTTGGGTGTTAACATGCTGTAATCCACCACTTCATTAATCCCTCTGCCATGTATTCAATCTGCTTTCCTAACTGGCCATTGGTGATTTAAACACAGGCTTTAGAAGTCAGTGGGCTCCTTTGGTTCTGGTGTCTGGTGGTGTGTCAGGTCATGTCCCACACGATCAAATTGAAAAAGTTTCATTATAAGTGTGTTAGTAAATTTAGTGATAAGATTTGCAGCTGCTGAAAAACAAAATATCTCGCATATATAAAGTATGACCTCCTAAAACAAGGTTCTATTTTTCACCTGTGTCTGTTTGTTGGCTTGTCTGTTGGGATTAAGCAAAAGTTAATGAGTAACTTCAGTCAGCTAAGGCTCCCAAATTTGTTAATAGGTTAGTCCAATGCTTAAACTACTATAGCTGTTTAGGACTATGATACTATTGAATCCTATTGTCCAGGAAATGTTCGCTCAACAGCAGTTAATCCTATTACACAGACATTCTGATCTGTGTGTGCAGTAGAATCATTATGGAAACAACAAAATAACAGTGAAGTTTCCACATTGTCCTCTGTGCTTCAGCACATCCAGCAGTGGCAAATTTATAATCATGTGGTAGCTTTTGACCTGATGGTGGCGCTAGACTGAGAGTTCATCAGCCAATCAACACTTTTATAGAGGAACCATAGAGAAAATTTGACGCCACTTCATTTGACAGTTGTTGATACATTTGATTCAAAACCACAAACGTCAAGTTCACATTTTCTGTTGTGATGTTTTTCAGTTAAAATTAAAAAATTGTTCCTCCTGCCATTCTCGACCCTCAGATCCTCGACCTGCTGTGGAGCGATCCCATGATCCAGGATGGCTGCATACCCAACGAGGTGAGGGGCGGAGGCTGCTACTGGGGTCCCGACGTCACTGAGGACTTCCTTAACAAACACAATCTGCAGCTCATCATCCGCTCCCACGAGTGTAAACAGGATGGTTATGAGTTCTGTCACAATCGGAAGGTGAGATGGGACAAAAAGGAATCCTAAGGGGCCCTTGAGGGGGCTCATAAGGGTCCCTAAGGATGACATAAATTCCCCCCAATGATCACTGGTGTGGTAATTTCTAAATGTCCGGATAAAGGTTCCATTAAAATACTGACGAATCCTTTTCACTCAGGTCCTCACGCTGTTCTCGGCCTCAAACTACTATGATGTGGGAAGCAACAGGGGGGCTTACGTGAAGCTGGGTCCAGACCTCGTGCCTTACTTGATTCAGTACCAGGCCAGCAGCATGACCCGAGAGCTCAGCATGAGACAAAGGTACTGAAAACTACCAGAACATGTTTGACCCAAGAAATGTGACATTCAACAAGGAGAGCGCATGTTTCACAAAGTGGTGAAAAAATATATCAGCTCCTAAATCTTAAGACAATATATTCAAAACTGCAAAATTTAAAATGTGAAAAGTATATAACACAGTCAAATCCACGAGACAGACTGAAACCGAGAAAACTTTAAAGGCACCTCGCTCTGTTCAAAGGTAATAACATCTACCTGCCAACACCTTAAATCTCACTAACACAGTAATCTTGTGTGTTTAACTTTACGTGCTAATCTAAGCTAACAATTTGTATGTAATGCCACAATTTGTATGTAATGAGAATGGTTGGGTGAAAATGTGTTACCTGTGCTCCACTCTCAATTGCATTACTCGTTCATTAAGTAAAATTGGACAGAGACAGAAAGTAGTTTTTCTGATATCTGTGGTATTTTGCATAAAGTGTCTCTACTTAACTTTACAGGACAGAAAACATTACTTGATAAAATGACTGATTGAGTCAGCTGTCAGTTATTTCACAACTATGACAACATGTGTGCACATCTATCCACACTAATGATATATGAATGTCTCAGTATTAACATGGTAATGTTTCAGCCTCTGCAGCTGTTGCTGGTTTATACAAGAACACTTTCAATTTGACAGCTTTGCCTTTGTAAATTGACCACCATTCACTACACTGTTCTGCCTGTAATTATGTTTATTGTCTGCTCCACGTTTCTCATTGCTGTCTGGACTGCAGTGTCGGACGAACCGAGCGCTCAGCCCTTAAAGTCCTGCGGGAGCAGTTGTTCGCTCACAAATCTGACCTCGTCTGTGCCTTCAAGAAGTATGACAGAGAGAACACAGGTGTGTCCCCAACATGAAGCAGCGTCCTCTTCCTGATCTCAGTACACTGTAGACTGATGCTACATTGCAATTGATCAGTCTGGATTCAAGGGAGGGGACTCAGTGGTTTATGTGTTCATAAGAGGAGAATTTATCTGAAATCTAATGTTATAATAGAATCGGATTGTAGATCAGGTGTCCTCTTTCCTCAGGTCTGGTGTCCATGAGCGACTGGGCGTCTGCGGTGGAGAGTGTGATGCACCTGGGTCTGCCCTGGAGGATGCTGTGCTCTCAGCTGGTTGCCTCCAGGACCAGCGACGGCCTGATCGACTACCATGAGTGGTTCAACGAGCTTGCCATCAAAGGACACAACATGGACGTAAGGATTCAGCTCCAGCTTACACGTCAAACTGATATTACACTAATATTTCTGTAACTGATAGTTACAGAAATATTAGTGTCTGATTATCATTTCTGTATCAGCCTGTGTCATATAGACTGAAGCTTTTTCAGGACCTTTCTCACTTGTTACCATCATTTTTCTCCTTGCAGCACATCGACCAGAGTCTTCTAGAGACTTTGTACCGCCACCGCTCCACCTTGGAGACAATCTTCCGAATTGTAGACACTGACAACTCAGGTAAAGCAATTTATTCATTGCTGTCTGACACTACATCTATGTTAACATATACACACACACACAACGCACCTCTAGCTTTTTTCCTTTCATGGAATTTTTTTGTTCTGGTGTCCTTTGAGGAGAAGACAAAAGCATTGGACACACCCTGAAGTTTCTACACAGGATGTTTTACTAAAAACTCTTCACTAGAATGATTGATTTTTTAAAATAGCTGTAGACAGATGGTGCAGCGTCAGATTGGATAAAAGCGATCAAGTGTTTTAGTGATGCTCTGCTGCTTCAGTTTAGACACTTTTTAATGTGTTCCTCTAGAGTTTATAGAAATGCTACCATAGAAGTAAATTTTTTACTAGATAACAAGGATTGGACCACTGTGCCTGGTGAGGTGGTGGTGGGAAGGGAATCAGAGCTGTGTAAAGTGTTTGCCGTGTCCAGATGCCTCCTGAGCTTCTGTTAATCCACTGGTAGCGTGCAAACAAGGCTACAGCATGTTTCCACTGCCTGAAATCTCCTAGCTAAGACAGGGATTGAACCACTGATCTACTGGCCTCCCCCTAAGATGACCGCCCCCCTGATCACACTCTTTCATTCTTGATTGGTCCATTTGTTTCATCCTTCACTCTTCACCTCCTCCACCTCAGTATTGATGTGTAATCGCTTATTTTCTGCCCTGCATCTGTCCCAGGCTTCATCACAATCGAAGACTTCCGACAAACCTGGAAACTGCTGAGCGTCTACCTCAAGATGGCGATCACAGACGAAGCCATCTCTGACCTGGCTATCACCATCGACAGCAACAAAGATGGCAGCATTGATATTGACGAGTTTATGGAAGCCTTCCGCCTCACGGACAAGAAGAGCCGGTTGGAGCGAGGGCGCAGCATGTTCATGGGCACGGCCACCGACCTCACCAAGATGGAGGGAGACCCCAACATCTGAACACAGGAAAAAAGACTGACAAAAAGAGAGCAAACGCTGCTCAGACTCCACGCCAGCACGCAGATGGGAGGGTTAGGAGATGACGCCAACGCAAGCTGCTTTAATGACGCACATTAAGACGTATGACGCCACTGAGCAGCAGCACCTCATGGACAGCAGCAGATTAGGAAGAGTTTAAAGTTATTTGACACCAATCATTGTGAAACATTTGTTTTAGGCATGTATGAAACACAGCTGCATGAGGAAGAACTTATTTTAATCATCAAATTCTGGAAAAATTCACAAACACCGAAACAAAAAGGCATCCTGTTCAGACTACTTCATTCTCAAGAGGATATGCAATATGGTAATCAGTTATTATCATGACCTTTTCTACCCATATCCTACATTATTAAACACCACAAAATGTTTCAACTAATAGCAATAATTTTGATAGCAACCATTAGATGACAAATGTAAACTTCATTTCATCTAAAAATGTATTACTTTATTAATCAATTATTCCAGTTTCTTAAATACTGAAACGGTGTTCTGGGATGTCCAAAGCCTAGAAATATTCAACTTAAGTCTACAATGTTAAGATAAGAAAAAGAACTCTTCTGAAGATGATCTCTGTGTCTGTATCCAAACAGTCTGCTGCTGGTATTTGTCTCCCGTATGCCAAAGCCCTCTGTAAGCCGGTGTGCAGGCGTTACTGACCTCAGCAGCCTTTTATCTACACATGATGTGAGAATAACTAAAGTTAAAGACTAGGTACTAGAATGTGTTAAAAAAAAGATTTTGAAAGGCAGTGAAATGATGATTGTAAGCTCCATATCAAGCTCTGCAAGTATTTGCAACTAACTATTGCTGGTGCCTTATCAGCAGAACTGTTTCAACCTCCAGAAAAGAAGTTAAGAGAACTCTTGCTTTTATTAATTTGACTGCTAAAATGTCTTTCTACAAAGCTGACAAGTGTCACTCTATTTTAAGGGTTAAAAAGGGATGGGTTTATGTTTTGGGAAATGGCGCAAAGACTGGAAACAAGGGGAAACAAATTACCCAGCTCTTCTTCTCAAAGGTAAAAAAAAAAAATCAGGTGAACAGAATTAAAAGCTCACAGGTTGAAACATTAAATCTGTGGCTTTTATTTCTCTTTCAACATGGCAGACCCCTCTTTCCAATTTTTGTGTTCAATTTATTAAATTTTAAGATATTCTAAATATAAAACTACATCCTGGAGATAGGAATAAGAGATGTGTCAGTTTTGTCATCAGTTTAATGGAAGGATTTTTTATAACAAAAATATTGAATTATTCCATTAAGTTTTGAAAACAACATGGTGATTTAGGTTTTTCTTTATCTATAAATGTTCATGTTCCTCTTTGAGGGAACATTTAGGGTTGTTGAACTTGGCCGACTGATACATGAAGATGTCAATGTAAAATTTTATTGTAAGATTAAATTTTAATTGTATTTTTTATAGTGCACTGTGTAAATTGTTTACTGTAAATACATCTTGAAGGCAAATTTGTTGCTTTCAGTTTTGTGTGTGAGGTGAATTATGTTTATGAATAATAATCAAAAACTGGTTGAAACTGCTGTTACATAAAGCCAGTTTATCTTCAAAACCTTAATGTTTATAAGTTTATGGAACTGCAGGTTTAATGAAATAGAACTAATATAACATTGATTTGCTCAGCTTCATGAATTTAATGTATTTTTTATGAATTCATGCTTTCCAAAGTTATCAAATTTACATTTTTTTCCATTATGTTTTATTTTTTAAATAATTCATGTGCACACATGAAACTACATTACCATCATTTCACATGATACAAGGCTTCAAGTTTCTATCACTTTAATAACAATGATCCAATTGTATTTAGTTTTATATCAATTTAATTACTTATTACTTTTAAATGTGTTTAATCATTCGTCTGGTAAAATACCAGGAAAAAGAAGAAATTAATCTCATTAATAAATAATTTTGTAGAGCCCAGAGCTCAAACCCAAAACTATTACTCAATACTCTGAATGTCTGGAATTTGTTCTTGAAATATACTTAGATCAGTGGTCTCCAATCCCCGGGTTGCGGACCGGTACCGGTCCGTGGGTCATTTGGTACCGGGGCGCACAGAAAGAAGAAATAATTTACATTTCTTCCGTTTTATTTTTTTCGGAGTCTGAAAGATGTTTTATTTTGAAAAATTACCCGAGTCTCTGTTACATCCGTCTACGTCAGTGGTCCCCAACCACCGGGTCGCCACCTGGTACCTGGTCACGGACTTTAGGTACCGCGCGGCACGAAAAGTTTGACTTTTTTTTTTTTTTTTCATTGATTAACAGACTAAAAATGTCTTACTGCATTTTGAAAAGTGACGTCTTTGCGGAATGACGCACAGACGAATGCGTGCGTCAGTCCCACTCGACAGGTCCCGGTCACTTGACAGGTTTCCCCTAAATTAAGTGCCCACTACTACGCCAATGTTCTGGATTAAAGTCAAGGCAGATTATCCTGAAATCGCCCAAAACGTAACCTTTCTTCGATTTCCAATGTCCTGTCTTTGTGGAGCGTCTAGAACACACTTCAAGTGTCACTGTCTCCCGATCAGCGGTCCCCAACCACTAATTCTCACAATTGTAATTATTATTTGATTGACTTGTTCACCCTTTCATTGGAAATAATCATTATTTCTCCTACGTTGAATGCACTGATTGTAAGGCGCTATATTTCAAAATAAACCTCATTAGTGCCGTCACCTAAATCAAGTTTTTGTTACCATTATTTCTTACAGTTATTTCATTTACGGAGATAGCATTTTATGAAAAAAAAGTTGTTTGTCTGTTGATGTCTGCATTTTACATAAAACCACTGCGGATGATTTATTATTAGACAACAGCTATCCTGGCATCATTAACAATCATCGAGCAAATGAAGGCCGGTCCGTGAAAATATTGTCTTAGATGAAACCGGTCCGTGGCGCAAAAAAGGTTGGGGACCGCTGACTTAGATGATCCAAAAATTGTACATCAGAAGTGGAGCAAATCAGCCACTGTATTTCTTGAAAACACTTAAGCAACTATTTATTAATTATCCTCGCCTTGGATTCAAGGCCTCAGTGAGACCAACACAAAAGCTTTAATTATTTGGTTGATTACAAAAAAATCTGATTTGACATAGACTTAAAACAATAAACACATTAAAAGAAAATACTTTTTGGTGGAAAAAAAATCACATCATTTAATATTGTTTCTAACCAGTAAGCTGAATTTTCAGAATCAACAGCAGGGGGCACTACAGGCACGTAATGCAGAGTCACAACCGCGTTAGAACCATTAGTTCATGTGGAGTACGGCTATGACCGATGAGAATTAAAGGTTTGTTCATTTTTAAAAGTAACCAATTCATTCTTAACAATTGTCAAGGACGGACGTACCCCCCACCTCCAAAAAAAAAAAAAAACCAGTATAAAAGCGAAAAGGAATTTGTAAAAACTCCACAACCTGAATTTGAGGTGCAGCGACACAAAATGTGAACCCTTGCCAGCTGCCTTGTGGTGCTGTAGGCGTCTGGGAGGGTAGTAGTTCTTTTGAATGATTATCTTTTTAGTGGTACCGGAACAAGCCCAGAGCTGCAAGTTGCAGCAGTCTCCAGGCTGGCGCCACAATTTATTTGAAAGTGTTATTGATCTGAAAGTGAAGTGAAAAAAACAATTAAAGAAGTGTTGAAATGTTTCACTGTGATATATTATTATGCATTGTATTGGATTATTGTTAGCCATGCATTGATTTGCACATCGCACTTTATGTATTGGTCATTAAGGTGTTTATTTTAACTACCGTTTGGTATGTTTTAATATAAATAACTTTGTTTTATATGTTGAGATAATGCGGCTGTCAGATGAATGTAGTTGAGACAGAAGGCCAGGAGTCACCTTGTAAACATTGCAGAAAAGTAAAAAAAAAAAAAGAATGAACTCATAACTCTTAAATGAATTTCGTTACTTTCCATTTTTTAGCTCAAGTGGGTGAACATAACTAAGTACATTACGTTACTGATGTGCTGTACAGTTTAAGGCTGACCTGACTCAGCTGTTTTTCACCCTAACCCTGGTGACAAGATGAAGAAAAGAAGAGGGCAGTTTTAAGTTATATCTCCAAGGCTGTGGAGGAAGGGGGCATCTATTGTTTTACTGCCTGCAGGCGGTCCTACATCTGTATAGCTTCAGGATTCCTAACCTAATGAAAACATTCTAATAAAGGATCCAACTGAAGCATCTAAAGCACTCACTGTGAGTGCTTAAAATTAACATTTAAGTGCATGGTTAAATAATCAAACTGGGATTGATATTATAAAGTTGTGAGGCTGGAATGTCTTCATGCCTGTTACTCATTAAGTTTAGTTTAAAAAAGACATTTTTTCTGCATTTTCCAGAATATAAAAAATTAAAACAACATTCACCCAGCAGATTTCAATGCAAATCACAGGAAACTTAGATTATAAATGTCCATGAGTCCCAGAAACTTGGTCACCCATCACCTGTGTGTGTGTGTGTGTGTGTGTGTGTGTGTGTGTGTGTGTGTGTGTGTGTGTGTGTGTGTGCGTGCGTGTATGTGTGTGTGTGTAAGAAATAGAGAGACAGTACTGATGTCTTTTGAACATGAAACAGCTGTGTTCTTGCATCCCTTTCAGTGTCAGATTGAAGCTAAATCTAAAATATCACCAACATGTGTTGCCTCAGATTTAAACAGGGAGTCATTTTCACCAAATTATCCAACTGCACTTTTTTGTTTTTGGGTCAGCAAGTTCAAATTTAGTTTAACTTTTAGAAACTCTTTGTCCAAATACCTTCCAAAGATATTTCCTGGTGATTATTTTTTAAACTTTTTAATTTAACCTTTAATTTTATATACTGATTTTAATCCTCGTGGGGAAATTAGTGGCACACTCTAGTTAGTTGAAATCATGGACATATATGTGTGTACAGGCCTCGGCAGTGCTCCGGAGGTGAGCTGACGCCTCCCACTGTCAGCTCGCCTCCAGGTGTTTTTTGGGCGGGAGCGGGAATCAAACCGCCGATCTTTGAAGCATTGGGCGACCCGCTCTACCGCGCGCTCTACCGCGCGCTCTACCACTGAGCCACTGCTGCCCCTGGCATGTACTGATGGCATGTATTGTGAGAATAGTAAGAATCTGAGGTTGTTTCTCAGGAATAAGATCTTCACTACTGATATAAAACTTTAATTGACATCTGAAATGTGCTGAAGACCAAAGAGACTGAGAGTCACTGCTTGTTGATCAATGTTTTGTTAAAGTTGTAGCCGCTCTAGATACAAAACAGAAAGTGTGGCCAAGTAAAGACAGCATTTTACTTAAATGAGAGAGTCTCTTATTGAATAAAACCTGTTTGCTACAGAACTAATCTGATTCCTGGCAAACAATCCAAAGGAAAAGGCAAAGTCCAAAAAAGCAGGAAGAGTCGAAAATTGAGCAAACTATCTGAAACACTGAGACAAAGACTGAAACATGAGAGACTAAAGCAAACTAGCACAGAAAAGAGGGCAAAGGACACACTGATCAAATACTCCAGGAAGAAGGGAAAATGAGACCCAGGTGACAGCAATCAAGGCAAGAGAGGATGACAATGGCAGGAAGTCGGTCTAGGAGCAGGAGGACGTCTGGAGGTACACTAATGGACAGAGCACCAGTTCACCACAGGGTCAAAACATGGATGCTGCACCACCGCTCATGTTCAAATACACATTCATATTAATACTTAAAGGAAATATATTTCATATTTTTGGACAGTGGGCCAAAACCAGTGCACTTGGAGAGCTTCCACTCTGAAACAAGGAGAACACCCAAACTCTACACACTTTGGTGTGAACCCAGAACCTTCCTCCTGGTGTAAAAGGACAACATGAACCTCTGTGTCTTTCCTTAAGACACTGAAACATGATAATCTGCTCTTCAATCAGAGTTACTTTAGAAAATCAAAACTGTCAACGGTTATCTTAACCTATCATTAAGATCTAAATTTTTAAAATTTAAATAGCATTTTTGTAAATGCATGTTAAAGGGATTTACATCATCTTCTTTTTTTCTTTTGGGTTTTCCCTTCAGGGGTTGCCACAGCGAATTAGTTGCCTCCATCTAACCCAGTCTTCTGTATCCTCTTCTCTCGCACCAACTACATTCATGTCCTCTTTCACTACATCCATAAAACTCCTCTTTGGTCTTCCTCTAGGCCTCCTGCCTGGCAGTTCAAAACTCAGCATCCTTCTACCAATATATTCACAATCTCTCCTCTGGACATGTCCAAACCATCTCAGTCTGGCCTCTTTGACTTTATCTCCAAAACCTCTAACATGTGCTGTCCCTCTGATGTACTCATTCCTGATCCTATCCTTCCTGGTCACTCCCAGAGAGAACCTCAGCATCGTCATCTCTGCTACCTCCAGCTCTGTCTCCTGTCTTTTCCTCAGTGACACTGTCTCCAGACCAAACAACATCGCTGGTCTCACCACAGTTTTGTACACCTTTCCTTTCATTTTAACTGAAACTCTTCTATCACACATCACACCTGATGCTTTTCTCCACCCATTCCATCCTGCCTGTACACGCTTCTTCACCTCTTTTCCACACTCTCCATTGCTCTGGACTGTTGACCCCAAGTACTTAAAATTCTCTACCTTCTTGATCTCTTCTCCCTGTAACCTCACTCTTCCACTTG
This sequence comes from Antennarius maculatus, assembly GCA_013358685.1. Taxonomy (NCBI): domain Eukaryota; kingdom Metazoa; phylum Chordata; class Actinopteri; order Lophiiformes; family Antennariidae; genus Antennarius; species Antennarius maculatus. The sequence goes on from CM023608.1 coordinate 10,668,256, forward strand.
GGTCCCTCTCGTTCACACACATGTACTCTGTCTTACTGCGGCTAACCTTCATTCCTCTCCTTTCCAGGAAAAACCTCCACCTCTCTAGCTTCTCCTCCACCTGTTCCCTGCTCTCACTGCAGATCACAATGTCATCTGCAAAGATCATAGTCCATGGAGATTCCTGTCTAACCTCGTCTGTCAACCTGTCCATCACCATAGCAAACAAGAAGGGGCTCAGAGCTGATCCCTGATGCAGTCCCACCTCCACCTTGAACTCCTCTGTCACACCTACAGCACACCTCACCACTGTCTTACAGTCCTCATACATGTCCTGCACCGCTCTAACATACTTCTCTGCCACTCAAGACTTCCTCATACAATACCACAGTACCTCTCTGGGCACCCTGTCATAAGCTTTCCCCAGATCTACAAAAACACAATGCAGCTCCCTCTGGCCTTCTCTGTACTTCTCCATCAACATCCTCAAAGCAAATATTGCATAAGTAGTACTTTTTTTTGGCATGAAACCATACTGCTGCTCACAAATGCTCACTTCTGCCCTTAGTCTAGCTTCCACAACTCTTTCCTGTAACTTCATTGTATGGCTCATCAGCTTTATTCCTCTGCAGTTGCCACAACTCTGCACATATCCGTTGTTCTTAAAAATGGGCACCAGCACACTTCTCCTCCATTCCTCAGGCATCTTAAGCGGATATACATAAAACAAGAAACTAAAAATTGTTACATCACGAAAGTGGAGTTCCAGAAAATGACTCCAGGACTGTTGTTGTGCTCAACTACCAGAAGCCACATTAGGACTGACGGGGGTCTCAGTCCCCACCCAGTGGAGACAGTGTTTCAGATTTTTCATATAATTTTCTTGTATTGAAATGCCAGGCTGTTCCAAGTCAAACAATAAAGACAAACACAGTGTTCAACATGTTTTATGTTTTCTTACTGTAAAAATGGAATCCCAGCACATTTCTATTATTTTTCAGATTGCTTGATCAAGAAATTACTAAAAATATTGTGTCTCACAAAATGACTTGTCCATTTAAATGTCACTACATATGTAGAATTGAAATGATTGTCATTGGGTTTGATTCTCCATCTGAATTTTTAGTTTAGTTATATTTTTCATATTTATATAGTAGATTCACTAATACGTCAGTTGAAAAAAACCCTCAATTTAATTGACACCAGGTTTGGAAGAACTCAAGTTAAAACATTAAACCAAGTCTTGATATTAGATTACAGTTTTTTAAGTATATAATTTATATACTTAAAAAAAAATCATTGTTTAAGGCTCTTCAAAATCAGCAGCGTTGTCACACAAACTGATATTTTCATTTTTCTGACACTTCGAAAAAATAGAAGACAACCTCTGAGATTTGCATTTTGCAACTTTTATTTTTTTGCAAATACACTAGAAATGTTTACAAAAGCACTGTATAAACATCTGTGCAGTGTACATTATCAAAACTAAAAATGGATATTACGTTAAATTCATTTTGCACCTGAAATGACAAGTAGGATTATCATTTTAAGCAGCAAAACAAACTGGTACATCTTAAGAGTAAACTTTTTTAATGACTTCAGAACATTGAAATGGGGAGATGCGGTTTTTACACCAAAAATCTATTTAAAGGAAATATAAGAAGAAGGCATGGCACTAGTGCACATCCCTGAAGGAGGGCTTCATTCATCTAGACAGGCTACACAGCATCAAAGCTTTATTTCATTCAGTCATCCAGATCATCAGCCTTCCAGTATAAATCAGTCCAGTTTGACACAAAGTGGCTCTACAAACACAAACCATACAGTTTCTCATTCCAAAACAACCACACCGAACACGCACTTAAACACTTAACACTCTTAACACACATTTACAGGAATCTGGCATATTCCATTGCGGCATACTGGTCCATTTTGTGCCTTTTAAAAAAAAATATTTTGAAATGATTGAAAATGAAATGTGTTGAATACAACTGAATAAGACTAATTTACTCTACTGATAAAAAACTTCTACACAAAATGAAAAAAAAACAAGAGACATAAATACTGTAGTGGCCCCTTATAAAACATCCACAATTAATTTCATACAGTTCTGTATTGCTTTGTCTTATATAATACTGAGATCTGCTCTCAAAGAGCATTTACCATTTATGTTTGATTTTGTACTGGGTAACAATGATACCAACTTAACCACCAGCTTCTAAAAATATCCCTTTGTTTCAATCGCCTTGATGAAAAAGGCACATACAGAATTCTATTTACAACACTGCACACAAATACATAAAGTAAGTGGTGGCACTTTTTTCAAAGGGGATAGTAGGTGGTTCGTGGTATGGATGTTATCAGAGGGGAAAGTAAACACAGCACTGGGGAAGATCCAGGTGGGTTATCTTTGGTCAAGCTGGGATGAGCCAATGGGTTTGAAATACTGGACTCCGAGGTCAGTGCAGTTGAAGTCAGACAGTGGAGGAGTGATTGCCGAGTCGTGTGTTTGAACAGATACTGTACATGTAACACTCGACTCTAGTTTAATAACTCATGTTCAAGTAAAGATTTTTTAAAAAGGTTTATACCTATAAAAAGGCCTCCAGTGAATTGATTTAACTTCCGAGGAATACACTCCACCACCGTGGTAAAAATCATAGCATCAGACTTCTTGCACCAATATTAGACAGTCATGTGGAAGTGGCTCATCTTTTTTGTAGACCTCCAACCAACTAAGTTCTTATTCCTATAACAACCCCAACTTTTCATTTGATATGGTCAGATCATCTGCTAATAGTGTGAAAAAACGTGACAACTGCTAATACCAATAATTGGCAGAAAGCTTTTGGCTTTGTATCTTGTGCTCAGGTGTAAAAAGGGTTGGCAACACAGAAAGCCTTCAAGAGCTTTGATGTGAACTTGAAGAAAAAAGCCTTTGTGAGTCGACTTGAATAGGAGCACAGTATGGCTAATATTCACATATACAAATATAAGTCCATATGTTATGGCATTTTTAGCAGCAATAACAAATACAAAAGTATATCAAAGAAGACACTCAATGAGCTGAGTGAACAGCACAGAGACGTGGATGTCTGCTGTTTATGTCCAACAGCCATCACGGCGAAAACTAACCATTGAAATGTAATGAAAATATGAACCACTGACATAGAAATGGTCAGAACAATAATAACGCAACAATAATAAAACGTGAAAATACACAGGGCACAATTTCCAGTGAAAGTGCCTGGAATTTTTCTCTGACAGTATTGTGGTCTTATACTAATTTCCCACTGGGTTCACTGATGAGACAAATACACCAGACAAAATAATGAAGAGACAACGTGAAACGTAAGACGAACAGTGATTCAAGTGCTGTGTGCTGTGTTCTTTCCTGAATGGCTTCAGCTACTTGGCAAACTGAATGACTGCACAGTGGCATGTGGTGAAGAGGGCTTCCTCAGAACCCAGGGATTCCACTTTTTCTTACAAAAAAAACCCCAAAACACAGCACTTGTCAGTGTCTTTGACAGATCAGCCATAAATATTTGATAATAGGACAAAAAACCTGGTAGTTTTGTGTGAGGATTGAATTTGGCAATCCAAATTGTGCTTTCTTTAGTAGGTAACAATAGTTGTGAAAGAGCAAAATCTTCAAGCCCACCTGCAAGGACTTTTTTCTAGATTTGGTTGTAATCTCAGCTTTTCCCCCCTTACATAGTTAACAGCCAATTTGAACAATGAATGAACATTAAGAACACTGATTTGTTTTTTTTTGTAAGGCAGAAAGCAGGTGAATTCTCCCTGGTAAGTTTTTTTTTTGTTTTTGTCTTTAGTGTGATGAAGCCTAAAAAGGTGCACCTTTGTCAAGCTACTGTTCCTGATTCCTAGTCGTCTCCTCATCCATTAATGACTCAAAAGTGTAGCTTAATATTTCTGCTTTCCTAACTAGTGTTATGTAACAAAAAAAATAAAGATATTGATATTAGGAAATTAAGAGGGGGTGGGTGGGCGTCAAAATCAGAAGTGTTCCAGGTGTTGCACTACACTAAGCCTGCAGATAGGCAACTATCTGTCTTCTATCTAAAACAGGACACTACAGTGTGAGACAGAAGTGCACACGCATCCACTAGCTGACTGACAGTGCAGTTATGTGGATGCACGTATTCATCTTAGGAAAAGAAGGCATAAACGTTTTCGTTTGGCTCATTCAATTTTGTTTTTTTCTTATTTTACAAAAAAATATGCTGCGTAAATTTTCTTCAGCAAAACCATTTCTATCACCTGACCGGTCAGAAAAATTTGTCCTTTTATTTGTTTTTTGCTGTTTGTTTTGTTTTTTAATATGGATGACTTCAAGTTCTCTTCAGGCAACACTGATAGAGAAAGAGCCAGGATACCAAAGTAACGACACCTTTTGTTGTTCAGGTGAATATATAGTGCTCCTGTCTATGGACCTCTGAAGCCCATTCAGAGTCCCATCATCTTTAAGGCCAACCAAGACTGACATGAGGAATAGAGTGTCGATGTTTGCTTGTGTTGCACTACGGCAGGCAGTGAGGGTCATGCTCAGCAGGTCGGGGAGGATCGACAGTCATAAGAGGGCTGAGGGGCATGAACAAAGTCTTTTTTGTCTATATATTTACTGGAGCTTGTGTCTCACCCCATATCCTCCCCACCCTCCCATAATAAGTGAAAATGAGCCCACTGTGTGACTAAACCCCCACCAGTGGTAATGTAACACCCATGTGCTGCTCCCTCAGCCCCACTTCCTGAGCTCCACATTTTTTGATTCTCGATCAACATTTTTGGGCATCCACTGGAGACATGGCGATGTAGGAGCCGTTCCTGGTCGGCTGGGTGGCTGCCGTCTGCGATGCATCATCGGGTTTGTCACTGACCTGAGTGTAGGCTGTGTCATCTTTAGCCGTCTGAACAGGAAGACCAAGGACAATGTTAGTACAAATGATCAAAGTGGAAATGTATCCAAATCCAAACACTTATTAAAATGGTAAAAAATGTTTTGAATGAAATGATGATAGAAAAATAAATAATCTAAGTATGCACATCACAAATAAGCTCAACTTAAAAATAAAGAAAATTACACTGAGGTGAGAACTTAAATGGAATGTCCCGGAAAGATAATTACAAATGATAGCAGAAATTGACGCATACATTATAAATTAAAACAAGGCAAAAATTAAGACTTACAGCAAAAGAATGAAAAGCTTCAGTAAAATCAATACGTTTTACTTCATTCTAAAACAGAAAAGGGAAAAAGGGGGTTACAGAAAATTGAAATTAGAACATGGTTAATACAACATATTCACATTGCAATTAAGCATTTTTAACATTTTCATAATGCTAAGCCAAAGAACTAATCTTTGGCAAATACGTTTGGCTTTTTTGTGAGAGTTACATGGAAAGATCAACACCACCTTGTAATGGATATTGATTTTTTCAATTTACTCCAATATCCAACTATTCTTTCACATGTTGCAAAGAACTCAACTGATATGATCTAATCTGAGCTCGGTAAAGTTACGGTTCAGATCTACAACCCTGAGATAAAGAGAAAACCATTTTCCTAACATCACTCTCAGCACTTCGTTACGAGACAGCACCGCAGCAGCTCATCGGGGAACAAAGATACCCATTTACCATAGACGCACCAACTATCAGGAAACATTCAGCATGAAAACAATACACCAGTTGATCCACAATTGTACTCTTCATGCAGACTGCTACACTGCAATCATGCAATGTGTTAGTGGACATGCTTGTAGCTCCAGGTTAAACCTGTTGCTATTCAGGAAAATAATAAGATTGCCAAAAAACAGCGAAGCTTTGAGACAGCAGCATTTACTGGGGCAAATGACTACTATCTATGTCTCATGTATGTGAGCTAATGTCAGTGGGCAGCACTGACTGGATTAATGCTACTCGTCTACAGCTACAGGGGCAGTTCCTACCTTCTTCTGGCGGCTTCTGCAGAACAAGATGACAAGAACCAGCAGAAGGATGATGCCCATCCCCACGATGAGCACAGGGAAGTTTGACACCAGTGTGACAATGAGGAGCAGCGTCTTCATCTGGGCCGCAGAGTCATCGTCAATGGTCGCCGTCTATATTCGGGAGAGAGAATTTTATTGATTTAGTTTGTGGACAGGTGTGCTTCAGACGGCATTAAATGAAATCCTCACCTCATTGACGAACATGATAGGGAAAATAGTCTCATTGAGGAGTTTTGTTCTTCTGCACGGAGGGAAGAGAATGAGGTGCAGAGGTCAGTGAAATTTGGGCAACAGAATGTGACAACATCCAAATATGTTGAAGTTTCACTTACGGGAAGCCTGGGACTCTCTTTAGGATGATGTTCAGCTGAGCTCTCTTGCAGGCTCGAATTGGAACACCAGTGGTCTAAAAATAAAAAGAATACTCCCATTGTTTTCGGTCTTTTCAATTTACTTTATATTTCTTTAAATGTTTCTGCTCTTTTTTCTCAAACTTTTTTTCCTTTACCTGTTTGGTTTTATATCCATTTAGAACCTGGATTAAAGCTAAACATGACTAATGTTAACCTCATTTCCAGATTATCTGTCTGGGAATGCGGTAAATGAAACTTGATAAGGAAAATATGACAGTATTACAGTACTGTAATAGAAATCCATTCATTGAAATACAGATTCAGTCTCAAGCTGAAATCAGATTGAACCTTAACTGAGGCAGAAGCAATTGTCACGTATGCATGTTATGTTTTGAATATTTTTGTAAGTGGATTCTTGTTTTCATGTAGTTTTATTCTTCACATATTTTTATCATAGTAAAAGTTAAAATAGTGTAATGAAAATGTTACAAATTCGAATAATATTAAATTAATGAAAAACAGTGTTATGCATTGTTGCATAAAGAGTATTACAATAACCTACAGTATTGTGACAGCTGCACATACAGACAACTTGAGGTTAAGCAAATTGTTGTGTGTGCAGATATGAATATGAACTGAAAACACAAACAAGGTAAGTTATTACCAAGAAACAAAACAGCTAATTATCATTTAGATAAAACCAGCCATAAACTAACGGATCAAGGTTCAACACAGGCTCCTGCTCATGCCGTCATTTGCAGGGAAAACAAGTCACGCAACATCCCCGGAAGGGTAGGTCAGGATACCCTGAAAGTAGTACCTGACAAGTGCATAGCTTTGACCTTTCAGGGTAGGTCAAAGCTATGCACTAGCTTTGACCATGGATCAAAGCTAGTGCATAGGTAGATCAAACCACCAGCTTTGATCTACAGTTTTAGTCACACTGGCCTTCTCCCTCGTCTTTCTCTTATTTGGTTCCTGAGAGTACTAAAGTTGAAATTTGACCTTGAAATACCTCTAGTATTCTCAAGGTCAAGGTCATCATCTCATTTTCATCCCCTTTGGCGCCCGAGTAATCTGCTTTTTGCTTCATCCTTCTATCTGCAACGGTTGCGAAGATATTTGGTGGACTAACAAACGGACGGATCAACACACGAACACTCACAATTACAATACGTCACCGCTTTGAAGTGGGATGTAATTAATAACAGCATTACCGGCTGCAGGTCCAGGTATGTCTCATGCTCCTCCTTATTGGGGTTGAGCCCCTCCACAGCGTTAATGTACTTTGGGTCAGCTTGATAAAAGTGGGGAAAAGACACGACGATGGGGGCGCCTGGAAGAAAACAAGTGAGGAAAACTCATGTTTAGTGAGATGACAAGACACGTGAGATAAAAGAACTATCCGGTGTTTACTAGTGTCATGAGTGGGTGCAGATGAATATCAGCAGCTGACAGTACATTCAGTGTCTGCTTCAAGCTAAGCGGTAATGACTGGCAGAATCATTACTCTAACATTTCACAGCTTGCCTTTAACATCCCCTTCAACATCTGTTGATACCTTGTAATAAAACTAAATGGAATTATAAGTTTATTTACACTTATTTTATTTGCTGTTAAATCAACTGGTCAGTTGCACACCTTCATTAAGTGATTCATTTAAAAATGTGAAGTTCAAATGCAATCCTCCTTCGCTCTACAGAGAATAAAATTTTCTAGAGATAAAAAAGTCATACAAACAAATGTGAAAGACTTCAATGAAGGCAGATCATTCCCTCCAAAGGGTCTCTTCCAAAAAGTTACATTCCTTTTTTCATTTAACCATTAATACAAAAGGTTCTTTCACCATGAAATTATGCACTTAGATCTTGGCCATAACTTTTGGTGCAGGATAAATCTCTGTAACAGACGCTTTCCTCTTCCACTGGGCAGATTGCTGCCAAAATGTAATCACCAGTTCCCATTCCTGATGTCTAGCTCTGATTAAACTTTCATGCAAAACTGCTACAACATTTTGAGCTAATGGCTGCCATTAGGTTTTCCCACACTGTTGAAGTGAGGGGAGATAAATATATTTCTGTCTATATAAGTTAATGCTTTCTTTTCTGCCGCATGTGAGACAACGCCACTACTGTTGCTAAAGGAAACTGAGCCTTTTAAAAAAGCTTTTGGCTACAAGTTTATCCATTTCTCTTGGCAATTTAATATAATTGTGGTTTAACTTGTAGATTATACAAAAGCTAGATCCTGTGGTAACAGTAGCCTGTCTGTGACACGATGTTGAGCTCTTATCAGAGAAATCACTGTCCACTCAATGACCACCATAAAACACTCCAATGGCCTCTGCACAGTCGGCACAGTTAATCATTGGACCACGTATTGATCACACAGTTGGTATGTCAGACACCAGGAGAGGACATGGTTGCTAACTGAAAGAGCAGTCTTGGGGGGGGGGGTTGTGATAAGGGGAGGGGGGGTTGTGTCACGGGGTTTGTTTGGATTCAAACAGATGTAGGTCACGCTCTGCAGCAAACCGGGGGTGTCTGGGCAGTCCCGTACCTTCTCGACAAACGCTGACTTTAAGCACTCCGGTGCCGAGACACTGACCAGCCGGCACACAGAAGCCTTCGTTAGTCGGGTTTTCTTTGGGACTCATCAGAACATCCATCGGGGGTGCGAAGCGGTACGCCTGGATGCCTTTCACCTCCACGTCTTCCACATAGGCCAGATGAATAGACCTGAGGAGAGGAAACAAACACAGCATCTCCTTTAGGAATTCATGCCAATTCAAGTCAATTCTAGTCAAAATTAAGCAACACTGAAAGGATTAAAAAGGACATACAAGTCAGTCAGGACTGTAATAAAAAATTATTATTCCCATATAATGTTCTTTGACTTCACCACTTGTGTCTCGAGTTTATCATCTCAGTCTTATTAGATGGTATGATTTCTTTTAGTTTTTATTTATGTAGTTTATTTTTTTCGGACATGTTAATATAGCTGACTTCACACCTTCATCATATTTAACAACATCAACAACAACATCTGATAAAAAGGGCAGACAGATAAAAGCCAATAGGCTTGTAAAATTCCCGTCCCCCAGAATCAACAAATATCTCTCATTAGAATATGTGATCAACAAACTCAGACATTAAAAGTTTTCAACCAGCTCATACATTGAATTTTGACAGATGTTCATACCCTTATACACTTCCACATATTAGCCTTTTACCTTGGAGCATAACCATGTTTACATTCTTCCTAGGAACACTAGTTTTGCTAACATCATAGATCGTCAAAACAAGCAGTTGACCTTGCCAGTGTTCTCCACAAGAATATAACGATCATATTCACCTCTTTCAGCAGACAGTGTTTATACAAGAATTAACCAGTTTGTTGCAGACACTTAAACAGTTTTACATGGTATTATGTTGTCAAAAGATATCAATATGCTCTTTAAGGTCTCAAAGTTAATGTTATCCCATGTTATCACAAATGCATTTTTTTTTTGTTCATTAGTCCATGTTTCTGACATCAATGATGTTGATTTTTTCAACTGTTCCATGAAATACTTGACGTGTCCAAAATTGTAGAGCTCCCAATATTGAAGTGACTCCGTTGTACTGATCTTTGGTGTAGTAACAATGCTTGTCTGTCTTTATGATGATCACACACTCAAGTCCTTATCTGTATTTGTGAGTACATTGTGTATGAATCAAGTGTAATCTCCTAATTGACTTGAAGGCCACTTGAGGTTGTAACGCTCACCTTGCCAGAATGCTTTGACAGTAAACAACCTGACAACCACAATACCAACATGTGTATACCTGCAGAGATCAGCGGCAAAGATGTAGAGCACCTCCTTCCTGTTTATCAGAGGGTGGAACACTGCTCCGTCTGTGCCATTGATCATGTTGCTCTGGTTGGAAGACCACCAGGACATCTTACTATTGGTTGAAAAGAAAACAGGAAGATGATATCATTTGATATTTTGTTTATTCATAGTTGTACTCAGCTTAAATATTTTACTTTTATTCCACTGCATAAAAACACCCCACGCAGTTTATGATAAATGCACATTGTTAAAGATTAAACGAGAAGTTCAACAAACTGCTTGAATATCTAATTGAGACGGCTACACTTTGCAGTTGCAGAGAATTGGGTTTCACGCTTCAACAGAAAAATGCATCCAAAAATTTCAAAAAGACAGATTCAGTACAGATTCATGAGATTTTTCGAAAGGGATGACACACACAGGTTTGGAACCATTGTATGAGTTCATGTAGTTAAAATCAGTGCAACATCAAGCCACACAACCAAAGTAAAATGTTATTTACACATTGTTGATTAATTTCACTTCAGTCTTTATATTTTTGAAGTGCTGTGTTTTTTCTTTAGGACACGTAGTACAAGCTTTACACGACTGTACTGATACTTTATAAGTAACAGATGTGAAAACTCACTGGACCAGCCAAACACCAACACATCCTGAACATATTCAAAGTGCAAAGTCACTTTGGTTATTTAAACATTCATTTAGCAATCATGTTCTACCTAAAAACCGGGAGCAAAGGTGTCCTCTGGGGTTTTCTATCCAAGATGAGTAACAAGGTAAATACCGCGATAAATATGAACTGGAAAAAAGTTCAGAGACAATTGACACTGCCTGATCTTTACCTCAGGCCATTCCATGTGTCGATCTTGCCATAATCCATGTAGTTCTTCTCACCAGTGTGGAACACAAACTCTCCTTCATGTGTTCCATTTTTCTGTGGAAAACCAAGATGAAAGTGGTTCAGGATTTCAATGATGGATTAGAGTTAAGAGTTCGATAGAACAACTATGTTTAAGACTGCTGACAAAGAACTTCGGCATTGAAGACACGAATATTACCTTGTGAATGGCATTCAAATGCGCAGTAAAATAGTTTTAGAATTCTGAATTGCACTACATCAGTAACGGAAGATAAACAAACATTGGTTTGATTGTTAGACACTTAAATATAAACTGTGTGACCTACAGAAAAACTACTGATATTTTATTGGGTTTTATTAATTTTTTGTGCAGCAACTTATGATTTTTCAATGAGCATTCTAACAATTTGAGAATAATTGACTGATAGTTTATTGAATGTCATCAAGTAGTGAAAAATATCAATTTCCTACTTATTTCGTCCAGTCAACAGTCCAGGTACCACAGATATTAAGTTTCATATCACATAATAGAAAATCCCCCAACTCACATTATTTAATTTCATAATTACCAAATAATTCGATTTTTATCCATCAACCAATGTATTAATAGACCAAAGCTCTGAAGTTATCCGATACTAAACTCTGGTCACAAGGCTGAACTTATCACACAGCATGCAGAATTTGCTCTAAAGAGGAAGTATAAACGTCTTCTCTCAGCATATGGCCGATATCACTTCTCCAACGTGACATCATCAGACACTTTCAGTCTGTCTCAGTCACCCCAGATAGAACGTTGTGCAACAGATTTAAGGTTTTGGGACTAAAATAATATTAATCTTGCATCTAAAAATACAGCATGAACGCCAACAAGCCTACCTTCCACATCAGCCCAAAATATTCATCAACGTCAGGCTTGAAGCCATGGACCTTTGACAAAAGTGGGTCTTTGAAGCCCCACAAAACTTCGTGGACAGTGGGGGTGATGAATATCTCGACACCCATATTTTTCACAAACATAGAAACGAATGTTCGCAGAAAGAAGGAGTAGGTGCTCAGCTGATTCATCACGGCCTGAGGACAGAACACAGTGGAGAGACTAGTTCACATCACGCTAATAATGCATACATGGAGCCTTTGTTTCATTTAAGTGACATCATTAAGTAAAAGGATAGAAGAGTGAGGGTCATAGACACACATCTTACCACAAATGGGATGTTGACTGTCCTGACAATGTCGACTTCTGGGTCACCTACTGACTTCTCGGGCACAAACACAAATGTTTTGGGGTTGAGGGCATAAATCTTGGTGCCATTCTCGAGGAAAGTCACATTTTCCCTTGGTCGATATTCCCTGTTTTCAGAGAAGACGATAGTCAAGTTAGTTCAAATGTTCTTTGGTTTGATTTCACACTACAAATAATCTCTTAGCTGCAAAAAGGTTTTAAGGGAACATGTTTAACAATGTGCACATTTCTCTTTGCCATCACTTTGTTTTATTTACAAGCATTTATATCCAAAGATTTTCAGGCTCGTGTGTCAAACCTACCTGTAGGTATAAGGTCCAATCTGTTTAACAGCTGCCTTTCTACCTGACAAGAACTCCTCAGGATTAGTCACATTGAAGAAATAATACTCCATGTAAACAGGCGGGGGTGGATTCTTCCATGACTCAAACACTCTGCTGGTCTCTGACAAAGTGATTTCCTGCAGAAAAAAGATTTAAAAATACACTGCTTAAAAAAAATTAGAGAAAAACTTTTTAGTCAGAGTATAGCAGCCTATCAGTCAAACTTCTGGGATATTGATCTAGTCAGTTAAGTAGCGGAGGGAGTTGTTCATCACTTTCAGCTGCTTTGTTGTTAATGAAAGCAACAACAGGTGCATCGGGGGGCAACAATGAGACGGCCCCCAAAACAGGAATGCTTTTCCAGGTTGAGACCACTGATGCTTTTTTTCCTTCTCATCTCTTTTGGTTGATTTTTACTGACTGACTTTCTACTGCTGCAGTTTTTCATTTGGCTTGGATAAACATCTTTGTGGATAGCATGGTGCGGTACCTCGCGCCCTGACTGCTATTGGGTATCGGGATGAAATCCTTGGGCCCTTTGTCAGAACCTACATTGGTGCAGTGGGACCTGGGTTCCTCCTGATCCATGACAATTCCTAACCTCATGTGGCTAGAGTATGCAGGGAGTTCCTGGAGAATGAAGGAATTGATACCATTCACTGGCCCCCACGCTCACCTGACCTAAACACCTCTGGGACCTTATGTTTAGGTCCATCCGACGCGGCTCAGTTGCTCCTCAGACTGTCCAGGAGCTCAGTGATGCCCTGGTCCAGGTCTGGGAGGAGATCCCCTAGGACACCATCCGTCATCTCATTAGGAGCATGCCCCAACGTTGTCAGGCATGTGTACAAGCACGTGGGGGACACACAAACTACTGAGAATCATTTTGAGTTGCTACAATGACAATTCGGCAAAATGGATCAATCTGCTGCCTCATTTTTTCACTTTCATTTTTGGGGTGTCTTTGATTTCCCTCCTGTATCAGGTGATCATTTTCATTCCTATCAAATTATGTGGTATCATTTTGTGACTAATACATCACCTACTTACTATGAAGAAAGATAATCAGGACTTTTCCCCTGTTTAAATATGATGTGTTTTCAAAGTGTTCTTCTAATTTTTTGAGCAATGTATATACAAATCTAGATTGTACAGCGTTTTCAATTGGAATTCTTCTTTCAAAGTGCTGAAATGTGAGTTGTTCTATCCGGAGCTCCCAACATTCTAAATGACTGTCATCTAGGATAGAACATGACATGTTCTGCAAGGACATACAAGTATAGCTTTGGGCCAGACCTCAAAAAAGCAGAGAAAATCTTCTTTATTTCTGAAAGAAAATGCAGGACTTTCTTCACTTAGTCTTTACATGGGCATGAATCTGACTCCGACTCCACTAGTTAGTATATCAGTGTTGCAATAATAAGAATGTACAGCAGCTCCATGGGATTAGCAAACTGAATTATGAGAAGGATGACATGCAAGTCAGTCCAACACGAGGTGGAACATGACTGATTTAATGTGTGAAGAAGCAAGTCTGAAAACTGCTGTCAGTAGTAAAAGTCCAACGTAAGTTTAGTTGCAATGTGTCTAAACATGCGCAACAGTAACCTTTAATCGGACCACACAACCGTATGACACAACAAGCTTTTTGTTGACTGAAGGTACTTGAGAGCCAGGAAGATGATTTTTCAATTCTTGGAGGTGTATTTTTAAAGTTTGGGAGGGCGAAATGACCCAATTCCTGAAAAGAGTCTCTTTCCAAGTACAGTGGGGTGCCGTCAAAAGGCTTTACATTGTCTTCTGCTGTCAAAAGCACTCGCTGTTGAGAAAATATAGCTTAGGGTGTGTGTGGAAACTTCCTGTTTGGGTTTCAACTTCCAATCCTCAAGCATGTTTTGCTCTATAGCATTGTTCTGTTGCAACATGTCTCCTTTGCTACCTTGTTAAAGACCTGAAACGGACCTCAGATGGGGTCAACCGGAGTACCTGTTATGATCGTCTCAATAAAAAGGTGGTTTAACCAAGCAGAAAGTTAAAACTCAAACACACTGCTGCTAAAGGGAAGGTGGTTCATTTAGGGTTGTGAATTACACCTCATCTTGTGTCATTTTTGAAACATTACAAGAATTATTTGAGCATGCCAGTAACTATAATTTTCACTGGAACTTTTATTTTCACTATCCTTTAAATGACTATTTTTCCCAGCAGCTTTTGATAGTTAAGGAGATACAATCTACAAAAATGTAGAAGGAGTTAATTCTAATATCGAAGAGTCCAAATATTTTGTTTTGTGTGACCAAAACAGACACAATCACAATTTTAAGCAGTTAAGTAGTTGTTCTCGCCTGAGAGTTGATCAATCTGGTTCTTAGAGCTGAAGTGAAATTAGAGAATTCAAAAAGAAACGTGATCCAAGGAACCATAGACAGGCTAGATGAAGTTGCCTAATCTGTTTTTGAGACGGGCTTTTTGCTTGACCTTTCACCTAAAGACTGACATGTGTCTGAATCCCTTGTATTTTAAAAACCTTCAACAAAAGACCTTCATCAGTGTTATTCAAAAGTCATTTATCTCTCAGGAAAAACCTTGATGTGTCACAAAAAAATATGTGAGTGACAAAGTAGGGAGTTATCAGTGAAATCAAAATACTGAGTTGATCAAAGGTGAAGGGCACAAGACACAAAGCTAATCTGAACCCAGCCTTAGTCACATAACTGACTACGGCTGGGTTAACAGCTTTTTGGAAATGGTTAGAAGAAAAAAACATCATCAAAAAAGAGAAAATTCTTGATCCAGTGCCTCCAGTGTTGAAGAATCAGCATTTCAGCTGTGAGTCATATTTTGAGATAAAACATACTGTGTTCTACCGAAATGACCTTGTTCTCGATCGCTTGAGACTCCGTCACGCTACCTTGAAAAGTCTCCTCTCACAAACAGGGTAGAGAGGAGTGGCAGGAGTAGGTGTTTCTTTCTACTTTCTACCACCCTTCTCTGAGCAAAGCTACTCACGATAGGCCGACGTGGGAAAAACAAGGCGAAAATCATGCCCTCCAGGCAAAGAATCTGTCAAATTCCTCACGGAGCTTATGCAGTCTCCTCCCTTTACACCCAGAGGCTGCGTCCTGCAAGGAGCTTTTAACTTGTCCCAAACAACTTGGCAAAATATCATTATTAAAAAGGAGCCAAATTCAAGCATCAGATTAGACGTTTGGAGTCAATTCAGCACGTCCGGCTCACCTAATTCATCAGGAAGACTGAAGCGAAAGAGCTTTAGTCGTGCTGTCAAGCCGTGTAATCGTCAGCAGCATCAGAATTAGGTCCCCTGCTGACGAACATACACCAACACTTTTAATTTGGGATGGGTGATTTGGAATGAGAAAAAGATTTGAACCTTAATTTAATACAGGGAGGAGTAAAATCTGTTAATGATGAAGCGGTTTGCCAGTGACATACTTGGACAAATAACAAGCTGAGCTTTTTTTCTACTTATTAAATAAATTACATTTGTTAAGAAGCAGGGGGATTATAAATTACCCAGAGGATCCAACATGGATGTCTGCTGACTGGAATGTGAGGTATTCTTAAAGCGTCTGCAGGGTGGGACAGAATGTTAGTTGACTGGTTACCCCCACAGTAAAAAGCAGAAATGATCAAGTTCAGTTTGACTCACTGATGACCCACGACTCCTTAGGAAAAAAGTAGTTTTATATGTTCTTTTCATTTCTCCACTAATTTCAAATCAAAACAAATCAGAAATGATCCTCAGTACACTCCAGCACAAATATAACAAACAAAAATATTGCAGTGTGAGCGTTTGTTGCTTTGCTTTTAATCAGAACTCATGGAAAGAACTCGAAAAGCAGATCAACGCTAATGAAAACTAATTTGGACAATAAGATCAGCACACATAGGACAGACCTACACCTTCTATTCTAAGACTTGTGATCTATCTTTGCGAGACAGACTTTATAAGGACAAATGAGCCAAACAAACGCACTTTATCTGCTCACTGATTCTTTTTTCTACACCATGTGAAACTTGCTTTAAGTATCAGGACTCTTCTGTCCACTCTCTCCCTTCCCCCCATTCCCCACGACTCGGACACCTCCCCCTACCCACTGTGTCCCTGCAGCCTGACATTTCTACTGTTATCATCACCCCCCAGAACAGACAACCTTTAAGAAGTCTGGAGGTAATGAAATAGGAAATGAAGGTAGTTGGTGCGAGAGAAGAGGATGCAGAAGACAGGGTTAGATGGAGGCAATTGACTTGATGTGGTGACCCCTGAAGGGAAAAGCCAAAAGGAGAAGAAGAAATGACAGCAATACCACAAAGGTGAACATAAAGTGTTACAGAATCAGTCTGGAGGAATAATATGATGTCTTCATTCCTCTGTTCTGGCCAGTTCCAACTTCTTTTAAGTGGGAATTTTGTCTCAACACTGCAGATCCATTGAGTTTGAATGGAGGAGATTTAACAGAAATCAGAAGAGGTCCTGATCGAGTCACCTTTGAGAGCCACCGCGGATTTAAGCCGTCAGTGTGAGTGTTGGAGTCCGCAAGCTGGTAATCATATGTCTTAATGCAGGTCTGGTGTACAGCTATGTCATGTCATGGAACTTGAAAGCTGCATAAGCTCGGATCACGAGAATTCGTGCAGACTGTTCCTGAACACTATTCACATATAACCTAAACAATTAAAATAAATGAAGACAATTCCAACTAACACACTGATGATCTTGTGACCCAGAGAGATGCTGAATGCGCCTGAGTGTCCACTGCGGATGAAGCGGAGGACAACCCGTTTGAACAGCTGAAGTATGACAGATGGGGAAAAGTGTGAATGCAAAGAGAACCACTAGAACCTCAGACAGTATGACGTGGTGCATAAAACGACTCACCTTTTTAAGCCGGTCATGAATCATTGTTTGGAAGACTTGAGCCACGAGCAGGGCGATCCCCACGATCAGGAGGTGAGCGCACACGATCCCGGTGGCGTAAATGGCACAAGATCTCCGAGTCATGATACTTCACTGAAGTCGGTTCTATCTTTACAGCCCAAAACTTCACTGAAGTCGGTTATTATTACCCCTAAAACACAAAGCGATTACAACGGCGGGGCTTTGGGGTTCTCTTCAAAGCTGAGGAGCGATTTCTTCTGGAAGGCTGAGGGCAAAAATTCTACTAAAAAAATGTTGGCACTTTTCAATCTAACAGCCGGACCAGAGAGAAACCTGGCACCTGAGGAGGAAGACCGGGTCGGACCGCACAGCTCGGTAGCGGTGTGTAGAAGTGAAACAGCAGCTCTCAGCACGTCGGGGCGTAGAGGAGCTGACACCCCCTCCCCTCCCTTTACGCATTAATGGACTAGGTCAGGCGAAAAGCGTCCTCCTGGGGAGGATGCAGGGGCGGTGCGTGTGTAAGTTAATCAAAAAGACAGAGATGGCTTTTTCTTACATGGATTACTTTGCAAACATTATACAATTAGAATAGAATTCGTTTTTTTATACGTTTTTTTTACGTTTTTGAACCTTTACACATATCTGTTTTGTCATTTTCTAATAGTGGTTGAGGTGTAGCTATAACGCCAATAGTTTAAAGTTCTGATAACACTTATAGGTACTTGCATGTATTGGTTTGTGATATAAGAATCAACACGGTGATCATCATGAGTGGAGCCGCTGGAGAAGGAGCGTGGTCTTTCTTATACGTGACGCGCTCGTGGAATGTCCCACTCTGAATGAGTTTACTGGGTTGTTCCAATACTAATGTGAGGGGAAATTATTCGTATCACTATAACAACATTGCTAACACATTCTCCATCTGTCGCCACGTGAACACCAAATGCCAGTGCGGCAGATTTCTGGCCGTTTTATAAGGATCCTGGTATCTCGCCTCATCGCGTCACCTTAAACAAGAGCAGCTGGACATGAATAATGCGCCATTCAAGCAACCAACGATCGTTGACGCAAAGTCTTTGTTCGACCAACTCGAACGCTCATTGGCTACTGCCATCACGGACCACCATCTCGAGACCACCCCCTATGCGCGATGATTGGTCAGATGCCGCCGAGTACGACGATGAATTTGATCGACTGATTTCTGGGCGGGGCCATATTAAAGGAGGGATGGCGTGATGCTCTTCACGAGGCAGAGCGTGGATGTTGACGCGCTGCTGCAGGTTCTAGTACCAAGTGTGATTTTGTGGAATTAAAAGAATAAAAGTGGACGATATACAGTAAATATCGATGAAAATACAAACTAGGAAGTGTCGAAAGTCCTCTATATAAGGGACAATTATGAGAATAGAGGACAAAGTATGCAGGAGGACATTGTGCTTGACAGTTTCTGTACTGAAATGGATCTTTTAGTCATAAAGCTATTTTTTCACTGGATGCATGCTGATCAAGAAATTCTATGAATACAATCATTCAACAACATGGATCAATCATGTGAAATAAATGAAAGAAACACAACTCAGGTTAGAGCGGGGTTACCTGGTCATGTTTTATTGAACTTGAGTAGAAAGAATACTAGTATTACAGCCAAAACATCAGTTTCTTGATGGTGAATTTGTTGACATGATATCTATAATATAATTCATAATTTTTCCCAGGTGACAGAGATGATGTGATTCTTGATGCAACACGCAGAGGGATAAACAGCAATGGCATTAACTTTGTTAATGCATTAGATGAAATTCGTCTTGTTATGAAAGACGCAAATCTGTGCTATGCTGCATTTGGGCACTGATCACATGACCAAATCTGTGTTTTCACACAGATTTGGTCATGTCAAATGGTGAAAATTCTGGAAAATGACAATGCTATGAAATGCAATTAAGATTTAATGAAGTTAGAAATGTATACATGTTAGTGTGAAAATATTGGCCTTTGTTGTTGTTTGTTTGTTGTTTTGGCCTTTGTTGTTGAAAATTGTTGACCTTTGAAGCCACTTTAAACAATGAAAAATGAACTGAAACATCAACCAATACAGTCAAGAAGTTGATGTTTCACACATCAAAATTGCATCAATCCTTAACAACGAATGTCAAGTTCATGAATGTGTTACCAGGTGTTAGTTGAAATATAGTCATCCATTAATGTCACAAAATGTCAATGGTGACATTTGGATTCAGTCTCTTTTAGAGTCTGTGGCATTCGGCTGGCAAAGGACACTGAAATCGGACAGTGGAAATTTTGTGTAATCTCCCTATTTACAAAAAAGACAAGCTGTTTATCTCTAGAACAGGCTTTTACCCAAAATTCTAGAGGACAAGATGCTGGTCAAGATACCAGGTCACTCAAGAATAAGGCAAGACCAAATAAAGGTCTACATTCCTTCCCGAGCTCAATTAGTCATTTCCAGAAGTAGCCAACTTATTGATTGAAGTCTTTGGAGGCTGACATGTTTGGGTTCATTCTGCTCTAAAATGCTTCATGTGCAGTAATGGATTGACCAAGAGGTGAGCGCGGTCATGCACCCGCCTGTTTCATAATCCATTCATAAATAAAGTGGGACAAAAGACTAGAAATTTTTCTCAGGAAGTGATATACATCATGTTGTTTGATGTTGCTTACTGGAAGGAACTGGCTGGGCTGGACTCTTAACATTAATGTAATTGGGTGTTAGTTCATTGTACTAAGCCTAATGGCAATCCCAGAGGATGGGGCTGCAGGAGGGGGGCGGCATCTGTTCAAACAAGAGAAGTAAAAAATGCTAAAGAAAATCATCAGGGGGGAAGGACAACACTCAAAAAATACAGCAACATTGTTCCTGCCAAAAGAAAGAGCGGGAGGTTGAAGAGGGGTAAAACAGTTCAACCTTTGTAATGGTTTCTTTTTATGTTTGGTCAGCAGAGCGACACTGACTTTTTTCTGTTTTTTTGTTGTTGGACACTCAGACAGCCAGCTTTGAACGCTCACAAAGCTATTTGATGACTAGAGATTGTTTTTTACGTGAATATTTCTGTGCACAGCTCCATTGAAAGGATTCATGTTGGGAATAAGACAAGCATTCATGCTTATCACAACAAGGACAATTTTCCAGAGGCCAAATCATTTTGGTCAAGTTTTTCAAACCAGTGTCCCCACAAATCCTTCATTGTGTTCTAACAACAACTTGCACCAATTTCTGTTTTCACTTTGATGGCATGGCTATAGTGCACATGGGGCTAAACAGTGAGTACATTTATTTGGATACAAAAGTTCATTCATGACTTTGGAAAATAAAGTATTTTGTGAATGCTTGATAGATTCTGTACTGTCAGCTACATGGTCGGTGTGCAAAATGAGTTACGTACTAATGCATGTGATTTGGGTAATTAGGGTCATCATTCTCAACTTGTTCTTTTTTCTTCTTTTTTTTCTTTTTAATTGAAGCGTTTTGTAGTACAATTTTAATGCCACACATTTTACA
Source organism: Antennarius maculatus (assembly GCA_013358685.1). Classification (NCBI taxonomy): domain Eukaryota; kingdom Metazoa; phylum Chordata; class Actinopteri; order Lophiiformes; family Antennariidae; genus Antennarius; species Antennarius maculatus. The sequence goes on from CM023608.1 coordinate 10,689,279, forward strand.
TATATTTTTTTGCATTAACCAAAACTTCCCCACACAAACATTCCCTTGGTGATTCTGAGTTGGTGTTGGAGTGCAGTTTGATTGCAGACATGGTAGCAACTGAAGAACTAATTGAAATGAGATGGGTGGATCCACTGTAAACCTTTTAGGAATCAAATGTAAATCCATTTTATATGGGGAATATAATGGTGTTTAAACAAGGTGTTCAAATAAGGTGTTCAAACAATCGTTCATGTCTTTCAGACTCACATATCAGTTAAATTTTTATTTGTTGCATTATACTAATAAACATAGCTAACGCCCAGGTTCAGTCATTGAGGTGGAAAAGCAGGAGTCTGTAGTCATGCTAGCAGTTCCACAGGGCTTCTAAGAACATTGGTGTTTTAAATTGGTGTTCTCATACCCATAAAGACAGCTAATATTTAGCTGGTTTAAACTGTGTCGATACAGCCGTGGCTGATGTTAATCTTTTAGTTTTGTAATGTACCATATTTCATACAGGCAATAAATGAACTGTTAATCACAACATAGTGATCAACATCAGCTTCAAATGTTGCAGTATTTTTATGTAAGAAAATTTTGGCTAGCTTCATTATAGAAAAGCTTTTCCACCCTCTGATTAAACTAGACAATCTCAAAGCCGCAAAGTAATAATTTACAAATCAAAGCTGCTTTTGTTCATCAGCTCTACCCTAAACCAACAATCCACTTTCTGCAGAGTGGAGAAATATATAAGAAACAACCACATAGTCTACTAGAAACATTCCATCATGCGTCCTCCTTATCTGCAGATCCCAACTTGTATCAACATAAGAGAAACAACATTAACTCTTTCTGTAAATATCACATGCCTGGGTAAGTGGTGTTCTTCACCCCACAGGCACTGCACCAGAGTGCAGCCTAGTACCAAACATTAAGTCACTGTACTTTCAAGGCTCAGACACTCTTTGTGAGGCCAGAGACCGATACTCAAGCATGGCTATGGGAGTGGAATCTAGTGAGGAGTGGCAGACCTTTTCATTGGAAGTGATTAATGCAAACTGAGTCATTAAGTATTATGCAAAGAATACACTACCCTGAATTTATTTCTGGGACAATCTATTATTTGTTCTCCTTGGAGAGGATCACAGTGACCAAAAGAACTCGCTGTGTTGTAGCAGACAAAAGAAATGTTGGATTATATGAGAATTCCAAAAGGTGTGGCCAGAAGAAAAGCTGAGAGTTTAATTTCAGTGTCCTGTGGTTTAATCATTCTGTAACAGTGGCTTAATTATTGTCTGATTATAGTAACATCTCGTTTGTGTCTCTTGTCATGTTTCACATATTTTAATCTTGGCAAAAGTGGAAAAGTTGGAATGTCACTTAAAATAATATACAAGTAGATAAAGCTGGACAAGAATGAGGTGTTTGATTAAATATTTTAACTGAAGATTCTGCTCTTACGAGAGGTGAATGCAATGTTCCTCACCATCTGCGAAACTGTCCGTATTTTAAGTACTGTTCATTACTTTGCATGTTCCTTTGCTAATATTATGAACATTTGAACTACATTTGAATTGAAACTTGACTATGACCTTTGAGGCAAAATGATCAATCACTATACAGTACAATTCACAAAATGCAATGAATATGAAAAAAATAATACGAAATTGTGCAGCTGAACAGAACTCTTATTTTTTCTGACCCACATCAGAGCAACGTGCAACCCCTTGAAAGGTCCCCATTCAGATAGGGTGCCGCAAATTACAACAGATCTTTTTATATGATATGACATGAAGCATATTGAAATTAAGGTGCTTAGGGGTATTTTTATTTGTATTATATATATATATATATATATATATATATATATATATATATATATATATATATATATATATATATATATATATATATATATATATATATATATACACACAGTATATATGGAGCATTAATACATTCACTTAAGTACTCTGCACTGTCATGGCATGTACTGCTTGTGGATTCTCATGGTGAGACTCTTTTGTTTATTTATTCAAAAGCACTTAAGTGATGGACTGACCATAGCAATCCTTTGTCCACATAGGTGTGGTTCCTTTCCCACCATTCAGCCAATGTGTGTAACAGGAGACTCCTTGTTCCCACATACAGTAACATCCAAAAAATATTGTGTTAATTTAGGAATTCTGGAAAGAAGCACTTTCACACAACATAACAGTAGAAGGAAAATAATACCAGCCTCCAAAGAAGTGCATATTTAAAACGTAGAAACTGTTTGGGGCGGGGAGGGGGTGGTGATTTAAATATTTTGAACGACCCTGCTTAACCCTGTTGTCCACTAGCTTCTGAGGACAAGTATACAACAATGTATGCCTTGTGCATAGTCTGAAATAGTCAGTGTATACTGTAACCTAGTTTCATTCATTGTCATAGTGTGAAAACTGCAAATCATGCTGTCTTAGAGAAGCTAGCTAAAAGCTGAAAATAATAGCAGAATAAATAATGGAGAATCAACATTTTAAACATAATTTCTGAATGAATTTAGAAATTAGGAGGTTGCATTTCATTTGGCAGCAGCTAAATATAAAATAAAAAATGAGGTTATCAAATCAAATAGCAAATATTCTCTTAATATTCTAAAATGTGAGAATGTTTATTCATCCATCCATTTTTTGTAGACGAGTGGACCGTAACTGTCTTGTCTACAGCCTGTTATCCGACTTGCAGGTCAAGAGTTACGCTGGAGTATTTCCTAGCCTGCTATGTGTGAGGGATGGGGTACACCCCAAAAGCTTTGCTGGGCTGAGAATGTTTTTTTTTTTCAAAATAATTTTGAACTGTGTGGCCTTTTGGCTGTGTGGAACAAATTTGATTGTCAGATGAATTTTTGTTCTTTATCTTTATATAAACATAGAAATGCAGGTCTACTTAAAATAAATACTCAGATAAGGGAGGCAACTTCCACAACTGGAGGAAAATCCTACAGAGAATGATGAAAAACAAAAACATGGCCTGCCAAAAGGAGTGAAAACCTTGACTCTTGTGTACAGAGAGCATGTTGTACATCCTCTCTGTTGTATTGTTTTTTCTAGTTGCTCAATGTCTTTGAGGTTATAAAGACCTGTTAAAAATGGCAGTGAATTTCTTTTTCCTGCAAAGCCTGCATACTCCTAAACCCTCGGGTTTTACCATAAACAAAGACATTTCTTGTGTATTACACCATTTCCCTGAATTGTACTCATCTGGTTGATGAGAATTAGAAAGTCTCTGGAGGAAAATTAATGCTGTCCTGTTGTGTTGTTTCCTAACTTTATTGTGAATGTGTGGAGCAAATAAACAAATAAAAGAATAAATGTCATTAAACAAATATTTAAAAAAAATTAAAACCTTTTACAGTTAACCATTCCAGATGAAGAAAAATACAACACTGGAATATGCAATTGAAATGATTACAAAACAAATTGTATCAATTCACATCATCCAGTCCATTGCCTTACAGCCATCCACCTCCTGGAATTTACTCTTGGAAAGGGGTGGGACCATCAAGTCAGGCTATGTAAGTCCAACCATTTAGAAAGGAGCTTGTAGACAATGGCCAATTACATAGGTGTCCCATTTCAATATTTATACACCAGGATGCTTGAGAAGGAAATCCTCTTGAAGGGGAAAGAAAAGTGTGGAGTATACAAAGAAGTTTCAAGCATTTCCTTGCTGCAGTCAAGAAGATGGATGAGAAAATGAGACCACATCCAAAAATAAAACTTGTATTGTATCTCAAGTTTTGTGCTAAATTTGCAGTTAGATTATTGAGTTTCCTGATTTACATTGATGCTTGTTTTAATAAAAATGAAATGCATGAACAAATAAAGTTATCCCAGGAGTACTAGTTTTGGTACAACAAAGTTTTAAGAAATAACTACTTCAGGTCCTCAGCTCACTCAAAGGGAGACCGAAATGCATAATCGCCTGACTTTTGGCCCCCGCAGTTCACAGAATGCCATGACTTTGGTATGTGGGAGAAAGCTGGTAAAAACTTTGTTGGGAGACTCAGTCATGTGAGGAAAGTCCAATCTCCAGTTCCAAATTGAAATTTCCTCTGTGAACTGGCACCACAATGAGGTAACATGATCGAAACAACATCCTCTATTCATAGAACCCCATTGGTGCTGCTGCATCATGAGCATCAGAGCAGTCCCGTGACATCACGAGAAAACTATAGGCAAGAGGAAGAGGCTCAAGACAACTGGAGTGATAAACAAACCATTAAACAGTACACAAGCTCCAAACACTGGATGCTGTTATTTTACTGAAATCAAAATATGGATCAAATTATTTTTAATGCAGCATAATTATTGGAGTTTCTTTGTTTGTAAAAGACAAGAAGAACAACAATTAGTATCTAGAACGTCATATGAAGTAAATATTTACCTCTGCTTTTACAAATCAGCAATAAATACTGTTGAGGTAATTTTATAAAATGTAATACTGACAATTAAATGACAATTAAAAAGGTGTCTAAGATATTCAAATCTCAAATGTGCATTCAAATGTACGTAACTGCTTCATGGGTACAATCAAACTAAACACACTGCTGGCAAACAAGCTAAAAGTGCATTAGACAGTTCACTGACTTCATAGAAACTGGTTACTAAGTTAGTTTGTGGCTGTTAACAGATAGAGATCATCAGTACTGAATGAAGGGAAACAGCAGTCTCCCTGTCCCACTGGTGTTTTCCCTGGTGTTGGAACATCAGGAGAGTCCAGGGACATAAACCAAGGCTAATTAACTAATTCATCAGCCCTCAAGGGAATGACGTGATTAATCTCAGAGAACAAGCAAACAAGTCAGAGAAAAGGTCATAAAACAGACATCACAGTAAGATAGCACTTTATAAGAAATGTAAAATCAGTCTGTTAACATAGGAAAATATTACGATATTATAGTGGAAAATAACTACTGGAAAGTACATTTACCTAAGTTCAAATTGGAGTTACATATATTTACATGACTATTTTCCATGTTATTGTGATAGATTTAAATTTGAAAAGTACTTTGTTTTACTTCATTACATTGGCTCCACAAAGTTTGTAAATGAAAATTAAAAACGAAAATAGATTATTTTATTTAATCTTACTTAATATTTTGGCTCTTACAATATCTCAGAATAGGTCTAAGTACGTAGAAGTTCATAAAATAGTTAGTAGTTCCACTTCAACCAATATGAAAAACCTGTCAGAACATCGCCCCACCTATGTACTGTATTTGAAAAAGCTCACTTGAAAGCAGGGCTTTGAACCATAATTTCTTGACAATCGGTTCGTTCCGAACAGAAACGGAATTATAACGTTTCCGGTTTTGTGTTTCACCCATAAACTGACGTTCCTGAACCGGTTAGAACAAAAAATAAAGTTCCTGAACCGGTTAATAACGTACCTAGTAAATATAAATATGTAGGTGCCGTATTTTGCGCACGATAAGACGCGCTTAAAAGCCTTAACATTTCTCAAAAATCAACACTGCGCCTTTTAACATTAAGCATCTTATGTGTACACTGAGTTCCAAAATCTGTAAAAATGTTTTTTGTATGACTTTAGTCAGCGATCCGCCCGAACAGCCATTGTCCACCGACATAGGACGTATTATGTCACTACGTATGCCTGCAGCGATGGACCAATCAGAGAACATGACGCAAGGCTATGTCCGGCACACCTCCGGTAGGTAGCGGTATAGGGTATATACTGTACCGCAGGTATACTGCATAACCGCATTTGTTTGGCTAAAGACCCCCGACAATGGCGTCAGCGAAGAGACACGCTTACGACGCAACATGTAAACTCCAGGCTATCAGTTCCGGTTCACGTTAAGAGACCGGGTGGCTTTTTTCACGCTTTACCATCTCTCTTGATGTCTGTGTAGGTTCTCAGTCATCCAGGTCATGGTTATCCAAAAGCTGTTGAGTCGATCCACTGGACCTTTAAGAAAGTTCTTGAAGACGTTTCGTCTCTCATCCAAGAGACTTCTTCATCTCTCTTGATCTGTGACTCCATGCATGCCCACACCACTGCTTCTGTCAAAAACAAGTCAAACGGCTGAATTCGGAGCTTGCCATCATCCTGGGAGGATTAACGAAAGAACTCCAACCGCTGGACATTGGTGTAAACAGAGCCTTTAAAGTTAAGTTGGATGTACACAGCGAGTTACACCCCCACAATGTGTGCGTGGATTGTGGATCCTGGACTAACGCTTCGACTTCTGTCCGATGTTTCGCTAAAGCCGGCATCATTACCGGACAGCCACCCGGAAACGTGACGTCAGCGACAGTGAAATTGCCGAGCTATTCAATGCATACCGAAGATGAGGAATTCGAAGGATTTAGCACAGATTTATCAAAAAATAAAGAAATAAAAACACATTTAAAAAATAATGTCGGTGTATTTTTTGAAATTTAAATACATAGTACAACACAGTTCAACCACAGTCACCTTTTTTCTTTCGTTAGCTAGCATGCACCGAACAATAATGTGCGCCTTGTGTCCGGTTAAAGTACAAAGAAAACCTCCGTTATTTAGACTGCGCCTCTTTGTACAATGAGCCGAATGGTGCGCAAAATACGGTAACTTAAGGACTTTTAAATTGGCAACTAAAGCAATTAGTTTATATAATATAGACTATAAATGAAAAAAAATGACTGACTATAATTATAGATATATCCCTACCCTACAGTAAACAGTACCACAGCACTACACCTCTGCTTTATGCAAGTTATATCATTGTAGTTAAGGCTTATGCCTCCTACTTAGACACTACATGAAATAAGACAAGAATAACTTCCACCATGTCATTTATTGCTGAACAACAGATCTTCATTGTGCTTCTCCCATAGCTCAATATTGCTACAAAGCGCTGGCACTACGGGGACACACTGCTCTGAAAATGACTGCAGCCAATGAGTTAATGTCTAAATCATACATTTTTAAGGTTGACATACTGCAGTGTTTACCTGTTATGATTAAATTGTGACTGGGAGACTACCCTTTCCTTAACTACTGCTGATAGCCGCTACTTCTCTCAGCTCTCATCCCGCGTACAGTGAATGACAGGAAGTGAAACATGAGGTCAAATATTTTTTTTAAGAATGAAAAAAACCCTGGTATTAACCGGTTTACAATTATTTTCTGTCCCGATTCGGTTCCGGAACATTAAAAAATATAAAGTTTTCTGTTTCATTTTCGTTCCTGCCAAAATACCAAAAGTTTTCAGTTTTCGTTTTCGTTCCATGAACCGGTTCAAAGCCCTGCTTGAAAGTCTCATGCTGTCACCAACTCCACCCGCTACCTATCAATAAAGCTGCCAGCCAATCACAGCGCCCAACCAATCACACCGCATCTCCCAGAAAGAATCACGTGAACAATATGGCGTAAGGCATCTGCTGTGTTAGGAGAAGAAATAACTATACATATAACTATAATAATGTTAACTGGACTTCCCAGTTAACATAATTTTACAGTATCATAACTGTACCAGTGTCATAACAATTTTCATGTTTTTGAGTAGAGTCCAAACAGCAGGTACGACACAGAAAACAGCATCAAATTCTGAAACTCCGACTGAAAGAGAAGAAAGGATCGCGTCACAAAAAGATAAGTACTTAGCCAGAGTCAATGAATGTGGGGTGTACAAAAAGTATGTCTGTTTACACAATGACTACTTCGGCCAAAAAGGAAAGGCTTATATTTGCAACGTCAGTCCGTTTGCAAACAGCAGGGGGTGAAACTTTTCTAAATGCTGTCGTACCATCATCAAAAAAAATGGGCAAGACTCAACTGAAAAAGATGAAATCAAAGCTTCGCTTTGCACATTTATTAAGTTTCCTTCCAGCCTTGCTCATGTACGCAATCAACAACCAATCGATGGCCTAAACAACAAGGAAACATTATCAGACCGTCCAGTTGTTTCTGCTGCAGACTGTTGAGTTTATCAATGCTCCTCCGATGAAGACGAGCTGAATCCCTACGGTGATCTCATTCTGTACGGATGATTTTGAAAAGTCTCTCCACCAGATTACAGACTCAACGGAGGTCAGGATGGCATCGGCACTGTAATGGATGTCCTGCTGGTTTTGGTTCCTGGTGTCCAACTCTTGCAACAGGATGTTTCCAACTCTGAAAGTTACATCATCAAAAACTTCAACTTTTATTGTTCTAATAAAATGAAGAAATCACTGCTCAGGTAGTAATCTAGAAGGAATATGCGCTAGCATACACGACATGTATGCGCTAGCATTTACGACTGTACCAGTGTCATAACAATTTTCATGTTTTTGAGCAGAGAGTCGAAACAGCAGGAACGACACAGAAAACAGCAACAAATTCTGAAACTCCGACTGAAAGAGAGGAAAGGATTGCGTCACAAAAAGGTAAGTACTTAGCCAGAGTCAATGAATGTCTCACACTGTATTGCAGCAAAAGCTCGGCTAGCATCTGTTGGCTATTGTTTATCTGGAGCTCTCTACATTAGCAGTGTAGCGTTAGTGCCATAGAACAAGATAGCTATTTATTCTTTTCATGTTTGGTATGAATTCTGATATTATTGTTTTATTGTAGAATTTCCACGGGTTCCCGCGAGTGACATATAACAATATAACACATGATCACATTTAGCACATCTGGATGAAGATGCTAATGAATTTTCAAAGTAAAAGTCTGAGCAAAGGGTTTTCAGTATATAGTACCGTAAATAGTCAAACAAATTTTCCATTTAAGTAGAATTTAAGAAGTATATTAGTCTTTTAATGTAATATATTTTTATCAGCAGCATTGACAATGAGTACAGTATTACATGTTCTGTGGCTCAGTTAACAGTACAACAGGGACAGCCCCCTAGTGCCCAGATACTCAAATAGGAGGGTCTGCAAAGAAGGGTTTCAATTGTTCCCATACTGTCAGATGACACAATCAGCTAGAGTCGTGTTGTAAACTACAAAGCCACACTATATCATCACCTTCTGGGTTACTTCTGTTTAATTCTTTACTGTAGCAACCACCACTCAAACCACACAACAGCTGTAACGTAGTTAAACAGGCTATAAATGGACTGAGGTAACCAAATATTACCAGTGGTGGAATGGAACCGAGTACGTATAGGCTAATTTTACTCAGGTACAATATTAGGTGCTTGAACTTGAGAATTCTCATTTTACATTGTTTTGCGCTTTAACTTATTACAATTTCATTAGGAAATAATTTGCTGCTAGTCTACTTCAATATCTCACAACTTTTGTAAGTGGCTGTGTTTATGAATGTGATTTTATGAACAAACGTTATCGCAATACCTCCTTTGCTTTTTGCACAAAATACATTAAACTACCAACAGCAGCATATATAAAATAATCAACTAGAACAGTAGCATAATATGTACACCTGAAAGCATCAGTACTGTATAGATTAAAAAAAAAAAAAGTTGTACAACTTAAGTCAGACAGAAATACAAGTAATTTTACTTCTGATGCTTATTCACTGATAAATGTCATTTAGAATGCTTGTCATGTCTGGTTAAATATTTTTAGTGTGATATTTATAGTCCTGTCAGTAAATGATCCCAAAAGTTCTTCCATCTTGGATATTGGCACTCTAAAACATTGTTGGCCAAGCTTCATGGATATTTATATAGTCATGCATGCCTAAAATGAATCAGAATAATGCTGATTAAAAATTAGACAAGTCTGACATAAATGTATGCAGTATATTAGTTTAACAACACATGTAACAGTTTTGAAAAAATAAATGGCTTTAAAGATTGTTTATAATTTCGTATATATAATATAAATTTAATGTACTCTCATTTCTCACAAAATTCAGTGAAATTCTCCAAAAAAGTATCAGCATTGTCAACACTGTAAATGAGACACCATTGAAGTTTGTACTTTTTTTCCTAAATAGAACTGATTAGAAAAAAACTACCAGTGAAATTTTGCATCTTTTATGTAAGCTGTTTTCTGTTTGGGTAAATAAATTCACATTCTTTTAGGTTATTGTGTAACTACATACCAGTTAAGGCTGAAGCTCATTTAAAATTTCCACAACAATCTAGAATTTCATATCAAGCTAGTTACATTGTAGTCAACATGGTAGACCCGCAACCAGCAATACTTTTGTTAGCTTTATAACGTTAAACTAGAGAAAATTGTTTTTCATTGCAGACTATGTCTTTAATCTGGTGGAAAGAGGACTACTTATTGCTACACCCAGTATTACTACTAAAAGACTCAGTGACACTGACGTATGATGCTATCAAAAAATAATTAAAGAAAAAAATTCACCAGGGGTCTATTATAAAAAGCAATTTGTTTTTGTTCATGGAGGAAAACATTTAAAATTTTATCTTAGTCACAACACAAAAACATATTGCCCAGTGCTGTCCATCAATTTGACCCCAACAACATAAACCAAGCATGAAGAGATATCATAATTATCATCAGGCCTTCAATAGGACAAATCTCACCTTTTCTTAAGATAAAGGCTGAGCATCCAACTAGAAAAACATGAAGGAGGACAGGCAAAGAAATCTCTGATACCAAAGTCTTGTAAGGTGCTTTGTCCTGTCATTAATTCAATGTACAATATAACGTAGTGCATTTTCATATGATCAGGTATCCCAAAGTCAAACAAGCTAAGATTTAGCTCCTTTCTGTCAGTTTTACATCCTATTTTTAGCCCTGTGATAAGCAAGTGATCAGTTTAAGGAGCTCAATGTGGTTCTCAATGGTAACAATAATTGACATTACGACATAGGCCATTATTATGTGTCAGGTATCCAGGTGTTCAAAGGTGTTCTGTTTATATTCATTGCACGAGCATCACAAACCAGATACAAATCTGAAACTTCTTATAAAATTTGTCAAGTTCCATCTTTTCCTAAATCCACAACAAATGTACAGGTTGCAGATCAAATATGGCAAAAAGTAGAAAAACTAGATTCCCTGTTAGCTGCCTTCTTGAAACTAGATAGGTAATTGCTCATATTTTCCATGGCAGTCAGCTTCTCTGAAGAGGATGCTTGCTTATCAAAGCAGATGATCAATAGGCAGATTTGCAGAAGTGGGTGCTTAAGGGCAAATGCTCAATCATCCTATGGCAATGTCCCAACAGTATACATGGTTCTGATTTTATAAGGTGCTTCTAGAACTTGACATGTGACTTAACAGCAGCTCTACATTTCCTAAACATATAGCAGTTCATGTGGACGAGGAATTGAAACTGTACTAAGTCAAGAGAGGAAGAAGCGAACGTAATAATGTGAAATAATATTACTGTCCAGTATTTTACTGTACTTTGATATACCATACCTGTAAAAATGAAGTACAATAATATATATTGCCTGTAGTAATGCTACAATTTAATCACTTCATGATCAAATTAATGGAAATGGTATCAAGAAAAGCAGCACAGTTTGAGTCAAAATGAATCAGAGACCGCTGATAAAAAGCAACTGCTAACCTTTTAAAGTAGTCTGGTTCTGGAATAAGACAAAGCAATGTTCGGAGGCATTAAAGAAACTTAAGAGGTAAAAAATGTTAAACATCATTTACAAACAAATTCCCCAAATATTAAAATGGTGATAAATTGAACATATGTTCTACATTTGGAGAACAAAGACTTACATTTTATTGAATCTGCGATAACAAACAAGGTAGGTCAACTAAAGTTTATCAGGTCGAGAATGAAAAACTGCTACAGGAAATAACCAGATAAAGTAGTTTTGTCAAATAAAGCCTCTGATCCAAATAAAGTGGGAATAAGGTCGACCAAACTATTAACTAAACTGATTACAAAATTCAAGAGGAAGTCCCTGAACTTGTGGCATGTTAACGACTGTCATCTGACAAAAAAATCTCATGACAATTCACGACCTGTCACAGCAGTTGGTTTGTTGACAGAATGAGGAGCTGAAACAGATGTATGTAACTTAAGCTGCAAGGAGTTATGTAGTAAACAAATGACTATGACTGGCAACGGTAAACTGCAACAGTTTAGATGAGGGCTTTCAAAAGGCCTGCATACTATGAACATGTGAGAAGAAAACAAAACAAAGCACAAATAACTCAAACTCAGCCAAGATTAAAAATTTATTGAAATGATAAAATCTGAAAGTACAAGATTTGTGATTTCATAAACCAGTTCTTTGACAACTTCATCCATGGAGCCTTTCAAAATAAAAAAGGGACCTTTCTGAAAGACAAAAAACAGAAATTAAATAATTCTGGAGAACTAGACCAAAAGTTACACCCAAGGGACTTTTTTGTCTTGGTTAAATACAGTTTTGAAATGCATTGAAAGACAACTGTAAAAGGGAAATCCTATTGCTTCATTGGACTTCAGTTGGCCCATCGCATCTTCTAGACTCTAAGCTGTGATGTCCAGATAAAGTAATCTCTGAGAGAACATTCTTATCATTTGTTGATCAACTGCATTTTACATATTGGTTTATGTCGTTCACCATTGCCGCTCAGTAGATATACAGTGCAGCATGATGCTGTCATGTAAAGCTGAAATAGAGTCTTGAAGAAAAGCCCACCAACGGGTCGGTCAGTGTGAGGAGATGGTTCTCAGTCACTCACTGAGATCTCTTCTAATCACTGTACTCTCTGTACAATGTGTATATAATGTACAATATTAACTACTCACTGATAAGAGGAGCAAGCCTCTGTCTGTGATGTCGTATTGATCACTTTTGGCTGTTTGGGTCAGAGGTCAGGAGAGAGTGGACAGGAGACCTGCGCCCTGGTGACAGCAGCTGTGTGGCAGAAATGTACCTCCCTGCCAGGACTGCACTCGATATAACTGGACCTGGAGAAGTCACATCTATGTTTGAGAAAAGAATTCTATTTAATAATTAATGTTTTGTGGAATTTAATCAGTCAATCTTAAGTAAAGTTGAAAAAAATTATTTATGAAACCAAATACCTTGTGCCTTTTTATCAATTACTTAGTTGATTAAAAAAATAACATCTCAAGCCAAAAAAAAGGTTAAGAAATAAAATGAACAAAGCAGTTTTTGAAATAATAGATTTTCTCCTTGATTGACTTGTGTGTGGCAAAGGGCAATCTTATGTCGTAAAGTGTAAAATGAGGAGCAGTAATGAAGACTTACGCTCACCGAGGGATGTGTCGATTATTTTCCCCTTCAGCTCAGATGTCTTTGGCAAAAGCAACTCACTGTACAAAGTTTATGCACAGAAAGACACGAAAAACATCAAATTATACGGCCTGTAGGCTTTTACCGCACCTGAATATTGCACAGTAATAAATCACTTGGGTACAAGGTGTGATTATCTATTAGCCTCAAGGCAAGTCTTTCACAAATCAAGCTCTTAAAGACACTCATGGTCATGTAAGGGCATGCTCCCTACCTGTTGTAGATTTTTCTTCTAAATTTGGAGACAGGTTGTACTTCTTCATCCATGTCGGCACTCCTGTAAGTAGCAAAATATGAAAATGATCATACCACATTTCATGAATCCACAGGCCCTTATTTATGAATTGTGTTCAAGGACATGTTTTGCTGTGCACAGAAGAAAAAAATATTTGTGCTGATGTGGATAAAAAAAAGAATGACATAATCTTTAAATATACCTAAAATATAAAAAATAAGAAGTAAATTTGAGATGTGCAACAACTTTAGAGGCCCCACAAATCATAAATGAATTTTCAAGTTTTTAGTTTTTGAACAGAAGCAGACAGACCATACCTAGCTACTTACAGACATGAAGACATACCAATAGTGATACTTTTATTTTTGGTGAAGAGGATAGCAAAATATTTCATTTATATTTAAACTTAGTTGGAAGATAATTTCTGTCAATTCCTAAAATATGCTGAACAAATCACAAATTCTAAGAATCCTATTTGTAACCAAACTAGTGATCCATAAATCCCAAATTAAATTAAAATATGACGCCTGCCTTGTGATTTCCCTGCACATAATGCCAGAACAATGAGGGTTTTGTCAGAAACAGCGATGGTTCAAAACTTTTGGTGAAACCAAGTTCAAGAAACAGGCACTAAGTATTATCTGGAAGACTAAATGGTGAGCTTCAAAGGTAAAGTCAAATACACAACTTGGCATGTGTCGCCATGGGCTTCGACAGATATGGATCTGTACCTGCAAAACCAGTAAGAAAGTCAATTACATCAAGTCCAGTCCTTCAGTTCCACACCACAGTGTTTATGAATAACAGCCCATATTCTACTTCTGTCCAGTGTATACAAATGCTTAACAAAGTAGGGGCCTAACAGGTTTTTGAATTACACAAGTCAAAATCATCAATAGTCTTAAGAAAAGCAGCTCAGATCACTTAATGACAGCACTCAAGTATGGACACCCCACCCACACACACTCCAATGACTTCTCGCTCATTTAGCGTCATGGTTTTCACAGATGTTACTGAAGCTAACCTAAGAGCAAAGCTACTCCTTCTAGTGTGTGGGAACGCAGCCAGACGTACAGTTTGGTTCTGTGAATGTTCTCCGGAGCAGACCTCCTTCTGTGGAAGCTGCTGATTGTGGCGTTGTTATCCAACTGTGGTCTGTGTCCATTCTCTGAAATCACCGCTTGCAACTCTTTGACCAGAGACTTGAGCTCTCGGGTGGGGCTCTCCTGCTGCCTCTTTGGCTTCAGCAACTCAAGAAGGAAAAAGGGGCAAAGAAAAATATAAATGCACTGCATATTTCGAGTAGCTTATCTGATAGGTTAGCAAATAAGCAGACGATCCGAAGAACATAGAAGAATCCAAAGAGATCAATTTGTTAGTTTTCTCACATAGCAATTATATAACTGTAAGACGTTTTGTGGCAGTGTTGAATTGATCTAGCTTCAGTGTTTATCTCATTTCCACAGAAATGTAATGACATCTGTATTTTATTTAAGGACTGTGCCTGTGCAGCAAAATAAACTATCATTCACAGCTGCCCTTGATGGGCTTCAACTGTAGAAGATAAAAAAGATAAGACGTTCCTGACTGTACCATGTTCTGGGTGTTGGAGGTATGCTGGATGGAGTGTGGATCAATGAGTGCAGATGGGGACACGGAGGTTAGTTGCTGCAAAGGTACGTTCAAAACTGTGTGCATATTTTGACCTTGGATTTCCTGAAGTGAAGATAATGTAGGCTATAAATCAGGAGTTGTTAAGTTGTTGTTAAAGTTTGTCTAGACATTACTATCAGATATGAAAAAGATAAAGAAGCCATGGTGCCTAGAACAAAGCAGCTAAATGAATAAAATTTTCACACATATAGACATACTGTGCTGTCTACAAGGTCAGTAAGCCTCATTTGTTTTTAAATAAGATGTGTGAATTCAGCTCTACCTTCAAATCTGGAGCATGTCGGAGTTTCATACGGTAAAACTCCTGCTCCTGCAGCTGGATGAAATCTTGACAGTCTGCAAAACTCTCTGACATCTTGAGGAAGGTATGTAAGACATGAAACGATGACATGAAAGGAAAGACATGAAAGGAAAGTAGACAAATAAATAAAATAAATGCTGCTGAGATGTGAAAATCAATTCAATCTATATTTGCTGGTTAGAGTCATCTTTATAGATCAAATGGAAACGACCTAAACAAAAAAGTGTCTACTGAAATAAAATGATAGTATATAATAATAATAATAATAATAATAATAATAATTATAATAGCTACTTCAATGTTTAACAAACACGATCTTAGTGATATCAGAGATGAAAAATCACTGCTTGCTTTTTTCAGTTCTACTTGAGTCAAAAAACAACTCATTTAACATATTTTAAGAAGGGAATTTTAAATGATTGGTTAGAAACATTAGGATTTACATAAGGCCGAACAAAAATTGTTAAACAAGAAGTCAGAACATTTTAGAGCCATAAAATAATGTTTATTCAAAAAGTTATTCAATAAATTCAGAAAATTTTTAATTAACTAGTGTATGTTTATTGGTACATGCAACTCAAACACTGATTTGAGTGACAGATGGTATACGTACTTCATAAACTTAATGTAAAAAGAAATGGGTCTTAAGTACCAGGTTACACAGACACTGGCACATTTAGCTTTTCACCTGGTACAGTTTGTTTATCGTCTCCTCTAAATGCTGGATTTTGCCCTGTAAGCGGTCGATCTGTTCTCTTCTGGCAGTGATCTTCTCCTGCATGCTCCTGGCTGCTTGGAGGCCTGAAAGGGAATGGAATCCACACAAAGACAGATATGCAGAAAGGGTTAGAGGGCAGGGAGTTGATCAAAGCCTGGCATATTTCATGTACAGAAGTTCTTGATCATCATGTCAAATAATATCTCTCACACTGGAGTTTAGCAGGAGGAGGAGAATATTTAGTAGCTGAACTTACACTGAACCATACTAATAAACTGTTTTGTGAGAATTGGCTTCACTCTGAGATTTCATTAAGATTCAAATAAATAATCTTATCCGACACTTGATCACAAACTAAATGAGACTCCTCTGATGTTTCTTTGTACATGAGGTCTTTCAAATAAGTTTCAGTTTAATTCAACAAACCATGTCCATCGGCTCCTTCCCAGGTCCTCAGGGTCCTCCTGACCTGGTCCAGCTCATCATGGACATTCCTGAGCTGACTCTGAAGCTGCAGCACCACACCCTCCTGATCCTCCTTCTTACAGCTGTGGAGCCGTTGCAGCTGCTTGTGCTCATCTGAAATCGGGCCCGTACAAACACATACATTATATCCACTGAGAGGAATACACTTTCAAACATACACAACAAAAGGGCTAGGTTGACAATGAAAACATACCAAACATATGTCTCTTTTTTAACACAGCATGACATGATGATCATTTGCCTGTGAGAGCAGAAATCTTTCTAGGAACAGTACATCACATGACTGGTGAATGCACAGTTTAGTAGTTTGCTGCTAGCTCAAACGGAAAATGAAAAATAGACACAATCTTCATTATTTACCTATGTTCCAGACTGATTTTAAAATATCAACTTGGATTACTCAGTATGTATGCACATTTAGCATTATGTGATGTTTAGATTGGTCTGTACTGAGAGCTGTGATGATATTCCCTCCATGGACCCTATACTGTATGTAAGATATTCAAATTTGAGATTGTCCTTGTTAGCTGTTGTTGAGTTAATTGGAAGCATAATTTATGCTGCACTGATAAAGAATGGTTCCAACTAATGCCATGAAGTTGTGTGCATGACCACATTTGAAATAAAAACTACTCATTCACTCATAGTTCCACAACAATAAGTTTGTTCAATAAGTTTGTTGAATTGATGTATTCTGGTAAATATTAGTTGATTCAAAAAAGAGAAGCTCAACCTACTCTTGAGATTGAGTAACTCGATGCGCTGGAGCTCCAGCTGGATGGTGAGCTGCTGCTTCTCTAGACTTTCCTCTTTGACAAGCTGAGTTTGTTCAGCCACAGAGGCTTGTAGCC
Organism: Antennarius maculatus; assembly: GCA_013358685.1. Lineage (NCBI taxonomy): Eukaryota > Metazoa > Chordata > Actinopteri > Lophiiformes > Antennariidae > Antennarius > Antennarius maculatus. The sequence goes on from CM023608.1 coordinate 10,706,721, forward strand.
GTTGCTTCTCATGCTCCACAACAATCAGGTCTGACTTGTGTTGGTCTAAATTAGCCTAATCAGCAAATGGGACAGAAAGCGGGAAAGACAGACAATTGGGAGGACAGTGAGCCAGACAATTTACCTTAATGGTCTCATGATAATTCAGATAAGTTTTCGGCCTCCTGACTCTGAGCTGTTGATTCTCTGTCTTTTGCTGGTTTAGCTGGTTGCTGAGGAGGCTGTTCTCCTGGTGAAGTTTGTCAATGGTGAGGCTATGCTGCTCCATCATCTGGGTGCTGCTCTCCATTTGCGACCTTAAAATATTTATCACCTTCTCCCAGTCATCCAGCTTATGCCTCAATGTCTTTCCATCTGCATGTAGGGTCTGGCATCTCCTCTCAGCCTCTTCCAACCTGGTAAGATGCTTAGAAAAATAAAAGAGCTTGAAGTTGTATGAACCTTGAAAACAGACAGGTAACATCATTATATTTAATCTAAACAGAAAATGTCATGTATGATCCCTTCTAGAAGGGTTTACACACACACCCTATACTTAAATACCTGCTGAACTTCTTGCTGCCTCAGCTGGACTTCCTGACATTTTTCCTCCAGGAGTTCTTTGAACTTTCTGCCCTCCTGAGTCCTCTGTTCCAACCGAATTTGTAGGGAGGTTCTCTCCTCCACAACTCTGCAGAGCTGCTCTTCTGCCACCTCCAGCCTTCCTCTCAGGGCCTTTAGCTCCTCTTTGAGCTCACACTGCTGCCGTTTATCACAACTCTGGGAGGATGAAGAACATTTTGACAATATCAAGAAAATTGAACAAAAGCCAAATGTGCAATTTACTTTTCTGATAAGTCACCAAATTTTTTGCCCAATGACGCAGATGCCCCTACTGGTAATGCAATGCACAGTAGTGAGGACCGGTTGTATCATTTCAGTAATTAAAGCAGCAAACTCTATCCCGCAACAAGTACTTCTATCGGAGTCAGAAAACTCTGTTTGATTCCTCACACCAGTTCTTCACCCAGCAGAGTACACACCACCAGCTCTTGACTTTACTCCACCATGAACAAGAGGCTCCTAAATAAATCCAAAGACAAGAACCTGGGATGGGAGTCTTTACTGTTAAACAGCCAATTTCATATTGCCAATGAAAAGTAACTGAAGAGATATTGGGAAAAATACTCAAAGATTATGTTTTTGAAGTTTCAATTGTGCTATTTTTTGTCATGTTTGTGGATTTCCTGTTTCACGATGAGGTTGGATGGGGAAGGCTTGACTCTCAGTCTCTACTCTCATCACCAAAGTGTTCTATTCGGTTGCGGTCAGGACTCTGTGCAGGCCAGTCAAGTTCATTCGCACTAGACTCTGTCTTGTATATCTTTATGGACCTTGTTTTGCGCACTAATGCACAGTCATGTTGGAACAGGAAGGGGCCAGCTTCAAACTGTTCCCACAAAGTTGGGAGCAAGGAATTGTCCAAAATGTCTTGATTATGCAGAAGCATTCAGAGTTCCTTTCACTGGAACTTAAGGACCAAGCTCAGCTCCTGAAAAACAATCACAGACCATAACCACAGACCATATGTAGGATAAATGTTGGTACTCATTTCAACAGACATAACCTTTTTATATGTTTTCATGTACAAAGTCGAGTTTCAAAATATTAAAATAAATGACCTTTTGCGAACCTGCATCTGTATAAATACATGCATCTGTACGATATGAAGAAAAAGTGACAAAATGCTGGATTCACAATTATTTATTTTGCCCAACCTTAAACTGATCAAGCTGAGCGTGAAAATCTGCTGCCTGTTGTGAAGATTTCCCCTTCTCCCTACGGGCATCCACCAGCTGGGCTTGAACCTGAGTGAGCTGCTGCTCCAGGCAGCCAACCTGCATCACAAATCAATCAGAAATCAATGAAAAGAGATCTTCTAATATTCAGTCAAATTTGAGAATATCTGCTATAATAGCAAGTCAAGAATTCATTATATTCATAATGATGTTTTGAATTTTAGATTACACTGACAAGGGTACTTGTTGACCATTGTGTTTATTGTTTTAAGCCACTTTGGTTTTATTGTTCTACACATGTAGTGACATGGATAAATATTAACTTTTACCAACCCCAGTGTATCAGTGTGTGAAAGTGCAAAATTACTCATAACATAATTACAATCTTCATTCTTTATTTTTATGCTTGGAGAAGGTTGACACAAGTTCACTGACCTGACACTGATGATGTAACATTTGTCTCTCTGCAAGTTTACTGGACATAGAAATTAGAGATATTAGACATTTAAATCCACCTAAAAATCAAAATGCAAAAATCTTCAATCATTTAGGAAGTCTCTGATTATATGATCTGAAAAGTTAAACATGTACAAAACTATTTAGGAAGTAGGAACTCTTACTTGAGCAACTCCAGCTTGACACCTAAGCGGACACTGTTATTTTTTGAGGAACACAGTTTGTCAGTCAACATTGCCATCTCCTGGCCAAGACTTGCAATCAAGTCTTCCATTCTAGAAGTAGAAACTGCTTAGTGTCAGTAGGTTAGACATAGTGATCTATTATCTGCATTTTAGTCAGTTGTTCTGTTTTAATGTTACTTAATAAGACATGAAAAATAGCACCATGATTACTGAAAAGGACGATAAACATAAAATGACCACACTGACAAACAAGAACTTCCAACAGGCCGTAAATACACTTGAACTGTGGTTCATTGCGTGCAACACCCATTTGATTTACTAGTTAGGAAATACTCGATAACTGAGGGAGGTGAACAGATGAGACCTCATGACATTCTATTTTTACCATCACATACTTTTTAAGTTGTGGCTTTTCTGGAATGAGAGAAAATCTGCCCTAAAAAGGCAACAAAAAAAAAGTGTAATGTATGAAATAAATAGAAACACTGAACGGATACAGAAACATCTTTTGAAATGACTAAGTTCAGTTTATATTAATGTGATGCTAAATAAAAAATATGAATAATTTAGTCTTTAAATAAATATTGGCTTACAAGTTCGAGGTGATATCTCCAAGTTCATTTTTATAAGGAGTTTCCATCATTTACAAAAAAATATAGGATCATCATATAGTAGCAAATACTCAAAAAGCAAACCAGTGAATATCTTGCATTTGTGCTTGCAAAATAGATAATCTTTTCACAATATTTGCTGCGAGACACTCTGCCAACTAACAGTTGAAGCAAACATCAGCTAATCATTGAAGCTGTATTACATTACCTGTCTTTGAGTTCATTGAACCCACAGTATTCCTCATTCCTCTGATGTTCTGCTGACTGCTGTACAACAGACAAAAAGAAAATCAGGCCTAATTGTCGGAAAAAGATAAATCTAAGTATACAACATTCTGAACTTGATTGGTTACTGTTTCTATTCTTCTTCTCCTTTCGGCTTCTCCCTTCAGGGGTCGCCACAGCGAATCAGTTGCCTCCATCTAACTCTGTCTTCTGCATCCTCTTCTCTCACACCAACTACCTTCTTTGACACTCTAGATTTTGTCCTACAATACCACAATTCCTCTCTGGGCACCCTGTCATAAGCTTTCTCCAGTTCTAAAAAGACACAATGCAGCTCCCTCTGGACTTCTCTGTACTTCTCTATCAACATCCTCAAAGCAAATACTGAATCTGTTGTACTCTTTTGGAATGAAACCGTACTGCTGCTCACAAATTATCACTTCTGCCCTTCGTCTAGCCTTAACTACTCTTTCCCATAACTTCATTGTATGGCTCATCAGCTTTATTCCTCTGTAGTTGTAGTTGCACATCTCCCTTGTTCTTAAAAATGGGCACCAGCACACTTCTCCATTCCTCAGGCATCTTCTCACTATCTAAGAAACTCTACTGCCACCTCTCCTAGACACTTCAATACCTCCACAGGTATATCATCAGGACCAACTGCCTTTCCACTCTTCATTCTCTTCAATGCCCTCCTCACTTCATCCCGACTAATCTTTGCTACTTCCTGGTCCACAACAGCCACATCTTATAGTCTTTGATCTCTGTCATTTTCCTCGTTCATCAACTCTTCAAAATACTCTTTCCATCTTCCCATCACACTACTGGCACCTGTCAATAGACTTCCATCCCTATCCTTAATCACCCTAACCTGCTGCACGTCCTTCCCATCTCTGTCTCTTTCTCTGTATACACTCCTGTACCTCCTCATCCCACCACCAAGTCTCCTTATCTCCTTTCCTTCCAGATGACACACCAAGTACTCTCCTACCTGTCTCCCTGATCACATTAGCTGTAGTTGTCCAGACATCTGGAAAAACCTCCTGACCACCCAGAGCTTGTATTAACTCCTTCCTAAAAGTCATGCAACACTCTTCCTTTTTCAGCCTCCACCATTTTGTCCTCTGCTCTGCCTTTGCCCTCTTCATCTTCCTCACCACCAGAGTCATCCTACACACCACCATCCTATGCTGTTTGGCCACACTTTTGCCTACCACTACTTTGCAGTCAATGATCTCCTTCAGATTACACCGTCTACTCAAGATATAGTCTACCTGTGTGCTCCTACCTCTGTGTCCTGCACGAGCATGTCCATTGAAGTCTGCATCAATGATAACTCTCTCACTTCTAGGTATACTCTGCATCACTTCATCAAAGTCCAACCAGATATTCTCCTTCTCCTCCAACTCACATCCTACCTGTGGAGCATACCCACTAACAACATTGAACATCACACCTTCAATTTCTAGCTTCAGACTCATCACTCTATCTGACTCTTTTACCTCCAGGACATTCCTAACAAACTCCTCCTTCAAGATAACTCCTACTACATTTCTCTTCCTATCCACACCATGATAGAACAAATTGAACCCAGTTCCTACATTTCTAACCTTGCTGTTTTTCCACCTGGCTTCCTGGACACACAGTATGTCTACCTTCCTCCTCTGCATCATGTCAACCAACTCTCTAACTTTTCCTGTCACAGTTTCAACATTCAACGTCCCTACTCTCAGTCTTATACTCTTGGCATTCCTCTTCTCTTTCATCCTACGAACACACTTTCCTCCTCTCCTTGTTTGACCAACAGTAATCTAATTTCCACCGGCACCCTGCAGGTGAACAGCACCGATTGCGGTCGTCGTTAACTCGGGCCTCAACCGGTCCGGTATGGAAGTAATAGATTTGATTTGCATCTTTGATTTGGTAAAAGTTTTACGTTGTATGCCCTTCCTGGCACAACCCTCTGTATTTATCCCAGCTTGGGACCGTCACAGTGAGACACTGGCTTGTGCCGTCTTGCGGCTACATTTGGTAAATGTTTCTACTACTTACCAAAAAATATTTCTGCTGCAGCCTGTCAGTGTCATTGGCAAATTGCTCAGTTAATTGAGCTGGGAATACTTGTCTTGAGTTAATGGCAACATTAGGGCTGGTGATGATACTATCCCCATATTGTTTATCATGAGACGACAGTGAAGAACCTATTTCCTTCACACTTTGTTCCAGTGTTTTCATTCTACTGTTAAGTGTCAACACTTGATCCTCAGTCTCCTGCAGCTTCTGGTCCTTGAGTCTTTTGATATTTTGGAGCTCCTCCAACATACACAGCATCTTTTCCATCTGATCAAGGTGTTTCCATGAATCACTCAATCTACAAGCAAAATCTATGGGTCAAAATATTTTCAAACACTTTCTTTACACAGGTACATTTGTACTCATATGGTCACCTAAGATCAGACACAATGTCCTTCTCCATCTGGACTTGATGCAGCTCAGTTTGCAGATTCATGATGGCTTTGTCAGAGTTGATCAAATCTTGTTTTGGTTGTTCATGTGTCTGTGTTGGAGAAGGAAACATTTAATTCAGTCATTCAGACAACATCAGAATAATATGACTATGACTATAATTAATGCATGAACCTTACTGACCTGAAAGACAGAAAGCTGTTGCAGACAGTCATCTATTGCTGTTCCAAACACCTCCTCTTCAGGACAACTACAAACTCTTTGAGTCACTTCTCGGTCTGAACTATTCAAATCATAGACTGAGGGTTTAGTTGCTACCTGCTGAAGGATTGGAACAACGGTGGGATCCACGGGTGAGTCATCTGTTAAACAAGCAAAAGAAATTCAAAATACTTATCTTTGTTTTAGAGGTTTAGGTTTTGCCAGAAAATTCCTTTCCATTGGCTTTTTCTCATCGTAAACACTTGAAATAATACAGTTTGCTCTCCTGTGTATGTTTTTCCTACACATCTGAAAACTGATATTTACATTAAACTTCTTCCAAAGTGAACGCTTAGCCGAACCGTCATCTTTCCCATATCATTGGGCTTTCAGGCGTTACACCGTAATGTGAATGTTGTGAAAAGTGACACTTGTTACAAACTTGTTACACAACAGTTTTCATCTTTGAGGCTCCAGCTACGTAAACAGATTGCTGGGTGACAATGATAATACTCACAGTCATTCAATCTATGATTGTGGCAGCTTTGTCCAGGGGGCTTGTGGATATCATATGTGTAACCAAACTTCTCCATTGTTAGTTTGGTAGCATTGTCCACTTCATTCTGAAGCCTCTGGGTTTCTCTGGTCCGCCGATCGAGCTCTTCACTGGAAAAACAATTGAAAAACAAGGCATTCAAAGACTGCAACATCCCACGACACCCCCGAATTCAAAATTTTACCCAGACCTACTTTCATAATGGTCGCAGCAGTGAATTTTATATTGTACTATCGAGTATTTGGCTTTTCACCAAAGGTGAAGGTCATCATCATCACATTTTTGTGCCTCTGGCTTCCTGAAAATGTTTTTGTTTTGTGATTATATCTCATCAGGTTTCAGAGATGTGTACCTAAAAAGATATAAAAGTGAAAATTTGACCTTGACGTAGTTTTTAAGGTCAAAGGTTGTGATCTAATTTTCATCCTCTTGCCTCCCTGAATATAACACCTTTTGTTTCGTCTATCTATCTTATCTGGTTCCTGAGATTCATTCATTCATTTTCACTGACCGCTTCATCCACTTACGAGGGTCGCGGGGAGCTGAAGCCTAACCCAGCTGTCTTGGGGCATGAGGCGGGGGAAACTCCGGGTGTGACGCCATTGCACCGCGGAGCCACACAGAGATAGACAAACACGCTCACACACACTCACTCCTATGGACAATTTAGAACGGCCAATTAACCTGAAGCGCGTGTTTTTTGGAGGTGGGAGGAAGCCGGAGAACCCGGAAAGAACCCACGCAGACACTGGAAGAACATGCAAACTCCCGGAACCGCCTTGTTGCACGGTGAAAGCGCTACCCACAGCGCCGCGTACCTGAGATATGTGCAAAAAAATGTACAAAAGTTGAAATTTGACCTTGACCTAGTTTTTTCAAGGTCAAGGTCATTATTTCATTGTCATCCCCTTTGCCGCCCGAGTAACGTGCTTTTTCTTTCATCTTTCTATCTCCAACGGTTGTGAAGATATTTGGTGGACGGATGGACGGACGAACACACAAACACTGACAATTGCAATACATCACCGCTTCACGGGAAAAATGACAGATGTTTCATGCTTATATTGCTTCTTCTTTCTTCTTCTTCTCTTCCTTTCGGCTTTTCCCTTCAGGGGTCGCCACAGCGAATCAATTGCCTCCATCTAGCCCTGTCCTTTGCATCCTCTTCTCTCACACCAACTACCTTCATGTCCTCTTTCACAACATCCATAAACCTCCTCTTTGGTCTTCCTCTAGGCCTCCTGCCTGGCAGTTCAAAACTCAGTGTAATGGTCAACTAAGCATCCTTCTACCAATATATTCTCTATCTCTCCTCTGGACATGTCCAAACCATCTCAGTCTGGCCTCTCTGACTTTATCTCCAAAACCTCTAACATGTGCTGTCCCTCTGATGTACTCATTCCTGATCCTATCCTTCCTGGTCACTCCCAAAGAGAACCTCAGCATCTTCATCTCTGCTACCTCCAGCTCTGCCTCCTGTCTTTTCCTCAGTGACACTGTCTCTAGACCAAACAACATCGCTGGTCTCACCACAGTTTTGTACACCTTTCCTTTCATTTTAGCTGAAACTCTTCTATCACACATCACACCTGACACTTTTCTCCACCCGTTCCATCCTGCCTGTACACACTTCTTCACCTCTTTTCCACACTCTCCATTGCTCTGGACTGTTGACCCTAAGCACTTAAAATCCTCCACCTTCTTGATCTCTTCTCCCTGTAACCTCACTCTTCCACTTGGGTCCCTCTCATTCACACACATGTACTCTGTCTTACTGCGGCTAACCTTCATCCCTCTCCTTTCCAGGACAAACCTTCACCTCTCTAGCTTCTCCTCCACCTCTTTCCTACTCTCACTGCAGATCACAATGTCATCTGCAAACATCATAGTCAATGGAGATTCCTGTCTAACCTCGTCTGTCAGCCTGTCCATCACCATAGCGATCAAGAAGGGGCTCAGAGCTGATCCCTGATGCAGTCCCACCTCCACCTTGAACTCCTCTGTCACACCTACAGCACACCTCACCACTGTCTTACAGTCCTCATACATGTCCTGCACCGCTCTAACATACTTCTCTGGTACTCCAGACTTCTTCATACAATACCTCAATTCCTCTCTGGGCACCCTGTCATAAGCTTTCTCCAGATCTACAAAAACACAATGCAGCTCCCTCTGGCCTTCTCTGTACTTCTCTATCAGTAGTACTATTGCAGTACTACTATATTCAATTGAACATCAAATGGGAAAGGAGAGAGGGTACATTACTGGAGTCAGATGACAAGATTTGCATTTTGTTGCATTTGGTCCACATATGCGTGAAATGAAAGTAACCGAATGGTTTTCCAGGGGTTACTTTTACCTCAATTCATCCAGAGTCAGTCTGTCAAATCTCAGCTCACTGCTCTCTGCAAGCAAAGTTCCACAAAAGACTCAAAGTTAGCGTGACTCACGCAAACTGGCTGAGAGTTACTTCATAAACGCAGCGCATTGTAACTTACCATTTATTCCAGCTTCTGTCTGTGTCAGTTTTTCATGGCTAGACGAGGATCTCAATTTGAAAGTATGAGCGCCACCACTGCAGGTGAGCTGAGGAACCCCCGATGACATTTCTGCTTGTGTTCAAGATTTGGTTCTGCTTGTCATTAACGAGCTAACGACTTTAAATATCATAGCTACACCCCAATGCTAACAGCAGCTAGCTGTTCTAATAGCCTTCGTTGTCGCGAAACGTTAGATATCGTCTCTATGGAAACAGCTCCGCGACTACTTCGTCACGCGCCCAGTGCCGTTCAGGATGTAAGGCGTTACCGTTGTGTATCCCGTGGTGCATGATGGTCAATGTCGTTTATAAGGACGAGTGGCTGTTGTTCGTAGAGACAGGCTGGGAATGACCCTCCCTTTCCAGCAGAGAACAAAGGTCTTATTTTTAACTTTTTTCGCCCACCAGTAGTTGTCAAGTAGAGGTATGAAGAACTGGCTGGTGTAGTTAAATTGCAGCGACATTTTTGTTTTGCTCCTGGAAAAGGTACCGTTACAAGCTAGCTGTTATATAGGGTTCTGTTATATTACTTATCGAGTTTTTTTGGAATGCATGGGTGGATGATCGTTATTCAGGGGTCGAATTAAAGATCTGCTTGTGTCAAATCATTTTCTGATTTGGTATAAAAGCGTCCCTCGTTATTTGTGTGTGTAACGCTGAACAATTAATTGCATGAACGCAACCCCATATAATAATAAAACAGTAATGTAATTATGTTTGCTTCATCTTACTCTTTATATTGTAACAACAGTGTAATGGTAAAAAAAAAAAGCTGAATTTGAAGGCTCCCCTGTCAGACTGTCGTGTACGTGTGTCGGTGTTGCGGGTGGATGTCCTCTCGTGATACCTGACACCGCGTCGTGGGGGTCTTCTAGACTCACAGACCCTGTTCTTCTGTCTGTGCGACAATATCCTGTGTTTTCCTGCTTTACAAAATTCTTGTTCTGTTGGATGCCCATGCAGACTGTTATATGTTCATTTTTCAGGATGAGGGATCGTCAAGCCATTGACAGCTCGCTCTTGAAGGAACTGATGTCATGTTGTGCTCAAGAGGACAACTTTCTCCCCAGAGAGGCTGGCCTGAAGCTGATGGAGTCAGCCTCCATAGAGGTAACCCGCTGACCCACTTTGCACCTCTACTTTTAGCTGTGAATGTTTCCATACTTGAGCGAAAGGAATGCAGTTATACATCTCTGCTGAAATAAAAGGTGCTGCAGCTGCAGACTGTTACCACCAGTCTTTAGTAGTATTGAAATGTCTGACCAATCATTTATTCAACAACAAAACTGAACTTTTAAAATCCTTTTTATTTGTAAAAGAAGGCTTCCAACTCACCTCTTTGAGCCAGCCTTTGACTAACTTTTACTTTGCAAAGACTTGCTTTGTTCATTGTTTCTCTACACTGTTGTTTACTTCTAAAATGTCTTTTATGCTATATATTCTGCACATGCTATTTCTTAACTTCATATTAATGGTTTAATTTTCATCATTCCATTGAATTTCATCCTCAATTTATTAGTTTTCTACTAAATATTATTATTATCAGTAGTAGTAGTATTTTTATTAACATTTTTTCCAAGGTTTTCATTTATTTTCTGTTTCTAAAATCTTTTGGTATATTTTACGCACTTGTTGCTTTCTTTGTTGGAAAACATTTCATCTACATTACTAAATATGAACACTGCCATTCTGGAAGAATTATTGTTCTAACTGTATTGTACAGATACTATTTCCAAGTGTATTCTGATGATCAATGATGCCTTTTTAGAACTACAGTGGTGTGTCTGCAAAATGCAGAGACATGAAAGTTGAAGAATTGTGGGGCCTGACCAGTTTTTTCGGCTACAGCACCCAGACTTTTGTTCAGACTGTCAGTTTGCTTGACAGATTCCTCACAATTATGAAGGTAGGAAATTAAACAAAGCATTGAAGTGTAATGTGAGCTTTGCTTCCTTATATTGGTGTAAAATCCACATTTTCCAGTTTGGAATGAATGAACAAAATATCCAATCTTTACTGAACTTACCATACTTGTTTGACTTCAAATCATGAGATTCTGACTTATAGCTATCACTGCTGTATTGTTGTGATAGGTGCAGTCCAAACACTTGCCCTGCATTGGAGTCAGCTGTCTTCATATCGCAGCAAAAATGGTTGAAGAAGACAGCAACATCTCGCCCATCCACGAACTCATTCGCATCAGTCAAAGCAAATTCACCGCGTCAGATCTGTGCCGCATGGAGAAGATCATTTACGAGAAGCTCAACGTGGAACCTGAAGCAGTCACAGCCTTAACATTTCTTCACCTCTACTATTCAGCCTTCTCACACGTGTCTGCTGGAAGGTAAATGTTTCATTTTCTCTTGTCTACTTTTGCTGTCATTGCTCATGCACAGCTTAAGTTTGCATGGCATTGGTTAGACTGATTCTCCTTCACGAGGTTTGTACTGGCAGATCAACTTCCCTCTATATTTTAAGGGAGGTGATCCCAAGCATTGGGAGTCTGGAAGCCCAGCTTAAAGCCTGCTTATGTCAGCTTGTTTTCTCTAAAGCCAAAGTAAGCATTGTTCACATTATAGTCGCATTCACTTTAAATCATGGGATTAGCTAATTTGCCTTTTTTTTCTTTCTTAACAGCCATCAGTTCTGGCGCTGTCCCTTATTGCTCATGAGTTTGACACCCTCCATTCCATCCCCTTGTTGAAGATTGTCCAGCAATTCCAAAGACATTTAAAGGTATGAGTATCTTTACCCAACAATGTTTATTTTAGAAAATGACTTGTAAAAAATGAGTGGGCGGTGCGGGGGCGCAGTGGTAGCGCTGTCGCAGCACAGCAATACCACTGTGGTTCCGGGTTCGCTTCCCGCTCTGTGCGGAGTTTGCATGTTCTCTCCATGTCTGCGTGGGTTCTCTCAGGATTCTCCGGCTTCCTCCCATTGCCAAAAACATGTGCTTCATGTTAATTGACCAGTTCCAAATTGACTGTAGGTGTGAGTGTGTGTGCTTGTTTGTCTGCATCTCTGTGTGGCTCCCTGTTGCACTGGCGTTGCACCTGGAGTGTCCCCTGCCTCACGACCCCAGTTGGCTGGGATAGGCTGCAGCGGCCCACGACAGCGGATGAAGCGGGTTAGGAAAATGAATGAAAGAATGAATGAATGCATAGTGCACCCTCGTTCCTTGCGGGTAATGCGTTCCAGGAACCACACGCGATTAACGAATCCCGCGATAAAACGACAAACTATTTATCTTATTATTTATGGTAATTTAAACGTTTATAAACCCTCCCCATATGGATATTAAACCATTTTCTATCTGTATTACCTTTTCCCACACTCTTATCGACTGTTTAAAGCACTTTTGTGTCTCACATACTGTGTAAGTCCGAGACTCACGGAACATAGCACACTTCCGGATGCCGTCAGCCAATAGAATGTACGTACGGTATCACGTGGCGGCCTACCAAAAATCTGTAATGAGGTGAAGTCGCGAGCGTTGATGCGCGCATGCGAGAGGGCGCACTGTATAATGAAAACTGACTAACTAATGTTATTCCACACTATTGTAATGTTTTTGTCTGATCAGTATTGGTTACGGAAAAGTACAGTTATTAAGTGTAAGAACATGTAAAAGAAAACAGAAAACTGTCACAGACTTAAAAAGTGCTTTTATTTTGTCAAATTTATTTAAATGAATTTCATTAATTAATCAACCAATTGTTTAAGCGCTAGCATGATGCTTCCCTAAAGACCTTCAAAGTGTCTGATCTCAGATTTATAGTTTGACCTTTACTTCTCTAAGCTTACCTGGACATTTTCGCTCACTGCTTTTATCTTTATATTTCTTTTTTGTGACTAATATATAAGAGTTGTGTTTCTTTATTACATTATTAATTGACATTTCTCTGATTTTTGTTAATATCACATATAGGTATCACTTGATTTATTGATGATGGCCTATTTGAAGACTATTTCTACTGTCTGCTTATGAGATGTTTCCTGTTTATCACTTTCACAGATCAGTGATGGTGAGCTCCTCCACTGGAAGGAATGTGTGGCAAAGTGCATGACTAAATACTGCTCAAGTGAATGTATCAAACCAGACAACAGAAAGCTTACTTGGATCGTGTCCAGGAGGACAGCACAAAATATGCAAGCTAATCACTTCAGCATACCCGGCCTTCCAACGATTCCCGAGGGGAGCTGGGACGAGTGCGAGAGGTAAATAGAGCACTTCTTGTCTTCATCCTACTAAATATTCTCAACTAAAACTTCCTTTCGGCCTGTCCCGTTAGGGGTTGCCATAGCGTGTCATCTTTTTGCCATTGTAGATGGTCGCTCATATTTGTTTGTCAACTTCTTTTAACGCCGGATGCCCTTCCTGCCGCAATCCTCTGCATTTATCCGTGCCTGGGACCGGCCTACAGATCCTGGCTTGTGCCCAATAGAGCTGCAGATCCCGGGGATTGAACCTGGGGCAGCATACACGCAAAACATGTGCTCTGCTACTGAGCTAGATCCTCAGCCTGTACATTCTCAACTGTGATATGAAATAATGACAAAATAGCCATTCTTGAAAAGCAACCTCACAGCAGACTAACTTTAAAGTCTGTTAGTCCCCTAAGTCAATGGTCTCCAGCCTTTTTAGCACCATGGACCAATCCAATGGGTATGTAGCTTTATTAGCACTCTCCTCCTCATTCCAGTGTTTATTTTTTCTTTGTTTTGCTAGCCTGGGAGTTTCAATTCAGCGGTAATGTATTCTGTGTTATCGATCGGAGCGTCTCCTTTAAGAAAGTAATCATGTGACTGAGGTAAGCATCTTGACAAGTATCAAGAGTAACTCGACAGATGTGAAGGAGAGAGTCTGGTAATTTTCCGAAACAAAACATTGTTCAGAATCAAATAATAAATAAAACGGAAAACATGTCAGTTATATATTCTTTTTGTGAGGCCCGGTACCGATTGACCTACGGAATGGTACCGGTTTGCAGTCCAAGGGCTGTGGTCCATCCATTCATCCATCTGTCCATCTACCGCTTATCCGTAGTCGGGTCGCGGGGGCAGCAGCTTCAACAGGGAGCCCCAAACTTCCCTTTCCCCGGCCACATCCACCAGCTCTGACTGGGGGATCCCAAGGCGTTCCCAAGCCAGTATTGAGATATAATCCCTCCACCTGGTCCTGGGTCTGCCCTGAGTCCTCCTCCCAGCTGGAAGTGCCAGGAACACCTCCCTAGGGAGGGGCCCCGGTGGCATTCGCACCAGTTGCCCAAACCACCTCAGCTGACTTTCCACGCGAAGGAGCAATGACTCTACTCTGAGCCCCTCGCGAATAGCAGTCTGGTATCTCTAAGGGAGACACCAGCTATCCGCCTGAGAAAGCCTATTTCCGCTGCTTGTATCCGCGATCTCGTTCTTTTGGTCATGACCCATCGCTCATGACCATAGGTGAGGGCAGGAACGAAGATTGAATGGTAGATGGAGAGCTTTGCCTCTCGGTTTAGCTCCCTCTTTGTGACAACAGTGCAGTAAAGCGACTGCAATACCGCTCCTGCTGCCCCAATTCTCCGTCCAATCTCACGCTCCATTGTTCCCTCACTCGTGAACAGGACCCCAAATACTTAAACTCTTTCACTTGTGGAAGGACCTCATCCCCCACTCTGAGAAGGCTGTCCACCGGTTTCCTGCTGACCATGGCCTCAGATTTGGAGGTGCTAATCCTCATCCCTGCCGCTTCACACTGGGCTGCAAACCGGACCAGTGAGTGCTGCAGGTCACAGGCCAATGATGCAAACAGTACCACACGATCTGCAAAAAGCAGCGATGCAATCCTCAGGCCACCAAACTGTAACCCCTCCACACCACGACTACGCCTCGAAATCCTGTCCATGAAAATTCTGTCACAAACAGAATTGGTGATAAAGTGCAGCCCTGGCCAACAGCTACTCGGAACACGTCCGACTGCCGAGAACCCGAACGCAGCTCTCACTTTGGGCGTGCAGGGATTGGATGGCCCTGAGGAGAGGCCCCGTCACCCCATACTCCCGCAGTACTTTCCACAGTAGGTCTCTGGGGACCCGATCGTACGCCTTCTCCAAGTCCACAAAACACATGTAGACTGGATGAGCATACTCCCAAGCCCCCTCTAGGATTCCTGCAAGAGTGAAGAGCCGGTCTGTTGTTCCACGACCATAACAGAACCCACATTATTCCTCCCCAATCCAAGGTTCGACAATCGGCCAGACCCTCCTTTCCAGCACCTTCGAGTAAACTTTCCCTGGGAGGCTGAGGAGTGGGATGCCCCTGTAGTTGGCACACACCTTCTGGTCCTCCTTTTTAAAAAGAGGAGACACCACCCCATTCTGCTACTCTTTCGGCACTGTGGCCAACAGTGATTTCTGTGACTTCACAGACTCTCCAGAATAGAAGTCATAAACAGTTTTCAAGGACCAAGTTAAATCCACCGTGTCGAGTTAACTGATCCAACAGATACACAATTCCATTCTGGGGACAGTTTTGCTTCTCCACATTATTATAATGATAAATTAATTGTTGGTTCCATGATCAATAACCAAACTAAAAACCTTTTAGCCGATCACCTCATTGGAGATAAACTCTTAGATATTATTTAACAATGTTGTGTAAGAGTGGTTTTGTTGTCACAGCATTAATCGCTTCTTTCTCTTCTCTTATAGCGATGACTCCAGTGAGGACATGAGTTGTGGAGAAGACAGTCCATGGGGCTCACCAGGAAGTGATGGGGAAGGCACCTTCTTCCCCTCCACCTTTCTGAGGTGCAGAACATGAGGAGTTGTCATTATGCAGTAGCAACAGAATTGTAATCGACCCTTGACTTATAACTTAAAGTACTCACTATGATTCAGAGCAAGCCTGTGTGTTTCACCTGTGATACCATGTGCATTTGTAGGTATGCCACGTGACAGGCTTTGATCATTAAGTGCCTGTGTTAATTCACATTGCTGTCTGAGAGCATATCATTGTAATGGCACATTCCAGGAAAAACAGTGAAACACAAGGGAGATTTTATGGATGTCATGAGGTACAAGTACTGTTAAAAACCAGCCAACCAACCAGCACATCTTCAATTTGTTTTAGTATGTACTCAATTGCATCAGTATATACAGTGCTTTAATATGTATCGTGTATTTATCATTTATTACTGTGACATACGGTGTGAAAATACCATGTTGTATATGAACGGAGACATAGAAATATGTGATTTTGAATGTATGTTGTTCATGTTTACCAAGATAAGCTTACTGCTTAAAGGTAAGAAAAAATTTACAAAATGTGAATGCGATTTGTGTTTTAGATAGAATGTGAAAAGTGAAATTGGAAGGATCTGAAATAATCATTTTAAATAAAAACATTTTTTTTAAAAAACTACAGTTTCCCTTTTGTTCCCCCCATGTTAATGTATTCATAAAATGAACAGTAAACAGAAGTCAAGAAGATCAGACTGCCAACATCAGGATAATAAAAATGGAAACAGATCACAATAAAAGCTTAGCCTGCGTTTCTATGAAAAGCAGCGCAGCATCATGTATGAATACTGACGTACAAATACAACTGATGCTCAAATGAAATATCAGATGGAAATATAAGATGTATAGGAGTAAAGTGTTTCTGATCTACGTTTACATCTCATTCAATATTATTAGAGGGGATTTCCTTCATGCCCAGAGCTGAGTGCAGGAGGGTGGGGGAGGAAGAGGAGGAGGAGGAGGAGGAGGTGATGCTGCTGCTGGTGGCGGACGGGGCTCGTCTTTTCGCTGACTGGGTGTGTTGAGTGAATGTGTGTGTGTGTGTGTGTGTGTGTGTGTGTGTGTGTGTGTGTGTGTGTGTGTGTGTCTGTGTGTGTGCTCCATCTCTGATTCAACCGGCTGCCTGGAGGAGAGCGTGAGGAAGCAGTAGCAGCAGTCCGGGGGGGTTGGGCAGGCAGGCCGAGCGGAATGAGAGCGCACCGAGCCGGGACACCTTCACCATGCATCCATCCACCCACCATCAGCCGTCCATTTTACACGATCACATGAGCCGCTGAGCGCCGGTTTGGCTGTCTTACAGACGGGCAGCATCCAAGTCCACACCCGGGGATGAAAACATAACCCACCGCCACGCTGCTGCTGCGCACAGGGGGTGAAAACGCTGCCAAGATGGTCCGCATCGCCAAGGCCTTGGGTTTGGTCATTCTGTGCGTCGCTGTGCTCATCCTGTCCCTCATAAGTTATGTGTCTCTGAGAAAAGACAGCCTGTTCGCGTCCTCCAAATACATGGGAGGGCCGAGGATCATGTTCCACGCAGGATTTCGGTGAGTGCTTGTGATTTAGTAGAGTAGATAGTGGATGGGATGCGGATACGAGCTGATGTAAATATAAACAAGAGGAGTCAGGCCTGGTGTGCGTGATGCAACCTGGATCAGTTTGGACCATTTGCTTCCTATCGATCAATCCATCAGCTGTCAATCAACGACCTCACATATTTGTGGATGCTGTCCAGCTTTGCGTCCTCATCAACAGAATCACTGGACGGTGAAGTTATTTACGTGGAACTTGTTGTTTCTATGAAGCAAAACTCAAAGGTCCACTCAAAAATAGATCAAATAAAAAACCTGGAAGTTAATAGAAACACAGTGAATACACGTTTATGTGTAAAAGAAGTTATGTTCCCAGTCAATTTTAATTAATAATGGAAACTATACAAAACTAATTTAAATATGAAATAATGTACAAGTTGCTGTACATAGTTAAGAGGATGAAGCTGGATACTCCATAATTTTATACCTGTAAGTCATGTGATCTGCGTAGAGCAGGGTTGTCAAACTCATTTTCACCGAGGGCCACATCAGCATAATGGCTGTTCTCATAGGGCCAGATGTAACTTATAAATGTAACTAAATGTAAATCAATGTAAAGTAAAATAAATGTAACTACCCCTCAATGGTATATAACTCTATTCATTACTTATTCTCATTACTTATTCAAGTTGCAAACATTACATTTGCTTGTTGCTCTGTTATAACATACATCTATTTAATTTGTCAGGTTATGAAACCCACATAACTCTATCAATGAAGGATCAAACTACCCAAGTGAATCAAGAAAAATAATATCAAACACAAGTTAAGACACGTTGTTCAACGTGTCTTAAACTTTGTTCAAAATGTTTCTTCAAAAGTTAATATGGGTCTAAATACTGCATTGTGGGAAATGTAGTTTTTGGTCAAAGTACACTTCTGAACTATTTATTTTTAGACACTCTGACCTTCTATGCTCTCGTAGAGTGACAAAATGTAACCAAGTATGTTCATAAAGTATTTTATAGAAGTGTAATTTTTGAGGTACTTTTACTTGAATATGCCATTTTTGCTAGTGCTGTTAAAATGTACTTTTATCATTACAATATTCATTTGATCACTTAAGTGTTATTGTTAAGACATTATATAATAATACAAAGTAAATTCAACAAAGCATGGTGTACAGTATTGTTATTTTTAAAGGAGCCTCACTTGTAGCAGCTGCAACATCAGTTCATCAATTAACCAGTGACAAAATGTGCTGTACTTAATTTTGAAATGGGATGATTTGCATTTGGTATTTTAAGTATTTTTAGTAATGCTTTGATTGCATGATTTTACTTGTCTTATATCAGTTTTCTCACACTGCAGTATCACTAGTTTTACTTGAGTTAGTAAACATTTGTCTGTACTGTATTTGTAAAGATTTCTTATTATAGACTCAACAGCTACTGAATATCTTTGTGCTGTCAAGCATTAACTGCCATTTCAATAATCCATTAAATTAAATAGTGAGAAGCTGTTTTTTTCTATGTAAAGTAATCATTTCCATGGCAGGATCAAATTAAAAACAACAACAACACAGTAAACCTTCAGTTTATAACACTCATGATTACATTTTTATGATTGGTGTTTGCAGGTCTCAATTTGCCATGAATTTTCTGGATCCCTCCTTTATCCCCTTAACTAATGCCCTGAATGAAGAGCTCCAAGGAAAACCATCCAAATGGAAGTTCAACAAGACTGCTTTTAATCAGCAGAGGTAGGAGAGGTTACTTGTAAAACTATTTTCTATGGTTCTTGTTCTATCCTGCAGAAAACATTGGGGATGGTTTCTTCTGTAAAAGCTGAAGTCTGAGGATAGTTTTGGATTCTGTAACTCTGTTGTTATAAGAATGGTTGATTGTCTAGTTTTAGAGACTAAGCAAGAGAGTATGAGCTGTTTCATATTTTACTCAAGTAAAGAAACTTCAAAAATACCCATCCATCCATCCATCCATCCATCCATCCATCCATCCATCCATCCATCCATCCATCCATCCATCCATCCATCCATCCATCCATCCATCCATCCATCCATCCATCCATCCATCCATCCATCCATCCATCCATCCATTTTCCTTCACCGCTTTATCCGGCGTAGTGGGTCACAGCGAGCTGGAGCCAATCCCAGCTGGCTTTGGGCATGAGGCGGGGGAAACTCTGGGCACGACGCCGGTGCACCGCGGAGCCACACAGAGACAGACAAAAACACACACATTCACTCCTATGGGTAATTTGGAACGGCCAATTAACCTGAAGCGCATGTTTTTGGTGGTGGGAAGAAGCGGGACTTGAACTTGGAAACGCCTTGCTGTGCCACAGTTCTGCCCAATATAAAAAAAAACTTAACAAGTAAAAACTACAATGGTTGTCAAGTGAAAGTATAGAAGTAAAGTCAGGAAAATAGATAGAAAATAATAAAAGCCAGATCCTCAATTCAGAACAATGGGCTTAGCAGGAAGGATGTTTTTCATTAGTTATACTGTATATCATCAGTGTTTCTTACTTTAACTCTAAGTATTTATAGCTCATTTAATTTTAATGATAAGAAAAATTACTACTTGCCAGCTCGGCTCTGGCCCTGTCCGCCTGAGAATATGATTCGCTTTCAGAACCATTAGAATTTCTCAAATGACTTCAAAAAATATCTCTTGAAGAAATTCTTAAAATTTTAACATATTGTTTTATTGCCATCAATAAATATTGTCAATATTTATTTTATAGATGCCTTATCTATTTTGTTCAGTCAACATTTTTGACAGACTAATGAGCAATAAAATATATGAATTTCTTTAAACTTTCATTTATTAAGGCTGTTGTCAGTTGTTTAATGGGTATTTGCATTTTTTTAATTGTACGATGGTTTAATCTTGTTGCAAAAATCTGTGTGTACAATTATCTTCTCTTTTACAGAAAAGACATCTTCAACTACATTGACATTCCCAACAATTTCTCCCTCACAAAGAACAAAGTGCATGTTGGCCAGCTGATGCACTTTGACTACTCCAGTCACAAGTATGTGTTCTCCATCAGCAACAACTTCAAATCCCTGCTCCCAGATGTTTCCCCGATCCATAACAAGCATTACAGCATATGCTCTGTGGTGGGCAACAGCGGCATCCTGACGGGCAGTCACTGTGGTCCTGAAATCGACCAGGCCGACTTTGTGTTCAGATGCAACTTTGCCCCCACAGAAATCTACTCAAAGGATGTGGGCAAGAAGACCAACCTGACGACCTTTAACCCAAGCATCCTGGAGAGGTACTACAATAACCTGCTCACTATTCAGGATAGGAATAATTTCTTCCTCAATCTGAAGAAGTTGGAGGGAGCGATCTTGTGGATCCCTGCTTTCTTCCTTCACACTTCAGCCACTGTAACCAGAACCCTGGTGGATTTCTTTGTGGAGCACAAAGACCAACTGAAGATTGAGCTGGCCTGGCCAGGAAACATCATGCATGACGTTAACAAGTAAGA
This sequence comes from Antennarius maculatus, assembly GCA_013358685.1. Lineage (NCBI taxonomy): Eukaryota > Metazoa > Chordata > Actinopteri > Lophiiformes > Antennariidae > Antennarius > Antennarius maculatus. Next base: position 10,727,568 of record CM023608.1, read on the forward strand.
ATGTTGATATGACTGTTGAGATTGTTGAGTCAAAAGTTTAAAAAAAATGTAGTCGAAATTGGCTTGGTTTGGCTGAATTAGGGGCACAGATAGTTCAATGTTGCCATGCACTGAGGATACAACCCCCCTGCCACACCACAGGATAGACTCCCATTTACCTATCATTGCTTATCATTGCTTATCATTACCTATCATTGATTACCTGTTAATATATAATAAATAACTAAATTGCTCATAGCAGTTTTAATCTTTAAGACGGGTGTCTTTTGAGGGGGCTCATGACCTCAGTATTTGTAAAAGTGTGCCTTTGAGTTGCCTTGAATGTAGTATAGTAGAAAATGCTTAAATCATATACTTAAACTGAAACAGAATTGACGGAAAACATGAGAAAGTACAGTCACACAGTAAAAAGGATTACGGTGGGTAGATAGTGAAGGATAAGTCAAGATATTTTTTTGAGTTTGTCTATAATTTGTCTTTCCTGTCACAGGTACTGGAAAACTAAAAACCTGTCCCCTAAACGACTCAGCACTGGAATCCTTATGTATACCCTGGCTTCCGCCATGTGCGATGAAATCCATCTCTATGGCTTCTGGCCTTTTGGCTGGGACCCAAATACAGGCAAGGACCTGCCATACCACTACTATGACAAGAAAGGGACAAAATTCACCACTAAGTGGCAGGAGACCCACCAGCTGCCCAGTGAGTTCAAGCTGCTCTACAAACTGCACAGAGAAGGTGTGATTAAACTCAGCCTGACACACTGCTCTTAGACACACGAGTGGTGGATGGTTAAGGAGTTGACTCCAGAGAGCTTGACCCAGCTGCATTAGTTCAGCTCAGTGCTTCTGTTATGAACCACAATGCATGATAAGTATTAAGGGCAGTTAGGACACCAACATTGTAAAAACACACTCAGACAAAACTCTACTTTCACATGAAGATGTCAAGCTTACTCTGGATTTAAATCACACTTGTTGTTGTCTTGTACAGTTCGGACATGGATGCTTCTCAGTTAATTCCATTACTCTCCTTTGCATGGCTGCTTGCTGTGGCTAAACAGATTGAACAGAACAAAAATATATTTTAACTGGAGTCCACAGAGGATTCAGCTGTGGAAACACACCTGCATTTTCCAATTCTGTTTAACACAATATTTATTGATTAATCAACTTTTGAAATGTTTCAATGATTCTGCAATCAAAATCACTGCCTAATCTCAGGGAAAGAGTTAGATCAGTGTTTTTTCCTTTTGTAATCAGGTTCAATGTTTCAGGAGATGTGCAGTTACTGTTTCTAGACCCTTTCCCCCCCAGTAGGTGTCAGACAATCTGCACTACTCCAGACGATGGTATTTGTTTACAAGACTGTACTCTCAATATTTGCATCTTTTATGCTCTGTAGACTGACTGTCCACTTCCAATTTTGTTGAGATTCTACAATTTTTTGGTACAAGAATCAACATTCCAATAATAAGCCATAATTCATAGATGGATGATGGCATTTTGCCATTAAAAGACTGAGGTGTAAAAAAGTAGCAGCAAGTATGCTGGGACATTTGAAATAACCTCTAACAACAGGTCAGTAGCCACGCTACAAGCTGCATTTGAGTCATGGAGCGTAGATCTTTGGAAACTGCTGTTTCCATATATATATATATATATATGTATATATATATGTGTGTGTGTATATATATATATATATATATATATATATATATATATATATACATATATATGCAAAAAGGCATATATATATATATATAAATATATATATACACATATATGTGTGTGTGTGTGTGTGTGTGTATATATATATGTATATATATGTGTATGTATATATATATATATATATATATATATATATATATATATATATATATATATATATATATATATATATATATATATATATATATATATATATATATATATATAATGCTTGCTACTGTGCTGAAGGTATACCTTACATCAATATGGCCTCCTCTCAGTTTTACTTTGCTAAATACAATGGTATGAAAAAGTTAGGGCATCTCTGCCAATTTCCATTACTTTCATTTTAAAATCATTTGGTGTTGGTGATCATCAACTTCATTTTGATTTATCACAAAAAAAGATGGATAGAGCAATATATCAGAAGTGAATCTAAGTTTATTGGATTAACAGAAGATATAAAATATGCAAAAAAAAAAATCAATTAAAATTACAGAACATTGTTCTTGGTCCTTTGTGTGAATGCCAGAGTAGATTTTTGAGCAGGTTTGGGTCGTTTTCATCTTGAATTATCCAGTACTAGTGTAACTTCAGCTTTGGGACTAATTGCTGTCTATTATTCTCAAGAATCTGCTGATTTTGAATGGAATCCATGTGACCCTGATCTTTCGCGTGATTCTCAATACAGGTATTCCTCAGCTTACGTTGTTTTGAGTGACATCAAAAAAATAATGGAAAAATAAAAATCAAATTTACGTCATTTTACTTGACTTGACCTCTGTCCGTTGCAAATATTGGAATTGTAAAATCACTCTTGAAGCATTAAAAGCCAATAATATCATATTACTGTAGAATAAATAAGAATAAAAACCTAATATCTTATTATTAGCCTGTAGCAACCCCCACCACACAGAATGCGGAAAAAATGGCTGAAGACGAGACGGCGTCCTACAAGATGGCAACGTGTTTTCTATACTACATTAGAAATAGAAATTTAATTAGAATTCTGTTTTGATGCATATGGCTGTGTCCATCAGTTTTTTGAAGGATTAAAATGAAGTTGTTGATTCAAAACCCAACTGTTAGGGGTGTCCAAACTTTTTCATACCATTGTATAACCTGAATAAAACTTTAAAACATCTTGTATATGAACATTTATACTCACTTCACAGAGATCTTCATCACAACATTTCAAATAAAAACAATAACGTCCACGAAGCCCTGTTACTTCCATATTTCATCAAACTACATATTTATTTCAATGACTCATTCATTTTGTTTTTACAAAAATTACATTTGTGGATTTAACTTGATTCATGGAGAAAATACATTCAGATCAGCCACACACACACACACACACACACACACACACACACACACACACACACACACACACACACACACACACATATATACAGTATGGCTTCTCACAGAAGTCAAGATATTTATTGTTCAGAAAACAAGATATTTCCAATAGTTATGTTTGTGTAATTACAATACAGGTTGTACCAGCTATTTTTAAATCCATTACAAAGATTTTTGTAAGTCCTTTTTCATTTCTAGTCATTTTACAATGTCATGTTTGTTGTAAGACACAATGCAATCACTCCTGCTCCTGGCCATTACATAGTTAGCCACTTAGAAATCTACAAAGTGATAATCTGCAGAACATTTGAGTAAACGTGAAAGTGTTAAAAGCTTTGCCAGAGACTGCAAATATACTATATACTATATAAACCCATGTCAGCCCAATGGGCCTGTGGGGACTTAGCCTTGGATGATGACCAATAAGTTTCTTGAAACCAATCAGGTCTTTTCGAAACTCCCAAAAAGAATGTCTCAGCAGATTAACCCAGGTGATGTGTCTCATGCCAATGACCCACATTAGTATACAAAGGCTCGGTGAAACTCGCATTTCAACGACCCCCCTTTGACACCCCCTTGGCAACCCCAGGGGGTGTCAACTGCAGTCTTGAAATGTGAATAGCACTGACCACACCCCACAGGGTTAATAAGCTGGGACAAGACCAGCCACCTTCAGAACTGAAGAAGCCTCTTGGATGAGAGACAAAATGTTTTCAAGAAACTTTCTTAAAGTCCAGTGGATTGACTTAAACAGCTTTGGATAACCATGATCTGGATAACTGAGAACCTACACAGACATAACTAATAAGCATGATGGCATGTCATGTCTGCATATCATTCTCTGTGTCTGACTATGATATCCTACAGACACAAGCACTGAAACTGCAATAGTGTAGGTGTTACTACATCAACATATCATCTTCCCTGTCTGTTGTGAACAGCTTGAGCGGTATATATTAAAAAAAAGACAAGATGCTGAATCTTTAGATGATGTGATGCTGCAGCCATGTATGTGAGCCACTGCCTGAAATAAAAGAGTTTGTAGCCTTGTACCCAGATGGTTTGTGCTCAACAACCAATTTTCCCTTTCATGTGAAGTTTCAAGAGTTACACATTAAAGATATCTCACGTTTCAATTTCATTAAAGCCTAAAATTATGGACTATTCAGGCAGAGGATTACTCTTTTGTGTGACATAAACTCACAAAATGTGTCACTGAACTCAACCTTTATATGCAGTGGTGGTGCCTTTGGATTTTTTTCATTAACATATTGGAAAAATGTTAGTTTTTTCAGTGCTGTAAATAGTACTGACAGGAACAGAGGGACAGAACACATAGACACCTAATGTCTGTGCCAAGTCAGGCTGTTTGAGGTGTCTGAACTCGGAGTCCAAATAACTCCAGGAAAAACTTTACTTCACTTTGTGTGAATATTGCATTAATATAGATTTTCAGCATAAACTAGCTTGATATTTTGAGTTGGGTGGGCATGATTCAGTAACCAGGTTGTATTTTCCACCCACTCTCTTCCTCTTTCTAATTTTTGGATGAGCAGGGATCTGGACAGTCAGGTGCTTCCAAGACAGTGATAGCTGGAACTAGAATTATTAACGACTCTACAGAAATCCATTGGCAACATCGTTTTAGAATGTTGTATGGGTTTTACAGTGCGTTTTAAATTATTATTATAAATAATAATAAAAATAAATAAATTCATACATACATACATATATCCCTACATACATACATATATACATAAATACATAGATAAATACATAAATAAGCATAATTTCACATTTCATTCATTATTTTTTAAATTTGGCCAATATGGATTAAACCTAAATTGACACTCAAATACTTTTGTTGACAAGACCTGAACAAGCTGATGTTGATGATACCAAAAAAAAAGGAAAACAACATTCATAATAATAATTGTAATATTAACTCTAAAGGAACAGAACATCTTTGTATGGGGAAAGAGCTGGAACTGGCTCCTGGAAAAACAATTGTAAAGTAATTCATAAAAAATGTTAGACTAACACTTGTCTAACATCTCGTGACTTTAATCATGGTGCTAGTGTGGCTAAAAAATCAGGAAACTTTACACATATTTCAAATTATTTAATTGTGTAGCAAGGCACGTTGGCGCAGTGGGTAGCTCTGTAGCCGCACAACAAGGTGGGTCTGGGTTCGAATCCCGCTCTGTGCGGAGTTTGCATGTTCTCCCCGTGTCTGCGTGGGTTCTCTCTGGGTTCTCCGGCTTCCTCCCACCTCCATAAACATGCGCTTCAGGTTAATTGGCCGTTCCAAATTGCCCAAAGGAGTGAGTGAGTGTGTGCATGTCACGCCTGGAGTTCCCCCGCCTCACGCCCTAAAACAAGCTGGGATAGGTTCCAGCTCCCCGTGACCTGCGCAAGCAGATGAAGCGTTTAAGAAAATGAATGAATGATTTAGCAACTAATAATATTGCTACAAATATTTAAATTAATGCTCCAAAATGCTAAAGAAGAGAATGAACTATATTTTAGACTTTTTGCTGGATAATAGTTTCATTCTACATGTAACCATTTAAATTCCACATTTGTGATGTTAAGATGAGAAAGGAGTAGTAGCTATACCTTACTGCATCTTGTATAAAGAGCATGGTCCATTTAAAATATATGCATGTGAAGCACTTAAAAGTCTTGTAGGCAAGTTTTTTATATGACTTTTTTGAAGATTGATATGATTATATAATTTTTTGTTATTGTTTGTGTTATTGGTATTCGGTTTCTTTTCAAGGGAGATGTTTGAAGGCTAAAATCAGTACCCTACTGATATATTTCACATGGGACCAAACCGCTATAGATCATCTTAACAATGAACAAGCTTTATTTTTTGTATGAAGTTCTTGTGTTTTAAATAAACTGAAACACACTGCCCCAAACACTGAAACCTAATCACATGATCATCTCATGACTGCAGCATGAGCTGCTACTTAGAAATTCTGGTTTAGGCTGAGGTCTAGTAAACAGCAGTGCTGTCTCATACACTCATCAGAAGAAGTGCGTGGTTTCAAATTTAGTGTGGTTGACGTTTGCTTGCCATCCTGTACCACACAAGAGAGAAATTTTTAGTTTTGTCTCCTTTCGGATAGTGAACTTACGTGTTTCCAAATCACAGTGCAATCATTATAAGAACGATCACCTTGACATATTTGATGGAGAAGTTAGGCTGATGATGTCATAGATGCGTACATTTAGAAATAATTTATTTTCTGTAGTTCCTTAGGAATGTTCTATAGGTACACCAAGAGTGTCTGGAGGAGAATGTTACTTTAGTTTGACACCAATTCATTTGATATTTTCAAAACTGTATGGCAACATACATCATATTGAAGTGGAATATCCCTTATTTGATGTGGAATATCACTTTTTATGGCGCAAAATCATTTAATACTTTGTATTTAGGGTGTCAATCATAGTATTGTAGAATTTATACAGATATGTTTTATCACTGGAGCAGACATGAATGCTGGTCACATTCCACTTCAAGAAGGATTCTCCTAATGTTCAAAGCCAATGTGTAGAATGTGTGTAAAAAGTTATAATGCTTACGTCTGTGATAATAACAGTAAAGCTTTCTGTGCAATACATTAACCTGACAGGACAGTGGACATAAAATGTCTTTATTCCAAATGCAGCACTATATAGGATCATCTCCAACAACCCTTTAACATTCCTGTACTTGTGTTTGATCTGCATGGCAAATTTGTTTCATGATTCATAGAAAAAAGCTTGCCTGCTTCTGTAAATTTTGTAGACAAGTCATAACATATAAGGGACTTTGCAATGTTGTTTGTTCTAACAAAAACAATCATGAAATATAACAAATGTAATCATGTCTTAAATTGTTTTTGATTACAATTCATGATGAATATACACTGCTTGGCTGCATATTTCTTCCATCAATTGTGTCAAATAAAAACAGTATTTTTCTCCAAGATAACCCCATTTGAAGATAATTCTTTTTTCTTTTGTGAATTACAGCTATTCAATACATCATCCAAGTTTTTGGAAAATTACACATATTCAGCAACTGTACACAATCTTAAAAACTGAAGTCTCTTCTACTTCTTTTTTCTCCTCTAAAGGTGAATAAATAATATAACAGTGAAGGAATTCATACAATATTGCTTCAAGTGAATTGGACCAGATTTCCAGTACTAGAGTTCCACTACTAGTTCCATTACTGGATTATATTTTAATTGCTTTTACAAGGTCAAATTCTTTTCTGTGTCCTCTAGTAGTCCAACTCCTGAAAACAATAGCATTGAAAAATACAGTGTCAACTGGGACAAGTGTAAAAGAGAGGCTGCTGTTAGTAGCATCAGCAGGCACACCTCATCCTGTTGTGGGTCCCCTGTAAATCATGGCTGGTGACTGTGCTGCCATTGGGCTCAGAGCCGCGGCCACCATAGGTGCTCTGTTCCATCCTCTTCATCACCAGGTCCAGCAGTGTGCTCACGGCCTGGTCCACTTCAACACCCGTCACTGCACTTGTCTCAAAGTAAGGGATGCTGATGAGAAAATATAAGACCTATTTCAACATATTCTTTCTGCATGTGTACTGTGTTGACTGAAAGTGATTCTACATGTGGCCCATGTCACTACGTCTATATATCTACTAGTATGTCAAAGATGGTTTTACTCTTTTATTTTTTTGATTGTGTACAGTAGGTCAGAAAATAATGGTTTAGTATTTGGTTTCTCGTTTTAATCTCATAGTACCAAACATTTATCATGTCACTCCTTGGGGTTCCTGACACACAGGATTGAAACCATATTCTAAATATGAAACACAAAAATCAGAGGAAGGTTGAAACCAGCTCAATTGCACCTCTCTGTGGTTAAAAGCAGCATCATGTATTTAGTGCTTGTCAGTCAATCATTCAGTCAGACAGACAGACAGACTGACCACAGTGCCTCACCCATATCTCTCTGCCAGATCTTTTGCCTGCCTCACGTGAACGTCCCTTACATCTTGCAGGTCTGCCTTAGTGCCCACCAGCACAATGTCTGGACTGTCACAGTACGCATTAGCCTGTAGTTGACCTGTAACGCCATAGGCAGAGACATTTAAACCCATGTGATGCAAACAGACATGCATGAGCAAGCTTGAAAAGCTGGAGAAATTCTTGTAGTTAAGGTAAAAGGTAGTTTTGCATCCACCTCCTAGTGACAAAATTAATTGATCTGAAGTAAAGTTGCTGACATGACACATACTCATCCAGTTCCTGACGTTAAGGAAACTTTGCTGATTGGTCAGGTCAAACATCAGCAGGAAGCCCATGGCGTCCCTGAAGAAAGCTGTAGTGAGGCTGCGGAACCTGAAAACACGTGGAGAACTGATATTTTCCTATACATAGCTACTGTGTATACTTTAGCCATCCTGACAGTCCTCCTGTTCCCAACAGGAGGTTGGTGTTTTCCGAGCTCTAAGTGATTTTATTCTGAATACAAACTTATACAGGTCTGGGTGTTTGCTTACAGCTACAAAACGTGTATCTGAAATGAATTGAAACTTTTCAACTTAAGGCGAGCAAAGCCAATATTCTCACCATTGGTATTGTTAAAGGCACATAATTTGCATCGCCCAGTAACAAACTGCATGTGATCCAGACATTGCATTATCTCCATATGCATTTTTATACTGTGTGTAAAATTCTGTTAACATTTAACAGGTTAATAGAACTGCTTGCTTGTCACTCGTTTTTGTGGTTACAGCATTTTTTTTGCTCATTCCAACAGTATTTTTTTTAACCCTCCTCTGCATCGCTCAGTCTGCTTTAAAGTGTTAAATACATCCCAAACACATCTGATTTACCTCTCTTGTCCTGCCGTATCCCAGAGTTGAAGGTGGACTCTGAAGTTCCTTTCTGTTCTCCCATCGGCCCCTGTCCCTGTGTACGCCTGAAACAAACCACAAAGCCAGATAATCCAGTCAAACTCTGAAGTGGGTTCAACATAAGTCAAGAATCATACAATTCCGATAACGTTTTAAATCTTAAATGTGCTCACTAAAAGAAGAGGCACTTAGTGGCACTCACCACTCTCTTTTCTCTGAAGTCAATGCCAACTGTGGTTGTGAACTTGCGGTTGAACTTGTTGTCAGTGTACCTGTGGAGGAATGTGGTCTTTCCCACGCCTGAGTCCCCAAGGGCAAGTAGCTTGATCAGATAGTCGTAGTCTGAGGTCGCCATTGTGTAGACAAGTGCGCTACCTGCCACAGAAGATTACTACTTTGTTTTGATGTATCTTGGTAGATTATAAAAGATCAAAGAATTCTAAGAAAGAGATGCCAAGTAAATACTTACAATTCTAAATTATGAATAAAATTGTTCCACATATACAGCAGTTTTCAGTCTACAGATAATAACACTGGCTTTGTGGGATGTCTTGAATCCAGTTTCATGACGGACTGATCTGAGAGGTACGAGCACATGACTGAGGCTTGCTTCCACATGAGCAGTCAAATGCCTCACTAGTTTTCTCAGACTACCCAGAATGTAAAAAAAACAACTGTTTGGCAGACAGAACTCCTTTTATTGGCTTGAAGGGTTTGGGGCAGACAAGTCATCACTGCATGACACCACTAAGTTCACAGCTATGCAATCATTACACGAGTAGCTGGGGCAAGAGAGGACAAAAATGCAAGCATGCATAATCAGATTTGAACATGAAATATTTGAGTCCCCCTGGGCACAAACAATCATGATGAATTTTTTTTTTTGGTATGTTAAAAAAGAAAAACCTTGAACTCAGCAACAATATAAACATGGGGTACTACAGTGAAATCAAGTGTGATTTCCTATTTGTGTGACTTATAGCATTGAGATCTTTGTAATGAAGAGAGTAAGGAGAGATTGAATGATCAGTCCTCTGACATAGAGCAATTGATTTGAAGGGAAAAAAAACATTTCCAGAAGGAAACTCAGACATATTTGATCATTTTCAAAAATATTCCCAGTTTCAAAGACCGACAATTTATGAGATACTTTAAAATTATTAAAAAGTACCTTACCAGTCTATCTGGACGAAGTGCCAGTGTCCATTCAAAGGTTCCTCAAGTTGTCCTAAATAAAATAATCGCTGTCAGGATGTGATGGCACATCCATTCCCCTTCTTACATGTGATCTAGGGAGGAGTTTCATAGCAGAAAAAAAAAGCTTGTGAGGCTGTGCCTTACAACACTTTTGGTTTTATGGTATTTCATGAGAAAAAAAACGTCCTTTGAAAACTGGACTGTGGTCTCTGCTGATGAATAATGTGTGCCTTTGTGGAGTTCAGTAGAAATTACACAACCACTTTAGAGGCTCAATGAAGGAATCCTTCCTCTGTGGACAACATGAAAACAACACAAAAGCAGTTTAAGAACAGACTTCATTCACATTGCCCTTATGTTTTATTTTCTGCACTAGAGCTGAGCAACATTAAATTAACAATGGCAAAGAAATGACTCATACATAACGTGAACATCACAGATAAAGCCAAAAAATATAATCAAACTTTTGAAGTCCTCTTTATGTCAGCAGTGTTCATCAAAATCAGAAATGGTATGAAATTATTGTTGACTTTAAGAAACATTTTTTAGACTCCAGCAAACAAAAATCAATTTCAAGTCAAAGTAGTGTACATTTAATAGTCTTATTTACAAGAAAGCACTGCAGAGAACCAGGTTTAAGTTTACAATATCTCATATATTTGCACAAACTGAATGGTAGTATTTGAGGAAGTAGTCTGTTGTAAACATTTTTGGTGTGGATTGAATCACTTGTATTCATTCACTGCAAAGTTTTTATTTTTGCTATGACTTTTACAACTTTTCTCATTGCTATTGTATATCACTTTTTTGTGATCACAATGACTTGATTAATTTACCTGTAATTCACATTACATTGACTTCATTAAGGATCATACTGCTATCTAAGCATATTAATCATTGATATTTAAATGGCAAATAAACTTTAATTAAAAAAAATATTTTAAAATTATTTTTGTTTTAGTATTTAAGTGAATAATATTTTTAAAAATATATTAATCCATCAGGTTATCCATCAAATTTTAAATCAGTTAAATTACCTACTAAGTTCAAAAATATATTTGTACATTTAATAAGCTTTTGTATTAAAGCACTAGCTTTGATAAATGGTCTTACACTGGCCTTCTGGCCTTTCTATCTTATCCAGTTCCTGAGTGTACAAAAGTTGAAAAGGTCATCGTCTCCTTTTCATCCCCTTTGCCGCCTGAGTAATGTTTTTTTTTGTTTCATTTTTCTATCTGCAATGGTTGCGAAGATATTTGATGGACTAACGGACAGACAAACACACTAACACTGACAATTACAATATATCCCCTTCACGGAATGTACTGTAATCACTTTGACATCCCATAAAATATGCTTCAGTATGATCTTGATCCAAGTAATAATCTCGATCTGGTGATGCAGAATCACATTATGAATGTTAGACCATCATGAGACTATGGTTATTAGATACAATGACATAATGGGGAGGCTAAGCTGTGACAGAGGTAAGTCCTCTCTGAGTGTTCGCTCTCACTTTTTAAAGTGCTGCAAGAAATTAAAAAAAAAAATCACCCAACTGTTCTGTGCTAAATAGTTTATAATGCAGTTAAGTGTACTGTTTATTCAACTGATATCCTGCATTTATTATAGAACAAAAACAAAAAATGCAATATTTTATTTACGAGAAATAACAAATGAACATATCGCTGCCCTTCTCTAGGAGGGTTTGAAATACTTCAACAAACTGTTTTCTTGACTACGTTTCCCTTGAGCCTTCTTGTCTTTGGTCATTGAACTTCTCACTGGTTTCCTGTTGGAAGCATTCTTCAGGACTGGTTTCTCTTGTTTCCATTCAGACATTAGCGCCATTTGAACATCTGACGGAAGCTCAGAAAACACTTGAGGGTCCACATTCCCAGGGAAAGGGAATGATAGGCTGCTTACTCTCTTAAGATCTTCTCCTGCATCCACAGGACTCTGACTGTCAGGAGAGTATAAGTTATTAACAGCTTCTTTCATGTCATTAGGGTTTTGTGAATTCGTCCTTGATCCTGAAGATTTGTTTTTTACGATGTTGGGGACATCGTCAGCTGAGCTCAGTGAGGTGCTCGGGAGAAGGTCTGCATAGATAGGTGTTAACAGTTCCTGCTGGATTTCCTCAGGGAGAACCCTGAAGACTTCTGGGTCAACATTTGGTGGCAATCGATTCTTCACTTTGCTATCATTTTTGTCTGACGTCTCTGTGCTGCACGATGCATTCAGCAAGGATCGGTCTTTGATGGCAACAACAGAGCTCTGTTTTCTGTTAAACCCATGCAATGCAGCACCAGAGCTCCAGGGGCTTTTTATGGTAGCAACTTTTTGTGAGGAATGATCAGAAATCACGCTGTGTGCATGGAACTGATGATCCGTGAAGTGATCTCCACACTGAGACGAATCATCCTGTCAGAAGATAAAACAAGAGATGTCAGATATAAACTGATGTCAGAAAAGTATTTAGTTATTCTTTGTTTCAAAGGATGTCTTCAGCATGTCTTCAGGTCTGCAGGGCTCACAGTGTTGCATTTTTGACTGTTTAAGACCTTTTAAAAAAACAGAAAATGTAATCAAAACTTATATTACAAACCATCTATCCAAGAAATCAAAATACAGTGAAAAATGTAAAGCATCTATAATTTATGACATTTTATAGTACTTACCAACAGTGTATAGTGTATATTTATTAAATAATTTATTGTATGTACCTCAAAAAGTGATTTTTGAAGGTACATACATTTCTGAAGGAAGATTTTGAGGTTAAAATTGAAAAAAAATTGTCATACTTTGTAAGATTTTAGCTTCTTGATCTCAGTTGAGTTCAACTGGGTTTTTTGTGTTAGTCAAACGAAATTATATATTTGAAGACACCTTGTACTTTGCATTTCTTACACCAATCAATTAACTGACTATACAAAAAAACAAAACAAAACAAAAACAACAACAACTGGTGCATCAGCTGAAAACCAAAACTTTGTTAACTTAGTAACAATCCCACAAAAATTTCTTAACAGTCTGAAATGTGACACAAAAAATTGCACTGATACCATGATAAAGAGCTGAACAGTAAAAAAAAAAAAAAAGCTGGAGTACAACACAACATTTGCCTGTGTTACCTGTGTTGAGAAGCTTTGTGTTTTTCTGGGAGACGTGTGTTGTGTGAAGAAAGAGGTGATGGAGCCCTTTCCACTGGTGGCAGCCGTTCTCTTCTGCAGGTTACTGAAGCAGACATTGATGAGGGTGAGGTGGAAGGCAGCGCTGCTGTCCACCATCTTCTGGAAAAGTTTCGTGGCCAGCGGGACCAACTGGTCAACAACGTCTTCGATTCTACCTATACAGATATTACAGACAAGAATGCTTTGGTGGTAGTTTATGACACCTGAGGCCTGATTTGTTCAGCTAGAGAATCAACACAACTTTTTTGCGTAAGATAAAACAGGACATTTACATACAGCAAAAAATATTTTCATTTCTAAAAACTTGTAAACACCTCCGAATGTCCACTTTAATTTTATCAATCCCAGATCACCTTGTTTGGCTGAAGATCAGCTCAATCCTATCCTCTAGAAACACATTTTACTATAAATTGTTTGATGCATATTAAAACAATAACGCATATAAGTGAGCCTGAATATTACTGCTGGCTATGCATCTTGAAGATCATTAAATTTACAAACTATTTTATTCAATACGTTAATTTCTTAACAAAGGAGCAGTGGAAACAAAAACTGACTTTGTATTAAACAGTAATAATAAATGCTAAAATCAACAGTAGAATTCTTATCTGAGCTAAAACTGCCTGATGCTATAAGTAATCTGATGAAAGAAGGGATAGTAATTCAAAACAGTAAACCTGCACACTGTACAACCAGAAACAGCATGCATATATTGTAAGCATTCATTTTAATGTTGATATAAAATACAAATGAGCTTTACAGGTTAAAATTTAACATTCAAGTCTTTGCATATAAACCCAAATCCTGGTGACGTTACTTTTTGCTGTGTCATAAACCTTCTCAGCAGAGAACTTGGCGGTGGTGAGGCGTACATATAATTCATTTGGCTGCTGGGTGCATCTGAGGCTGTCTATTATAAAGGTATTGTTTCATTTTTCAAATATAAAGAGTCAATTATTTGTGACATGAGTGGAAATTAAACTGATTAAATGTCTAGAGTTTATGCAGGTGGAATGTTACTATGTTTACCAGAAGTGAATGAGTGTCCAATGTCTCTGGGGATTGGACACTGACGGCTCTCTCGACTGAACCACTTGTTGGTTGCGGAGTATCTACGGATGGTAAGCCGAAAGGTCTGAGGCTCCCTGCCATCTTTGTGCATCCTAGTTTTCAAACAGACAACAAGGTTAGGTTAAGGGACTTGAGTGACCGGCTTTAACCAGATGGCATTTTATCCCACCTCTCCACCAGGCTGTTCAGCAGCTCCCGAATCTTTTCCAGGACGTCTTTAGTTGAGGACATTTTCCTGAAGGAGTCTTCATCACTGAGAGACTAAAACATGAGGAGCAGAGGGAAAAATAAATTATAAAATAATGTTTTATAATAAATAAAAGTACATCAAAAGGAACAATAATGAAGATCTCTGACAAAATAAAAACAATATCAGCTATTTTCACGCCTTTGTACAAATGCACTGGGATAAAAATTAATGAAAGGCATCGGCTTTTTCTATTTTGTTGGATATGAAAGAGACAATGTCTGGTAGAAGCTGTTTCATACTGATAACTTCCTACCTGAGGGGCCCCTGTAGGTGTGACGGGTGAGTCATCAATGCCAAGGGCCAGATTCTTCAAGCGTTGGGCACTGGCACCTCCAAACTCTTTCACCAAGTCACTCAGTGGGAAAAGCTGCAAGTCTTCCACACTGACCAGCCCCAGAGCTTGAAGTCTCTTGGCAGTTTGGTGACCCACTCCTAAAAATCCAGTATGGGATGAGAGTTGTTTTTAGTTCAAGCCAAGACCCAATCAAGCACTTTTAAATTAAAAAGTTTCACACTTATAATGAACATCTTTACCTGGCAATTTGCGGAGGTTGCTCAGGCAACCGATGATGTCGTCGACGTTTTCTGGAAGCAGTGATGTTTGCTGATTGGGTTTGAAGGCGCCTGACACCAGTTTGGCCAGCAGTTTATTTGTGGCGATGCCAGCGCATCCAGTCAAACCCAGTTTGCTGTGCATGGCCTCTCTAAGCTCTGCTGCGATGTGTGAACCTATCACCAACCTTGTATGATCACTAGCTTCAACATCTGCACCTGGGTGGGAAAAGAAATTTGAAACTTTTGTTGTGCACGGCAGTGAAAACACAAACATGTGACTATAAGTTATTATATATGAATAGAGGGAAACTGAAAGTACAATGCAAATAAGTTTCTTGGCTTGTTTCACAACCCATTTCCTTGATTCAACCTGTCAGATGATCAGACTTACTGACATGGCTGTAGACATGTCCATTAAATGTCAAGTTACTGGATTCTGGTGTCTCTGCAAGCCTCATTTCTACCATCTTGGTGACGTCCACAAAGTTTTCATCAAATCCAAGCCTCTCGACCAGTGGAGTGTAAGACATCAACAGCTCTGAATGGTGGGACAAAAAGGTAAACACAGAACATGGAAAAAAGAAAAATTCTAATCTAATCTAGTAATTTATATATTTATGTATTATATGTACTTTATGTGTAAACAAACAACAATAATGATAATATAGGAAGACCTGTTAAGAAAAGAATGTCACTTCTTTCTTCTTTATCAAATGTCTCTCTTTTGTACTGAACTCACACTGTTTAGGAAGAATTGCTAGCTTCTTCTTTCTTTATACATTTATAATGTTTTATGAATTTATAATGTTTTATAATTTATAATGTTTGCGTTATTGTTTTCAGGCTACTTATTTTAGACTACCACATACCGGTAAAGAGAACTACAGTGGATTACTATTACATACTGTTTGGCCTACCTGTCACTTTATAGGACATCTCTCTGTAGTGTGTCAGGTCTTCTCCATTGACCAGCACCAGCCGTGGGCATTTCTCCTTCGCATGAGAAACAGACATCAGCTTGGTGACTCCCAGCTCCCGAGCCACGTAGTTACACGTGACTATGATATATTTCTGTTGAATGCCTGATGAGATGAGGAACATTATTAGACCTCAACAATATTCTGGGCTTGAAAAGCCAACTTTTATTCATTCACTGGAGATAAGCTTACCTAAAGGGACTTCTCTCAGTGCTGGGTTTCTGATCATTTCTACCTGAGCGTAGAAGCAATCCAGGTCGAAATGCAGAATGACTCTGTGTACCGGTGCTGCTCCTGGTGTCTTGTTCACTCTGGGACCTGAAACAGATGACAAACACATCATGACACGCGTGAGAGGAAAGACACTTCCTGGTTAAATGCAGTTAAACAGATGACAGACACGACTGTAATCTTCTCTGTGTGTTAAAAAGAGAACATAAATGGAAGCAACTTGTTTTCCGACACTTTATCAACACTTTGACTGTACCTGAAGCAGTGGTCAGGCTGAGTGGGCCCGAATCCACGAAACTATTCTTCCACTCAGTTTCATCCTCTTCTGCCTCATCTTCACTGTTATCCATTTCAGACAGCGTGAATTTCGTCTGTTTTCCAGATTAAAGTATAACTCTCATGAACTACTGCTTTGGTTGTATTTTGCTGCAGGTAAAACATTCCGAGTGAAAACACTCATCGGCTGTCGTTCCCAGTTCCGACCTCAGAACGACGCCACCTACCGGCCTGGAGGGCCACTGCGATAAAGTGACGACCAGGTGACAGACAGCGACTTGACGACTTGATGCCTAACTTTTTGTATTTTAAAATGCGTTATATTTTTGGATACTAAAAAAAAACAAAACGATGAAAACATATTTTCCATACATATGTACACATATTTTGGGAGGAAAAAACAATCTTAATTTAAACGCGAACTAGTCTAACGAGCTCAGCGGAAGGTATAAAGCTCTGTCGAAGCCTCCGCCTGCCGACCGACAGTCAGCGCGTCTGAGGCGAGCGACACTGCGGATCGTGGGAGCGTTTTTTTTTTCTTTCTTCTCATGTTTCCCTCGTCTGGTCTTTTTGCAGATATAAACTGTCCTGTGTCACAACGTTGGATTTGTGAGCGACCCCACTGTTTGTACAAACATGTCAAAGAACTCCGGGAAGTGGTTGATGCCTCCAATCATTCATCGATAAATGAGTTTGCAGGTCAGTGTATTGACGGTAAGTTTGAAACGTTCTGCTTCCTGAGCCCTGAAATAGTAAGACTTGTAATATTAAAATAACAAGTGTGAAAACAATTTTTATAACGAACGTTGCTATATATACATTTCAATCTATGTTCAGAAAAGAGTTACGAGTGAACACAAACGCATGATGTATTGGTTTATTTGGACAGCTTGACCTACGATTAATGTTCGAACGGAGGGAAGTGCTGTATCTTCTACGGCCAGCTGCGCCAAACAATTTGAAAACGTGTCTGCCATTTATGATTGGTTTATCCGAGTGACCGTAAATTCATTGAGCAAATGGAACGCAGTTCTTACTTCATTAGCCAGCCTTCAGTCATGATTTCTGACAGGTGGACAGGGGCATCTGATCTGACCATCCCTGTGCCTTCATGTCTTACAGGGGCCAGGGGTTTGGCCCCTGTAAGATATGTGGTTTTGTCCAAAAACCACATGTCTTTTTCACACAGAGGCACACAGTTCATCAAAGTTGCAATCCAAACAGCTTTTTCGGTCTTCTATGATACTAAGTTCTCTTTTGTGTCCCTTTTGAACAGGATCCCAAAATGACAGTCTGTATTCTGCCACTAGAGCACCAGTGAATGAAAAGATGAAAGATGAGTGTCTCCAGGAGCTGGAGCGGATCAACAAGGAGATAGAGAGCGTAAAGCATGAGGTGGAGCAGGAACAAAGACGCCTGTCTGACTACCAAACCGTACAGGCAGATGACAGAAATCCCGCATGTAATTTATCAGTTTCTAAGTTGGAGACTGAAAGTAAATGTTTACAGAGTTCACATGGATTTTCCCCATGCACAAACAATGCTCAAATAGACTATAGAGCAAGTAAATATGTAGTTGACAACTCCAAACCAAGGACTGATTTGGAGTATGACCCTCTGTCCAACTATTCTGCTGACTTGCGGTCATACAGGTCTTCAGGTAAGGAGCATAGGGTGAAAAAAGGGCGAAGTTTGAAAATGGAAATAAAAGCTATACCTTGCAACCAGAAGAAGCCAGTCACAGATCAGACTCAATTTTCCCAGTATCCACTTGATGACTCAAACGGAGACGACGTCCTGATTATAGACATTCCAGCCTCACCTGCCAAAAAAGTTATGAGAGTTCAGAAGCCTGGAGATTCTCTCAAGAATGAAAAGGAATTGAAGGGGGTCAAAACGGGGCCCAGTTTACTGAACTCTCCTCTTCCGTACCCCGCTCCAGACACGGCTTCTGGCAAAGTAGCTGATTTTCTTGAATGTTCAAAGGCCCTACAAAGAGACACCCAGAGAAAGACTCACTTACAGCCTGCAGAAAAAGGTGTGGAAAAGGGTCTTGAACCTGCAAGTCCTCCTGACATCACACACGAGCATGATCAAAACCAGAACAATCTGGTAGAGGAAAGAACAGGAAATGGATTTCTGGCAGAAATTTATGACGTGATCCATGGTGATCGAAAGAATAATCCACTGCAGACGTCTAATAATTCACGTTTCTCTAGAGCTGCAGCTGCTTACTTTGAGACTCAATGCAGGCAACACACCAAGCAAGCAGAAACATCAGTTCAGGATTTATCTAGTAATCAGTGGCCATCTGCAAATGTAAATGCAAACATACCTATCCAGAAAATATCAAGTAAAATCCCAGAAAAAATTCTGAGTAAAGCGGTTATCAACCATGCTCCAACTGAAAGCGGCCTGAAGCTGGTAGAGTCTGTGTCAACAAGCAATCAGTCTGGTCAACAAAATTCATTAGCATCGAGTTTGATGTGCAAAGTTGAGTCATCAACCCCATCAAATGAGCAACATTTGAAGAAAGTGAATGATAAGGTGGTTATAACTGATTCAGGCTCTGATGAGCTCCACTATTCTGAAATGGAGCTGTCTGACACTGACCCGATGGAAGAATGCTTCAGGATCTTTATGGAGGAAAATGAAAACGGCAGTAAGCAGCCAGATGTGTCTGTAAGTATGTTTTAGACTATCCAGAACCTAGATGGACGAATGTCCTTAGTAAAGACCTTCAGTCTTTCTGATTTTTTTCATTTAGGTTGGAATTGTGGAGGTGGAGAAGCCTGAATTGTCAGGAAAGAAGAGGGTGGCTCATGAAGCCAAACATTCAGAGGTAAAAATGAATAAACCAAGAAATCCTTTAAAAATATACAGTTGTGCGCTCTAAAAAACTTTTCTATTATGTATTACATTTTTAAACATTTGCATGAATTACCAGCTACTGCACGCATGTTTAGAAAAAAACTTTTGAAAAAGCTTAGAAAAAGTTATCAAAATGACAGTCAACCAGTGACATGGTTAAATATGAGAATGCCATAAGGGGCATTATTTACTAGTGGACTACCCTTTTAAACTACCAAAAAAGAATGATTAGCTTAAATTATAATGTTAAGCACATATTTTGATTTTGTCTGCTTCTATCTGCAGCCATTGGCCAAGAGCAGACCCCAGCCTCAGGTGCTGGTTCCCCTTTGTGTGCCTGCGGTGTCGAGATTTTCCTCCCAGCCTTCCATCACGTCCAAGATCCAGCAGGTGCACCAGAAAGCCTCCATCCTGCCTGCTTCAGTTAAAGGACGCCAGGCTTTAGTTTCTTCAACATGTCAAAGGAGTTTTGATGCAGATAAATTACCCACCCCTTCAGCTCAACCCTCTGAACTACTGATGGCTACTCCTTCACAAAATGGTGAGTTTATTTTACTGAAATACCTAAATTAAATGCTTATAAAATACAAAAGCAAAATTCTGGAGAAAAAAAAGCAGAATTTTCTCAGTTTGAAACCTGTGTTATATTTGATTTCCTGTTTGTGCTAGCATGTTTCTCTTCAAACTTGATGACATGCTCTTTGATGTATATCATGTGGCATTTCTTTCTAAACTCTGCAGGTTCGAAATGTTTCATGTGTGTTTTCTTCTTTTCACAGCTTATATGAATTGCATACCTGTTGGAACAGCCGTGATTGAAGTGGGCAGCAATTTACACTTAATCCTACCAGGGGGCGCCTTCCCTCTTCCTATTACATCCAGTTCAGTCCCAGCTACTTCACTGCTAACCCCAATCAGACCTACACATACAAGTGCTATCACGGTGAAACAAACCTCCCATCCGCCTGCAGTTGCCTCTGTGCAGAGATATCGCACATCAGCACCTGTAATTATTCCTGCTCCAGCACGGAAACCCACACTGACCTCTTCATCGGCACATCTGACTCCAGCTACTTCCTCTGGTGTCAGTACTACTGTTAAGGTGAATAGTAAAAAAACAAGTTGAACAAGGGGCATCTGCTGCAGCTCATGTTATGTTTTTTAAAGCAGGTAGCTACTAAACGTAAATCGAAGCAGCAGTGTGAGGCCATCAAAGAGAAAGTGCCGCATGACATCAGACAACGTTATGTCGACATGTTCACAGAGGAATTTTTCAAAACCACCACCAGTGTAAATGATGCCTTTGAGAAGGTGAGATTGTGCTACTTAATATCGTCCTCTGAGGAACTACGGTTCAGATATTGACACCCCCCCCCCCATTGTCAGGCACTCGTAGAAGAGAAGACTGTGTACAATCGCAGTGTGAACAAACTCAAATATCTAAGCATTGCAGTTAATGCACTAAAGAGGCTGAAGAACCAAAGTGCTGTTGCTGTTAAAGGTGAGAGCCTCTGGAAAACTCCTCTTAAAATAATGGCTTTTAAAACATGTAGATGATGCTGTATTTCGGGTTATGTATTTTATTCCAGATCAGAATGAGGTCAACAGCCAACGACTGAAAGGCAGCATTCCTTTTAACCTGAAGAAGTTTAAAAGAAATGGTGAGAGGAATCTTTGGAATACATTTGTCACTTCGTATATATATTTTGATAACCTTTTGAGTGAATTTTGTATTTCCAGCAGATGACGTATTATTTTATGAGAGCTTGAGGGACTATATTTTGACCGAAGACAGGCTGATCGAGAGCAACTATCCGGTCCAGCACCCAGAGAAACCTGGTGGTGCTGTCCTTTTTGCTGACAATAAAAAATGCAACGCAGACCGTAAGTGAAAATGGCACACTTCAACTAATAGTTGGGTGCTATTGCAATATGTTACTAGAGGGCATACTTAATATGTGCTTTAAATCATGTTTGAGTTTTCTGTAGGCTTCATCCAAGTGATGTACTGTTTTTGTTTTGCTGGTTGAAGCACTTACGAGGATCTGCTGTCGATGTGGAGCTACATACTCTGTGAGCCAGACGGGTAAACACATCCGTAAGGAAGAATGTAATTACCACTATGGAAAAGGAGTAAAGCATAAAGGTAACTAGTAGTGTTGGACTTTAAAAACATCAAATTGGTAAAATGTCCAAGATCCTTCTAAATTTTAAACTCTCAACAGTTCCAGGGGGAGTGGAGACCCGCTATAGTTGCTGTGAGGGAGTCATGGGAGCACCTGGATGTCAGGTGTTTATGGTAGGGAAGGACT
Organism: Antennarius maculatus; assembly: GCA_013358685.1. NCBI lineage: Eukaryota > Metazoa > Chordata > Actinopteri > Lophiiformes > Antennariidae > Antennarius > Antennarius maculatus. The sequence continues at coordinate 10,749,466 of CM023608.1, forward strand.
TATTTCATTTTTTAAAAAAAATTCTTTTTGCATCTTTAAATGTTCCAGTTGGTATATAAATATTATTCCCTGCTTGTTCTTTACCAGTTGCATGTTCACAATTCCCTCAGCCTGGATGGGTTTGTGTCGACTGTCCCCAGAGATGCCTCAGATACAAACTGTCCTGGGGTCTACTCCTTGGACTGTGAAATGGTGACGATGGATAATTTGAGGGGATCACTTTTTATTTTGTGAAAGGGTTCTTGATTTTGAACACAAAGGGCCGCCCCAATTTTAGTACTTGCATCTGAAGTCACTACTAAAATTTGTATGCAATAATATGAATTGAATTTGTTTTTGAAGTAGACAATATACTCTATCAATGACAATTTTCAAAATTGTGTTTAGCTATTTTTTGCAGGAAACTGAAGTTTTTTGGCTTTTTTCCAACACAAATAAACCAAAGTAATTATTTGTCACCCTATGTGCCTACATGTTTCTGATATCAAAAGAATCATTGACCTAGGATGCAGTAGTCAAATGTCTTTACATGAAACACTTTTTGTTTTACAGTGTATGTACCACTTGTTGTCTTCATAGTGTTTTACCATTCATGGTCTGGAGCTGTCTAGAGTGACACTGGTTAACTCGAGTCTACAAATCCTCTATGACACTTTTGTCATGCCTGATAATGAGATCATCGACTATAACACAAGGTATTTTGAATTTTATGTTCCATGTTTTGAAAACCTAAAAACAAGTTCTGCCACCCACAGGCCTCCATAACCACGTCCATATAAGTAAAGCTGATAGGAAAATTGAAACGCACTGAAATACTGGTACCTTGATTGAGAAGTGTGTATGTGTGTGTGTGTATATATATATATATATATATATATATTACACAGTAGATTCAAGCACTGGCACTGAATGTTTACTTTGAAACATAAAAGATGATGTCCAATGACCATTAACAACAACTACCTATTATTGCTACAAATCAAATGACTGTATTCATCAGCATATTTGAACCTGCCTGCCCACTGCTATATTTAAAGCTTGTGTAACACTTAAGGTTTTCAGGCATCTGTGAGGAAGATGTAAAGGATAACCGCACCTCCCTGAGAGAGGTCCAGCAGACCTTATTGAGTTTCATTAGCTCCGACACCATTCTGATTGGACACGGTCTTGAAACAGACCTCTGTGCCCTGAAGGTGATTACTATGAGCTTTTTCCACCGTTATTCTTTTACATCATATCAATTGCATCCTTGGCTAACCTGTGTTTTTGCAGAATCCCAGAATTTCAAGAGCAAGCTGTGAACATGTTTGCGTAAAGGTTTGGAACAGTCAGATTTAACATGGCCACCACAAAATCCCTTTCGGCATTTTCTTTAGGATGTTATGTTTTGCTGTCTTTTTTTTTTTTTTTTTTTTAAAAGGGAAGTTCCCAAATGAAAAAAATTTCTCTCAAAACATAACACAAACACATCAGGGACAAATATTTTTGAAAATAAATGAACAGCAAATCTGTCATAAGATTATTACATGAATTTTAAGTGGTAGACACGCAGACTGACATGTGCACATTTGCAGATGCTATATGGTGTCATCAATTTGTCTACAGTTGTTTCAGTTTCATTCAAATTAATACAATAGTCACTCAAATAAAACCTAGTGTGGATGTGCAAACCAATACATCACTGGTTTGTTTTTGACATGGAACTAAAAAGTTGTATTTACGCAATTTTGTTGATGCTGCATAAAATATTAATGTCTTCTGAGGCGAAGATTACTTTGGGCTGCCTTTCTGTTGTTGAATGATGCATGAAATATGTTTTGAGTCTTGTTTGTTTTTTTGCTTTGATTATTTTTGTTCAGAGGGTAGTTGCAGTAGTAATAGTTGCATCAGATACCTTCCTGTTCACTGTAGTTGATCCATGGGATGGTGGTAGACACATCAGTTGTTTTTCCCCACCATCTGGGCCCCCCTCACAAGTTGACCCTGAACAGCCTGACTGCAGAATACCTCAGGAGGATCATACAAGAGAGTGGTGGGTCATCATATCTGCAGCCACCTTACAGTTTGAAATGTGAAATTAATATTAAATATACCGTATCAACATTTCTCCCAGTTTGTGGCCATGACACTGCAGAGGATGCCACTGCCTGCATGGAGCTCATGTTATGGAAGGTCAAAGAAGATGGAAAGCTTAAAAAATGAAGGCATTAAAACATGGACCCTTCCTCATACATTATGCTACTATGCAAGTTATAATTTTGAATCCGTGTCAATTATGTGTCTTTGTCGTGATGACATGGGAGTTATTTTTCAAGGCTGGTTATAGCACTTGAGATATATTTTTTAATTTTTTTGATTGTTTAATTTGCAGACAATGTATCCATTGCAGAAAAAATACTGGCCATTGCACTGTGGGGTCATGGGAAGATTGGAAGGGGTGGGGTGTCAGCTATATGAACTAAATAAAGGAGCAAAATGAAATCTTGTGCAGGTGTCTGTGTTTATAAGCCAGCTTTGGACAGCCAATGAAAACTCTGCATTGAATGTCAAATTAGTCGCAGGTGCAGTCGATTTCGTTATTGAGAACCTAGTGTGGAACTACACAGTATATTGACGAGCAGGTTTATGGTGACAAGTAACCCAGTAGGAGGAGTATGAAGAACTGACTGCAAGGAGGAAAACTAGAACATTCAAACTGTGATATTGGTAGCAGGTAAGCTCACGGGCCTGGACTCTTAGGTGCTTGGCTTCTTTGTTTCTCATGGTGAACTCGATCCAGAATACGGCCTCATCCAGAGGGCTCACTGGCCAATCGTGGTGAATAGTGGGCAGTCACATAGCACTGTCCTTCTACCTATAATTAAATGTTCAATATTTTTTTACTTTTAAGATAAAGAAAAAATATGTTGAACTCTGACATCCTGTATTATCCTGCATTACATAACAGCTTTGTTAAGTCATGACATAAACCTGTTTAGTAGTGTAATAGTTGCATTAAGAAACTAGACCAACCTACACGTCCATCTCTTGTACCAAAGTTCATCAAAATTCATTAAGTTTGTGTAATTGATGTAAAAGTTGAGTAAAGATCTATCTTACAATGTTGAGTTGACTTTTTCCCTTTTATCTTAATCCACTCCAAAATTTAATGAGTTCTTCTTGTCAAATGTCCAACCATCCCACTGAGTTATGCAGAAATCTGTTAATGGGATTGTGTGTAATCTTGCTAATTGCCAGAAAAGGAAACACAAACCAAAGAATTTTCAACTTGATAGCGGTATAAAAAAAGGAAACAAATGAAATTGCCTGAGGGGCAGATACGGAAGGAAACTTAAGACTTGCCATTGATTTTTTTTATTTATTTTTTTTACATTGATGGAATTCATGGCATCTCTCAGGTCTTCGTTAAGTGTAAGTCTACCATTGTTACAGTTCCTTTTAGGTCAGGGGTGCTCAGTATGTCGATCGCAGTTGACTGGTCGACCCCGACGGTATTTTTGGTAGATCCCATTGGGAGTTTGTAGATTGGTAGATCCCATTGGGATGATCTCATGTCACTAAAAAAAAAATAGCTCTCATGAATTTAGATCACCGTGGGTACGCAAACAGCGGCTCTACGACCAGCAACACTAACAAGCTAGCCAGTGATTGGCTAGATTGTATGACATTAAAATAGACTCCAGTCTATCAGCCATCCTGTCACCTGCCAATCAGATGACGACTGACACTTTCGGGAATTTTGGTAAACACGCATGTGCAGACACCACAACGACAAGAAGTTAGCGAATTATCTACAATTTCTAGCCTTTATGTTATTTGTCTTAAACTTAAGAGAAAGTATAAACATGAGTGGTGAGACCAAGCGACAAATTAAAAACTTAACACTTTAATATGGAGTGGGAGGAGTACTTTTCAAGAAGCTAAACAGTATATGGAAGAAACGACGTGAGAAGACATAATTATGTCGCTCAAAAACTTTATTGCCAAAACCCAGCTCCTAGTGTACAAAATTTGTATCCATTACTACGGATGGAGCACCTGCAATGGCTTGCCGCTTCAATGGATTTTTTGCCAAGCGCAGGCAGGATAGAGAAGGCTGACTGTGACCACTCTGAGTTGTTGCTACACACTGGCGTGAGATGGCCCAGTCAAGTAAAATTCCTTGAAAGGTTTTGAGAGATTAGTTATTCCATGTAGCTGGACATGCAGAAAACAAGCAGCGAAATGAGAGTCAGTCTTTGTTCTAGTACTGTTCCACCATGACTGATGATCATTTGGAAGTGTGCTTGAGGCTAGCTGTGAGCAGCTACTGTGTGGACTATGCGTCTCTGACTGGTTCAAAGTAAACTCAGGACATGACAAAATATTTACATAGTTACAGTAATTATGTTGTGTTATGCAACATGGGCTCATGCTTTTATGCAAGGTACATCAAAGTAAATTGCACATATTGTATAATCTCCATATGTTTATAAAGGAATATATGATTTCCATTTTTGTAAATGGTAGATCTTTTGGACTTGGTAATTTTATAACCTTGCATGCTGAAAAAGTGTGGGCATCTCTGACTGAGGTATCTCTTCAAATGTACCAATGAATAAATGTGTGGTTAATTTTTGTCTTGAAATCCAGTCTTCTTTTGTTAAACGGTATCAGCAGTTTGCATAATCTTGTAGGTTATCTCAGTTCACCTCATGTTTATCAGTTTTGGGTTGAAGATTAACCCTGTGCATACAGCTTTATTGGCGTATTCATTGGATGCTTTGTCCATTCATTTTATGCCATAAAATCACTTAGGAAAAATCTGTTTTTCCAGACAACTTATGAGTAAAAAAATTGTCTCTGTATAGTAACCTACTGTGTTTGTAATGACATCGTTAGACCCTATTTCATTTCTTCTTTTTAACTCTACGCCTAATTTATGTGTGCTCCTTGCTTTTTGTCTTCAGAAATGTACAGAAATGTACAGAAACAGAAATGTAAGGGGTTGTGGATGAAATTTTTGATCTCACAAATGAGACACCACACATGTCATCATGTCAAGTTATTTTATAGTTAAAATAACATACACAAACAAAAGCTGTCTCGAACATAGCCTATCTCACAAACAACTGTACGATCCTTGAGTTCATCACATGTTGACCAGATGCATGATGGACAGAATGAGTGTAAGAGATGGCTTTTGATGTTCAACACAGACAATTTGTCAATCGCATACTTTTGTTAGTGCACTCAAATGTATATACTGTATGCAAGTGTATGTCCAAAATTTGACCATAAATGTCAAAATACTTCCAAAAATATCTGCTGGATTTTTCATTTGACTAAGCTGAATGTGCTCCACGTTTAATGCAACAGTACTTCATTCATACATTATTTATTGCTGTTCTCCACTGTAACTGTTGCTTCAAAAAAATAAAAAATGTAAGAATATAAGAATAGCCAGTGATATAGCTCAGTGGTAGCGTGCATGCTTTGCATGGATGCTGCCCTGGGTTTAATTCCCAGCATCTGCAGCCATGAGACGCAAGCCAGTGTCAATTGTATGTCAGTCCCAAGCCCGGATAAACACAGAGGTTTGTGGTGGGAAGGGCATCTTGCCAATTGCTGTAGTTGTTTCTTGGGAGAGTACTGGAGACCACAGTGCCTCTTCTTGTTTTTGTTTTTTAAATGCCTCCTACATTGCAAGTCAAGTCTCTTATTTAATGTATAAATTCCCCCAAAAATGGTTCATAACTAGGCTACAAAATACGCCTTTTATTTCATGAATGCAAAGGTTTTATAGGGGGTTTCAAACTCAAACAATAAACCAAGCAATTTTTAAAGGTAAGTGTACCTCAGGCAATTGTAGAAGTGACATGTTACAGCAATACCCAGTATTGGTACTGTATGTAATGTTTTATCCATTTGAAGATGACTGGAAATTTAATTATCACGGAGAGGACTTGACGTTATTTTATTTACCCTGGGGAAATCCCAAGTCAACCAGAACATGGATAATGTAAGTTCAGTCAGTTATTCAGCCTTTGTTTTTCCCGTTTGACCACAGCACCTCCGTAAGCAGAAAGTGCAGGTCTTGATAAAGAGGAGTATGAGGGACAGGATAACTGTGAGGAGGAACACCAGGACATCCAGACTGTGATACTGGTACCAGGTAAGCTCATGGGCCTGGACTCTCAGGTGCTTGGCTCCTTTGTTTCTCATGGTGAACTCGATCCAGAATACGGCCTCATCCAGAGGACTCACAGGCCGGTCGTTGTGAATAGCAGATAATCGCATAACACTCTCCTTATACCTGTAAATGTGGATAAATTGGGAAAAATGTGAATTAATGTATCGTTTTCTTTTCCCTGATCAAAAATAATGTAAAAGAACTTTCATTTTTTTGAAATTGCTATATGAAATTTTAGCTGATGTGAATGCAGATTATTAACCTACAACAGGAAAACCAATATATAAGGAAAAGTCCATCCACTGGTTTAATATGGTTTCTGTGATCTGACACTCTTTGGTAGTAACCATAATGTCCCATTTGCAGTAGATCATGCTTTCCCTCAGTGTATGTCGCATTATACATATGTTTAGGAAAGAAAACTTAAGATTTGTCATTGATAACAGCATTTATTGCATTTCTCAGGTCTTCAGTCTTCAAGGAGTTCAAGTCTACGATAGTGGCGGCTCCTCTGGCCTTCATGTAGATCATGTTTTCTGGTTGATCAGCAAACAATGGGATGCCCACCATAGGAACACCATGGTAGATAGCCTCATAAATCCCATTAGCGCCACCATGGGTGATGAAGGCTCTGGTCTTTGGATGGCCTGTTAGGGTACCAACAATCATGAACTATATAGTGTCTGTGTTACTGTTGTGTTAAGGCAAAATCTTTACTTTCAAATAACATTGGTTAAATTATTCAGACTCTGAACCAAATGCTTTTTTAAGTTCTCTTTTGTACGACTCCGTAAACTTTGCTTTCCAGGAATTGAGGATTTTCACTTCGGATCCTCTGTCTCTTCTGTCAGGTTGGATGTAACTGTCACTGTAGAGGCATTCTGAGATTTCTCCACAGGTGTTTCAATGGAATCTATCAATGCTCTGGTTGGGCTACTCGAGAACATTCAGAATTGTAATTTTGGGTCATTTGTTTGTAGGAAGGTGAATCAGGCCCAGTTGTAATTGTTCTGGACCAATGCCTCTTATTCTAGACCAGGGGTGTCAAACTTCAGCATTATGGCCGTCTTCAAAGGGCCAGATGTAAATTATAAATGTAACTAAATGTAATGTGAAATATATTTAAAATTAATGTAATTACCCCTTAATGATAAATAACCCTGAATTTCTTACTTATTCAAGTTACATAACAGAAAAATGTTTGCTTGTTGCTCTGTTATAACATAAATCCTTTTGTCAGATCATGAAACCCATAGAACTCCATCAATGAAGGACTAAACGATCCAATGAATGAAAAATAATATCAAACACAAGTTAGAACATTAACTTTGGTCAAAACGTTTTTGTCAGTTAAAATGGGCTTAATTCCTGCATTGTGGGAAATGTAGTTTCTGGTCAAAGCACACTTTTGACCTATTTATTTTTGGACACTGACCTTTTTATGCTCTCACAGGCCACATAAAATGAAGTGGCGGGCCACATTTGGCCCCGGGCCTTGAGTTTGACACATCTGTTTTAGACAAACCACTGTGCCCTTGGAAAACTCCAGTGCAGTATTAAGTTTTTTGTGAACTTGCCTCAGATATCTTGTCTCTTGGTTCTACAGATAGTGTCTTTGACTTCAGGGCATATGCTTTGTCAGCTTTTTAGCTTGATATAAACAATCTTGTGCTTTTCCAAATCATGTCCATTAATGACAGTCAGATGAATTCACTAAATGTTGGCCAGGTCCAGGCGTCTAAATAATTCAGTGATGCTCTGAAGAAATTGAAGGAACCCGAGACACTGCAAGTGCAAAGCCTCCAAATGTTTGCTTTCTCGGAAAATTTAAATGTATTATTTGGTCATTGATGATTGTGGTGGACATTATATGTCATTGAGACAGTATTTTGTGAAATACTGTCTCAATGGCCTGTTCTGTTGTAGTTCTACTTACCCAGTAGGTCATTCTGAGGGATCCAGTTGTATAGTCTACTGTTTGCAGCCAGACTTTGGTTTTTCTCCACAGTATTTCCACAGTACCTAATACAGTGGCAAAACCATTTTATACTGAACATGCTTTCATTCTAAGTCATGTGTTCTTTCATAGCTGTTATTTTCTTTTATTTTAGCTAAATGTTTGAAGAACCTTTTTGAGAAAGATTAAGACTTTCTTACATGCTTTATTGCCTCTCTTTGCATCAAGTCCTGCCAGTTTTCTGATCATCCGGAAAGACATGTCAGGTCATTGTAACTTTACTACCCTTGAATAATTATTGATGTGTTTTACCTTTGTGCTGACTTGTGACAAATCTTAATCCCGTTACAAACTATCTGTAGTCAAAGAGTTTTGGATACAAAACCAAAACAGGTGATTCACATAAGAGCTGAAACTGATTCAGTAATTAATAACATTAGTCCTAGAAGTTTTGGGTACATGAAACCATTAAAGTCCAAAATAGTCCTGGCCATTGAGGTAATTTTGGATCATAAATTTTCTTTTTAAGCTATGAATGTTCTGCCTCAACAGCATCTTGTTGACACAATTGTTAGTCAGTTGGTAATCAAACAAGAGTGAGCTAATTATGTTACACTATACAGAAATCTGGAATCAGAAAATTCAGGATCATTCAATTATTTGGAATCAGGTCAATACAATTCATACTAAATATCAAACAAGAATTTGAGAATAAAAGAATCAGTCTCAAAAATGGAAAAAAAAAATTGTAGGCATTTTTTGTGCATACATTTTGTTCATTTTGTTTGATGCTCAATCACAATTGAATAAAAACTGAGATATTGGTTTTTGTAGCATTTCTATCACTGTCATATACTTTGGTCAGTAGTACATTTGTTTGATTACATTTACACAAACTTGATTTCATACCCGTACTTAATGTCATGTTTCTGCTGATAATGGTCTACTAAGCTTCTAACCTTTTGTGGGATCTGAGCGAGGGCTGAGGCTATCATGTTTTCCTTCTCTGAGCTGATATTCTTGATAAATGATCCCAAACTGAAGACCACAATGCCAGCATCTCCAGAACTTTGCACAAACTCTTCCATATCCTGCAAAAAAGTAATTACTTTTATTACTTACATGCAGACTAACCAGTATTGCCTTTTTTTTCTCAAACATTTAATGGTGTATTTTTTTATGCAGATGTAAAAAAAAAACTGTTATTGTGTAATAGTAGTACCATAGTGAAAACTGGTTCCATAGTGTAGTGGTTATCCCTTCTGCTTTACACGCAGAAGGTCCTGGGTCCTGGCCCCAGTGGAACCATGATCTCAGGGGGTGGCAGTGGATCAGTGGTAGAGCGGGTCGTCCAGTGCTTCAAAGATTGGCGGTTCCATTTCTGCTCCTGCCCAGCCACCTTGGAGTGTGTGCTGACAGCGGGAGGTGTCAGCTCACCTCCCGAGCACTGCCAAGGCACCCTTGAGCAAGGCGTCGTCCTCTTTACAAGTTGCCCTTAAGGGCACACCACGCAAGAGCAGCCCACCACTCTAGCTCCCCCACACTGCATGCTTACAGGCCCCTTAAGTGTGTGTGTGTTAGAGCCTGCATACAGAACCACGCATTTTATATATATATGAATGTAATATATGGCGCAGTGGGTAGCGCTGTCGCCTCACAACACGGCGGTTCCGGGTTCGAGTCCCGCTCTGTGCGGAGTTTGCATGCTCTCCCCATGTCTGCGTGGGTTCTCTCCGGGTTCTCCAGCTTCCTCCATTCCGTGAGTCTCGGACTTTCGTGAGTCACAAAAGTGCTTTAAACAGTTGATAAGAGTGTGAGAAAAGGTAATACAGATAGAAGGTGGTTTAAGATCATTATGGGGAGGGTTCATAAATGTTTAAATTACCGTAAGTAATAAGATAAACAGTATGTCGCTCTATCGCGGAATTCGTTAATCGCATATGGTTCTTGGAATAGGGAATGAGGGTGCACTGTATATAAAAAGAATAAAATAGAACATGACTCAGGTGGTTGCAGTGGAGACAAACCTACCTCTGGTAAAGGTCTAGCAGGTCTGCAGTGAATCCCACCAACATATTTAAAGTTAGGGAGGAGAGGACGAGGGAAATTAAAGTCCCAGTAGGTTCGAATCAGCCACATGTCTGCTCTACCCATAATGTCACGGGCACTGGTTGTTGTTCCTGTCAAAATCAATAAATCAGTCACCCATTTCAAAGTCCCAACATTGTAGATAAGATGAGGAGCATTAACATGTGTTACTTTAATTAAATTAAATGATAAAACTCTTTGAGCTCTATTTTATTGTTCCTAAAAATGACTGTTAGCTGAGTTACTCACCCATGATGTCAGAATAATACTTATCTAATCGTTTCCAAAAAACATTGTCCAACACAACATCCTGTGTTGCGTAGAAGATGAAATTCCACACTCCAAGAAGTCCATCTTATCAGTCAGTTTGCTCATAGCACCGGGGACAAAGGAAGGTGGAGCAGGTACTTCACCACAATGTCTCTCCCAGTTATTGCTGAGAGTAAAACGCAAGGAGAAGATCAGCGGGATGCCCCAAATCTCTGCTGTTAAATCACCACCTGGGAAGACAGCGTCAGCTAGGAGGAGGTCATATTTGCCTTTCTTCAACTTCTTCATGACGGCCTGTGATTTCAGGACACCGTCCATCTGCTGCAAAGAAATCTCCACACTGACCCTTACCAGTTCCATGAATCTAATGTAGATCTGCAAGTAGTTCATACGAGGCATCTCGTATATGGAAATATATATATATGGAAAAATGAAGGAAATCTTCCAGTTCTTCAGTGTCCTCCATTGATACAGAGACATTGAAGGGCTCGTAGTGAAATCGTGCTGGCTCACTGGCATTCATTAACATCGACGAAATCGGCACCAGAACTGTCACCTGGTGTCCCCTGTCGATCAGCTTCTCCAGTACTGGCTTCATGTTAATCCAGTGGCTGCCTTCGCTGTACCACACTAAAACATTCCCTCCATTTGTGCTCCATGTCATACAAAACACCAGCAACATGCAAACAGAGAGATGCTCTTTGACTTTCATGATGGTGCTTTTCCTGGGGCAATGGTTGCTGCTACCTCACAGCTTTTAAAGGTTCTGCTCCTACAAGGACAATTATTAACTTAAAAAAATGAACTCTGTCTCATACCTTTGGTTTTTGTTGCATGACCAGGGATTGTTGTAAGTCCAAAAATGTTCTTTAAAAGACCATTCAAAGAAAGTATTTTTAAAAATTTAATTTAGCTGTGGAAAGATGGGAGAGTATTACACAAGGTAATACATTTTTTATTTGTGCATGAATGTGGGTGCCTGTGTAAAAATTTGAAATGCTATACTCATCTTGATTCTGAAATGCTATACTTTCGGGGTTGAGATTGTGGGCACAGCAGTTTTAGAAGGGAAGCCAAGACAGTCTTTCCCCGGCCACTTCCATCAACTCCTTTGGGGGAAACCAAGGCGTTCCCATTCAAGAGAAAGAACCACTCCAGCGAATGCTAGGTCTACCACTGGGTATCCTTCTAAATGGACATCCGTGGAACACATTTCGAGGAAGTAATTTAATGGGCATCCTGATCAGATGGCTCAAATACCTCAGCTGACTCTGCTCAATGTGGAGGAGCAGGGGTTCTACCTTGAGCCTCGACCAGATGTCTGAGCTCTTCACCCTATGTCAAGACCTTACTGAAAAAAAACCCTTTCAGCCACTTGTACTCATGTATCTTTTCGGCCAATGTTCAATCCTCATGATGATACATGGGGGTTGAAACATAGACAAACCAGTAAATGAAGAGCTTTGAAATGTGGCTTGTTTTTATTGTCGCTATCACAGACCAGTGGACTGACCGGCTGCTGGACCAATCCATCTTTCTATTTTCCTTTCCCTTTTTCCCTCACTTCTTCTTCTTTTCCTTTTGGCTTTTCCCTTCAGGGGTCGCCACAGCGAATCAACCGCCTCCATCTAACCCTGTCCTTTGCATCCTCTTCTCTCACACCAACTACCTTCATGTCCTCTTTCACTACATCCATAAACCTCCTCTTTGGTCTTCCTCTAGGCCTCCTGCCTGGCAGTTCAAAACTCAGCATCCTTCTACCAATATATTCACTATCTCTCTCCCTTTTTCCCTCACTCATGAGGGAAAAAGGGATATAGAGGAGCTTATCTTCATCCCGGCTGCTTCACTTTTGGCTGTGTGCTTGAAAATATACTTGTGGTAACGGGGGAGTCTGGCTACCTCCCTTCAAGTCCGACAACGCCACCTCCTGAAAATGGGCAGGAGGACCCACAAAACTTTGCTAAGTGTGGCATGGCTGACACTATATCTTCCTCGCTGAGGGACAATTGATAAGAGGTAGGTATTTATAGCTGTACTCAAAATTTATTTTAGCCCCTCAGACATAGCATAAAAACGGTTAAAACATTTCCCTCAAAACATTGTTATAAAAGGCTGGTGGATTCTCCCCGGTCTACGAAGGCCGGTCCCGCAGATGCAAGACCCCTGCTACCGGCCTTGTACAATGAGTATCCTACATCAAAGACACAGAGAGGAGAACCACCAGCACCCCTTAAAAAAAACATAAAATTCAGGAGGGCAACACAGAAAAAAATTAAAAGTACAGATTTTCCTATAAAACAGTGGCTGGCCCGGTCCTTTTTGGTCTCCTCAGCTGTCCCACCGCATATTTGGACAGGAAAAATTGTGGTTCACGTTCTGTCTACCAAACAAACCAGCAATTTGACCAACATATCCCAATGCCTATACATAAAATATTCAATAAAAATATGCATTTTTAGTCATTTACCCGTACAGCCTGGCAGCTCAGGTCTCAGTGAGGTAAATCATTGAGAGGTCTCATGCTGAAATCTGTGTCCTCCAAGCAATTGACAATTATCCTGGTAAAATGAAATGGACAGGCATTTAGAAGATCAAATGGCAGTGAGTAACATTTTACCATGAAGTACCTGCAGACAAGTGAGTGCAGCTCCCACAACCAACGAACCGAAAACCTCAAGGAGAGTCATCCTACCGTCAAACATTTATCACCTCCTAATTGGACCCAAAACATGTGACCTGGCTGTTGAGTGGATGTGATGCAGCCTGCGTTGTCTGCCTGCCTGTGTAGGTTCCCACATACTGTATTTTCAAGACACACAGACCTGGTAGTTCTTTTCTTTTATGATGTTTTCCTATCATAACAGTCATTTGGTGCTGATTTACTACTTATCACTTTCCTAAAACTGGGAAGTCTTTCTGTTGAACAAGTACTTGCAGCTGATGTTCTCTCTCATAGTTATGTTTCATAATTTGAGTTGGTCTCTCATCTTGGGTTTTCTTTGATGCTGGTTCAGATTTTGCTTGTAATCTTGTGTTTTTATCAAGACATTTGTCATGCGATTTTAGTTGAGTACCTCTTTCAGATTAAATTTGTTTTATCAGGTCATCAGCATATACTGTATGTGTTATAGTTAGGGTAATGCTCCCTGTAGGGAGGGTTTTTATCACAGCATTCACATTTTCTAGCAAATCCTCTGAAGGTACTGAAAGTACAGCTTAGCTTTGGTACATGGCGACTCCAGGTTTCCAGTTGGATCACGATCTTCGTTTTCGGGTCAGCAACTCTTGTATTGAGACTATTTATATCTATTGAGGCTTGGTACCCAATCTCAAATTGTGGGGGTAAGAGTGACCTGTAGTCCTGGCTCCCCGTTGCCATAGCACTGTTTCGAAGCATCCATTGGTCCCGTATCCACCCCAAATACCACCTTTCTCTGGGATTTGTTGCATAGTAGCATCCGAACAATTCCGTATTCTCTGCCCCTTGTCCATGTGTGTCTTGTTCCAGTAACCCCATTTCTGATTTCAGTGGTTCCCTAGCAACTGACACAAACCTTGTTGACCCAGGCGACGTCCGAACCGGTATGACTATCGTTTCTGTGTTTGCTCATGCCTGAGGTAAGTTAGTATAAGGGTCTTGCCTAAGAACCTTCAATGGATAGTTTTTGCCCTGACCGTGATTCGAACCCACACCCTCCTGCATTTAAGTAAGTTGTCTGGATAGTGTTCGCCTGGACTGGGATTTGAACCATTGTTCTCTGCCAGATTGTTAGATTCATTTCTACTTTGCTGGATTCCTGATCTCTATGATTATCGTGTACCGATTCTGCTTGTTGGCCTGTTTCTGATTGCATGTGCTTGCCTGTTCTGATTAAATATCTGTTTGTGGACTTTGTTTGGGAATAAATTTCAGATTTGGACTTCACTCTACTGTGCTTGTGGTTTCCCCCTGTTTGTCCCATGACACTCTATGATTACTGTGGAATTTTATGTTTATCCAAGAAGTTTACTTCAATAAAAATAACATAAGAATCTTCACTATACTTGTTTCGTAGGAGAGTACCAGAGACATCAGTGTTATTTTTTGTTTCTTTAAATGTCTCCCAGGATTAAACTCTAGGATCCTCTTGAAACAATACGCAAATTCTAAAAAGAGTATGCTCATTATTAAGTTTACAATTTGTGGCTTTAATTTCATGAATGTAAAGGGTTTGTTGTGGGTTTCAAACTCAAACAAAAACCAACCAATTTTTAAAGTTAAATGTACCTCAGGCAATTGCAGAGGCAACATGTCAAAGTGAGACCCAGCAGTGTCAGTAGTAATGCATAATGTTTTATCCTTTTGAACACAATTAGATATTTAATCATCAAAAAGGGGACTTGAAGACATTTTATTTACCATGGGGGTATCCCCAAGCTAACCAGAACATGACAAATGTCCACTTGCATTTATGAACACATTTTTTTTCAGAAAGGGCAACAAAGAAAAAAGTTAGTGAACTGCTCCCTTTTGTAAGTTCAGCCATTTAATCAGCCTTTGTCTTTGTTTTTCCCGTTCGACCACAGCACCTCCGTAGGCAGAAAGTGCAGGTCTTGATAAAGAGGAGTATGAGGGACAGGATCAATGAGAGGAGGAACACCAGGACATCCAGACTGTGATACTGGTACCAGGTAAGCTCATGGGCCTGGACTCTCAGATGCTTGGCTCCTTTGTTTCTCATGGTGAACTCGATCCAGAATACGGCCTCATCCAGAGGGCTCATTGGCCGATCATGGTGAATAGCAGAGAGTCGCATAGCACTCTCCTTGTACCTGTAAATGTGGATAAATATGGGAAAATGTGAATTAATGCATTGTTTTTTTTGCGTAACCGAAAATAAAAAAAACGCTTCACTTATTTTATAGTTTGATCAATTTTAATCCTTCCACAGCTTTAGTATGGTAGGCTCTGTGATGTGACACTCATTGGTAATAATCACTCAGCTTTTATGGCATTAATACCTGAAAACAAACGGTGTAGATAGGAAAGAAAGCTTACGATTTGTCATTGATGACAGCATTGATTGCATCTCTCAGGTCTTCAGTCTTCAAGGAGTTCAAGTCTACGATAGTGGCGGCTCCTCTGGCCTTCATGTAGATCATGTTTTCTGGTTGATCAGCAAACAATGGGATTCCCACCATAGGAACACCATGGTAGATAGCCTCATAAATCCCATTAGCGCCACCATGGGTGATGAAGGCTTTGGTCTTTGGATGGCCTGGTAGGTTACCAACAATTATTAAATATAGTGTCTGTGTTGCTGTTGTATTAAGGCAAAATTTTTTACTTTCAAATAGCATTGCTTAAATTATTCAGGCTCTTAACCAAATGCTTATTTGAGCTCTTTTTTTTTTTTGGTATGACTCACTAACTTTGCTTTCCAGGAATTGAGGATTTTTACTTCAGATCTTCTCTAATTCTGTCAGGTTGGATGTAACTGTCACTGTAGAGGCATTCTGAGATTTCTCCACAGGTGTTTCAATGGAATCTATCAATGCCCTGGTTGGGCTACTCAAGAAAATTCAGAATTGTAATTTTGGGAATTTGGGTCATTTACCTGTAAGAAGGTGAATCAGGCCCAGTTCTGATTGCTCTGGACCAATGTGCTGGTTGTAGCTTCATTTTAGACAAAATCCTTCTTTGCTTGGTTCTTCCGTTGGAGGATTTTAGAGACCACTGTGCTCTTGGAAAACTTCAGAGCAGTCTAAAGTTTTTGTGGCCTTCCTCAAATATCTGCCTTGACTCAATCTTATCTCTGGGTCTGACATTTTCTTAAACTTCAGGGCATATTTTTTGTCAGCTTTTTAGCTTGATGTATACAATCTTGTACTTTTCCAAATCATGTCCATTCATGACAATCAAATGAATTCACAAAATGTTGACTCTAAGTACAAAAATCATTCAGTGATACTCAAAAGAAATAGGAGGAACCTGAGACACATTGCAAGTGCAAAGTCTGCAAGTGTTTGCTTTTTCAGGAAATTTGAATGTATTAAATAGTTTAGTTATTAATGACTGTGGTGGACACTGTACTGTATGCCATTTAGCAGTATAAATCACGAGTACTACTGTCTCAAAGGCATGTTCTGTTATAGTTTTACTTACCCAGTAGGTCATTCTGAGGGATCCAGTTGTATATTCTAGTGTTGGCAGCCAGACTCTTTGGTTTTTCTCCACTGTATTTCCACAGCACCTAATAAACGGTGGCAAAACCATTTTATAATGAACAGGCTTTCATTGTAAGTCAGTTTTTCCTTCATATTAGTTTTTTTCTTTTATTTTTGAGAAAGTTTCCCCTTGCATTAAGTCCCGTCAAAGTTTACTGATCACTCAGAAGAAAAATGTCAGGTCATTTTAACTATACTACCCTTGAATAATTATTGATGTGTTTTACTGTTGCGTTGACTTGTGAATAATCTTAACCCAGCTATCTGTAGTCAAGAGTTAAAGGATACAAAGCCAAAACAGATGACTCACATATGGGCTGAAACCGATTCTGTGATTAATAACATTAGTCCTAGAAGTTTTGGTTACATGAAACCATTAAAGTCTAAAATAATTGTACTGCTTTGAGGTATTGAGGTAATTTTAGACCATAATATTTCTTTTAAACTATGAATACTCTGCCGCAACAGCATCTTGCCGATACAATTGTTAGTTAGTCAGTTAGCTTATTCTTGTTTGATAACCACGTTACACTAGACAAAATTGAGTCAGAAAATTGAACCATTCAAGATCATTCAGTTGTTTGGAATCACATCCATACATATTAAAGATGAAACAAGAATTTGAGAGTAAAATAAAATCAGTCTCAAAATTGAAATAATGTAATTTTTAGGTATATTTGTGTATTCATGAATTTTGTTCATGTTGTTTGATGCTCAATCAGAATTGTATAAAAACATATTATTTTTTGTTGCTTTTCAATCACTTTCAATTATATATTTTGCACAATATATAATACAGTAATCCCTCTCTTATTAGTGATTCAAAATGCCTAACTTCACTGCACTACATATTTTTAGCAAGTAGTCATGTGACACCGTACGCATATGCTATTGGCTGACAGCATTCGTGTGTGTGCTGCGGAGACTCACAGAATGCAGCACACTTCCGTGTATTAAACACTTTTCTTTAATACAAAAGTGTTTTTAACAGTTTATAAGAGTGTGGGAAAAGGTAATACAGATATAAGGTGGTTTAGTATCAGTATGGGGAGGGTTCATAAACGTTTAAATAGCTTGTTGCTATATAGTTTTCTGCGGGTGGTCCTGGAATGCAGTAACTGCGAGTAACGAGCGATTACTGTACATTTGTTTGGTTACATGTACACAAACCTGATTTCATACTTGTACTTAATGTCATGTTTCTGCTGACAAGGGTCTCCTCAGCTTCTAACCTTTTATGGTCAGTCAGAAAATTGAACCATTCAGGATTATTCAATTGTTTGGAATCAGGTCAATATTATACATATTAAAGGGACAGTAAAGTCAAAATGAACTGGGGGTATTATTTGAAGTACATAATGAAACAAACGTTTCCATGGAATTATTTTTTTATGATCAATGGGTACCTTGTACAAATAAAATCTAATTTATGATGCGCTCCTTCAAAGCGAAAGTGACGCAATCATAGACATTGAAGTGAATCCATATCAGTGCCATTATATAAATAGGCAGCAAATGACAACGTAACTATCTACATTATCACATTTATCAAGAAATCATCTCAAATCATGTTGCACTGACCCTCTACGTACAGATGAGTGAGTACACCACTATCTGTATCTGTTCAATCATCTAAATTATCTATATTCGTATCTGTACTCGGAGTGGGCGGAGCTTAAACCGGAAGTGGGTGTGGTTTGACCAGAAATGAGTGGGGCTTAAATATCTACTGTGCATAATTACATCCTGCTGCAAAGCGGTGATGTATTGTAATTTTCAGTGTTTGTGTGTTCGTTCGTTTTTTCGTTCGTCCACCAAATATCTTCATAACCGTTGCAGATAGAAAGATGGAACAAAAACCACATTACTCAGGCGGCAAAGGGGATGAAAATGAGACAATGACCTTGACCTTGAGAAAACTAGGTCAAGGTCAAATTTAAACTTTTTTACACTCAGGAACCTGATAAGATAGAAAGACGAGGAAGAAGGCCAGTCTAAGACTATTTGATCAATGACAGCTAGCTTTGATCTTTGACCTATGCAAGTAGGTCAGGGTAAAACTTTTAATTAAGGGGTGCAGTCTGTGACTGCATTGGTTCTAGTTTTAAGTCGGAAATTGATATGGATTGATCAGAAGTTGCTATATTGTTTATTTTAAAACTATTTACAGAACAGCCTTAAATCAATGTTCAAATCAATGGTTTTGATCACAGAAGTAGAACTATTTACCGAACAAGTTTATGAACTCAGAACATTAAGTGCATTAATGTTCATTAATGTGCATTAATGAATACAACACATGCAATGGGAAATTATGAACCACAAGGTGTGCATGAACAAGAATTGTCATACAAGAATCTAATTTTTTTCTTTTTAATTTAAAAAAAATTTTTTTTTTTTTCAATTTATTTTTACCACCTTATTTTCTTGCCATTTTTTCCTCCCACACGCAGTTAAATAATGTTCATTAAAACTAGAACTCCAAAATAAAAACAAACGTATCCTGCTTCAAAATAGATTGGTGGCATCATTAGACCTTAACAATGTAAATTATTAACTATTATGAACAATCCAAAATCCTGTGATGGCTGCCAGCCAGCTGGAGACACTGATGTTGCAATGCCAAGATGGTTTGCTTATGGCTCCCAATCATTCACAGTCAACACCTGTAACCTGTACCTTCCATGTACAGCTCCCACTACCTTATGACATTTGACACAATTATCCTTTTCTTTATTTTTCTTGCACACTGCCTTCTCTTCTCCATCTTCTGCTGCTCCAAAATTACGAAACGCCACCAATGACCATCATGTAGGAGCTTACACTGAATAATTCCTCCCCATTTGATCGGGCACATCTACTCCAACCTTGGTTCTGTTGTGGTACTGTACGTGACAGTCTCCAGTTTAGCCTCATGGCCACTTGTGATGTTGACGGCTGTGTGGATTGTGATTAGAATGGAGACATTTTTCTTTGGTTAGCATTGATAGACTGTTAGGGTTGCACTGTCACATTATAGCACCTTCATAGTGTGCAGGGCCCTTTGCTCCTCTACAGATGGAGGAAGCTCTTGTCTACTCTTATTTACAGGACCAACCAGGCTGGTTTTCTGGGCCTTCAGTGCCTTGGAAAGTTCAAGAGAAATAAAGAAGTTATCAGTGGTGATATTTCCCCTCCTCAACACAAGTTACCTGTATTGAATGGGGTAAAAATATCAGTGTTTGACAGCCATAATCAAAACAACTTGGCGTTTTAATAGCAGTGTCTTCAGCTGGCTGGCAGCCATCACAGCATTATTGAATGTTCATAATAATTTTTATTATTAAGGTCTTATGATGACACCAATCTATTTTGAAGCAGGATACAATTACTTTAATTTCACAGAGATACACACGTTTTTATTTCACAGTTCGAATTTGAATGTGTAATTGCAGAGAAGTTATCTTGTGTCAATTAAATAAATAAAAAAACTCAATCATTATAGTTTTAATTTAGTGTCCTGATGTGTTTTTATCTATTTCACCAATTTATTCTTAGATATTTCCATGATAATCCAAATTATATACATACTGTATATGTCCGAGCAGTCAAAATCACTACCTATGGAAGTTTTAGTAGTTGCAGAATTCTGGGAGGTCGAGTGTTAAAGTGTATGTGCCTGTGTTTGTGTATGTGTCTGTTTGTGCATGTGTGTGTTACAGAGTGACAATGAGAGAGAGAGAGAGAGAGAACATGTGTGCGTGTGTGCGCGTTATGTAACAGTGAAAGTATCTATACAGTATCAAAATTATTAATTTGAACTGACGTGAGAAAGTGTCAAACTAAGAGCAGCTCTGTCTGGTTAATTGCAATAAAACAAAACGAGAAACAAATTCACGATTAGACTAAAATAGAGGCAAGCTGAAGAAAACATAAGGATAGCAACGTCAGCTACATCGGAGCCACCCACAGAGAGATCAGTGTGTGTGTGCGAGAGTGGGGCAGCGACAAGTAGCTCTGCTCTGGCTGCAATCTCTGTAGGGAGGGGCGAGCATCGTGTGTGACTGGCCAATCACCGAGCGTGAAGACAGTCAGTAATGAAGATTTTATGAGCACGAGTATTGACGAGTTTTACTACTGTCGTGCTCGTACTCGTCAAAAATGCTTTATAGTACCGAAAAGAGTTTCAGTGGATTGTTTGAACTGCTGCACTGTTTGTCCCCTCTTCAATAATTCTTAGCTGTAGTTCAGCTAGTCATGTCAGTTGTTTCCACTCACCGTTCTTTTTCTTCCTGCTGTACCTAGAAGGCTCATTTGTGAGTGAATGCACATATTGTTAGAGTGACTTACTAGTTATACAGTAGTTTTGATTTACTGTGTGTATGTAAAAGCTAATCGCGCTAGCCCGTCAATGGGATTTTCCATGTTATGTTGGCATTGAGCTAACCGCCATTCGTTACTGTTGGACTGTGTAGAGTTATTAACAATTCTAGTTTATATTAATTTGTATTGTATTTACGTATGTATAAGGATCAGAGCCTGACATGCTGTTTTTGTGTGTTTTATTTCAGTTTCACAGATCTTCTCAGTAAAATGACCTGTCTACAACTTTTGATATTGTTTACTTTTCGCTAGTGCTAATCATGATTAGCACTAGCTAACCAGATTGTTCATGTGATAATCTGGTCATAAAAACATTTATGCAAGACTTCCAGTCATTCCAGATATGAATTAATTATCCACTAAACCTTTGGAATTCTGAATAAACACTGTGGGTTGTCTGATAATGATTTTATCTCTTTCAAAATCATCTTGGGAGAGTTGCTCATGGCAGATTCTTGGATCTTTGGTAATTTTGAACCTGTTTATCCTTGCTTTCCATTGCTCTCCAATCTTTCCAGAAGGTATTTTGAAGAAAGATAGGATCCTATCTCTGTGTCTAACTCCTGTGGTGTTGGAGCATCCATTCACCTCACAGGTAACTGTGATTTTATCAGATGTATCGCTTCATTGATCTATTGTGCTGTAATGGTTGCCCGGACTGATGAAGAGACAAGTGTCGCCAATGACGCCTGACCCCACGTGACGGAGCTGCAGCAGCGCAGATTTTAAAGTTTCCTGACACCAAGAATGATGCCAGACATCTGGAAATTTTTTATTAATTTTTTTTCATAATTATAAACAAAATATTTATTACTTTAAAATGAGTTTACTGCCCCTTTAAATATCAAACAAGAATTTGAGAGTAGAAGAAAATCAGCTTCAAAATTGAAAAAATAATTTGTAGGAATATTGTGCATGAATTCTGTTCATGTTGTTGGATGCTCAATCAGAATTGTTTAAAAACGGATATTGT
The DNA here is from genome assembly GCA_013358685.1 of Antennarius maculatus. Classification (NCBI taxonomy): domain Eukaryota; kingdom Metazoa; phylum Chordata; class Actinopteri; order Lophiiformes; family Antennariidae; genus Antennarius; species Antennarius maculatus. The sequence goes on from CM023608.1 coordinate 10,771,498, forward strand.
TTTTTGTTGCATTTCAATCACTGTCAAAGTATAGATTTTGCTGAATATGTAGTACATTTGTTGGATTACATTTACACAAACCTGATTTCATAGCCGTACTTAATGACATGTTTCTGCTGACAAGGGTCTCGTAAGCTTCAAACCTTTTGTGGGATCTGAGCCAGGGCTGACGCTATCATGTTTTCGTTCTCTGAGCTGATATTCTTGATAAATGATCCCAAACTGATGACTACAATGCCTGCATCTCCAGAACTTTGGACAAAGTCTTCCATATCCTGCAAGAAAGGAAATATTACGTGCAAACTAATCAGTATTGTCTTTAATTTATTATTGCGTTTAATTATTAAAATTAAATGGTGTATTCTTGTAAATGCAGATGTAAACAAATGGTGTTGGTGTAATAGAATATGAATCAGCTTGTGGCAGTGGAGACAAACCTACCTCTGGTAAAGGTTTAGCAGGTCTGCAGTGAATCCCACCAACAAATATAAAGTTGGGGAGGAAAGGACGAGGGAAATTAAAGTCCCAGTAGGTTCTCATTAGCCACATGTCTGCTCTACCCACAATATCACGGGCACTGGTTGGTGATCCTGTCACAATCAATGAATCAGTCACCCATTTCAAAATATCACCAATGTTGTAGATGAGGTGAGGAGCATTTATTAACATATGTTACTCTAATTAAAGGTCCCATTTTATGCTTTTCTAAATTTGTCATTCAGCTGCCGGATGTTTAACTAAAATGTATTTGAAATGTCTTACTCCAAACTGATCGGTGGTCCTAAATAACTTTGATTGAACACGCACACAAACGCACACACACACACACACACACACACACACACACACACACACACACACACACACACACACACACACACCTGACTAGCCAAATGCCAGCTTCCTTCAACAGTTTCTGAGGAACTTCCAGTGTATAGCTTTGAGCCACGTCATTTCCACACACTGCTACCTTTAGCCTGAACACAAACTCCACCTTAGGGATGACCACGCCCTTATCCAGGTGGACATGTCAATCACATATGGCTCAGGATAAGTCAATCACTGTCAATCATACCGGCAATGACATCACATATGGCCCTGTTATGAAATGAATTTTGCATTATTTCATATATTGAAGCAGAAAACGTTTGTTTTTCAGATTCTAGGATTTGGTAGGGTTAGGGAGGACCACTATTTATATGTAGACACCTGAAAAAATATGTTTTTCACAATAAGACCTCTTTAAATCAAATGATAAACTATTTAGATCTATTTTATTAAGAAAAATGACTGTTAGCTCAGTTACTCACCCATGATGTCAGAATAATACTTATCTAATCGTTTCCACAAAACGTTGTCCAACACAATATCCTGTGTTATGTAGAAGATGAAATTCCACACTCTCTCCAAGAAGCCCATCTTATCAGTCAGTTTGCTCATAGTACCGGGGACAAAGGAAGGTGGAGCAGGTACTTGACCACAATGTCTCTCCCAGTTACTGCCGAGAGTAAAACGCAAGGAGAAGATCAGGGGGATGCCCAAAATCTCTGCTGTTAAGTCACCGCCAGGGAAGACAGGGTCAGCGAGTAGGAGGTCATATTTGCCTTCCTTCAACTTCTTCATGACGGCTTGTGATTTCAGCACACCGTCCATCTGCTGCAAAGAATTTTCCACACTGACCTTCACCAGTTCCATGAATCTGATGTAGATCTGCAAGTAGTTCATATGAGGCATCTCATATATGGAAAAATGAAAAAAATCTTCCAAGAATTCCTGAATGGCCTCCATTGATATGGAGACATTAAAGGGCTCGTAGTGAAATCGTGCAGGCTCACTGGCATTCATTAGCAGTGACGAACTCGGCACCAGAACTGTCACCTGGTGTCCCCTGTCAATGAGCTTCTCCAGCACTGGCTTCATGTTAATCCAGTGGCTACCTTCACTGTACCACACCAAAACATTCCCTCCATTTGTGCTCCATGTCATACAAAACACCAGCAACATGCAAACAGAGAGATGCTCTTTGACCTTCATGATGGTGGTTTTCCTGGGGCAATGGTTGCAGCTACCTGATAGCTTTTAAAGGGTCTGCTCCTAGGAGGACAATTATTAACTTAAAAAAATGAACTCTGTCTCATACCTTGGTGTTTGTTGCAGGACCAGAAATAATGTTCTCAGTCCAAAAATGGTCTTGTACTTTAAAAGAAGGTTCAAAGAAAATATTTTTAAAAATCTCTTTTTGGTAGGGAAAGATGGGAAAAGGAATTCTTTATTTGTGCATGGATGTGGGTGCCTGTGTAAAAATTTGAAATGCTATATTCATCAGCACCTTTTCCAGATTGAGGTTGTGGGCCCAGCAGTTTGAGAAGGGAAGCCCAGACAGTCTTTCCCGGCCACTTCTATCAGCTCCTTTCGGGGGAAACCATGACATTCCCATCCAAGAGAAAGAATCTCTCCAGCGAGTGCTGGGTCTACCACTCGGCAACTTTGTAAACAGACATGCCTAGAATACATTTCTGGGAAGTAATTTAATGGGCATCCTGATTAGATGGCTAAATCACCTCAGCTGGCTCTTCTCGATGAGGTGGTTCAGACATCCTCGACGGGATGTCTGAGCTCCTTACCCAGCCACTCTCAGGAAAAAAAACATATTTCAGTCGGTTGTACTCATGTATCCTTTCAGTTAGTGTTCAAAGCTCAAGACCATACATGAAGGTTGGAACATGGACAGACCGTTAAATGGAGAGCTTCTCATTGTGGCTTGTTTTTATCACAGACCAGTGGACTGATCACATCATTATGGATGTTGCGCCAATCCGTTTATTTTCATTCCCTTTCATCTCTCACTTGTTCAGAGATACTTGAACTTCACCGCTTGAGGGAGTGACTCCTAACGAGTGAGCAGTCAAGCCTTTTTTGGTTGAGAACCATGGCCTCAGATTTAGAGATGCTTATCTTCATCCCAGCTGCCACAGTACTGAAATGCTATACATAAATAAAACTACTTAAAGTTGGTGTCACTTTCCTTAAACTGGGAAGTCTTTCTGTTGGACTAGTACTTGTAGCTGATATTCTCTCTCATAGTTATGTTTCATAATTTGAGTTGGCTTCTCATCTTGGGTTTTCTTTGATGCTGGCTCAGGTTTTGCTTTAGATCTTGTGTTTTTATCACATTTCTTATGTGGTTGTCGGTGCGTATCTCCTTTGGATTATTTTTTTTAAAATCTTGTCATCATGTCATCAACATATATATGCTATGATTAAGGTAATTCTTCCTGTAGGGAAGGTTTTTATCACAGCATTCACATTTTCTAGCAGATCCTCTAAAGGTACCTGACAGCTTAGCTTTGGTATATGGCGACTCCAGGTTTACAGTTGGATCACTATCTTCTTTTTCAGGTCAGTAGCTCTTGTATTCAGGCTGTTTATATCTATTGGGGCTTGGTACCCAATCTCAAATTGTGGGGGTGATGGTGACCTGTCGTCCTGGCTCCCCCTTGCCGTAGCACTGTTGTAGTATTTCATCAATCTCTAGTCGTGATAATAGTTTTCAGTTGCGTATATATATATATATATATATATATATATATATATATATATATATATATTACTCATGCCTGAGGTAAGCTAGTATAAGGTCTTTCCTAAGTACCGTCACAGGATAGTTTTCGCCATGACCGTGATTCCAACCAACACTGTCCTGCATTCAAAAGTAGTGTTCACCCGGACTGGGATTCGAACCATTGTTCTCTGCCAGAATGTTAGTGATTCATTCCTATTTTCTTTATATAAATTATATATGCAAAGTTTCAAAGGTATTAAAATTAGTATTATTTGCAGATGACACGAGAATTTTTTGTTCTGGGGGGGAATTGCACAAACTAATGGGGAGGGTCACTGATGAAATACGCAAATTAAAAATGTAGTTTGACAGGAACAAATTGTCATTAAATCTAAGTAAGACCAAATTCATGATATTCAGTAACTGCAATAAGAACATTCAAGTACATGTACAGGTAGATTGGGTGGATATTGAAAGGGTATATGAAAATAAGTTTCTGGGGGTGAAAATAGATGACTGGATTAATTGGAAAGCTCATATAAAATATGTACAAAGTAAATTATCAAGAAAAATTTCAGTTCTGAGCGAAGTCAAACATATTCTGGACCACAGGTCACTCCACATTCTTTACTGTTCTCTCATTTTACCATATTTACATTACTGTGCAGAGGTCTGGGGCAATACTTATAAATAAGGATGAGCGAGTACACCACTATCTGTATCTGTATCTGTTCAACCAACTAGATTATCTGTATCCGTATCTGTATTCTGAATGGGCGGGGCTTAAACCGGAAGTGAGTGTGGTTTGACCGGAAATGGGTGGGGCTTAAATAAACCACATTGTTTTAAGTCTAAAATTGACATGGATTGATCACAAGTTGCTGTATTTTTGCTTATTTTAAAACTATTTACAGAACAGCCTCAAAACTGAAATTCAAATAAATGTTTTTGCTCACAAAAGTAAGAGAACTATTTACAGAACAAGTTTTTTATGGAACTGAGTCGAAACAGGAATATTTTTAAGTCTATAAATGAATATTTACCGAAGAGCCTCAGAATTGAGATTCAACGCTTTTTGATCACAATAGTAAAGGAACTATTTATAGAACGAGTAAACACAAAGTGCATTAATGAAGTGCATGCAATAAAAAAAGTAATTAACTACAAAGTATGCATGAACAAGAATTGTCATACTCAACAAAACTTTAAAAAAATTTTTTCTTTTTCATTTAAATTTTTTTCTAGTACTTTTTTTTTTCTAGTACTTTTACAAAAAAACAAATTTCACCACATAACCAAACACCAAAATAGAGGCAAGCTGAAGAAAATCTAATAAGGACGTGAGCAACAGTGAAGCTTCGAACAGAGAGATCAGTAACTGCGTGTACCGGAGACAGAGTGAGACAGGGAAACTCCACTCTAACTGCAGCGAGTAGGGAGGGGCGGGACATATGTGTGACTGGCCAATCACAGAGCGTGAAAACAGTCCAGCTGATTTTCCTTCAGTCCAATCAGGAGTACTAACGGGCTTTATTCCTATCCGTACTCCATACTGGTATGAAACGAGTATCCGGCTCAACCCTACTTATAAATGTACAATAAATTCATTATCCGTATGACAGAAAAGAGCCATAAGAATAATTCATAATGCCGGTTATAGAGATCACACAAACCCACTATCCTTAAAATCCAGAATATTAAAACTCACTGACATTATACATTTTCAAACAGCACAACTCATGTACAAAGCAATACATAAGACACTTCCTGGTAATATACAAAAAATGGTTTTCAGTAGAGAAGGGAATTATCATCTGAGGGAGGAGCACAACTTAAAACATCAGAGGGCACGTACAACAATGAAAAGTTTTTGTGTTTCTATTTGTGGAGTGAGGGTGTGGAACAGGTTGGGTGTGGAGCTCAACCAATGTCCAAGCATGATCCAGTTTAAAAAGCTCTACAAGCAAATGGTTTTCACTGAGTACAGGGAGGGGGAAGGTGTCTAACAATCGGGTGTTTTCTATCAGTTCTATTTGTAACTTAGGTTTCTGTTTATTGTCTCTTCTTGTATGTATGTTTAGTACTTCATTTGTTTATTTATTTTTTGTACTTGGGGAATTAATGTCAATGGAGAAGTAAAGAAGGGGTAGGATTCAATGAGCTTATGCTTCTTCCTACTCCTTTTCGAGCATGTTTTGTGTGTTATTAGTATTATTTTTGTCTTCATTTTTGTTGTTATTCTGTGCACATGTTCGAAATAAAGCATTCATTCATTCATTCATTCCCACATTCCTGATCTCTGTGATTATGGTGTACTGATTCTGCTTGTTTGCCTGTTCCCGATTGAATGTGCTTGCCTGTTCTGATTGAATACCTGGTTGGGGCTATGTTTTGAATTGAATTTTGAATTTGGACTTTCCTCTGCTGTGCTTATGGTTTCCCACTGTCTGTCCCGTGACACTTTATGATTATGAGAAATTCTACGTTTATCGAAGAGGTTTACTTCAATAAAGGGAACATACAAATCTTCACTGTATTTGTAAGTACCAGAGACATCAGTGTTTATTTATTTATTTATTTATTTTTTAAATGTCTCCTAGGATTAAACTCAAGCTTCCACTGGAAAAAATATATTATGAAAATTGTAGAGTATGGTCATTAAGTTCACAAATTTTCTTTAATTTCATTAATATGAAGGGTTTATAGCGGGTTTCAAACTCAAACCAACCAAGCGATTTTTAAAGTTGAATGTACCCCAGGCAATTATAGAAGTAACATGTTAAAGAAATATGTTTTATTTTTTTAATTATTATTTTTTATCCATTTGAAGATGATTAATTATCACAGAGGGGACTTGAAGTCGTTTTATTTGCCTTGGGGGTATACCCAAGTCAACCAGGACATGGAAAATATCCACTTACATTAATGAACACATTTTTTTCAGAAAAGACAAAAGTTAGTGAACTGCTCCCTTTTGTAAGTTCAGTCAGTTATTCAGCCTTTGTCTTTGTTTTTCCGGTACGATCACAGCACCTCCGTAAGCACAAAGTGCAGGTCTTGATAAAGAGGAGTATGAGTGACAGAATAACTGTGAGGAGGAACACCAGGACATCCAGACTGTGATACTGGTACCAAGTAAGCTCATGGGCCTGGACTCTCAGGTGCTTGGCTCCTTTGTTTCTCATGGTGAACTCGATCCAGAATACGGCCTCATCCAGAGGACTCACTGGGCGGTCATGGTGAATAGCAGAGAGTCGCATAGCACTCTCCTTGTACCTGTAAATGTGGATAAATAGGGGAAAATGTGAATTAATGCATTGTTTTATATATTTATTTTTTGCCTAACCAAAAATAAAGAAGAATAAAAACTGCTTTATTTTCTAATTTGATTAATTGGAGATAATCATATTCAGCGTTTGTGGCATTAATACCTGAAAACAAACGGTGCAGATAGGAAAGAAACTTACAATTTGTCATTGATGACAGTGTTGATCGCATCTCTCAGATCTTCAGTCTTCAGGGAGTTCAAGTTTACAATAGTGGCAGCTCCTCTGGCTTTCATGTGGATCATGTTTTCTGGTTGATCACCAAACAACGGGATGCCCACCATAGGAACACCATGGTAGATAGCCTCATAAATCCCATTTGAGCCACCATGGGTGATGAAGGCTCTAGTCTTGGGATGACCTAGAAGGGTACCGACAAACATGAAACAAAACCAAAACAATAAACTTGGACATTACAGTCTTCAAAGGACTGGCCTCTGACTCTCAGGAGCAAATGGGCTGCTGTGGCTCCATGCTCCATCATGGAGCCACATGAAGGACAACCACTCATGCACACAAGCACACCTATGGTCAATTTAAAGTGATCAATTCATCTAAACTGCATGTTTTGGAGGTGGAAGGAAGCTGGAAAACCCGAAGAGAACCTACGCAGACAGAGGTAGAACATACAAACTCCACACTGAAAGGGCTCGAACCTTGAACCTTCAGCGCTACCCACTGCTGCCTTGTGTAGGGGATGGAAATGTATTACTGATTGTCTTCACTTTCTTGTTCAGTGTTGTGTTTGTTGTTAGTTTTGGTGGTCTGGACAAGGGCCTAGTTTGGATAACCACGTCTTAAGTTAAGAGCCTCCCAGATGTGTTTCTTGTCCTTGACCTTTCTCTGTATTCTGGTGGGAATTTTTTGGACCAGGTGGTTTGAGATTCTAACGACCCCAGATTTTTGCTGTAGTGTGTGATGGGAATCAAAAAGAATGTTTCGGTCAGTGTGGGTGGGTTTTCTGTCCACCTGTTCAAGTCCGTTTTAAGGTGTACTGCACAGTCCATGAAGGCCGGGACATTGTCCTTAAAATCTTCATGGGTGAATGTGTAGTTCAAAACCCACTCACAACGACCAGTATTTTCAAAGATGATCAACAGAAATGGGAGAAGCCTGTGACACATTGCAAGTATATATTTCCAAATGATTTGCTTTTTCAGAAAATTTAAATGTATTAAATAATTTAGTCATTAATGACAGTGGTGGACACTGTTTCATTTTGTAGTCTTGATCATGAGGACTACTGTCTCAGAGGCATGTTCTGTTATAGTTTTACTCACCCAGTAGGTCATTCTGAGGGATCCAGTTATATATTCTAGTGTTGGCTGCCAGATTCTTTGGTTTTTCTCCATTGTATTTCCATAGCACCTAACAAACAGTGACAATACCATTTTGCAAAACCAGTTATTTTCTTTTATTTTGGCAGAATGTTTGAAGAACCTTTTTGAGAACGATCAAGATTTTCTTACATGTTTTATTACTTCTCTTTGCCTTAAGTCCTTCAAAGTTTACTGATCATCCAGAAAGACATGTCAGGTCGTTGTAACTTTACTACCCTTGAGTAATTATTGATGTGTTTTGCCTTTGTGCTGATTTGTGACACATGTTAACCCAGTTACAAGCTATATGTAGTCAACAGTTAAAAGAGAAAACCAAAACAAATAACTCACGTAATACTGGAAACTGATTCATTGATTATTAACATTAGATGTTTAGGGTATATTAGAGCGGCACGGTGGCGCAGAGGCTAGCATTGTCTCCGCACAGCAAGGTGGTTCAAGGTTTGCCTCCTGCTCTTTGCAGAGTTTGCATGTTCTCCCCGTGTCTGCATGGGTTCTTTCTGGTTTCTCCAGCTTCCTCCAACCTCCAACAACATGTGCTAGCGTCGCGCCCGGAGTGTCCCCTGCCTCACGCCCAAGCCAGTTGGGGTAGGCCCCAGCTCCCCTTGACAGAGGAAGAAGCGGTTGAGAAGAGGGATGGATGGATAGATGGGTATATTTAACCATTAAATTCCAAAGTAAGTGTACTCCTTCTGGACATTGAGCTAATTTTTTTTTTCTAAACCATAAATTGTTCTTCCTCAAAAGTATCTTATTAGTTAGCTAGCTCATTAGTTTTGTTTAATAACCATGTTTGAGGGTAATAGGAGACAAAAATCTGGAGGCACAAAATTGAATCTTTCAGGACCATTTCATTGTTTGGAATCAGGTCAGTACAAGAATTGGAGAGTAAAACTCACTCTCATAAACAAAATCAGTCTCAAAATTGAAAAATTTGATGTGTAGGCAAATTATTTGTGTATTCATGATTTTTTTCATGTCTGAAGGGTTGTGTGGAAGTAAAATGATTCAACTGCACTACACACTTGCAGCAATATCCGACAGCAGAAACAATAGTGTTGCTCTCCGTTAAGGTAGGTGCTGTGTAAATTCATTCTTTCACTTTCAACTGCTAATTCCACTTATTACAGGTCATGGGGTTGGCTGGAGCCTATCCCAGCTGACCTGTGGGCGAGAGGCGGTGGACACTGAGCACAATGCCAGTGCACTGCGGAGCCTCATGGAAGACAAACACCCACTCACTCACACATTCACACCTATGGGCAATCCAGAAACAATCAGTTCATCTAAGCTGCATTTTTTTGGAGGTGGGAGAATGCCAGAGAACTCGGAGAGAACCCACGCAGACATGGGGGAGAACATAAAAAATCCACACAGAGCAGGACACAAACCCAGAACCAACTTGCTGTGAAGCGACAGTGCGACCCACTGCGCTACCGTGCTACCCAGTGCTGTGTACATTTCAGCAATTTTACTTCTTTAATTATTTAAATCTTCTGACAGGCTGACATCACAGGTGATATCAGAAGTTGACTAATACTGTGTGTTTTTCTCCACATAAAAGTGACAGACTGGTAGTGTTAGTCCAAGTTCATAGAGTGAAATTGTTTGGAATATGTTATTGTAGCATTCAGTCCGGTGAATCGAAATCTGTTTCATCAGATTTGTGTAAAATTGAGATACTATTTTTTGTGGAGTTTTGATCACTGTGAAATCATGTTCTGCTCAATATGTAGTACATTAGTTTGGTTATATTTGCACAAACCTAATTTCATACCAGCACACAATATCAAATTTCTGCTGACAAGCGTTCTGAGCTTCTAACCTTTTGTGGGATCTGAGCCAGGGCTGAGACTATCATATTTTCCTTCTCTGAGCTGATATTCTTGATAAATGATCCCAAACTGAAGACCACAATGCCAGCATTTCCAGAACTTTGCACAAACTCTTCCATATCCTGCAAGGAAGGAATTAATACTGTTAAGTTTACATGTAAGTAATGCCTTTTATTTATTTTTACGTTAAATGGTGTTATAAAACATGAATTAGCCTGTGGCAGTGGAGACAAACCTACCTCTGGTAAAGGTTTGGCTGGTCTGCAATGAATCCCACCAACAAATTTAAAGTTGAGGAGGAAAGGACGAGGGAAATTAAAGTCCCAGTACGTTCTCATTAACCACATGTCTGCTCTACCCATAATGTCACAGGCACTGGTTGGAGTTCCTGTCACAAACAATGAATCAGTCACCCATGTTCACCAATGTTGTAAATAAAATGAGCAGCTTTTATTTATATATGGTACTGTAATTAAATGATAGTATATTTAAACTTGTTTTTATTGTTCATAAAAATGTCTGCTTACACTTGTGGCTGAGTTACTCACCTATGATGTCAGAGTAATACTTATCTAAGCGTTTCCAAAAAACATATTCCAACACAGTATCCTGTGTTGCGTAGAAGATGAAATTCCACACTCTTTCCAAGAAGTCCATCTTATCAGTAAGTTTGCTCATAGCACCAGGGACAAAGGAAGGTGGAGCAGGTACTTGACCACAATATCTCTCCCAGTTACTGCCGAGGGAAAAGCGCAAGGAGAAGATCAGGGGGATGCCCAAAATCTCTGCTGTTAAGTCACTGCCAGGGAAGACGGGGTCAGCGAGTAGGAGGTCATATTTGACTTCCTTCAGCTTCTTCATTACAGTGTCTGATTTCAGCACACCATCCAGATACTCCAATGAATACTGCATGTTGACCACCATCAGTTCCATGAATCTGATGTAAATCTGCATGTAGTTCATATGAGGCATCTCATATATTGAGAAATGAAGAAAATCTTCCATGAATTCCTCCATGATCTCCATTGATACAGTGACATTGAAGGGTTCGTAGTGAAATCGTGCAGGCTCGCTGGCATTCATAAACATTGATGTACTCGGCACCAGAACTGTCACCTGGTGTCCCCTGTCAATCAGCTTCTCCAGCACTGGCTTCATGTTAATCCAGTGGCTGCCTTCGCTGTACCACACCAAAACATTCCCTCCATTTGTGCTCCATGTTATACAAAGTAGCAGCAACATGCAAACAGAGGGATGCTCTTTGGCCTTCATAATGGTGATTATCCCGGGACAACGGTTGCTGCTACCTGATAGCTTTTAAAGGGTCTGCTCCTAGATAATTATTAACTTCGAAAAAAAATGAACTCTGTTTTAATAGCTGATTTTTTTCCTCCATGACTAGAGGAAATTTGCCGAATCTAAGAATGATCTTTGAGCATAAAATAAGGTCCAAAGAAAATATAAAAGAAAATTCTTTCAGCTATGAAGATGTGGAAGAATATTACACAGCAGGACAATGATTTCTTTACTTCTACAGGAATATGGTTGTCCTGTGTAAAAATTTCAGATGCTAAACATTAGGGATGAGCGAGTACACCACTATCTGCGTCTGTATCCATAGCTGTACTTGGAATGGGCGGGGCTTAAACAGAAGTAGGTGTGGTTTGACCTGAAATGGGTGGTGCTTAAATTGGTACATTATTTTAACTCTGAAATTTATATGATTTGATCATAAGTTGCTATATTTTAAGGATTTTAAGTATTTAGGGTCAACAGTCCAGAGCAATGGAGAGTGTGGAAAAGAGGTGAAGAAGCATGTACAGGCAGGATGGTACGGGTGGAGAAAAGTGTCAGGTGTGATGTGTGATAGAAGAGTTTCAGCTAAAATGAAAGGAAAGGTGTACAAAACTGTGGTCAGACCAGCGATGTTGTTTGGTCTACAGAGTCACTGAGGAAAAGACAGGAGACAGAGCTGGAGGTAGCAGAGATGGAGAGGCTGAGGTTCTCTCTGGGAGTGACCAGGATGGATAGGAGGATAGGATCAGGAATGAGTATATCAGAGGGACAGCACATGCTAGAGGTTTTGGAGATAGTCAGAGAGGCCAGACTGAGATGGTTTGGACATGTCCAGAGGAGAGATAGTGAATATATTGGTAGAAGGATGCTGAGTTTCGAACCGCCAGGAAGGAGGCCTAGAGGAAGACCAAAGAGGAGGTTTATGGATGTAGTGAAAGAGGACATGTAGGTAGTTGGTGTGAGAAAAGAGGATGCAGAAGACAGGGTTAGATGGAGACAACTGATTCGCTGTGGCGACCCCTGAAGGGAAAAGCCGAAAGGAAAAGAAGAAAGAAGAAGAAGATAAGTTGCTATATTATTTATTTTAAAACTATTTACAGAACAGACTCAAAATTGAGATTCAATTTTTTGATCACAAAAGTACGAACTATTTACAGAGCTAGTTTTTCATGAACTCAGTGTATGAATGAATATTTACAGAACAGCCTTTGAATTAAGATTCAATGCTTTTGATCACAATAGTAAAGCAAGTATTTACAGAACAAGCTTTTTATGAACTCTGGACATGAAGTGCATTCATGAATACACACATGCAATAGGAAATTATGAACTACAAAATATGCATGAACAAGAATTGTCATACCTGATCAGCACAACTTTCTAATTATGTTTCTTTTTAAAAATTTTTTTTAATTTCTAAATTTAACTTTTTTTTTATTTGTACCACCTAATGTTCTTGCTATTTTTTTTTCACATAACGTTAAAGTTTATTAAGGTGTTGTGTGAAATTTTAAGCCTTAATTAAAGACCTAAGGTCCGCAGTAAGTCAGCACACTCACGAATGGTTAATATATTTATTATAGCAAAAAGTCCACAAAGCAAGCAATAACAAACATAAAAAGTCCACAAAGCAAGCAATAGCAAACACAATTAATAGTGATGAAAACGCTAGATACAGGTGGTCATTCCTGTAATCCCCACATAAACATCAGTTCCAGGAATACAAACACAATATCAACTGAATCACTCTTACCGTTGACAATAGGTGGAGAGCCAACACCTCAGTTAGAGCATCAGACGAAAACAAATGACCAGGCGTCCGGACCTAGACCCGTGGTAGACTCTAACTGGTAGAGAGAAATCTGTCTTCTTTATAGTGGAATATCACGTGTAAGTGGGGATGGCCAGTCCCCACCTGCAGGCAACATCCATCTTTGATCAAGGCTAGCAGTCTCCCTGTTCTGGACGCTCGGTTCCCCCCTTTTTCGTGGGGAGTCAAGTGGTGTAGCTCACAGACAGACATGTTTACAGGAACTTTTGGGGAGGCAGATGGTATACCTCACAGGCTGACATATTTTCAGGAACTCTGATGCGTTGGGGTTTTTACTGTGCACTAACGAGGACATATATTTTGTGAAGTGCGCACTAACAAGCAGACAAGGATAGTTTACGTTCATGGGAGATAATGGTGGGACACATAAAACACATAATGGTATGAGTTCAAGTTCATACATGGGACACACAAAACATGTATTTCCCTTCACATTCCACCCTTGGCCCATTATGAACTCTGAACTTAATTTATTAAACCACGAGCATATTCCTTATCATTTTGTAGAATCCATTGGAACCATTCAGAGTTAAAGTGGCGCGAATGGGCAAACCAATGGTGATCATGAACGACTAGGGACACCACTTCATCAAGGAGCTCCTGGCGAGTGTCAAATTGTCGAGTTCTGAAAATGCAATATGGGCCATGTTCATATCTCAAAATGTTCCCTGGAACAGTAGTATCTATAAGCAGGGTAACTTTATACCTACCAAACCAATATGAGCGGGTTTCTACTAGGATCCACATTATAGAAAGGCTAAATTATACATTCTATCAATTAGGGCTCGCTCAACTTGACAAACATAGCAAAGAGCACATAAGTTCATGCAGGTAATGAATGATACACAACAGTAAAATCAAAATGAACATCGGGGGTATGAAAAACTGTCTAGCTGTAACAGACATGCCGGTAAAGATATCCCACCAATGATGAGCAGATTCTTGCTCTATCTCTTTGGCTATATGCACCACCTTATTCTTGGTTATTAATGTTGATATCTTCAGCCTGGAAACGTTAGACCTGTGTTCTCTGATCATCGTTTGCAGTTCCGTGGAACGGTTTAGTTCGCTGCTAAAGCGCTCCAACGAGACTGACCATGGGAGTCTAAGAGTCTCCCACTGAACAGCCGTTAAGCGGTTTGTCCAGGTAAAATTGGTTAATTTGAAGGCCTGGTGTTTCCAAGAGAAAACATAAACATCATTCAAACATCCAGAAAAAGGTGTCCTGGGTAACTGTGGATGGTAAGAATTGGTAGCTACACAAATAGAGTGGGGTCCTATCTGGAATAGCACGTCATTGGGTGGTTCAACATACCAATCACACAATGCCTCTGACCTGGTAAAGCAAGCTTCATGATACATTACCTCATTCATACAAGTCATACCTTTATCCGAAGTTATGCATCCGCGTAAGTCATAGGTGAAATTAGTTTGTGGACTGAACCAGTCTCCCCGGCAGCCCCTTTGTGTGCTGCAATGGACGTTGGTAGCCAGACACCAAGGGTCTGGATACCATGAGCAATGTCACTGCCGGTGTTTGAAAGCATAGTTCTAGTCACTTCATTATCAATGGTGTTGGAAACACCCAAAATAGTCCCTGCTCCCCCTAGAACAGTGTCATACCAGGCTCTTTTCCTTCTGAATCTGCACGTTGGTGCCGGTGGGAGCAGGACTGTCCAATGTACTTCAGTGTGTGTGCGTTCAAGGGCAAGGTGGGTGCAAGAGGGGGTAATTGGGGCTAAAATAGTTATGCTGGCAGAAGGATAGGTGGCATTTCGTTCCTTAAGCTGGGCTATGGGCATCATCCGGAAAACTATAGTGACTCCGATCAGGTTGAAGGCAGACCACTTCTCATGCTTAATAAGGAGGAAGCTGTTCTTACATCCGGTCTGGCAGTCGCTGGCGACTGACCAGGAGATGGGGTGAGTTGAAGAGATGTGGACCTCGCACTGGATACTCGGATCAGGAGAAGGAGGCTTAACCCAGAAGTATAGGGTTGTTGCGCCTCTGGAAGAAGAGTTGACGGGGTCAAGGAGTCGACCTTCGTCAGGCTCCATGCAGAGAGGACAGCGAGGGCGGTGGCCCATAAGACGACACCACCACGAGCGAGGGGGAACGACATGTTGACGAGGCAGGTTCCCCAGAGGCCGTCCAGCTAGTAGTTTCCACATCCAATCACCCATCAATCTCCTCGATTCACCATGCTGGAAAGACAAATTAATGCTATTGTACACTTAAAGGGAGAAAGATAGAACATCAATTAGTTTTTGTCAATTAACATTTATGAACCTGTACATTAACCCATTTTTTCCTCCCCATTATACATGACGGTGACAACCACCAATTATTTTTCTCTCAAATAACATTTATGGACAGGTACATTAACCCATTTTTCCTCCCCATTATACATGACAGTGACAACCTGATCTTTTCCTTGCGCTATCACCTCTGCCGGCCTAGGTGGACCATTCTCCTGTCTCACCCACACCTTAGCTCCAGGCTGATCTGTGGATCCAAAGCCTGAGCGCCCTCTGGAGGTGGAAACTGCAGGCAGGTCAGTTTCCACCACATTTGTATACAAACAAGGTTTTACCACCAATTGGGCGACTTTATCGCCTTTCTTGACAACGTATGGTTCTGAAGTCAAATTATACATCACCACTCCTAACTCTCCTTGGTAGTCTGCATCAATAACTCCAGCCAAAGTGGTTATCCCTTTCAGGGAAAGTCCTGACCGAGGGCATATATGTCCATAATGCCCAGTGGGACACTTAAGTCCCAACCCTGTGGATACCACCATGGGGTTCCCAGGGGTTAGAGTCAAGGTCTCAAGGGACCTTAAATCCAGTCCAGCTGATCCAGCCGTAGCTCTCATTGGAAGTTCTGCTTCCTTGGAAACCTTCCAAAGAGCTATCGGTTGATTTTCAGGAGTAGAGGTGACATTTAACATCCTATGAATAGGAGTTGTGCCAGGCCCTATAGGACGATTATTGATCTGTTTAATCATTTCTTCCAGGACCACCCTCCATTCTGACAGAGTTCCATCATCTGTGTTCTTTCTGAAAGAAGATTTCAACAAATCATTCATTCTTTCAATCAAACCTGCGGCTTGGGGATGATATGGAACATGATAAATCCAATTCACATGATGGTCTTCAGCCCATTGTTTGATCTTCTTACCAGTAAAGTGTGTGCCATTATCTGTTTGAACCTGCAGGGGAGCACCATAGAACTTCTCTATAGTAGAGGCAGTTAAGAGTGGATGATTGATTCGCATATCTGCAAGGGTGAACCACCATCATTCCCGAGAAAGTATCGACTGCTGTACAGACATACTGACATCCTCAAGACATTGGAAGAGGACCAAGGAAATCCATTTGCCACACCTGTGCTGATTGTTTTCCTCTGTGAATTTGTCCCTGCATGTGTTGCGGCACCCCCTTTTTCTGATGTTCACATGTGTCACAGGTAGATACAGCTACCTCTTTACATCATCAATTTTCAAATCAATGCCTCTGTTCCGGGCCCATTGAATGGTGGAATCTATTCCCCAATGACCAGATTTTTCATGAGCCCATCTAGCTAGCCCCACAGAGGACTGTCTTTCTACACTCATTACTTTGGCTATCTGATCAACTTGTTGGTTGAATAGAGCTTCTGACGTCTGCTTGTTAGTATGAGCATCTACATGAAGCACAAATACTGGCAGAGTTTGCGTTTTTTCCCAAATGTCTTCCCATAGCTCTTTTCCCCAAACCTCTTTGTCTCTGATCTTCCACCCATTCTTTTTCCATGTAGTCATCCATGTAGTTAGTCCGTTACAGACTGACCAGGAATCTGAATAAAGGTACAATGACTTTAATCCAGATGCCTGCTGAATGACCAAGTGGATGGCTTTTAGATCCGCCCACTGACTGCTTTTTCCCTCTCCTAATTCCTCCAGCGTTTGACCTCGAGCAGGGTTTATTGCAGCAGCCTTCCACTTTCTTTTCCCAGCTTTCCACTGGGCAGAACCATCTGTGAACCAAGCATGATTTTTCTGCTCCTCAGTGAGGTGGTCATAGGGATTTCCCCATTTAACTGGGGACTCTGCCAACTCTTCAACCTGTAAAAAGATTTCTCCTTCCTCCGGTGCTTCTGCTACCTGTTCATGTAGGACTGAAACTCCTTTGATTCCAGGTTTCGCTCTCTCTGACACATACCATTTCCATTTTATCATGCTGCCTTCTTGTGCAGTTCCTATTTTATGGGAGGTGGGGGATGACATCACCCATCCCAAGATAGGAATAGGAGGCCTCATGTTCACTTCATGTCCCACAGTCATGCTTTCTGTGTCCACCAAACTCCAGTAACAAGCTAAAAGCTGTTTTTCAAAAGGAGTATACCTATCTCCAGCAGGAGGTAGGCGACGAGACCAAAATCCTATGGGTTTTCTGGTCTTGCCCTGTTTTTGCCACAAACTCCAATTAGCATAGTCATTGTGAGCGGATACCTGTAATTCAACCGGTCCCGATTGAATTTTTCCCAGAGCCAAAGCCTGAGAAATGGCTTCTTTAGCTAGATCAAAGGCGATTTGTTGTTTCTCTGTCCACTCAAACTCATTCTTTTTCCTGGTGACTTGGTATAAAGGCTGAAGGATCTGTCCCAAATGTGGGATATGATTTCTCCAATAGCCAAATAAACCAATGAATTTCTGAACATCATTTTTTGTCTTTGGAGTAAGGAAGGCCTGGATTTTACTTTGTGCCTTCTCTGTGATCTCTCTCTTTTGTTCCACCGTATTCCCAAAAACTTCACAATTTGTCCAGGTCCCTGGACTTTATCTGGATTAATCTACCAGCCTTTCTTTTTCATGTGAGAAATCAGTTGCTGCAGTTGAATTTCTACCTCCTCCTTTGAGGAAGCCTGAACCATGATGTCATCAATGTAATGAGAAATCATTACTCCTGGCAGAGTTGAAAACTCATCCAGGTGTTCTGCCACCGTCCGGTGACAGATGGTAGGGCTATGGAGATAACCCTGAGGAAGACAAGTAAAAGTGTACTGTCGTCCTTCCCAAGTGAATGCAAACTGTTCCATTCGATCCTCTGGAATCGGGATGGTAAAGAAAGCATTCGCCAAATCAATGACACCATACCATGTACCAGGATGATGTTGCACTTTTTCTATTATAGAAATAGTGTCTGGTACTGCAGCACTTAAGGGAGGAGTGTGTTTATTCAACTCCCTGTAATCTACTGTCATTCTCCAAGTCCCATCTGACTTTTTCACAGGCCAAATTGGATTATTCCATTTAGTACTGCAAGTTTTCAGTACTCCTGCCTCAACGTATTCCTTAATAGTATCTGAAATTTCTTTCTGTCCTCCAGGGATACGATACTGTTTAAGGTTCACCACCCTGCCTGCTTCTGAAATTGGAAAAGGAGGCATCAAAACCTTTCCCACTATTACTTTGCTTATTCCAAATTGAAATCTTCCTTGTTCCAAATGTAAAGTCATTCCTTTAAGGATGTCCATGCCAATTATCCACTCCTTTACCGGAGTGGCAATCACTGAATATTCTTTTCGAGGTAGTTGTCCAGTGGTCAAATTAATTTTTATCTGAGTTCCAGTAACTATCTGTCCTCCAAGACCAGTCATAGTTACTAAGGGACCTTTAAATTTAGCTGGGTTCCCATGAATCAATGTGGCTTCTGCCCCCGTGTCAACTAGAGCTCTTACTTCCTGATCTGAGCTTTTCCAATGTATTTTCATTTTTACATGTGGGCGTGCGTCATCTACATACCAATGTGCATGATGTGATTTAGTCTGTAGGGCAGGGGCTTGACCATCATCCTAGTCGAAATCCAACGAGGGGTGAAGACGTTCTGTTTTTTCATGTCTTTTAATTTTTCTTTCTTTCTTATGTCGTTTGTCCTTTTTGGATTTCTTTTTCTTTACCGACATCACTTGGGCAAAATCCTCCTCTCCCGAAGAAAATTCAGAGGAAGAAGAGGCAGAAAGTGACTCTTTTTCCTCTCCCTCCTCATCCTTCTCAAAAAACACATTCCTCCTACCCCTCTTGCTGCTTCTCTCAAGAGGCGCTTCTCTCCTCCCCCTCTCTCTGCCCCTCTCACTCTGCCGCAAAACATCTCTAATTGTTTTTTCCACTTCTCTTAAAGAAATACCACTCATTTCAGCACAATTTACTTTTATTTTTCAACCCTTTTGCATTTTTCTCTTAATTCTGATGTGGGCAATCCGTCAATTTCCGTACTAGGAACCCCTGCTTTGATGAGGGCGCTCCACATATCTCGTCTGCTGGGACCCTGGCCATCTTGAGGCCGGGATCCCCGGTTTTGAGGAGAAAAGGAGGGCCTAGGAGGGGCTCGGGATTCCTGAGGAGTTTCCCAGGTGCCCAAACTTCCAAGCTCACTCATTGCTGACATCAGCTCTCCCAGGGACTGAATAGGATTTCCCACCATGAGAGTCAACATCAGCGACTTATAGGCAGGAGGGGAGGTTCTGATCATTGTATCTACAGGCTGGTTATGAATTACCTCAACATTTTCCATGAGAATTCCATCTCTCAAACACAATCTCAATAACCGCTGTTTTCCCTCTCGAATAGTGTGCCATTCTTTATCTAACGGCGGCCAATCAGTGAGAGTCGGATAGCGATTAGCAACCGCTCTTGCATATACGGCTCCCACTGAATCAACCCTGTCTCCCATCATGGAAGTCAACCCTCGATATTCAGAATTTACCACTGGATCGTGGGAGAGCCCCGCAAAACGATGGCGGTCTCCCGCATCTATTTCTGTCTGCCAGGCTCCTTCTTTAATCAGCCTGGATACCCATAGATTGAGCGGCTCTTCGGGTTTCTGTTTAAATTTAGTGGTCAAATGCGCCAATTCTTCAGCTGTAGCCTTAGAACTTTCTGGGGCAGAGGCAGGAGGAAGTATTTCCTCAAAAATTTCCCGTCCTGCCACATCTCTCAAGGGCGCTCCATCTTCACCAAACAATTGATTTCTGATCGGGTTGGGGATCCGCTCCACACGGCGGTGGCGCGTAATGGGACGCTCCTGATAGAGACCAAACTGTCCTCCATCATGAGTATCGTCCCAAATATCCCCATTCCATGTCTCAGGATCCCAGCCATCTGGATCCTTTAAAGCTGTTGCAACAAACGCCCTGATTTTAACCCGATCAGCCTGTTTTCGAGACTTTAGACGTTCGCAGGCGGGCAACCGTCCCACACATGCCACAGATTTTTCAAATAGTTTTTGGATATTATCCCGCTGACATTCCAATAATTTTATCTGAGTGTCAGCCAAAACCTTCTGGTTTTCCAATTCATATATTTGATTTTTTAGCTTCAAATTCTCATATTCCATCATGGTAAACTTTTCTGCCTGTACTTTCCATGCAGTAGCACAAACCCACATGCGCCGCTGGACCCCACCCAGCGGAGCCTTAGGCTTCACTTCTACTGAGGACAAAGCTTTACCAACATCTTGGGCAGAACATTCATCCAAAATATCTTTCCAGCCCTCCGGCCGGCCACCACACTGTCGTAGACACAAAGCAACCTTGTGCCACGGCTCTGTTTCCCATCCGGGAACAGTCAACAATTCATCCGCAGAGGCATCTTCCTCCCGGAGCACAACTTTCTTTTGTCTTTTAAACATATCAACAGCGTGCGGCTCACAGAATTTTTAACAAAAATTCATCCTGTTCATGACGCCAAATGTTGTGTGAAATCTTAAGCCTTAATTAAAGACCTAAGGTTCGCAGTAAGTCAGCACACTCACGAATGGTTAATATATTTATTATAGCAAAAAGTCCACAAAGCAAGCAATAACAAACACAAAAAGTCCACAAAGCAAGCAATAGCAAACACAATTAATAGTGATGAAAACTTTAGATACAGGTGGTCACTCCTGTAATCCCCACATCAACATCAGTTTCAACAGTGATGAAAACGCTAGATACAGGTTGTCACTCCCGTTATCCCCACATTAACATCAGTTCCAGGAATGCAAACACAATATCAACTGAATCACTCTTACCGTTGACAATAGGTGGAGAGCCAACACCTCAGTTAGAGCATCAGATGAAAACAAATGACCAGGCGTCCGGACCTAGACCCGTGGTAGACTCTAACTGGTAGAGAGAAATCTGTCTTCTTTATAGTGGAATATCACGTGTAAGTGGGGATGGCCGGTCCCCACCTGCAGGCAACATCCATCTTTGATCAAGGCTAGCAGTCTCCCTGTTCTGGACGCTCGGTTCCCCCCTTTTTCGTGGGGAGACAAGTGGTGTAGCTCACAGACTGACATGTTTACAGGAACTTTGTGGGGAGGCAGGTGGTATACCTCACAGGCTGACATATTTTCAGGAACTCTGATGCGTTGGGGTTTTTACTGTCCACTAACGAGGACATATATTTTGTGAAGTGCGCACTAACAAGCAGACAATGATAGTTTACGTTCATGGGAGATAATGGTGGGACACATAAAACATATAATGGTATGAGTTCAAGTTCATACATGGGACACACAAAACATGTATTTCCCTTCACATAAGGTGTGCACATGTGTTTGTGTTTGTGTGTGTGTGTGTGTGTGTGTGTGTGTGTCTGTAGATGTGTGAAAGAGGAATTTGTTAGGAATGTCCTGGAGGTAAAAATGTCAGATTTGGAAGTGTCTAGGAGAGGTGGCAGTAGAGTTCCTGACTGGGTTGTTCAACAGGATCTTAGATAGTGAGAAGATGCCTGAGGCATGGAGGAGAAGTGTGCTGGTGCCCATTTTTAAGAACAAGGGAGATGTGCAGATTGTGGCAACTACAGAGGAATAAAGCTGATGAGCCATACAATAAAGTTATGGGAAACAGTAGTGGAAGCTAGACTAAGGGCAGAAGTAATGTAGCCGCAAGAGGGCACAAGCCAGTGTCTTATTGTGCCGGTCCCAAGCCCGGATAAATACAGAGGGTTGCGTCAGGAAGGGCATCCGGCGTAAAACTTTTGCCAAATCAAAGATGCGAATCAAACCTATGACTTCCATACCGGATCGGTCGAGGCCTTGGTTAACAACGACCGCCATCGGCGCTGTTGACCTACAGGGCGCCGGTGGAAATTGGATTACTGTTGGTCGAAGAAGGAGAGGAGGAAAGTGTGTTCGCACGAAGAAAGAGAAGAGGAGCGCCAAGAGTATAGGACTAAGAGTAGGGACGTTGAATGTTGGAACTATGACAGGAAAAGGTAGAGAGTTGGTTGACATGATGCAGAGGAGGAAGGTAGACATACTGTGTGTCCAGGAGACCAGGTGGAAAGGTAGCAAGGCTAGAAGTCTAGGAGCAGGGTTCAAGTTGTTCTATCATGGTGTAGATGGGAAGAGAAATGGAGTAGGAGTTATCTTGAAGGAGGAGTTTGTTAGGAATGTCCTGGAGGTAAAAAGAGTGTCGGATCGAGTGATGAGTCTGAAGCTAGAAATAGAAGGTGTGATGTTCAATGTTGTTAGTGGGTATGCCCCACAGGTAGGATGTGAGCTGGAGGAGAAGGAGAAATTCTGGTTGGACTTTGACGAAGTGATGCAGAGCATACCTAGAAGTGAGAGAGTTGTCATAGGTGTAGACTTCAATGGACATGTTGGGGCAGGTAACAGAGGTGATGAGGAAGTGATGGGCAGGTTTGGTATCCAGGAGAGGAACGCAGAAGGACAGATGGTAGTTGACTTTGCAAAAAGGATGGAAATGGCTGTAGTGAATACTTTCTTCCAGAAGAGGCAGGAACATAGGGTGACCTATAAGAGTGGTGGTAGGAGCACACAGGTAGACTCCATCTTGTGTAGACAATGTAACCTGAAGGAGATCAGTGACTGCAAAGTAGTGGTAGGCGAGAGTGTAGCCAACCAGCATAGGATGGTTGTGTGTAGGATGACTCTGGTGGTGAGGAAGATGAAGAGGGCAAAAGCAAAGCAGAGGACAAAATGGTGGAAGCTAAAAAAGGAAGGGTATTGCATGACCTTTAGGAAGGAGTTAAGATAGGCTCTGGGTGGTCAGGAGGTGCTTCCAGATGACTGGACAACTACAGCTAATGTGATCAGGGAGACAGGTAGGAGAGTATTTGGTGTGTCATCTGGAAGGAAAGTAGATAAGGAGACTTGGTGGTGGAATGAGGGGGTACAGGAGTGTATACAAAGAAAGAGGTTAGCTGAGAAGAAGTGGGACACTGAGAGGACTGAGGAGAGTAGACAGGAGTACAGGGAGATACAGCGTAAGGTGAAGGTAGAGGTAGCAAAGGCCAAACAAGAAGCTTATGATGACTTGTATGCTCGGTTGGACAGTAAGGAGGGAGAGACTGATCTATACCGGTTGGCAAGACAGAGAGATAGAGATGGGAAGGATGTGCAGTAGGTTAGGGTGATTAAGGATAGGGATGGAAGTCTATTGACAGGTGCCAGCAGTGTGATGGGAAGATGGAAAGAGTACTTTGAAGAGTTGATGAACGTGGAAAATGAGAGAGAACAAAGACTAGAAGAGGTCACTGTTGTGGACCAGGATGTAGCAAAGATTAGTCAGAATGAAGTGAGGAGAGCACTGAAGAGGATGAAGAGTGGAAAGGCAGTCAGTCCTGATGATATACCTGTAGAGGTGTGGAAGTGTCTAGGAGAGGTGGCAGGAGAGTTTCTGACTGGGTTGTTCAACAGGATCTTAGATAGTGAGAAGATGCCTGAGGAGTGGAGGAGAAGTGTGCTGGTGCCCATTTTTAAGAACAAGGGAGATGTGCAGAGTTGTGGCAACTACAGAGGAATAAAGCTGATGAGCCATACAATAAAGTTATGGGAAACAGTAGTGGAAGCTAGACTAAGGGCAGAAGTGAGCATTTGTGAGCAGCAGTATGGTTTCATGCCAAAAAAGAGTACTACAGATGCAGTATTTGCTTTGAGGATGTTGATAGAGAAGTACAGAGAAGGCCAGAGGGAACTGCATTGTGTTTTTTTAGATCTGGAGAAAGCTTATGACAGGGTGCCCAGAGAGAAACTGTGGTATTGTATGAGGAAGTCTGGAGTGGCAGAGAAGTATGTTGGAGCGGTGCAGGACATGTATGAGGACTGTAAGACAGTGGTGAGGTGTGCTGTAGGTGTGACAGAGGAGTTCAAAGTGGAGGTGGGACTGCATCAGGGATCAGCTCTGAGCCCCTTCTTGTTCGCTATGGTGATGGACAGGCTGACAGACGAGGTTAGACAGGAATCTCCATGGACTATGATGTTTGCAGATGACATTGTGATCTGCAGTGAGAGCAGGGAACAGGTGGAGGAGAAGCTAGAGAGGTGGAGGTTTGTCCTGGAAAGGAGAGGGATGAAGGTTAGCCACAGTAAGACAGAGTACATGTGTGTGAATGAGAGGGACCCAAGTGGAAGAGTGAGGTTACAGGGAGAAGAGATCAAGAAGGTGGAGGATTTTAAGTACTTAGGGTCAACAGTCCAGAGCAATGGAGAGTGTTGAAAAGAGGTGAAGAAACGTGTGCAGGCAGGATGGAATGGGTGGAGAAAAGTGTCAGGTGTGATGTGTGATAGAAGAGTTTCAGCTAAAATGAAAGGAAAGGTGTACAAAACTGTGGTGAGACCAGCGATGTTGTTTGGTCTAGAGACAGTGTCACTGAGGAAAAGACAGGAGGCAGAGCTGGAGGTAGCAGAGATGAAGATGCTGAGGTTCTCTCTGGGAGTGACCAGGAAGGATAGGATCAGGAATGAGTACATCAGAGGGACAGCACATGTTAGAGTTTTTGGAGATAAAGTCAGAGAGGCCAGACTGAGATGGTTTGGACATGTCCAGAGGAGAGATAGTGAATATATTGGCAGAAGGATGCTGAGTTTTGAACTGCCAGGCAGGAGGCCTAGAGGAAGACCAAAGAGGAGGTTGATGGATGTAGTGAAAGAGGACATGAAGGTAGTTGGTGTGAGAGAAGAGGATGCAAAGGACAGGGTTAGATGGAGGCAATTGATTCGCTGTGGCGACCCCTGAAGGGAAAAGCCGAAAGGAAAAGAAGAAGAAGACTAAGGGCAGAAGTGAGCATTTGTGAGCAGCAGTATGGTTTCATGCCAAAAAAGAGTACTACAGATGCAGTATTTGCTTTGAGGATGTTGATAGAGAAGTACAGAGAAGGCCAAACTGAGCTGCATTGTGTTTTTGTAGATCTGGAGAAAGCTTATGAAAGGGTGCCCAGAGAGGAACTGTGGTATTGTATGAGGAAGTCTGGAGTGGCAGAGAAGTATGCAGAGCGGTGCAGGACATGTATGAGGACTGTAAGACAGTGGTGATGTGTGCTGTAGGTGTGACAGAGGAGTTCAAGGTGAAGGTGGGACTGCATCAGGGATCAGCTCTGAGCCCCTTCTTGTTCGCTATGGTGATGGACAGGCTGACAGATGAAGTTAGACAGGAATCTCCATGGTCTATGATGTTTGCAGATGAGATTGTGATCTGTAGTGAGAGCAGGGAACAGGTGGAGGAGAAGCTAGAGAGGTGGAGGTTTGTCCCGGAAAGGAGAGGAATGAAGATTAGCCGCAGTAAGACAGAGTACATGTGTGTGAATGAGAGGGACCCAAGTGGAAGAGTGAGATTACAGGGAGAAGAGATCAAGAAGGTGGGGAATTTTAAGTACTTAGGATCAACAGTCCAGAGCAATGGAGAGTGTGGAAAAGAGGTGAAGAAGCGAAACAAAGTAACATCCATCCTCCTCCTCCTCTCCAACATTCAGATATGCCAACTGCTCACCACCACAAAGGTAAAAATTCTTATCTTTATTGTTCTTATGCTTTAACTGTAATGTGCTTTTTATTTTAGTTTACTGTATTCAATAATTTTTCACTTAACTTGCGTTCCATTGCCCATGGTACGAGTTACAGGTCCGTAAACTTCTGCCTAAAAGACGACGGTAATTCGTACCGGAATCTGTGTGGAGAATGATAAGCGTAACAAAATAAGTTTTTCTCTTCTTTATTGAACCAGAGTCCGCTACGCTCACCTGAACACACAACTGAACACTGGCACATTAGCATGTCGCACTCAACAGAACAAGAGCATTATATTTACATGCAACCACTTCCGTAATTCCAGCAACAATTCCTTTTCTATTTACATGGAGGCCAGTGCTGAAATCGTGTCTGTCCGTTCTCTCTTGTCTTACAAGAACTAGCTTCTTTTCAAATGTGCATCTTGAAAATAGCCTTGCTAGTATATTAGCAACCAAATCTTCATTTTACCCTCCTTCAGCCAATGTGGCAGCACAAAATAAGTAGGTTTTTCAGTTCCAAACACATGCAGGCTTCTCCTAAAGCTCTACACTCTAATGGTAACCTGACTCTTGTGATCTGCATATCGCCGCCTCCTCAGAGTGAGTATCCAATCACAGGACATGTACATGTAAGGAGAACGTGGGTTAAGTAGCAGGTCCTAGAGGGCCAAGTTGTGATTTGATTGGCTATTGCGTCTGTCTATTAACTATATGTGCCCCTTTTCTCACAGTGAAGGGGTCCTGCATTCAGGATACTGAAGGGCCTGGGCAGATTTCATTCAATCTGGCAACTCAAGCTAGCTGAATTATGATTGGATAAAAACTCTTTAATCTAAAAATAGAACATTGGCCCAGTGTTGGTCTATGTCATATTATATCCTAGTGTGCGGAAAATGGAAAATAAATTTTAGAGAAGTGATTGTTCTGTTAGCTGACTACATGAACAGAACTGTATGTAGTTACTTAAAGAAAGTTTTTGTCAGATGCCCGAGGAGCATTTTGGATACTACATCGATTGTCCCAATCCAAATGGAAACTGTAGCTGGATAGACTGTTCGTGCTAGCCAACTAGTTTCACTCAGAATTCGTTGCCGTTCTCTGTCTCGTTCCTGCTGTTTAGACTCTGCTCAAAAACATGAAAATTGTTGGAACAGTTATGCCACTCTAAAATTATGTTAACTGGGAAGTCCATGTATAGTTGTTTCTTCTCCTAATATAGCAGAAGCCTTACGCAATACTGTTCATGTGATTCCTTCTGGCAGAAGCCCCGTGATTGGTTGGGTGCTTGATTGACAGGTAGTGAGTGGAGTTGGTGACACCCACTACCTGGGTGTCACCAACTCCACCCACTGAAGTGAACTTATTCAAATATATAAATGGAAATATATATATATATATATATACACACATACATACAGTATATATATATATATATATATATATATATATATATATATATATATATATATACAGTATACTGTGTATACTGTATATATATACAGTATACTGTATATATACTGTATATATATATATTTATTTAAGGAAACGCATTAAAATACAGTTCTTTTATCATAAATGTTATCATGATTTCTGATTATTTTAGGTCAGCAGAGAAGGCTTTGCTGGCCCTGACCGCTTACCACTGCCGAAAAGTTACAGACTGATCTCCCTCCTTTGCATAATCTACAAGCTGTATGAGAGGCTATTACTCCAACACCTAGCAACCCTCATAGACCCCATTCTTACTAAAGATCAAGCTGGTTTCCGCCCTGGCTGCCCCTGTGCAAGCTCATTACCTGAGCAGCTTATAGAGATCTCACGGCTGCCTAAGACATTCTCTAGCACCGTGTCATGATCAGAAAACTTCTGGACATGACTGGCAACGTCGACCTTTGCCAAGTCATAAAAAGCCTCCTCCACAACAGGCGCTTCTCTGTTCAACTAAAAACAACAAGAAAAGCAAATGAAAAGTCCAAAAGAACGGCCTACCGCAAGGCAACGTACTGGCCCCCCTCCTCTTCAACATCTCCGCTTCACCTATGCTGATGATCTCTGCATCACTACTCAACAAGAGAACTTCAAAATCAAAACCACCCTAGAAAGGGCCCTCCAAGACATGTCCACCTACTAAAGAAACAACCACCTAAAACCCAACCAATCAAAAACCCAGATATGCACCTGAAAAACCGAGATGCAGGAAGAGAACTGAAAGTCTCATAGGACAGGCACAAACTCCCAAATCATCTCCATCCTGTGTACCTTGAAGTCACATTAGACACGACTCTTTCAAAACCCACCTTCAGAACACTAAAGCCAAGGTCAACATCCACAATAATATTCTGAGCAAACTGGTGAACTCAAAGTCGGGTGTTGATCCACCAACCATCCATGCCACAGCACTAGTCCTGTGTTTCTCTACGGCTGAGTATGTGTGCTCAAGCTGGAGCCACTCCCACCCCACCAAACTGATAGACACAGCCCTCAACAACACCTGCTGCATCATCAGGGGCTGTCTGAGGAGAACAATAGTCCCGTGCCTTTACACACTTGGCCAGCATTGTCCCCCCTCACATCAGACGCTCCATTGTTTCACAAGATGAGCGGAGAGCAC
The DNA here is from genome assembly GCA_013358685.1 of Antennarius maculatus. Classification (NCBI taxonomy): domain Eukaryota; kingdom Metazoa; phylum Chordata; class Actinopteri; order Lophiiformes; family Antennariidae; genus Antennarius; species Antennarius maculatus. The sequence continues at coordinate 10,800,074 of CM023608.1, forward strand.
AAGAGTCTGATATGAGGTGCCCATTTTATGTTCACACAGCACCCATATCAAGACTAAAATTTGGTGCCAGTGTCCTACACACAGTCCCCCCTCTACCGTCTACCAAGGAATCAGCCTGTACCAACATGTGCAGGGTCGAATGACACCAACTCAACAACCAAGCCCAAGAATAGAAGAAGAGAGGAAAAACACCAGAGGAATGCTTCGCCAGCAGACACGATGTCCCATGGACAACCTGGAAGACCCTCAACAGACTGCGAGCAGAACAGGGAAGGTGCATAGCACTGTTGAAGGCATGGAATTACCTCACAGAGGACACGTGTGGCTCTGAAACAGTACAGACAATGCCCCACCTCCTGGAATGTCACAACGCCCCCCAGTGCAGCCCCCAGGACCTGGATGAGCTGACACCATCAACTGTATCCTGTGCCAGACACTGGCAGAATGACTTCTAAGATTGCAAAGGACTTAGAGTGGTGGCTCAGTTGGGGGTGTTGCTTTAATTTCAACGCTTTTTAATTTGCTGATAAAAAGGTCTGTTTATTCTTGTGGCTAAATTACTCACCTATGACGTCAGAGTAATATTTATCTAACCATTAAAAAAAAAAATTGTCCAACACAACATCCTGAACTGCATAGAATAGGAAGTTCCAAACTCTCTCCAAGAAGTCCATCTTACCAGTAAGTTTGCTCATAGCACCGGGGACAAAGGAAGGTGGAGCAGGTACCTGACCACAATGTCTCTCCCAGATACTGCCGAGGGAAAAGCGCAAGGAGAAGATCAGGAGAATGCCCAAAATCTCTGCTGTTAAGTCACTGCCAGGGAAGACAGGATCATGTCGGAGAAGGTCATATTTGCCTTCCTTCAGCTTCTTCATGACGGCTTCTGATTTCAGCACACCATCCAGAAACTTCAATGAATACTGCACGTCCACCACCATCAGTTCCACGAATCTGATGTACATCCGCAAGTAGTTCATATGAGGTATCTCATATATTGAGAAATGAAAAAAATCTCCCACAATTTCCTCCATGACCTCTATTGATACAGACATATTGAAGGGTTTGTAGTGAAATTGTGCTGGCTCACTGACATTCATACTGTAAACGTTGATATACTCGGCACCAGAACTGTCACCTGGTGTCTTTTATGGATCAGCTTTTCCAGCACTGGCTTCATGTTAATCCAGTGGCTGCCTTCGCTGTGCCACACCAAAACCTTTCCTCCATTAGTGCTCCATGTCATACAAAATAGTAGCAACGTGCAAACAGAGATATGCTCTTTGACCTTCATGATGATGGTTATCCTGGGTCAATGGTTGCTGCTAAGTGATAGCTTTTAAAGGGTCTGCTCCTAGATAATTATTAATTTAGGAAAAAAATGAACTCTGTATTAATAGCTGATTTTTTTCCTCCATGACTAGAGGAAATCTGCCGAATCTAAGAATGATCTTTGAGCATCTAAGAATGATCTTTATAGCAAAAAATGGAATTGGATTTTGGCTGCTAGTCTGAACACAGCGAAAGAGACCAGGTAGTGCTGTCTTTTTTTACTGTCAGTAAAAAAATGGTTTGATGGTAAAAATATTTAATTTTTTACTTTAATTTACTCAAACAAATCAAATACCTATCCTAAAGACCTATAGTCTCCAAGAGTCCTGAATCTGAATATCAGATGCAGTGGCGGCTCAGTTAGGGGTGTTGCTTCAAAGACAGGAACATATTCGTCTTTCTGTAGGCAAGTTTCATTTAGAAACAAAGCATCAATGGTATGAATAATTCTCAGATAATTGATGCAAAGGGAACTGCTGGATTTTTCTTTTGACAAAGCTGTATGGCTCAATGTGCTCAGTGTTTCATTCAAGACAGTACTTCATTCATTCATTTACCATACCCGCTTCATCTGCTGTCGTGGGTCGCAGGGTGCTGCAGCCTATCCCAGCTGGCTGGGTGCGTTAGGCACGGGAAACTCCGGTGACGCTAGAGCACCGCCAAACAGTACTTCCTTCATACTTTTATTTATTTATTGCTGTTTTCCACTGTGACTGTAATATTTTTCACAAAATTGACACGTCTTGTAAAGCCCCTCCACTTCTTGTTACAGAGCAAAAATGGAAATCTTGAAATGTGGGAAGTGTCTATCCTTTCAAACTCATGGTTCATTTTCATAATATGGTCTTTTGCCATGCTTGGTGTATGTTATGCCCGGTCTAGGAGTGTCCGAGTCATAACGTGAACAGGCCCCGTCTTCCCCAAGTCTCACGGAGCCACAAGGACAAATGGTTGAAAAAAATAAGGAATTAAGACAAGAACTAAAGATATATCAAATAATAAGTTGAGGTAGCTTCAGGTTGGTCTAATGCCATAATAATGAACATAACGGTCTTGCCTGCAAAGAAATAATGATTAACCTAACGGAAAAAGAAATGACAGAATCCCCCCTAACTACATGAACAGGGAAAAAAGAAGAACCAAGCAAACTGGCAGTCCAACCCGACTTCTCAACCAAAGCTTAGCAGTCCATTGAAAAAGCAACATGTGGCTGGTTGGGGGATGAGAAAGATGAGGATGATCTGCTGCCTGCTGCCCCCGAATGACTGTCATCTTGAATCTTTATATATCCGGCGAGATCTTGAAGCGACCAATTGACAGAGAGAACAGGCGTGCTCCTCCAATCACCGTCGGGCGATGGTACAGGCTAATTTACATAAGGATTATAAGAAATTAGGAAAATTTAAGGCTTTTACGTGTGCCTCATAGTGCGGAAAATACTGTACTCTGTTTAGCCCTTAGTTTTCTGGCAGAGAGTTAATGATTTATTGGTACATTCCAGCATTCCTGATCTGTGTGATTCAGTGACGTGCATGACGAGGTTCATGGCTGGTGAGGCACTTATTTCATCATAATTGGATTTACAAAAACATGAAGCTACAGTGTAGCTTATTCACCATTTAATTAACTGTAACATACAAATAAGCATATTTGATTAAAAAAAAACCTTGTTATATTGTTTCTTATATGTTTGCTTATATGTTACGTTTACTTATAAATGAAGTCCATGCGCCACTCCTTCTGAACAAAAGCATGAAAAAATTATGAGTTGATGTGTAATCCTCCATTTTTGTAGGAAGGCGAGGTAAGCGGAAAAAAACAAATGAATGGCTCCACTTGACTGTAGATTGTACGGTTGTACACCAAGGAAGAGGAGTCTTCGGCCAAATACCAATATGTATCAGAAGGAACAGCACACATGATTGCGGAAAATGTGAATGTTTTAATGTGAACAAAATGTTATGTCTGAAAGATGTGTCTTTTCTTCCAGAACAGGACCCCTAGCCAGGCCACAACTGGACCTCACCTAACCCAGAGCAGCAATCTTTCTATGGTCAAAGCAGGAACCTCATGTATAACATGATGAACAAGATTTTTGACTTTTTTCATTTCAAGTGAGCTAAATCACTTATATTAAAAGTAAACAAATGAAATTGCTGCTGTAATTTGATTATTTTTGCATGCTCTCCCTGTGTCTGTGTGGGTTCTCTCCGGGTTCTCCGGCTTCCTCCCACCTCCAAATCATGCTCTTCAGGTTGATTGGTCGGTCCCAAATTGCCCGTAGGAATGAGTGTGTGTGTGCATGTTTGTCTGTCTTTGTGTGTGCTCTGTGGTGTTGTGCCCGGAGTGTCCCCCGCCTCATGCTCTATGCCAGCTGAGTTAGACTCCAGCTCCCCATGACCCGCTACGGCGGATGAAGCGGCAGAAAAATGAATGTAACTTGCTGTGAGCCAAGGTTTTGAACAAGTGTAATACTGGTGTGTGGGCGTGCACATCTGATGTTGCTCACAGTGGTCCTCAGTGTGCTCAGGAAGCTTGTGTATTTGCCCAGACACAGGAAAAATTAGAGGGAACATTGGTGATAATCTCCTCCTTGAGTCGTCACCTTATCGTGGTGGAGGGGTTTGTGTGTCCCAATGATCCTAGGAGCTAAGTTGTCTGGGGCTTTGTGCCCCTGGCAGGGTCACCCATGACAAACAGGTCCTAGGTGAGGGACCAGACAAAGGACGGCTCACAGACCCCTAATGATGAACAAAAACTATGGAGCACGTTTTCCCTTGCCCGGAGGCGGGCCACCAGGGCCCCCCTCTGGAGCAAGGCCTGGAGGTGGGGCTCGAAGGCAAGCGCCTGGTGGCCGGGCCTACACCCATGGGGCCCGGTCGGGCGCAGCCCGAAAGGACAACGTGGGTCCCCCTTCCCATGGGCTCACCACATGTGGGAGGGGCCATAGGGGTCGGGTGTATTGTGAGCTGGGCGGTGGCCGAAGGCGGGGACCTTGGCGATCTGATCCCCGGCTACAGAAGCTGGCTCTTGGGACGTGGAATGTCACCTCTCTGGCAGGGAAGGAGCCCGAGCTGGTGTGTGAGGTGGAGGAGTTCCGACTAGATATAGTCGGGCTCATCTCCACACACAGCTTGGGCTCTGGTACCAGTCCTCTCGAGAGGGGTTGGACTCTCTTCCACTCCGGAGTTGCTCATGGTGAGAGACGCCGAGCAGGTGTGGGTATACTTATGGCCCCCCGGCTTGGCGCCTGTACATAGGGGTTCACCCCGGTGGACGAGAGGGTAGCCTCCTTCCGCCTTCGGGTGGGGGGACTGGTCCTGACTGTTGTTTGTGCTTATGCACCAAACAGCAGTTCAGAGTACTCACCCTTTTTGGAGTCCTTGGAGGGGGTGCTGGAGAGCGCGCCCACTGGGGACTCCATCGTTCTGCTGGGGGACTTCAAAGCTCATGTGGGCAATGACAGTAAGACCTGGAAGGGCGTGATTGGGAGGAACGGCCCCCCTGATCAGAACCCGAATGGTGTTCAGTTATAGGACTTATGTGCTCGTCACGGACTGTCCATAATGAACACCATGTTCAGACATAAGGGTGTCCATATGTGCACTTGGCACCAGGACACCCTAGGCCGCAGTTCGATGATCGACTTTGTGGTCGTGTCGTCGGATTTGCAGCCGCATGTCTTGGACACTCGGGCGAAGAGAGGGGTGGAGCTGTCAACCGATCACCACCTGGTGGTGTGTTGGCTCCGATGGTGGGGGAAGAAGCCGGTCCGACCTGGCAGACCCAAACGTATTGTGAGGGTCTGCTGGGAACGCCTGGCGGAATCCCCTGTCAGAAGGAGTTTCAACTCCCACCTCCGGCAGAACTTCACCCACGTTCCGGGTGAGGCGGGGGACATTGAGTCTGAGTGGACCATGCTCCGCGCCTCCATTGTTGAACCGGCCGACCGCAGCTGTGGCCGTAAGGTGGTCGGGGCCTGTCGTGACGGCAACCCCAGAACCCGCTGGTGGACATCGGCGGTAAGGGATAACGTCAAGCTGAAGAAGGAGTCCTATCGGGCCTTTTTGGCCTGTGGGACTCCTGAGGCAGCTGATGGGTACCGGCTGGCCAAGCGGAATGCAGCTTTGGTGGTTGCTGAGGCAAAAACTCGGGCGTGGGAGGACTTCGGTGAGGCCTTGGAGGACGACTTCCAGACGGCTTCGAGGAGATTCTGGTCCACCATCAGACGTCTCAGGAGGGGGAAGCAGTGCAGCATCAACACTGTGTACAGTTGGGACGGGGCGCTGCTGACCTCAACTCGGGACATTGTGACTCGGTGGGGAGAATACTTCGAAGAACTCCTCAATTCCGGCGACACGCCTTCCCATGAGGAAGCAGAGTCTGGGTTCTCTGAGGCGGGCTCTCCTATCTCTGGGGTTGAGATTACCAAGGTAGTTAAAAAGCTCCTCCGTGGCATGTCCTTGAGGGGGCATGGGAGTTCGCCCAAGCAGTCTACATGTGCTTTGTGGACTTGGAGAAGGCGTTCGACCGTGTTCCTCGGTGGGTTCTGTGGGGGGTGCTTCGGGAGTACGGGGTACTGAACCCCTTGATAAGGGCTGTTCGGTCCCTGTACGACCGATGTCAGAGTTTGGTCCGCATTTCCGGCAGTAAGTCGGATTTGTTTCCAGTGAGGGTTGGACTCCGCCAAGGCTGCCCTTTGTCACCGATTCTGTTCATAACTTTTATGGACAGAATTTCTAGGGGCAGCCAAGGCGTTGAGGGTGTCTAGTTTGGTGGCCTCAGTATTGCGTCCCTGCTTTTTGCAGATGACGTGGTACTGTTTGCTTCATCAAGCCGTGATCTCCAACTCTCACTGGAGCGGTTCGCAGCCGAGTGTGAAGCGGTTGGGATGAGAATCAGCACCTCCAAATCTGAGACCATGGTCCTCAGTCGGAAAAGGGTGGAGTGCCCTCTCCGGGTTGGGGATGAGATCCTGCCCCAAGTGGAGTAGTTCAAGTATCTCGGGGTCTCGTTCACGAGTGAGGGTACGCTGGAACGGGAGATCGACAGGCGGATCGGTGCAGCGTCTGCAGTGATGCGGACTCTGTAACGGTCCGACGTGGTGAAGAAGGAGCTGAGCCGAAAGGCAAAGCTCTCGATTTACTGGGAGCCTTTCCTGGGAACGTCTTGGGATTCTCCCGGAGGAGCTGGACGAAGTGGCTAGGGAGAGGGAAGTCTGGGCTTCCCTGCTTCAGCTGCTGCCCCCGCAACCCGACCCTGGATAAGCGGAGGAAGATGGATGGATGGATGCATTGGTGATAATCATATTCAGCTTTTGCGGCATTAATACCTGAAAAACAAACAGTGCAGATAGGAAAGAAAGCTTATGATTTGTCATTGATAACAGTGTTGATCGCATCTCTCAGGTCTTCAGTCTTCAGGGAGTTCAAGTCTACAAAAGTAGCGGCTCCTCTGGCCTTCATGTTTATCATGTTTTCTGGTTGATCACCAAACAATGGAATGCCCACCATCGGAACACCGTGGTAAATAGCCTCATAAATCCCATTAGAGCCACCATGGGTGATGAAGGCTCTGGTCTTGGGATGACCTGCAAGGGTACCGACAAACATGAAACAAAACCAAGACAAACAAAACCTGGACATTACAGTCTTCAAAGGACTGGCCTGTGAATTTCAGGTGCAGGTGGGCTGCTGAGATTAGTCCTAAAGAGTTGGGTCTTCTGTGTTAAGCTTTATGTTTATATTGAATTCTTCACTGAACTGTACAGCATACATTACTTTGTTATGGTGTTTTGTCCTTCAGGTGCACCAGCTTCTGTCATGGTGTGTTACCGGGTATGAAATACATATGACTGAAAATTCTTTCTCTTTCTCTTCTGAAACACCAGCAACTTACAGGATCATCCATCCATCCGTCCAAACATCCACCCATCCATCCAGTTTCTTGTAGCTGAGACAACCATAATCATCTCTCTACAGCCACTGTTTGGCTTTGTGGGTCATGGGTGTTGCTGTAGCCTATCCCTGTTTTTGTTGTTAGTTTTGTTGGTCTGATTATCCAAACTGGCATGTCTTAAGGTCAGTGTGGGTTGGTTTTCTATCCATTTTATTGAGATTCAACGTCCGTTTCTAGGTATACTTCACAGTCCAAGAAGGCCGGGACGTTGTCCTTAATATTTTCATGGGTAAATGTGTAGTTCAAAATCCACTCATACCAACCAGCATTTTCAATGATGATCAACAGAAATGGAACCTGAGACACATTACAAGTCTAAATCTCCAAATGATTTGCTTATTCAGAAAATTTAAATGTATTAAATAATGTATTCATTAATGACTGTGGTGGACACTGTCTTCCATTTTGTAATATAAATCATAAGGAATACTGTCTCATAGGCCTGTTCTATTACAGCTGTACTTACCCAGTAGGTCATTCTGAGGGATCCAATTGTATATTCTATGTTGGCAGCCAGACTCTTTGGTTTTTCTCCACTGTATTTCCACAGCACCTAATTAACAGTGGCAAAACCAGTTTATGCTGAACATGTTTTCATTCTAAGTTTTCCTGTTTTTCTTCACAGCAGTTACTTTCATTTATTTTGGCAGAATGTTTTAATAACCTTTTGAAAAAGATTAAGATTTTCTTACATGTTTTATTGTTTCTCTTTGCCTTAAGCCCTTCAAAGTTTACTGATCATCCAGAAAGAAATGTCAGGTCATTCAAACTGCACTTCCCTTGAATAATTGTTGATGTCTTTTACCTTTGTGCTGACTTGTGACAAGTCTCAACCCAGTTACAAACAGTCTGTAGTCAAGAGTTAAAAGGTAGAAAACCAAAACAGGTGACTCACATAATAACTGAAACTGATTCAGTGATCATTAACTTGAGATGTTTTAGGTAAATGGTAAAACCATTAAAGTTCCAAAATAAGTATACTGCTCCTGGGTATTGATAACCATGTTTGGGGGGGATAGGGATCAAAAATCAGGAGCCACAAAGTTGAATCATTCAGGATCATTTAGTTGTTTGGAATTATGTCAATACAAGAATCTTAGAGTAAAACTCACTCTCATAAAATCAGTCTCAAAATTGCAAAATGTGATTTGTAGAGAAATTATTGATGTATTCATGAATTTTGTTCATGTTTTTTTTTAAATAATTCAACTGGACTGCAGACAAACTAATGTAATCAGTGGCAGCAATGTCCCAACAGCAGAAACAACAGTGTTGCTCTCCGTTAAGGTGCGTGCTGTGTATGTTTCAGCAATTTTACTTTTTTAAATCTTCTGACAGGCTGACAAGGTGATATCAAGTGTTAACTAATATTGTCTGTTCTTCTCCACATCATAAAATTCACAGACTGGTATTGCTAGTCCAGGAACATACAGTGAAACTGTTCTGAGTAGGTTACTGCAGCATTGAGTCTGCCCATACATAATGTCATGTTTTATCTGACAAGAGTTCTGAGCTTCTAACCTTTTGTGGGATCTGAGCCAGGGCTGAGGCTATCATGTTTTTGTTCTCTGAGCTGATATTCTTGATAAATGATTCCAAACTGAAGACCACAATGCCTGCATCTCCAGAACTTTGCACAAACTCTTCCATATCCTGTAGATCTGTAAGTAGTTCATATGAGGCATTTCATTTATGGAAAAATGAAGGAAGTCTGCCGTCAATTCCTCGATGGCCTCTATTGATACAGAGACATTGAAGGGTTTGTAGTGAAATTGTGCAGGCTCACTGGCATTCATAAACACCGATGAATTAGGCACCAGAACTGTCACCTGGTGTCCCTTATCGATCAGCTTTTCCAGTACTGGCTTCATGTTAATCCCAGTGGCTGCCTTCGCTCTGCCACACCAAAACATTCCCTCCTTTTGTGCTCCATGTCATACAAAGTAGCAGCAGCATGCAAACAGAGAGATGCTCTTTGACCTTCATAATGGTTTTCCTGGGGCAACGGTTGCTGCTACCTGACAGCTTTTAAAGTATATGCTCCAAGAAAGATAATAATTAACTAATAAAATCTGAACTCTGGTTCATAGGTTTGCTTTTGCTCAATGACTGGAGAGAATGTACAGAATAGTGTTGGACTTAAAAAAAGATTCAAAAATACATAAAAACATTCTTTTAGCTGTGAAAGAATGGGAGAATATTACACAGCAAGGTAATAATTTCCCTATTTTTGTGTGGATGTGTGTGCCTGTGAAAAAAATTTAAAATGCTATACAATAAATGAAATGTGACCAAAATATCTTGTCAAGCACCCAAAGAGACCAGGTAGTGCTGTCCTTTTTGAAATGTCGATAAGAAAAAAATGGTAAAAAGGGTCTGATGCTGAACATCTTTAAATTTACTAAAACAAATAAAATAACTGCCCATAAAACTTTTATATTTTCCAAGATTTATGGAGGTATCTGCATGTCAGATGCAGTTATAGGTGTTGCGTCACTGACGTCCTTCTGTAGCCAGGTTTCATTCAGAGAGAAAACATCAATGCTATGATCAAATATCAGATAGCTGATTCAAAGGGATTTATAACATAGAGATGTAATTTAAAAGCCATATGTAAATGTGCCATTTTTAGTTTTAATAAAATATCAATTTTACTCATGTACTTACTTTTAAAGTCAAAGTCAAAGTCAGCTTTATTGTCAAATGTACCATATATGCACGACATACAGCACAGACGAAATTGCAGTCCTCTCTGACCCAAGGTAAACAGGCAGTACAACAGGCAGTACAACACAGGCAGGACAACACAGGCAGGACAACACAGACAGGACAACACAGGCAGGACAACACAGGCAGGGCAACACAGGCAGTACAACACAGGCAGGACAACACAGACAGTACATCAGACAGGACAGCACAAAGTATTAGACGAAACACAAGGGATGGGAAACATCTCTATACACTCCTTAATCCCGTAGGGGAAGTGACATGTGCGTAGGGACAGACACAGTCTCTTTACAAGTTAGTGTGGGTGTGTGTTGTTAAGGAGGTGCATAGAAGTGTGCAACAGTGTAACTCGTCAACTCATAAACTTTGTTAGATTTTTGGAGATCCAGAGTAATATGGATATGGATCCAGAATTAACGTATATGGATGTTGTCTCTCCAAATGAGACCAGGTTTCCACCAGGAATTCTGCTGGTTACCTACAAAAACATCACTGTTTTCTAGACACCATCTCATTAGCCAGTGGTTGAATGATGACATGTTAGAAACATCTCATCACTGATTGAATTCAGCAAGGGGCCAGAAAAAACTATGGTGGTATTGTTTTTACAAAAACACACCGAGAGTTAAGTTTTGTCACCTCCAACTGGCATATTCACAGCATATTCAACTGAGGTTGGGCTCCCATCTTGACTTTCATCGCTTTATTGTTGACTCACTTTTACTTCTTTTTTTTAATGGGTTTTCATCATTGTACTTATGGTGCTAGTTTGGTGCCTCTGTTTGAGGTGGTGGTCTTGTGGCTTTCTTTTGACTGATGTGGCGACCACTGCAAATTCAAAAATTTTAAGCTGCTACTATTTTTCTTAAAGGCTTTGAACCCCGTGGCTTAAGAAAAACAATGCAGCTCACTTGTAGATTTTTATAAGCTGACAACCTTCAGGGAGCGCTCTGGCAGCAAGCGCAAAAGTGAGACAGACAGGTGGAAAAAATAATGCGCTAAAGAAAATGCTGCCATATTTTGATTGTGTGTTGACCAAACATTTTGCACATTTTCCACCATAGAAATTCTGTCCATAAATGTTATGAACAGAACCAGTGACTAAGGGCAGTCCAAAATACGCCTGAAACATGTGTGACTTACTGCATACAGTGATCGGACAGCCCTTTGCAAAGGGCTGCCCGAACCACATAATACTGAAGTGCTCCCCGCAGGATACCAGGGGGATGCGATCGAAGGACTTCTCCAAATCTACAAAACATATATGGACTGGTTGGGAGAACTCCCACGAACCCTTGAGGGCTCGATGGAGCGTGTCGAGCTGGTCAGTGTTCCAATGTTCCGCGACCAGGATGAAAACTATTGTTTCACCTAAAAATGACGTTTGATTATCAATCTAATCCTCCTTTCCAGTACCCTGGAATAGACTTTCAATGGGAGGCAAAGGAGTGTGATGCCCCTATAGTACCTCTGGATAGGCAGACCACCCCGGTCTGCCTGTCTAGAGGTACTGTCTCTGACCGCCATGCAATGTTACAATCATGTATTAATCAAAACAATCCCTGCTCACCCATAGACCTGAGGTACTTGGGGCTAATCTCATCATCCCCTGGTGCTTTGCCACCAAGGAGCTTCAATTCTGCTGTCTGACTGTGTGCCGCATCACAACCTTGCACACACTTCTTAGCTAACCTCTTTCTCTGTATACACTCCTGTACCTCCTCATTTCACCACCAAGTCTCCTTATCTACTTTCCTTCCAGATGACACACCAAGTACTCTCCTACCTGTCTCTCTGATCACATAAGCTGTAGTTGTCCAGTCATCTGGAAGCACCTCCTGACCACCCAGAGCCCGTCTTAACTACTCCCTAAAAGTCATGCAACACTCTTTCTTTTCCAGATTCCACCATTTTGTCCTCCACTCTGCCTTTGTCCTCTTCATCTTCCTCACCACCAGAGTCATCCTACACACCACCATCCTATGCTGTTTGGCTACACTCTCGCCTACCATTACTTTGCAATCACTGATCTCCTTTAAATTACACCGTCTTCACAAGATGTAGTCCACTTGTGTGCTCCTACCTCCACTCTTATAAGTCACCCTATGTTCCTGCCTCTTCTGGAAAAAAGTATTCACTATAGCCATTTCCATTCTTTATACAAAGTCAACCACCATCTGTCCTTCTGCATTCCTCTCCTGGATGCTAAACCTGCCCATCACCTCCTCATCACCTCTGTGTCCTGCACGAGCATGTCCATTGAAGTCTGCATCAATGATAACTCTCTCACTTCTAGGTATACTCTGCATCACTTCATCAAAGTCCAACCAGAATTTCTCCCTCTCCTCCAGCTCAAATCCTACCAGTGGAGCATACCCACTGATAATATTGAACATAACACCTTTGATTTTTAGCTTCAGACTCATCACTCTATCTGACACTCTTTTTACATCCAGGACATTCCTAACAAACTCCTCCTTCAAGATAACTCCTACTCCATTTCCCTTCTATCTACACCATGATTAAAAAACTTGAACCCAGCTCCTAAACTTCTAACCTTGCTACCTTTCCACCTGGTCTCCTGGACACACAGTATGTCTACCTTCCTCCTCTGCATCATGTCAACCAACTCTCTACCTTTGATAATGTTATAGTCCCAGCATTCAGCATCCTTACTCTCTGTCCTATACTCTTGGCGTTCCTCTTCTCTCTCTTCCTCTCCTTCGACCAACAGTAGTCCAATTTCCACTGGCACCCTATAGGTGAACAGCACCGATGGCGGTCGTTGTTGACCCAGGCCTCTACCGATCTGGTATGGAAGTCATACTGTAGATTTGATTCACATGTTTTATTTGGCAAAGGTTTAAGTTGGATGTCCTTCCTGACACAACACTCTGTATTTATCCGGGCTTGGGACCGGCACAATAACACACTGGCTTGTGCCCTCTTGCTACTACATTGCCCTCTTGCGGCTTCATTACATCCTCACCATGATGCTCTTAAAAATAAACTGCAACTTGACCATAATGTTAAATTCTTGTGTCACATCAGATTTTTGTTAAATGAATATTTTTATACATGTACCTGTCCAACAACCTAATGTAAGAGACATATTAGTAAACTGTGTTTGCAATATAAAAACTACAAAGTCTGAAGTACTAAATTGTTATATTATAAAAAATAAAATGTCATACTACAAAAAATATTGCCTGTTGCTGGTCTATTCTGATAAATGACACCAAGTGGTTAATGCCATCATACTCAGGCCCTGTTTTAAACTTTTAATTTTTGAATACCACCCATCACCTGAAAGCTTTATATACTCTTCTGTGTTCATTCTGTAGAGGTCAATCAAGAAGATCTAGTAGTTAATCTCTCTCTCCTCCTCTCTATGAAATCAATGTAAACAAATGTAAGTATAGCAGGATTATCCAGACAGTGTGGTAGAATTTTAAGGTTTTTAATTAGTGCTGTAAATGGATGGATGCATTGTCCACACGATCGACAGCAAAAAAATTGAAATGATAGATGTTATACAATATCTGATTTTAGAATTACAGTAGAGTCATTCACATTTGGAATTTTCAGTAGGACCACAAAATTTGTTTAAAATGTGCTGTAAACAACCATAGGCTTAGGACCACAGTATGATATAGTGTAATTTTGCTTTAATGACTTGGAAACTGTGAAAGGACAGTAGATTTGAAAAGAACTAGCCAAAAATAAACAGGTCAACCCAAAATTGAAATACTGGAACCAAACCTGGTGTCCTGAAAATAATGAGGCAGTTATTGTGAAACATCTGGATTGAAATCATATTTCCACAATAATACCACACATTACAAACAGATTTCGATGCTTTACCTCTATATTTTCAAATTAGTGCAAAACATTTTTGTTCCCTTTTGTAAGTTCAGTCAATTATTCAGCCTTTGTCTTTGTTTTTCCTGTACGACCACAGCACCTCCGTAAGCACAAAGTGCAGGTCTTGATAAAGAGGAGTATGAGGGCCAGGATAACTGTGAGGAGGAACACCAGGACGTCCAGACTGTGATACTGGTACCAGGTAAGCTCATGCGCCTGGACTCTCAGATGCTCGGCTCCTTTGTTTCTCATGGTGAACTCGATCCAGAATATGGCCTCATCTAGAGGACTCACAGGCCGGTCGTGGTGAATAGCAGACAGTCGCATAACACTCTCCTTGTACCTGTAAATGTTGATAAGTTGAGGAAAATGTGAATAAATAGCTCATGGGCCATAAATAGCTCCTCTATCCCTTACTCTTGGTCAGACAAGAGTCTGACCAAGAGTAAGGGATAGAGGAAATTATTTTCTACTTTGATTTATTGTAAATGTTAAACATTATAATAAGATTATAATGATGATCATTATAATGATAATTAAAATGATATCATTATAATAATAAGTTTATGACAGGGTTTCCAGAGAGGAACTGTGGTATTGTATGAAGAAGTCTGGAGTGGCAGAGAAGTATGTGAGAGTGGTGCAGGACATGTATGAGGACTGTAAGACAGTGGTGACGTATGCTGTAAGTGTGACAGAGGAGTTCAAGGTGGAGGTGGGACTGCATCAGGGATCAGCTCTGGGCCCCTTCTAGTTCGCTATGGTGATGGACAGGCTGACAGACGAGGTTAGACAGGAATCTCCATGGGCTATGATGTTTGCAGATAACATTGTGATCTGTAGTGAGAACAGGGAACAGGTGGAGGAGAAGCTAGAGAGGTGGAGGTTTATCCTAGTAAGGAGAGAAATTAAGGTTAGCCGCAGTAAGACAGAGTACATGTGTGTGAATGAGAGGGACCCAAGTGGAAGAGTGAGGTTACAGGGAGAAGAGATCAAGAAGGTGGAGGATTTTAAGTACTTAGGGTCAACAGTCCACAGCATGGAGAGTGTGGAAAAGAGGTGAAGAAGCGTGTACAGGCAGGGTGAAACGGGTGGAGAAAAGTGTCAGGTGTGATGTGTGATAGAATAGTCTCGGCTAAAATAAAAGGAAAGGTGTACAAAACTATGGTGAGACTATGGTCTACAGTCAATGTCACTGAGGAAAAGACAGGAGATAGAGCTGGAGGTAACAGAGATGAAGATGCTGAGGTTCTCTTTGGGAGTGACCAGGAAGGATATGATCAGGAATGAGTACATCAGAGGGACAGCACATGTTAGAGGTTTTGGAGATAAAGTCAGAGAGGCCAGACTAAGATGGTTTGCACATGTCCAGAGGAGAGATAGTGAATATATTGGTAGAAGGATGCTCAGTTTTGAACTGGCAGCCTGGGTTAGATGGAGGCAACCGATTCGCTGTGGCGAGCCCTGAAGGGAAAAACCGAAAGGAAAAGAAGAAGTACACACTAACATATACAGTATATATACGCATGCGTTTGATTAATGAAGATAGTAGATTGTGCTGTCTTTATTTCCCTTTGGGATCATAATAAGTATATAAAATAAAAAAAAAAACACTGGTACAGTTGTGGGCGCTTAATTTAGGGGTAATGGCTGTTAACCTGTCACGTGACCAAGACCTGTCAAGAGGCATTCGTCTGTGCGTCATTCCTCACAGACATCACTTTTCAAAATAAAACGTCTTTAGACCGGTAAGCAATGAAGAAAAAGAGAAAGTCAAACTTTCTGTGTCTCTCTATGTCTGTCTCTCTCACCCTAAAAATAAAAAATAAAATAAAAACAAAAACATTGTGTTGGGTATGACAATTCTTGTTCATGCATACTTTGTAGTTCATAATTTCCCATTGCATGCGTAGCACTCATTAATGCACTTCATATTTTGAGTTCATAAAAAAACTTGTCTTGTAAATAGTGCCTTTACTATTGTGATCAAAAGCATTGAATCTCAATTCTTAGGCTGTTCTGCAAATATTTATTCATACACTTGCATTTGGATACTTGCTAAAAACAGTGTGGACGGTCAACTAAAAATGGAATATGAAACAAAATCTGATTGGAATCCAATTTGCCTGCAGTATGAATGCAACCTTTTATTGCTTGAAAAAATATCTGAATCTCAAATTTCATTCAATGTTTAGTAGAGTTGAGCCGGGTACTCGTTTCAGACGAGTATCCAGGACGGACAATGCATTTTTGACGAGTATGAGCATGCTACGAGTAAAACTCGTCAATACTTGTGCTCGCTCATTCATTCATTCATTTTTCTGACCGCTTCATTCGCTTGTCACGGGGGAGCTGGAGTGTATCCCTGCCCGTATAGCTGAAGGAAAAATCTTCAGAACTGACATCACTGCAGCCAAACCTCTCACTGGTGCTGCCCCACTCTCGCAGTGTGCTGTCATCATTGGGAGACAGCAATCAGTTTACAGTGTTCATGGGTACCTACCTGTGTTTACACAAGTAATGCAGAGTCCTTGCAGCGTGTGTTGTGTGTGTGTGTGTGTGTGTGTGTGTGTGTGTGTGTGTGTGTGTGTGTGTGTGTGTGTGTGTGTGTGTGTTCATGCAGACAATTTTAATTGTCATTTTTATGGGTTAGACTGCAAGGTCTCCATCACTGAGTTCATATTGTGAGAGTTTTTTTTTAATCTGCTATACCAAATATGTGTGATTTGTTTGCCCTGATTGCCAAACAACATTTTATCGTCTTTTTTTAATGTAAAATTTGTTAACCCAGTGCAACAGTCCCAATACCATTACTTCACCTGGCAGGATCTGTGGCTCTGTGCTAGATGTCATATTAGTGTGACAGCATGTCAAACCAAACCCAGACAAATATAATACAACTTAAATTTCCACCTGATTACTGTAGCTCAAAGATGTAAATCACAGAGTTAAACAAGAAAATATTCTGACTACACTGTTTTTCCCTTTATACATGATGTCTCCAGTCCACTAAAGTTTCTTCCCTCTGCCAAGGGGCCTAAATCAGTTTGAGGTACGGGTAATAACAAAACATAATTGATTAAACATCATGTTATATGCTTGTAAGATAGCATAAGTTGAACTTTAAACCAGGTCAAGTCCTCTTTACAATGCTGTTTGTGAGGTCACTGGCTTACTGTTATCAAAAACAGGGTAAAAGCCATGTCTGTCACATGGATGGACTCACATGCACCAACAAATCAGATAGGCTACGATTTCACAATATGTGATTTACGACAGTGATTCACAACTCCATTCATGCACTATATCTTCTTCTTCTTCTTCTTCTTCTTCTTGTTTTTAATGGATTCTAAGCTTCTAAAGTTAAATGGTTTGCCTCCTTTCTATCATAGTGTTTTTAAGTCATGGGCCCTTTTTAAAAGAAGCCCAGGGAAACGCTCTGACTCTCTGTTCTGGTTACTGAAGGAACCACTAGTACATGGAGCCAGGCTGGATGTCTGCAGTGGAGCCACACCTGGGCTGTCTGCAGCGCTTTACAGGACCAGGACCCTGACCCTCCAGCAGCTGGCGGACAACACCGGGCCAGCGTTGGCGGATGCCCGGGCTGTGAGCTCCCTGCTGAACATCCAGTCCACCAGGGTGGCTCAGAGGGTGCTACAACTGTGGAGGCAAAGACTCTCCGGGAAGGAGAGAAGCCTCCTCCTGGACTATAGTACAGGGACTGTGCCGGACAGCAAAGATCCTTTCCCTGAGGTCCACATCAGTCCCCTGTTTGGGGAGCTGGAGGGTCCCCTCCTCAGAGATGAACGACAAATCAGCCTGCACACGGCCAACAAAAAAGTACTGTACAAATACTGTGTCAAAGTAATCAACAAGAGAAACCTATGTAACAGAGCGCCCACTGCCTGGGCAAGCAGGATGACGGGAAATGGTCCTGACCCACAGTGGAGACTTCTATACAAACCTCCCCTCAAGAAAAAAACAGCCGACCTCCAGTGGAGAATTTTACACGGTGCCATCGGTTCCAATGCTTTTATCTCTGTTTTTAACCCTGCGGTGTCCAGCCAGTGTCCCTTCTGTCCCCTTCGTGAGACAGTCTTTCATGCTTTTAGTGAGTGTGGGAGACTTGCAGTGCTCTTCACTCTTCTAACGAATGTTTTTAATCTGCTCAGTGAAAATTTTAGTGTGAGGAAATTCGTCTACGGTGCTGGGTACAATAAATCGAATCAGAGAAAGTGGCAGCTTTTAAACTTTATCTCTGGAGAAGCAAAACTCGCAATTTACGTGACCAGGAAGAGAAGAATTGAAAACAATACTGTTCAAGACGCAGCCACTGTTTTTTGCTGTAACATCAGATGTCGCTTAAAACTAGAATTTGGTTTCTATAAAATGACAAAAGACCTAAATAACTTTAGGAACATCTGGTGTCACAAAAATGTCCTATGCACCTTAATTGATGATCAACTCAATTTTGCAAACTTCCTGATATAATGCACTGATTTTTGATTGTATTTCCTCTTACTTTATTGGTTTTTAGTGTTCCTGAAGCTCTTTAGTGTTTTCATCTAATGTAAAATTGTAAAATGTTTTGAATGTGATTAAAGTGTTTTTGAAAAAGTCAAAAAAAGTCTTCTTCTTCTTCTTCTTCTTCTTCTTCTTCTTCTTCTTCTTCTTCTTCTTCTTCTTCTTCTTCTTCTTCTTCTTCTTCTTCTTCTTCTTCTTCTTCTTCTTCTTCTTCTCCTTTCAGCTTTTCCTGTCAGGGGTCGCCACAGTGAATCAGTTGCCTCCTTCTAAACCTGTCACCTGTATCCTCTTCTCTCACACCAGCTACCTTCATGTCCTCTTTCACTACATCCATAAACCTCCTCTTTGGTCTTCCTCTAGGCCTCCAGCCTGGCAGTTCAAAACTCAGCATCCTTCTACCAATATATTCACTATCTCTCCTCTGGACATGTGCAAACCATCTCAGTCTGGCCTCTCTGACTTTATCTCCAAAACCTCTCTCAAAACCTCTCTGTCCCTCTGATGTACTCATTCCCGATCCTATCCATCCGGGTCACTCTCAAGGAGAACCTCAGCATCTTCATCTCTGCTACCTCCAGGTATGTCTCCTGTCTTTTCCTCAGTGATACTGTCTCTAGACCAAACAACATCGCTGGTCTCACCACAGTTTTGTACACCTTTCCTTTCATTTTAGCTGAAACTCTTCTATCACACATCACACATGACCCTTTTCTCCACCTGTTCTATCCTTCCAGTACACGTTTCTTCACCTCTTTTCCACACTCTCCATTGCTCTGAACTGTTGACCATAAGTACTTAAAATCCTCCACCATCTTGATCACTTTTCCCTGTAACCTCACTCTTCCACTTGGGTCCCTCTCATTCACACACATTTACTCTGTCTTACTGCGGCTAACCTTAATTTCTCTGCTTACCAGGACAAACCTCCACCTCTCTAGCTTCTCCTCCACCTGTTCCCTGTTCTCACTACAGATCACAATGTCATAGTCCATGGAGATTCCTGTCTAACCTCGTCTGTCAGCCTGTCCATCACCATAGCAAAAAAGAAGGGGCTCAGAGCTGATCCCTGATGCAGTCCCACCTTCACCTTGAACTCCTATGTCACACCTGCAAAGTCAACCACCATCTGTCCTTTTGCATTCCTTTCCTGGATATCAAACCTGCCCATAACCTCCCCATCACCTCTTTTTCCTGTACCAAAATGTCCATTTAAGTCTGCACCAATGACAACTCCCTCACTTTTAGGTATGCTAGGTATGTTAGTGTGTACAGGCCCCTGTAATACACACAAACACACACAAGGATGCCTGTAGAGTGGCAGGCAGGCCCTTTGTGGAGCGCCCCAAATGAGCAACTTATGAAGGGGAAGACGCCTTGCTCAAGGGCACCTCGGCAGTGATCCGGAGGTGAGGTGGCACCTCCCACTGTCAGCTCAAACTCTGGGTGTTTTTGGGTGGAAGAGGGAATCGAACCGCCACTCTACCGCCCGCTCTACCACTGAGCCCTTGCTGCCCCCTTTTTTTTGGAAATGATCAGTATTTGTCCTACGTTAAATATAGTTTGTAAGTCGCTATGCAGTGCGCCATTGTTCTTTGCGGTTAATGCATTCAAGGAACCACACGTGATTTAGGAATCCGCAATCGAGATTGCGATCTCTTTATCTTATTATTTACGGTAATTTAAACATTTATGAACCCTCCCCATACTGATATTAAACCACCTTCTATCCGTATTACCTTTTCCCACACTCTTATCGATTGTTTAAAGCACTTTTGTGTCTCACGAAAGTCCGAGATTGACAGAACAAGTGCACTTCCAAATGCCGCCAGCCAATAGAATGTGCATACGGTATCACGTGACTGCCGACCAAAAATCTGCGATGAGGTGGAGTTGCGATCATTGATGCGCGATTGCATAAGGACGCACTGTATTTCAAAATAAATTTAATCAGTGCAGTCACTTGAATTGAGTTTTTAATAAAAATATTTCTTACCATTATTTCGTTTACAGAGATGTTGATTATAAATTTCTGAAAGAAAGGTTGTTTATTGTGTGTTGATGTCTGCATTTTACATAAAACCACTGCGGATGATTTATTATTAGACTACAGCTGTCCTGGCATCATTAACGATTACTGAACATGAAGGCCCGTCCATGAAAATACTGTCTTTGATGAAACCGGTTCGTGGCGCAAAAAAGGTTGGGGGTCGCTGGTTATGAGGATTCTTCAGCACGAGCGCGAGTATTGACGAGTTTTACTTGCATTGCGCTCATACTCGTCAAAAATGCTTTATCTGTACCGGACACTCGTCTGAAATGATTACATGGCCTAAGCCTACTTTTTGGTCCATATGGGTCTTGAACTGGCCACCCTCTGGTTCTCAGCCCAAGACCCAGTGGACTGAGCTGTTGCCATAGAACCTTTTAATCACGAACAAAAAAATCAATATACATGAAGAAAAGTCCATCCACCGGTTTAATATGGGAATCGCTGTGATCTGAAACTCATTGGTGATAATGATACTCGTCGTATGTGGCATTAGCAACTGAAAAAACAGATAGCGCAGATAGAAAAGAAAGCTTACGATTTGTCATTGATGACAGCGTTGATTGCATCCCTCAGGTCTTCAGACTTCAAGGAGTTCAAGTCTACAATAGTGGCGGCTCCCCTGGCCTTCATATGAATCATGTTTTCTGGTTGATCAGCAAACAATGGGATGCCCACCATAGGAACACCGTGATAGATAGCTTCAAAAATCCCATTAGCGCCACCATGGGTAATGAAGGCTCTGGTCTTGGGATGACCTGGTAGGACACCAAAAACCACATGTTGGGTTGCAAATTTAAGCTAATCTTTTCATATATACACTTCTCAGTGCACTCAGTACTGTTTGTGATAAAGTGAAAACAGGATTTCAGAAATATTTGTGACATAATGTTGAAGTGAGTAGTGCTACTGCCTCACAGCAGCCTGGGACTTTTTGTATGTGGAGTTTTCATATCCATGTGGGTTCTTTCTTGGGCATCCAGCTTCCTCTCACCCTGTACGTATTTTATGCATATATCTGCAATGCCATTTGTTAGGAGGGATGGGGGGATTGCCCCCCCTTCCTCTGGTTTTTACATGAATGAATGAATTTTCAGCAGAGGCAGAGTTAGGTCAGATATTAGCAGACATTGAAAGCCCCCTTCAATAATAACAAACAAAAAAACAGCTAGGTATCAACTGTTTTCACACGGGTAGCTTATAGTCTACATTGCTGCCACTAACTGCACACCTGACCCCAACTGTCAGCAGTCTCGAAGTTCGCGAACATCCCCACGGATATAAATATATTGTGTTTGTTCTTTAGATAAAACAAAGGATGAAAGAGAGACAAAATGCTGCAGATGACGTGTCAACAGGAATACCAGAAAGGCCACGTGAAGTCTGAAATCAGAGCAAACTGTTCACGTAGTCTTATATTTGCTGAGTTATTTTGATATGGCATGTGAAATCTTAATCAATTATTTTTTGTTTGTCATTATTAATATTCAATCACCTTAGTAACAATGTAGTATCTTTTGATGCTGGTGCAAGTGCAGTATTTATGCTGTTGTTTATTACAATTTTTGTATTGCTGTACTCTACTACCATATTGTACCAAAGGTAAAAGACAAGATAGAAGTGTCTGACATGTGGACAAAATGTTCCTGATTCTCATTTTATCTAAACATACACAACTTTGCTCGCTTCCTTGTCTTTAGAGAGTAGTACTGTTTGTCCATCTACTGTCTCCAGCTGTGACTGATCCACTCAATCCACTCTGAGAAAGGTATTCAAACAGTAACCATATTGGTGGACATTGTATTTCATTTACAGTGGCTAGAAAAAGTTTGGGCACCCCTGATAATTTTCCAGATTTTCCTTTATGGTTGCACTGGTTGTTCGGATCAACAACTTCAGTTAAATATATCATGTAGCAGACAAACACAGTGGTGTTTGAGAAGTGAAATGAAGTTTATAGGATTTACAGAAAGTGTGCAATAATTATTTGAACAAAAGTAGGCATGTGCCTAAATTTGGGCACTCTTGTTGTTTTATTGATTTGAATAACTTTAACACTAATTATTGGAACACAAAATTTGTTCAGTTAGCTCATTGTCCCTTGACCTACATACAAAGGTGAAGCCAATCACGAGAAAGGGTATTTACTGTGGCCAATTGTAAGTTGTTGTCCTCTTTGCATTTACTATGAAGAGTGCCAACAGGGGAGCCCCAAAACAACTTTCACATGACCTGAAAACAAAGATTGATCAACATCGTGGTTTAAGAGAAGAATGCAAAAAGTTATCTAAAAGATTTCAGCTGTAAGTTTCCACTGTACGGAACGTAGTGAGGAAATGGAAGACCACAGGCATAGTTCCAGTTAGGGTCTGGAGTGGCAGGTCAAGAAAAATGTCAGGTAAGCAGAGGCGACGGATGGTGCGAACAGTCAAAGTCATCCCACAGATCAGCTCCAAAGATCTACAACATCATCTTGCTGCAGACGGTGACACTGTGCATCATTCAACTATTCAACACACTTCGCACAAAGGGATGCTCTATGCAAGAGCGCTGTGGAAGGAGCTTTGTCTGCGCACATGCCACAAAAAGAGTCGCTTGATGTATGCTAAAACACATTTGGACAAGCTAGTTTCATTTTGGAATGAGGTTCTCTGGACTGATTAAACTTAAATTGAGGTATTTGGACACAACAAGGGGCGGTACACGCAGCAGATGAAGAAAACAGTGTTCCAAAACAAACACTTGCTGCCCACAGTAAAATTTGGTGGTCGTTCCATCATGCTGTGGGGCTGTGTATCCAGTGCAGGTACTGCCAATCCTTTTAAAGTTGAAGGTTGCATTGATTTCAGTCAGTATCAGCAGATTCTTGCAAACAATGTTTAAGAATCAGAGAAAGTTGAAATTACACTTGGGCTGGATATGTCAACAGGACAGCGACCCTAAACGCTGTTAAAATTCTACTAAGGCATTCATGCAAAGGAACAAGTACAATGTTCTAGAAAAGTCATCTCACTCCCCGACCTGAATATTGTCACGAATTTTTGGTGTGATGTAAAGCGGGCTGATCATGCTGGCAACCATCAAACTAACCGAACTGGAGAAGTGCTGTGAAAGACGAATAGTAAAAAATAACCAACCAAAATCCAGACCCTCATTGGAAGCTATAGAAAGAATTTAGTGGCTGTTATCTCTGCAAAAACAGGCTCTACTAAATATTGATATAATTTTTGTGTTGGGGTGCCCAAATTTATGCACTTTCCTACATTTGTTCAAATAATTATTTCACACTTTCTATAAATCCTATAAACTTTATTTCACTTCTCAAACACCACTGTGTTCATCTGCTATATGATCTATTTAACTGGAATTGTTTATCCAAACAACCAGTCATTTATAAAGGACAATCTGGAAAACTATCAGGGGTGCCCAAACTTTTTCTTACCACTGTAAAAGTTTAAGTCATGAGGTGTCTCAAAGGCCTGTTGTGCAGGGTTTTGATTTAGTGGAACTTACCCAGTAGGTCATTCTGAGGGATCCAGTTGTACGTTCTAGTGTTGACAGCCAGAGTCTTTGGTTTTTCTCCACTGTATTTCCACAGCACCTGCAAACAACGGTCAAACTTTTTTTTTCTTTT